>OW964838.1:667599-1285553 GCA_943142095.1 Ophonus ardosiacus | reverse complement strand
TTAAGGTTTAAATTGTTAAAGCATTTGATCGTTGATGATTACAGCTTTACAAATGACATGGCGTTAAAATTGGATTCTAGGGACCTTAAAACGATCCCTATACCTCCCGTACCAAGGGTAGCGGGAGGTAAAAAGAAAATAATTTGAAATGATTTGTGCATCACAATACGAGCTGAAAATTTTAATGTTTAACAAACATTATAGTTTACATTGCAATGTATATTCAGTACGATTGTCAATAATCATAACTCTATTGTTCATACATTCTCATTTTCCGCAAAAGTTTTGGAGTTTTATTGAAAATTTTAAACAAAAACAATTTCGTACCAAATGTCAGTAAATTTTGTGGTATAGTGAACTTTGCAAGTACGATATTGGTTGGATAAGAAAAAACAAAAGATATTTTCGATTGAGAGTCAATTGAAACGATATTGTGCTGAAGACAAACAAACACGCACTGCCAAAACAAAAGAAAAAACAGGATGGACGAATGGAAGAAGCATATGGTCTTTATTGAATATTTTGATGGAGTAATATGCCACTATTTCTATACTAGAAAAGACAGCATATCACAAATTATAACAGGAGACGTAAGACAGCTAGTGAAATATATTTGAAACTTATACGTTGATATCGGTATTAGTTTTTGAATTAAGTTAAAAAAAGTGAAAAAGGTGATTCAAATTTTTTGATAAACTGGTACCAACAAAAGGTTTCAGCTTGATGAATTTTGCTGAAATTTTGTACACATATGTAAAATCAACCGTAGAATCCAAAGACAGCAGAGATAATTTCATATACTTATTAGTTTTTAAGATATTAAGATATTTAAAAATAGCACTCGACATGTTTCACAAGATTTTAGTCTCTGAATCGACCCCTCGGTCATTTATCAGAGACTGGCTCACTCAGCTAAAACCACAGACGCGTTTCGTTCTCATTGGAGCTCTTCGGTATGGTGCACTAACGCTTCTAAGAGCGAAACGCGGCTGTGGTTATGGCTGAATGAGCCAGTCTCTGATAAATGACCGAGAGGTTGATTCGGACACTGAAATCCTGTAAAACATGTCAAGTGATATTTTTAAATATCTTATTAAACTGTTTCACCAAGTGATACCATCTTATTGTTCTTTTATTTTAAGATATTGTTGAATTCGTCCAAAAAATCAAAATTGGTTATCTTGGTTTTTCTCTTGTATAGTCTTTAACGATTGGCCAATCGGTTCTTACAGGTATACAGTTCTAATGGGATTTACGGGTCTTATGGGTGAATAATCGACTCCGTCTCGTATTCCATTTGGTCCGGGTAGGTGGGTTTTTTCAATTCAACTTCATACCCAGTTTTAAGTTCTAGCCGTACCTATTACTTATTCTCAATGCTCAATGAATAATATACTATTGTCAATATGTAGTATTATGATTATTATTCCCATTTTTGATTATCGCACCGCCGAATTTTGGTGGAGGTTCCTATATTTATATTGATTTTACCCAAATTTTTTTCTTATGGTATCATTTACATTTATTCAATAATCTCCGTCCATAAATTGGTGTGGTTCCTACTCCTCTACAGTCCAGTTTTGCCTTTCTCCAAAAAAATCTGTTGTGGCCAGCACAAGACCTCTCAACATTTCCATATTAGGCTATATATGCACAAATTCTAATTACATCTATTATTAATATATTGTTATATTTTTTTAATACATTCTATAAAAAAGTTTCCTCCTACTCTTGTAGATGTTCGGGATAGTTAAAATTTATTGACGAAAATAAGAAATATTAAATGTACTTCCCAGAAAAATCCATCAGTAATACATCTTGATTTTTGACACTGATATTTTTCTAAATCTATACAAGACATAAAAAACATATAGTTATTTGTAGTTCCATATGTATTGTACTCATCCAAGACAAGTTTTTCATTTTTTGACGATTTTCTCTCTGTGACATATTGGTTTTAACTATTTATTTATTCACATTTATTTTTATTTTTTTTTCATTGTCCGTGCTGTATGTTCTGTTATCCACATGTGGTTTCCGTTTTTCGACTAGACCATTCTAGCCCTGAAGAAGACTATTGTATAGTCGAAACGTCGGCGTGAATAATTTTTATTAATTGACTGCAAGTCCGAAGAATTCTTACTTTCCTGTATCTACCTCCATAAAAAAATGTTCAATATATCAAATAGAGAATTTTATATTCTTTAATTTTTGTTGTAACATAAATTTAAAAAAATAATAATATTTAGAAGATTCTCTTTAAGAAACATACTTTCGTTTGTCCATTTGTTACCAAAATCTTTTCAGCTCTTACCATTAATGTCAAATTAAGGAATACTTAGTTCAATTGTTCTTTAGCCTTATAGAATTTGAGAAACCGTCCTCCCAACATTTAGACACACACACTATTATAAAAATGTTAAAATTGGATTCTAGTGGCCTTAAAACGTGCGTATCCACTAAAATCTGGATATACGGTATTTAGCATGAATCCAAAACCTCTCTTAGCAAGAGCTAAAAATGACCCACCACTCTCATTGTAACATTTCTGCTACTACCATCTAATCCACCCTTCAAATAGTAACAATCCCATCCCTATCCGATTGTTGCTTCCCCTGTCCTCCCCCTCCGGCCGCTCTCCCTCGCCTCGGCAGTCTGCGTGTGGCCGTTGGACCGGTCGCGTCGCGAGTGCTGTGCTGCGATTGTGATGTGGCCATGACGGACGAGCAGGGCCCCGGGCCGAGCCGGGCCTCCGTCAAGCCTTTCACCAAGGCGTCGCTCGAGCGCTATGAGAACAAGACGGTGCAGCTGGTGCGCGAGTACGGCTTCCAGCCACGCAGGAAGCTGAGCGTTGAAGACGGGGCTGTGCTGCCGAGGAAGTATGAGCCGTTCCCGAGGAAGCTCTATGGGAGGCCCTTGGAGGAGATTGATAATTTTATTTACGAGGAGGTAGGAGAGTGACATACAACACCAGGGATGCGAAAAGAGCTTTCGAATAGAACCACCGACACTCCAATACCACAGTTTAATTCTATTGGCGTGCCTGTAGATACAAATTAATAATTTTTTTATTAGGAACATTATGATCGCTTGAAAAGAGCTCTTTAAACAGTGTAGGACCTCAATACTAAAACCACTGTCTTGTCTAAAACTACAGTATAAGTACTATTGGCTTTTTAATGGATCGGGTCTTTGAAAAGAGCTGTACCGATATATTTAAATACGACCCCCTAACATTCTAGGACCACAATATTAATACTATTGACTTTTCAGTAGATAGACATTAATAATTTTGTTCTTAGACTTATTGAGTACAAATTTGATAGAACCACGGACACTCTAATGCCATAACATTAATTATATTGCCGTTTTTGTAGATAGAAATTAATAATTTTTTTATTAGGAACATTATGATCGCTTGAAAAGAGCTCTTTAAACATTGTAGGACCTCAATACTAAAACCACTGTCTTGTCTAAAACCACAGAATAAATACAATTGGCTTTTTAATGGATCAGGTCTTTGAAAAGAGCTGTACCGATATATTTAAATACTACCCCCTAACATTCTAGGGCCACAATATTAATACTATTGACTTTTCAGTAGATAGACAATAATAATTTTGTTCTTAGACTTATTGAGTACAAATTTGATGGAACCACCGACACTCGAATGCCATAACATTAATTATATTGCCGTTTTTGTAGATAGAAATTAATAATTTTATTTATTAGGAGATAGGAAAATTCAACCTTATTATCATTGCTTTGAAAAGGATCTTTAAACATTTAAATATGACCCCAAACATTGTAGGACCTCAATACAAAAATCACTGGTTGAACTAAAGCCAAATATCGGTACTATTGGCTTCCCAATAGATTAGGGCTTTCAAAAGATCTGTACTGAGATAGTTAAATCCGACCCCTAACATTCTAAAGGCACAATATCAATACTATTGGTTTGTCAGTGGATAGAGATAGAAATACAACCACCGGCACTCTAATGCCAGATTATCTTTTGGATGCCTGTAGATAGAGATTAATAATTTTGTTGGAGTAACGATGATCGACTGGAGATTGATGTGTAGAGAAGAAAATAAGGTACTCGGAAACTGCAGTCAGTATGGTTTTATTTGATAGAACCTACGTTTCGACCATTTAATCATTTAACCCTGAGGAAGACCATTGTAATGTCGTAGGTTCTAATCAAATAAAACCATACTGACTGCAGTTTCCAAATACTTTATTTTCTTCTCCACACATTAATAATTTTATTTATGAGGAAGTATGAAAATTCAACCACGTCATCATCGTTTTGAAAAGAGCTCTTTAAATTTTTAATATAAAACCCTAACATTGTAGGACCTCAACACTAATAGCACTGGTTTGTCTAGAGTTACAATATCAGTACTATTAACTTTCCAATAAACCAGGGTTTTGAAAAGAGTTATACTGAGATATTTAAATCCGACTCCCAACACTTTAGAGCCACAATATACTATTGGCTTGTCAGTAGATAGAAATTAATAATTTTGTTCTTGGACTTATAACTGGAAGTTTGATAGAAATTCAACCAGCGACACTGTAATGCCTGAGTATTAATTTTATTGACGAGTTAGAAGATAGAGATTAATAATTTTAGTTATGAGGAGATAGGAATATTAAACCGCGTTATCATCGTTTTGAAAAGAGCTCTTTAAACATTTAAATGTAACCTCTAACAAAGTAGGACCTCTAGTTTGTCTAAAGCCAGAATATCAGAACTTTTCTAATAAGCCAAGGCTTTGAAAAGAGCTGTACTGAGACATTTAAATACGACAAATTTTAAATCCCGCTTTAAAATTTGTCATCATATATATATATATATATATATATATATATATATATATATATATATATATATATATATATATATATATATATATCTGTTAGTATTTGTATTATTGTTTGTAATAATTTTGCGGCTCCTCGTTATGTGGGGCCGGAACTAGTAGACGCCGAAGAGAAATATATATTAACCATTGACTGAATTTCAGAAGTTTTCCTTTGCCCATTAATAATTTTATTTACAAGGAGGTAGGGGAGTTAAACCACACAATCGAGACTTTAGCCAGAGCTTTTTTCCTGACACAAATATATTTTAAATACAACTTTAATATTTTAAAATCACCATGCTAATAATGTTGACTTGCCGTTAGATAAAGGTTAATAATTTTATTTATGAAGGGTAGGAGTGTGAAATCACACTATCAAATCTTAGGATAAAGACGTTTGATTCATAGAGATATATTTGAATGCAACCCCTACCATTTTAAGGCAACAATACTAATGCCCGATTGTAGTAACGATCATCAATTCAACGGTTCATCAAAACGAACAAATGCCACGCGATTTTTTGACAGCAATGATTTAAATGTCATAAGAAAAAGGAAACTGATTCGAATTTGTTCATTTTGATGGTCCGCTTCAACAATTGATGAACATTTCTGCACCGGGCATGTTATTAGACAGAGATTAACAATCAGATCTTTGGACAAAGTTAGAAGCATCTCAGACATATTAAATACAACCCCTAACATTCTAATGCCTCAAATATTATTGTCTTGTCAGTAGATGTAGATTTACTACACCACAACAAGGCTATATCAATTAGAATTAAGTACCACTCCAGCATTGAAATTCTTCTTAATACCCTATGTTAATACGATTGCCTTGTCTAATTAGTAAACTACTCGAGATTATAAATTTACTATTGTTTAGGGCTTATAACTAGTCTTGACAATCAGAAGCATCCACTAAAATTTTAACTAGAAATGATTCTGCGAAAATAAGAAAACTATCCACTAAAATTTATTCAAGACGTTCACCTTATAAAGCATTCCGTGCACATAATTAATACGGTACGAAAATAAGATGAGTTGAAATTTATGAGCAGATTCATTAAATTCTTTAAATTGTTAAAAATTTATTTAAAGGAAAGCTAAAACGAGGCATGACTTACAATTTAATGAAGATTGCCGACATGGTAAGTAAATAAACTCAACTTCGCGAATAAGTCTTTTATATTACTGTAAAAGCTAAGTCAATGAACGAATTATATAATAATAATATTAATTGCTAGTCATTCTGCTACTGTTTAGTAAATAACAATACTTTAATTAACAAAGAAAGATTTTATTAAAAATTCATGGACCTCACTAGGATTTGAACCCAATGTCTTTCTATATCTAATAAAACGCTGTAACCAACTGAGCTATAAGCTCATTAAAGTCGACGGATGGTAGCTTTAATAGTGATTAGGAGATGACTAGAAAGGAGATAATTAGGAGTGCTTTAATTCTGTCAATCGTTTATGGTTTATTTTAGAGAAAAACCATAAAAAATAATTTTACGCAAATTTTATTTCAAGTATTGTTCTCTAAAATAAACCATTACCGATTGTCAGAGTTAAAAGACTGTTAGTCATCTCCAAATCACCATTCATACTACCAACCAGTATTTTTTCAAATCTTTGGTAATTTGGGATCTTGTAGCTTACTTTGGTAGAGCGTCCTGCTGGATAAAGAAAGGCTCAGGTTCAAATCCCTGTAAAGTCAATTAATTTTTCACAAAATCTTCCTATGTTAATTAAAATATCCGTGATCATTAAGGCTTATTTGTACGATTTAAACAATAACATTTGGTCATAAAACAACAATAAATTATTAAATAAAACACTTATACCCATATTCATAAACATTCGTAGAAACGGTTCGTTATAATTTTTAACCAATAAAAACAGTCTATATTGAACATTATAACAAACCGTTTTGATACTTTACGAGTGTTTATAAATATGGGTATCATTTACATTTCCCAAAATAAAGATTAAAATGATTTTTATTATTGTGAAACGAAAGCTAGTGATTTATTTAATAATTTCCCATGTTTCACCGAGTGCCAACAGTTTCCTAAGGAACTATTGCAACCTCAATTATGTGACCCTGGTTTACACTGATATTCATTTTTTCCAAATTTACAATTTTGTAAATTACTCTTAGTAGTATACCTTACCTTGCCTTAACATGTACACAAGATAGAGAAATGTACATTTGAGGCAAGGCACAGTTATTTTGCTCTCTCGACATCAGAGTTTTCATATTCTGTTGCATTCAGACGCTGTGTAACGCTGCAAATGTAATACACAAACTCACATTTTGCTTGTGGAAATGAGATGAGAGCAACAGTGTTACTCCGGTAAGAAAACTAAAGTGCAGTAAATAAGTGGGTGTTGGTGTAGTTTAGTATAATATGATTAAAGTGCCGAAGAAGAGGAACAATGAAGAAAAGAATAATAAAATTAAAGAATTCTTTTTGCTATCTATATTTCTGGAAAGATGATATTTAAAATTTTAATTCATTAGTTTGTATGGCAACGCTTTAGAATAACAAAAATGAATTATACAATTCGATTTAATTTGATGCTTCAGATTAAATATTAATATTATATTTTATTAAATACCTACAGGGTGTCTCACAACTCGCACCCCAGAGCGAATGAGGAAACACGAGACTGCATTCGGATGTGTAATTTCGAAGAAAAAAAATCTAGCTTAAAAGATATCAGAGAGAAGACGTCTTAAAATTGACTAATCAGAGACATACACCTTTAACGTGTGTTTGCCGTAATTTTATACAAATTCTTACCATGTATTCAGCCGCTGATTACTTAGAAATGACAATAATATTTTCGTTTAACACATTTTACCCAGCTGCTACAACACGTTGCACTGTACGATATAAATGATGATCTCGGATGACACCTTCGCTAATCTAAATTTGTTGACAGTGAAAAGTCAACTCTCAAGTGTCAAAATTACAGTAAGTTAAACAAATTTTGTAACTTTAAAACCTAGCAATCAGTTTTATTTTGTAATAATATCATTACACCTCAAGATATCCTTCCGGGATTGGTGGATTAAAAAGTCTTGTAACTCCGTTATGCAAGTAGCCGCAAATTATTTTCTTCTATTGTCGTCGGCAAGTGTCAGTATCGTCTGGGGCGCCAGTTGTGAGACATCCGTAGAAGCTAAAAATCTATCATTTGACAGTAAATTTGACGTTTTGTACAAATTATAACAACTAACATAATTTATTTAATGAAATGCGCGTCAACTTCAAGTCATAGTGTGCTCCTGCAAAACCTTAAAATCTAATTCCTAAAATCCTAAATAATGACATTGTTTCAGGCATATAAATTTAGGATTTAGTTACTAGAGCGATAAATAAAGCCTTAATAAGCTTGCTAACGATTAGTATTATTAGATTGTCTCCCGAAGCAATTCCAAGAAAACAAAGGGTAAACAACCACTCTAAAACAAAAAACAATCCACCTTGAACTCACTAACTTGACAATCGACTAGCCACTAACAAAGAACCCCTACCACAGTATAAATCAATAGCTCATATTTAATTTATTCTCTCCCAGGTGTACAAATGTATAACACACAACCCATTAGGCTGGGTTCAATTGTGGTACAGTTTACCTGGTCCCAGAAAAACTACCCTTCAAATGACTGCAATGAAGCCATGTGTAATTCAAGCGGAGTAAACGGTTGACAAAGGGCGGACTAATAAAAAGAAGAGGGGAGGTTTTTTTTTACACATATTTACCATGTATTATGCTACAGTATGTACAGAGTGATCAAAAAGAAATCATGCAGTTGAAAATACGATTCTAGGGATCTTTTTATTCCACAGTTTATTTATACAACACCGATGAAGCGGAAATGCTATTTGACATGTCCTTTTGACAGTAAATACAAATAGGTTATGTCCAGAGGTGGGGCCTGACAGTTAATATGATTTTGAGAAATGAAATGCTTTAGATTATTATTTATGGGTAAAGTAAGAAATAAAAATACGTGGGTAAGGGAAATAACAACCATTTTAATAAAAAATTGTAAATATACACAAATTATTGGGTATTTATTTTCATGAAAATTTTCACGGTACGTCCGCGCTATTTTATTGTACAGAAAAGTCCATAGAATCGAATGGCTCAACTCCCGTAAAAGTATATTTTTCCGTTCATTAGTTGGGGTCCCGTGGCCGCATGCCTGAATGTCTGCTCGCGAACCCTGGGGAACCGGGTTCCATCCCGACAGACGCCAAATATTTCCAATTTTAAATAGTACAAAAGTGACACCTGTGGTGCACTCTCCACACCAGCTATGAGTGCCCGTGGGGTGACGCCTAGTAAGCGCCCACACGGTAAAATATATCGTCATCATTACTGTTGTCTACATGTGTTGTAGATACTGCTACACCCAAAAATGGGTAATATGCCGTGATGATATATTTATTTATTTATTCATTAGTTATAGGCCTGAAAGTCCTTATTTTTCCTGTAATCAGCTTGTCCGAATTAAGGAAAATGATACTTTTCATTTAAATACAGGTTGGTCGGATTTTCAGTGGGCTACTAAGTGTTTGAAGTGGCCATTTTTTCCTTGGTCTTACTAAACTAGTTGGACACGACTGTTGAAAATTGGTATAAATATGTAAAAATATCCATAGAATGGAATGCATCTTAAATTATATTCACTTTGCCAAGTGTATGTCATTTTCATGAACCGTTTCACGGCGCGTACGCGCTTTTGTGCTACAAAAATTTCTAAATTTAATGCGCAAAATAGCCAAATCGCATGACAGTAAAATATACGTTCAAAATATTGCTCTATTAAATAATTGCTACAATAAAATCATTGCTACTCAACACTATTCATTTTTATTATATTATAATTGACCAATTTGGTTCAATAATCATGACACATATTAGGGTGTACATTTCACACACTAACTACAACATTTAAAATAGAAATGTACTTGGATGGAAATGGATTTGAAAATGTAATAATTATTCATAATTTTACTTCAAAGAATATTAAATTCAACTTTTAAATCGTAAACTCGGGAAATGAATTACAAATTATTACTTTGAAGTATAAATTTTTATTAAGTTGCATGGAGATTTAATAGGTTTAATAGATTAAAACTATTTAAATATTATTTTCAATGGAAAAAATTAGGAATGTTTATACATTGTTTCGCTTTAGTCGTTTTAATTAAACAGTTTTTGTTCTTTAAGCTGCAATTCAACTTGTTATGGATTAAAACAAAAACAACTGTTCCTTTTTCGAATTTTTCCACGGCCTGCTGCTTTCATACGTTTTAATCTAAAATGAAGAATGTTTGACTTGACATGCTTAAAAATACATCAATTTCATTGGCCGTTTAATCACTTATTTTACGAAGAGACGTTTCAAATTATGACATTATATATTTTACAAATTAAAAACCTTGTTGATTTTTTGTTAGTAATTTATTTATTTTTACCTCTCGCTAAGAGAGGTATTGGATTCATGCTTAAATTCGCATTTCCAGATTTTATTGAATAAGCACGATTTAAGGTCTCTAGAATCCGATTATAACTTTTTTAAAATGACGTCTGTGTGTGTGTGTGTGTGTGTGGATGTGTGGATGTGTGTGTGTATGTATGTCTAGATGTTGTAGATACAACAATTGAACAACCGGAAGTAGTAGTTTCTTAGAAAAATTCTTCTAAAAATTCTCCATCTAATACACTTAAAATTTTTATTATATCTTGCATAGATTTAGAGATAAAGACACTATAATTTATAGAGTACACTAATCGCAGAGGCTAAGGCACTAAGGAAACCAGTTGACAAATTCCAATATCAACAGTTTTAGTGACATTCTGATAGCTTTTTCTGGGAAGTATATTTAATTTTTTTTATTGTTTTATTAATTAAATATTTGAAATTATAGGTAAAATTGTGGTAAAATGCATATGTCCATCAGAAATACCGCCAAACTGGTTAATGAATTGGAACAATCTCTGACATTTAAAAACTTCCTCATACAATGAAAAATAGATATAATTAGAATTATATGTGTGCAGAAGTCATGTTAAATACAATAAAAAACAATATTTGGGTAAAGTTCTGTAATATTTTGTTATAAAACGACGGTTCGAAAGCGAAGTGCAATACAATACGTATATAGCCTAATATGAAAATGGCGAGAGGTCTTGTGATGGCCACAACAGATTTTTTATTTTTATTTTGTTAATATGATTACTGTTTTAAAAAAGTTTAAACATTGCTTCCTAATACTTCTTTGATCTTGTAAATTTATACGGGTACGCTGAAACCCATTGATATGGAAATAATTATTCGTGTATGAAATCCAAAATCAATTTTCATAATCCAATATAATTCAAGCCCACAACATTTCATTCAAAATACATACAACATGAATAAGTTTTAAGCAATGTATTCCATGAAATATATGTAATACAATGTAATAATTTTATAAAAATAACCCTTACATGGTTTAAGGAAATTATATCCCTAACTAAACTCGAATACAAATGGAAGAAATTATTCAGGAAATATTGCATATTCATGAACGTTCAAATTTCAGTCCAAACGCTATTTTATTTATTACCTTAAATATCCTATTGCTTTCCTTTATACTTATTCTAGTATTTGTTAGACATTTTTCCATTTTTATAGTAGTCTATAATTTACACTAATCCTAGTTATTATTTTCATTGTAAATCTTATAAAATTTACGGTTAGTGTCGTTCAAAGCCTTATACAAAACAGGTTATATATAAATGCGCGAATGTACCGTTAAATCATTTCATGAAAAAGATTCGTCTAGTACTCATATTACAATTGTTTCAGTATTGAATTATTGTATTGTCAGCAATAATTTTCATGAAATGTTTCATGGTGCGTACGCGCTTTTATTTTTCATGAAACAATTTAGTTTTATGTTCGGTTATATATAATTACTATACTCATAAGAACAATTATGTTTTAGATTGTTTCATGAAATTTCATGGCGCGTACGCGCTATTGTACGCTATGAAAATTTGTACAATATTGAGTTGAAATATCGAATGATTACTTTTAAAAGTATTTGATGTCTTTTTCAAGGATTTCACGGCGCGTACGCGCTTTTGTACCGTATAAAAACTACAAAAAATGTATTTTAATATGTTCATTATTATTTAGAAGAAGAATGACAATTTTTCATGAAACAATTTAATTTTATGTTCGGTTACATATAATTACTATACTCATAGGAACAATTATGGTCTAGATTATTTCATGTAATTTCATGGCGCGTACGCGCTATTGTACGCTATGAAAATTTGTACAATATTGAGTTGAAATATCGAATGATTACTCTTAAAAGTATTTGATGTTTTTTTCAAGGATTTCACGGCTCGTACGCGCTTTTGTACCGTATAAAAACTACAAAAAATGTATTTTAATATGTTCATTATTATTTAGAAGAAGAATGACATCTTACTTAGCGCTAATTAAAGGGCCTATTCAAGTCTATTCCTTCAAAGAAACTTTTGTTAATTTAGATTTAACGATAAGGCTTAACCCAAAATCTGCCGACGTTATTTATGAATATGTTAAATCAGACGTATTGCGTGTCGCGTTAGAAGCGTACAGACTTCAAGTAATCTTAAAAGGAATTTATGTACTTGTCGGGAAAAAAGTTAACCTTGACGGTTTGCCAAAGGATTGAGGATTTTTTGTGTCACATATATTTCTTCCTAAATAGCTATTCACTGTTTACTATCAAGCCAAGTAAACATTTTGGGGCAGATGTTGAAGAAAAATCAATTGGCCACATATTGATTTTGTTAAAATTTACTGCCTTCTACAAAACATTTTGAGTTACTGGATATTTTTTATGAGATTATATTTATCATCTTGAGGCTCTGTTTAAATGAGCATTTTAACAGCCAAACTGCAATAAAGTTCAACAGTTAGACAAATGTACTCGCGGGAAGGAAGACGCAATATGCGGCAACACTTTCATTTTATGTTTTTGTACATCATATTTATATGCCTCCGTAAAAGTAGCATCAAATATAATGTGGACGATGTTTTTTTTTTTGAATAAATTGAAGGTAGAAAACAGATATACTGCTAAAAATCGTGAATAGCGTACTAGCGAATATCCATTAGTTTTCGGAAAAATATCTGTTGTGGCCAGCACAATACCTCTCGCCATTTCCATTTTATGTTATATAAGTATATACTTCGCCATCGAACCGTCGTTTTATAACAAAAAAAAAATTACAGAACTTTACCCAAATATTGTTTTTTATTGTATTTAACATTTCTTCTGCACACATACAATTCTAATTATATCTATTTTTTATTGTATGAGGAGTTACTAAATGTCAGAGATTCTTCCAATTCATTAACAAGACTAGCGGTATTTCTGATGGATATATGGATTCTACCTACAATTTTAAATATTTAATTAATAAAACAATAAGAAAGATTAAATGTACTTCCCATAAAAAGCTAAAACTGTTGATTTTTGACACTGACATTACCATGTTATAAACATTTGAATTTGTGAACTGGTTTCCTTAGTGCCTTAGCCTTTGCGATGTAGGTACTACATTGAATTATTCTATATATTACAGTGCATTTATCTCTAAATCTATACAAGATGCAATAAAAATTTTAAGTGTATTAAATATAGATTTTTATGTTCTTCAATATTTGTAATAAAACAAATTTCCAAAAAATAATATTTTGAAGATTTTTTAAATAAACTGTTACTTCCGGTTGTCCAATTGTTACTAAAATCTAATCAGCTCTTCTCAGGAATGTCCGATTGAGGAAACTGCAGTTAAATATTTTTTTAAGTCTTATAGTATTTGAGAAACTGTGGTTCCAACATCCACACACACATACGGACATACGGACATCATCGCAAAAATGTTATAATAAAATTATAGGGACCTTAAAATGTTCTTATCCACTAAAATCTGGATATGTGATTTTTAGCATGATTCCAATACCTCTCAGCGAGAGGTAAAATGAAAACTGTCTTGTCCAGGAATATATTCCTAAATAAATGTATAAAACTCAGTGAACGTGTTAATAAAATCTCCATGTTGAAGTAGTAGTAAAATAGTATTCCAATGAGCTTCTTTTCAGCATGAAATGAAGTCTTCCCAGATTGCCAGTTCCGTATAATAGAAAAATAATGGAAATCAATAGTCATGAATGTAGTTTGTTAGTTCTCTCGTCGGCTGACTTGACATAGACGTTTACGAGTCTCATGCGAATTTAACAAGCCTTATTGTTCTTGTCTCTTCTATTTTCGTATAAAATTGCAGAACAAGGTAAAGCTCTGTTGCAAATCCCAAAAAATACGATGCTTCCTGTGTCTAAACAAAAACCACCGAGGAGTCTCTCAACTTTGACTTGGTTTCGTTTCACACCCTTGGAAAGATCCTTGATATGTTTTTTGATTGTTTTTTGCCGTCTTTGCATAGGTTTTGCCTTTTCCAATTGAGGAGCTCTCGAATGGTTTAATGCTTAATTCATTAATGATTAGTGCATAAGGCTTAATGTATTATGTCAATTTACTAGGATACCATTTCCAGCTACTTTGTTTAGTGGCTAATTCAACAGAAATGTCACAATTTTTTCCCTTATTGTTGTTTAACAGATTGCCACTGCAAGCAGCATTTCTTTTTTCTACCTCTCGCTGAAAGACGTATTGGATTCAGGCTAAACATCGCATATAAACTATAATACTTAAATCCTGTATTCCTCAATCTAACATGGGAAGAGCTGAAAAGGTTTTGACAACAATTGGTCAACCGGAATTCTGTAATTTTTCATCAAAATTTTGTATTATTGAAAACACACAAAATTTCGACGAGATATCATGTAAATTACAACGGCTGTAACGCGAGACCGATGATGTAAAAGAATCATACGTAACATGAAAAGAAAGAGAATTTCATACTGAATTCAAACTTTCATCGTTCGTTATTCTATCATTAACCGTGTATGAGTGGTGCATGAAAATATGAGATATGAACTAAATAATTTAGCAAAGTGCAATACGATACTTATCCATACTAATATAATAAATGCGAAAGTAACTCTGTCTGTCTGTCTGTTACGTTTTCACGCCTAAACCGCTGAACCAATTTTGATGAATTTTGGTACAGAGATAGACTGGACCTTAGAGAAGCATATAGGCTACCTTTTGTCGCGAAAAAAAAACTTGAAGGGAGTGAAATAGGGGATGAAAATTTCTCCCACTGAACCAATTTTGATGAATTTTGGTATAGAGATACATAGGACCTAGGAGAAGCATATAGGCTATATTTTGTCGCAAAAATAAAACTTGAAGGGGGTGAAATAGGGGATGAAAGTTTATATGGAGAACCAATCATTTCTCAAGTTAGGGATATAAAAATTCTTATTTTTGCTTTTGGTAAAAAATAGTGTTTTAGCGTTTTTGAAAATTCATCCCTCAAGGCGGTAGAGTAGAACATGATTTCAATTATTTTTTTATCTTTGTATCTATAGTGAAGTTTTAACCGTTATCAGATTTTCGATATTTGTCGGAGAGATAGCTTGCATCATATGTACATAAGTAAAAGGAACCGAGACATGTTTAAAAAAGGGCCCAATAAAAATGCCTAATTATTTATTAATTCCATTTTTTATTTCTTAACATCCAGTAAATATTTTTTTAATATTTAAACATGATCATGAGTTAAGTTACCAAAAATCTATGAAAGTAAAGAAGCTAGAAAGTTTATTCTAATCTCAAATTCAAAAAATGGACTATGGTTGTTTTTGTTGTTTAAAACCTCTTCAATTGTGTATGCATGAAGAAGCTAAACCATTTGAAGAAGTTCATTAATTAATTTTGTGAGTACTGCTGTTGCAATAAAGTCTTTGGTGATGCGTGTTACACTCATTATAAGACCGATACATTTCGGTCCTGTTATTCTTAATCCGTGAGACATCCTTACCTAAAAGATAGCATCTCATAATCACGATTTAGGAATAATACAACCTTTCTAGGTTACGTTCTTTAATATTTTATTAGTAAACTAAAAGGGTTGTATTATTTCTAGAGAATTATGTGTCCTGAAAGATTTTTTTAATAATTTGTAACTCTAGTTATTTTTGATTTAAAACCTTCAAATCTCACATATAGTATAAACATATTGTTCTACATATAAAGTATGTTATATCGTACGTAGCGTACGTTTATTGATTTCATAAAACAATAGCCATTAAAAGCGATGTCATTTGTGTTTTGTATGACATTTTGTTTTAGGAAATATTGAAATGGTGGTGGATTTTGTTATAATGTGTATTGCACATTTAGAGATAATTAGTTCCATTTAATTATATTACTGATGTAAAATATATAAATGAAATTTTAATAAACACAAGTACGAGTATTTGTAAATGTAATAGGAAAATTCACTGCTGACATATTTAGACTTATTTATTTTAACTTCAAGTTATACGAAGGGTGCTGTAAGGAGTATTGTATATTAGACACAAGATTTACGAGTTAAGAGAGGGTTACTCCCTTAATTACACGCTGGCTAGTGTAGGATTTGTTACATAGCTTTAGACCTTTACCCTGGAAATGAAAATAACTAATATAATCACAGATTTTACTGTTCACACTATAGTACCTACTTTTTACCTCTCGCTAAATGTATTTATTCATAAGAAATACGGCCAATCATGTCCATGAATTGTAAGAATTGACATTTGGAAACACATGGAATAAAAGAATTAGGATTTTTTTTGTGCATAATTTTTTTATCATAAAACTACATTTCGAAGTGCAATACAATACTTATACAGCATAAAATAAAAATGGTGAGAGGTATTGTGCTAGCAACAACATATTTTTACCTATCACTACGAGAGGTACAGGATTCATGCTAAAAATTGCATATCCAGATTTTAGTAAATAAGTACGATTAGTCATTAGAATCAGATTTTAAAATTTTGGCAATAATGTCTTTGTGTGTGTGTGTGTGTGTGTGTGTGTGTGTGTGTGTGTGTATATGTGTGTGTGTGTACATGTGGATGTTGGAAGGCCGATTCCTAAAAAACCATAAGACTTAAGAATGTTTAACTATGAATTCCTCAAACTGACATTTTTATTATATCTTGTATAGATTTAGAGGTAACGACACTATAATTCTTCTAAATATAATTTTTTGGGAGTTTTTTTTATTAAATATTGAAGAACATAAAATTCTCCATCTAATACACTTAAAATTTTAATTATATCTTGTATAGATTTAGAGATACACTATAATTTATAGAATAAACTAACCGCATAGGCTAAGGCACTAAGGAAACCAGTTGACAAATTCAAATGTTTATAACATAGTTTGTAAATGAGAGATGTCAGTGTCAAAAATTAACAGTTTTAGTGACATTCTGAAAGCTTTTTCTGGGAAGTACATTTATTCTTTCTTATTGTTTTATTAATTAAATATTTAAAATTTTAGATAAAATGCTTATATCCATTAAAAATACCGCCAGTCTTGGTAATGAATTGGAAGAAAAATAGATATAATTAGAATTGTATGTGTGCAGAAAACATGTTAAATACAATAAAAAAACAATATTTGGGTAAAGTTCTGTAATTTTTTGTTATAAACGACGGTTCGATAGCAAAGTGTAAAACAATACTTATATAGCCTAATATGAAAATGGCGAGAGGTCTTGTGCTGGCCACAACAGATTTTTTAAATGGTGATAAAGGTTTTAATGATGCATGCACAATTTTCTTTTGTCATAATTTTATGTTATGTGCACACTGCGCAAGTAATTAATATCTACCGAGTAATTGGATTATATGGGTACACCTATGCAGTTTGAATTCGCTTTAATATCTGTAGTTAATTGAATGAAAATCATATGAGTGGTGCACTTAAATAATTAAGCTTGTTACACTACAATACTATAGCATTCAAGTGGGTACAGTCGCCTATTGCTTAGTAAATGTAATACTGATACAATTA
Organism: Ophonus ardosiacus; assembly: GCA_943142095.1. Classification (NCBI taxonomy): domain Eukaryota; kingdom Metazoa; phylum Arthropoda; class Insecta; order Coleoptera; family Carabidae; genus Ophonus; species Ophonus ardosiacus. The sequence continues at coordinate 1,267,630 of OW964838.1, read as the reverse complement.
TTTTGACGGATACTAGGCTATTCATTTTCACAAAATGTTTTCACGGTGCGTACGTACTTTCATAATTAATATTGTAAATGTACTATCAACAACAAAGTGTTGCGGTGCATAAGACAGAATTTGTGCTACAATGATTTTCATGAAAGGTTTTCATGGCGCGTATGCGCACTTGCAAACTGCCATACTTAATTTTCATGAAACGTTTTCACGATGCGTACTCGCTCTTGTACTATATAAAGCTTCATAATTAATTGATAATTGTGTGCTTTTTAAAATTATCACACCGTAATTTTCATGAAATGCTTTCATGGCGTGCACGCTTTTGTACAATATATAGCTTAATAATTAATTGATAAGATGTGCTCTTTAAAACAATACAACGTAATTTTCATAGAGTATGTTCATGGCGTGTACGCACTTTTCAAAACGTACACCTCTCTATAACTGTACAAAAATTACCACATCGTAATTTTCATGAAACATTTTCATGGCGCGTACGAGCTTTTGTACAATATAATGCTCAATAATTACTTGATAAGTTGTGCTCTTTAAAACAACGTAATTTTTTAGGCGTTCATGGCGCGTACGCGCTTTCTAAAACGTACATCTTTCTATCACTGTGCAAAATTTTGAAACGTTTATTTCTCCACGCGCCAATATGCGCCCGAGAGAAACAATTCGTATAAATTTATTCGTGCAAATGAAAAATCTGTTTTCTGTGCAAGACAGATAACCGTGGTGAATAAATTATAATATTTACTAGGAAAATCTGCTATGAACTCCAGGTCTGTTCATCAATCAATATTACCGAAACTGTGGTTTGGCATCTTCTCAAGAATAGCAAATAGTTTTTCTTCAGTAGATATTAGACCAATGGAGTAAAAATTATAAAAATTTGAACACTTGCGTAACAATGTACAAATTTATGGCCGGCAAAAGGCGTTAAACCCAGTGTTAACAATCCGTGTGCAAACCACTGCGCAATCTTTGTATCTACCAACTGTCGTGTAAAGAGATATACGGCCAAAGTGCTCCATTTCTCATTGGTGAATTATATTGTTTCCACGGCTTTCCGCGATATGTAATTACAAGGTGTGATGACCTGATATTGGATTCCATTGCAGGGGATTTTTAATTTCATCGATTGGCAACACGACAGGATGTATATCAGGAACTGATTTTGAAACAAACTTTGATTTTACGATTATACGTATATATATATATATATATATATATATATATATATATATATATATATATATATGCAGGGTGTCTCTTAAATAGGGGGACATGGCTTAACCACAGATTCCTGAGGCTAAAATAAGACGATTTAACCAAATTTGCTTCTACCGGAAAGTGTACCATTTAGCCAGAATTCTGCTTCAAAGTTCCTAGACTGCTAGATTAAATTTATTTTAAAAATTTAGCAGTGCAGACACTGAGATTTTATTTTTTTCTGAGTGAACCGTACCAGATGTCATAAATTACAGAGAGAAAGAAAAGTTTACTATTGAATGTATCTTTCAGAAGAAAAATAATTTCACGTTTTCGGCATTGCCATTAAAAAGTTAAGGTCTAATTAATGTTGGGACACCTAAGTTTCATACACTAGTGGTTCACTAATAATAACATGTATCACCTTAAAAGATGACTTATAACCATACGAACTGTCATACCAAATTTCATCTAAATCGAATAAAACGTGCGGTTATTATAAGCAAACTTATTTTTTTTTTTTCGAAGAACTTTAAAGCAGAATTCTGGCTAAATGGTACTAGAAGCAAGTTTGGTTAAATCGTCTTATTTTAGCCTCAGGAATCTGTGGTTAAGCCATGTCCCCCTTTCTAAGATACACCCTGTATATATATATATATATATATATATATATATATATATATATATATATATATATATATATATATGGGTACTTTTGGGCCCAACATTGATCCCAAATATCTCGAAAAAGAATAAAGATATCGACCTACGATTATAAAATTTGGAATCAGCGCGTTGAGATGTATCTAATATTAGTTTAGTTTTTGAAATTTTTAGTCAAAAATAGGTAATATTGAATGAAATACAAAGTTTCTCCTCGACCTATAACCTTTGCGCTATATTTTATACTCCGTTTTGTTAAATTTTCCACATTCGAGTAATAGAATAATTTAATTTATGTAATGTTTATCAACGTACAATAAAAATTTCCATTGATTAATGGCAATATTTTTTATAGCTGAAATGTGTGGTTTTGTAATCCGTTATGTTTATTGATTTTTGAATACATTTCACATGCAGCAAAACGAAGATGTTAATCGAAACGTTTGCCGCATAATCGAAATTTAATACGTTAACGTAGAATGTTGAAACATTATCATCGCACTTTAAGAAATGCCTATATCAATCTTATTCTGTGAAGCAATTATCATGTTCTGTATTTGTCATTTGCAAGTGTCATATCATTTCCTGAGATAGTGTGCAGTCTGCATTCCCTGAAGGCTCGAAAACAGCAGGGCTGCCACTGCAGTACTGCTAAACTAATTAACGGGATACCGCAGTAGTCAAATTCATTTCAACTAGTCTTAGTTTTACTCCTAGAAGACTAATGTCCGGTTTCTCCACAGCAACTTGTTTATTATTAAAGTGTTACTTAATGTCAGTGTTAGTGTGTCACATAGGTTTTCGGAAAAAAAATTGTGGTTTAATTCTACAACAATTAACAAAGCTAACGCTTTAACATTCGTATTTAATATAGAGCTAGTGGCCCGGATTCTTCTATTCCACGAAGATTAATTCTGACTTGCCCTAAGAGTCTTTGGCGAGTTTTAAAATTTCTTTTGCGTAGCTTTTGAAAAATCCTTCTCCTTAATTGTGGCTCTTACTTTTTATGCGTTACTTATGAGACACATGTTATTTGTAATGTAATTGAGGTTTGAATTTCACTGTTTGCAGAATTATAAACAAACATTAAGCATTGAATCAATTTGCAGGAATTCCCATAAACGTTAACCCGCAAACCGCCTGCGGAGACCACCAATCCTGCTGGTAAATTTGTCCTGCTACCTACTCGTTTATCTTCGTGAAATATAATCGTTTTACATTGTTTTCAATTCTGCTATTTGTAAGGTAAACTTAACCGATTTTACTCGTATGTGTTATGGAAACATCAATAATTATGTTATACACACATTGAGTAGAATGGATAAAAATTCACACAATTTTAAAGAGTTTTACGATGTTGATAGGCGCCTACGCGCCATGAAAACCTTTCATGAAAATTATGACAGTAATAGTTTTAGTTGTAGCTTTAGCATTAATAGGTATGTATTTAAATCAGAGCTGGGCAAGTTACTTTCAAAATGAAACTAGTTACAGTTACCTCCAAAAAAAAGTAACTAAGTTACTTAAGTTCCAGTTACTTTGGTGAAAGAACTAAGTTATTTACTAGTTACTCATTAAAAGTAACTTAGTTACCTTGAGTTACTTTCTAACTACTTTTAATGGCGTGAAGTGTAGACTTTGACTGTTGACTTAGTTATTGTGTAGTATACATATCAGGGAGTTTTTGCACTAACTACGTTAACCTAAATTTTAACGTTATTGCTTGGCAACACCCAATAAGATTATTATTGCTAATGTTAACGGACCTACAGGGTCTTATTACCGCCTAGGCCCACGAGGCCACGGCCTAGGGCCCGCTTTGACAAGGGGCCATCAGGGCCCGGTTGCTGTGATAAAAAATCTGATAAAAAGGCCCTGCGGACCTACATTATAATATAATATAAAAATTAAAAGTAATATTTTATCTCGTGAGAAGGGAATTTGCAAATATTAGACGAATTCAAGTCTTGCAACCCTTGGAACAACGAACAAAATACACTATTTTTTGTATAACTTGAAAATTGGAATAATTTTGATGATTTAGTGGCATTTTAATTATAATTTATTAAAACGTATCATTGGTAAGCGAGGAAAACATTTGAAAATAATATATTTTATAAGTCAAATTTAACATTTAGTGACTTCTGTTTACCTTACAAAAACTCTATTATTAATGAATATAATTACTTATTTTATTATCTATTATGGGGTCCCGTGGCCGCGTGCCTGAGTGTCTGGTCGCGAACCTGGGGGAACCGGGTTCGATCCTGACCGGCGCCAAATATTTCGAATTTAAAATGGCACAAAAGTGACCCCTGTGGTGCACTCTCCACGCCAGCAATGAGTGCCCGTGAGGTGACGCCTGGTAAGCGCCCGCACGGTACAAATATGTCATCATCATTACCGATATCTGCGATAAAGCAGATTGGCACACCCAGAAATGGGTAATATGCCGTGATGATATATTTATTTATTTTATTTATTATCTATTGTGGCTTGAAATCAATCAACAATAATATTGACTTTAGTTATGTATTAAAATAAAAGTTACACATCACAGAGGGTATGCGCGATGCTGCGCTCAACTCGGGACAGACATTTATTTAAAACAAAACAGTTTTAGTTAGTGTTTCTAAAAAAGGCATCAGCCTCAACAAAATATTTCTTTGATATTTTAATCCCCCCCGTTACTTTTTATGACTAAGTTACATTCCACTTTTTAAGTTACTTTGACTAACTTAAGTTACATTCTAATTTCTTAGTTACTTTAAGTAACTTAAGTTACTCAAGTAACTAGTAACTAAAAACCGTAAAGTTACCAACTACTTTTCCGCAGCAAGTTAACTTACAGTTACAAGTTACGTAAAAGTAACTAGTTAGTATCCTAAAGTAACTAGTTACTGCCCAGCTCTGATTTAAATTAATAAAAAAAATAAATAGCGGGTGGTTTTATGTTGGCCACAACTGTGGCGATCTCCAACATCTTTTCATGTTCTTCTGTCAAACATGTTGTATTCTTTCGTCTGTTCTGTCCCCTAATTCTGTATTCTTTCTCGTATGTGGCAAACAATAATATTGACGCTGGAGTTGCATGTATAGGCTAGTGACCCGCGTGCCAGAGACCACGGTATGACACACTTATACCCGCCGATCGATCTAGCGGACCCGACTGTAGCTGCGGCTGAGAGACGTACGCGAGAGCAACAGACGTAGCTTAGGTGAGAGGAATACAAATCTTACATAGATAGGTAGAGGGTTTGGAAATGATGAGGTGTTTTCCAATCATGCAATTTTGGGAGATGATTTTGAGAGGCTTAGAGTTATTAGTGAGGTGTACTAGGTGTAAAGGCGCGTATGTACCGTGAAATCTATGGTAGTGCAAATATTGTCATGGTGCGTACGCGCTACTTGTCTGGATAATAGCGCGTACAGATGTACATAATTATCAGTTCATGCAAAAAAATCTGATGTGGGCAACACAATATCTTCCGCTTTTTAATTTTTATTAATTTAAATACATACCTACATATTTACTAATATTGTAAACTAATATTTGACACTTTGTTAACACGTGCTTATTCACAGCTAATATATCAAATTTATATCGGATCATTATGGGGTCCCGTGGTCGCGTGCCTGAGTGTCTGGTCGCGAACATGGGCGAACCGGGTTCGATCCCGACAGACGCCAAATATTTCCAATTTTAAATGGTACAAAAGTGACCCCGGTGGTGCACTCTTCACACCAGCTATGAGTGGCCGTGAGGTGACGCCTGGTAAGCGCCCACACGGTAAAATATATCGTCATCATTACCGATGTCTACATGTGTTGTAGATACTGGCACACCCAGAAATGGGTAATATGCCGTGATGATATATTTATTTATATTTTATTTATATCGGATCATTCTGCACATCTAATATTTATGTATGATGGAAAATATATTATTTTTACTAACCTAAATTTCATTAGACTCTATACAATCTTGTTAACACGGTTTCATTATTAATTTTAATGTAATTGCTTCCTGACAGTGACTTTTGTTTAAATATGTCAAAATTGTTATTAAAATATTATGTTTTTGTTTGACGCATAGGCAAGATGATGTACAAAAATAAATTATTTTATAATTTAATATTTAAAGTTATTTCAAGTTATTTACTAAATGCTATTATCGTAGAATTGAAGATTGTACTATTATATCCAATTTTTATTAGTAAAAGTTGCTAAAAAAATGAGCTCTTCCCACATTAGTATATAATGGGTATACAAAATTTCTAATTTATTTCTATTTCTAAAATAAGGATTCAAGAATATTTTTTGCCAATATCTCGTGTCAAATTGACATTTAATTAAATACTTTCAAACTGACATACGTTTTTTTTTTTGTTCATAGTCTACTTTCAAATTATTAATGCCCAGTTTTATAAACATCGAATAACTTGCTGAGTTATTACTTTGAAAGTAAATTTAATCGATGAGTAAATAAAAATGTTTTATAAAATAAATTGCAGAGTAAAATAAGTACTTGCAGAGTAAATATTTTATTCTAGTGATTTACCGACAGAGACAGCGTTTATTATTATTCAAACGTCAAAATAAAGTGTCATAAAGTATCAGTTCTCATTAAAATTGAAAAAAAGAGAGAATGGCGAAAGAATTATACTGAAATAGATAAAGCGAACATGTTAGAGATAAAAAAAATATATTAGTATTATTGAAAACAAGCAGACAGACGTAGCAAGAGTCAAAAGCAAAAATAGTGCATGGGATGAGATTTGTAAAGAATTTAATGCAGTTTCACAAATAGGTCCGCGGAATAGTGTTCAAATGAAACTGTTATATGACACATTGTATTAAGTTGGCTTGGAATAGGTGGGTTTTGTACAGGTGTTAATAAGTAATTTTTACAAGGGTATCTACTATCCCCTAACAAGTAGCAATTACAAAATTCTCCGTTTTCAAGCCTAGCTCATATTAATGAATTGTTAAATATGTTGCTGTTGTGTGCGGAACCAGGCCTTCTAGCAACAACATCCGTTATTTTTAGATTTGCTGAACATACCATTTGGCAATTCACAGAAAACCATCCTTTTCGGTTTCTATCAATTTCTGCGTTCTCTATAAAATAATTAATTTTGACATGTGTCAAATTTATTCTACAGAATAAAATTTACTTCCTCGAAAATCAGTGGAGTAATTTATTCCATAGATTTACTTAGCTAGTGTTTTTATTCTTGCTTTATAAAACGAAAATCTCTGGAATAAACTATTTTACTTCGAGAATAAATTTTACTTTGCTAGTAATTTACTTATCCATCTTTTATAAAACTGGGCATAATAGAAATAAATAAATATATCATCACGGCATATTACCCATTTCTGAGTGTGCCAATCTGCATTGTACACATATTTCGGTAATGATGATGACATATTTGTACCGTGAGGGCATTTACCAGTCGTCACCTCACGGGCACTCATTGCTGGCGTGTAGAATGCACCACAGGAGTCATTTTTGTGCCATTTGAAATTCGAAATATTTGGCGTCGGTCGAGATCGAATCCGGTTCCCCAGATTCGTGGCTAAATACTCACGCACGCGGCCACGGGACCCCAAATTGTTACTGCTTATTACCCAATTCTGGGTGAGCCCACCTGCTTCTTTAAAACTGGAAATAATTTTGAAGTTTCAAATTTGTCGAATCCGAATCTCATGGTCATATTTCTAGAATAGATGTTCTCTTTACAAATTGCTTAATTCGGCACAAGTCCCACAATTTCCTCTGCAGAACACCCCAAATAATACCAATTTGAAAAGATTGCTAAGATTCTAACATCTATTGAATCGTCTCATCGGTTTTTCTATCCTTTTCACTCTAACACTTCTTATATAGCTTTTCTCTTTCTTGGATGAAGTGCGTCTATCCAAAGCTCGCGGAAAACGCCTTGATGCAGAAAAACCCCGATCCTCCGATGATGCGATTTGCAAAACCTGAACGCTGAAGGGATGGCATTGGAATCTAGCCCGTAATCTTGTTCACTGAGCAATATGGAAATTTACGGGAAATTCTGATTGGTGGAATTTCAGTTATGACGGTGCGGATTGAATAAATTGCTTAATACAATTCTCCGGGAGAAAATATTGCAAGGGGAGCAAATTGTTGACAACAATAATAATTTCTCCCTTTGTCTATGGGGTACAACAACGTAACAATTAATTTTATAAGTTTGAAGTTAGTTGGGAAGGTTATCCTAGCAATCCTTGAAACAGACATTCCCTCTGCAAAGCACTTCGCAGTAATAACTTCATTAAATTTAACCAAAACAGCAATTCAAAATCATATTGCTCGCGTATGTTTGCTTCGTATTTTACAGAATATTTAGTGTTAGATCGTGGAATATGCACGCAGCACAGTAGGAAGATTATGAAATATTAATCAAGCATTAAGTTTTATTGGAACGTCGCGAATCGAAATTTAATCCAGCAGACAAATTATTAATCTTTCTGGACTGTTAAATACAGTTGATATTACGCAAAAAGGTTATCAGCACTTTGAACAAATATACTTTAAATAATTAAAACATTTAAATAAACTTTAAGTTTAGAAGGAAATTTTAATATACTAGGCAACTAGACAGTTAGCGAAGCTAGTTACGTATAAGGCTTCAAAACCCATATTCCACATTTTCTCCAAAATCTTCAAAATTTTCAAAAATCCAATTTTTATACAAGTAGGTACATCTTAACGCGCTGTCTTCAAATTTTAAAACCGCAGGTCGATATCTCTTTCCATTCTCGAGATATCTAACTTTCAAATTTTACCCATTTTTGGGTTACAACCCCAAAATGGGTGGAGATACAACCCTGGCGACTTCACCATTCGATTCTACGGGCAAAATTACATGGATATACAAATTTTCAATTTTTTTGAACACCGCATACAATCTCTAAAGCAAAATAACTGAAAATAGCCAAAAATCGCAAAAATCTAAGGTGTACCCCTTGCCATTTTTTCAGATTTTGGCAATTTTCAGTTATTTTACTCTAGAAATTGTACACATTATTCAAAAAATTTGAAAATTTGTATACCTATGTAATTTTGCCCGTAGAATCGAATGGTGAAGTCGCCAGGGTTGGATCTCCACCCATTTTAGGGTTATGACCCAAAAATGGGTAAAATTTAAAATGTAAATATCTCGAGAATGAAAAGAGATATCGACCTGCGGTTTTAAAATTTGAAAGCGCGTTGAGATGTACCTACATGTATAAAAATTGGATTTTTGAAAATTTTAGAGAAAATGCGGATTATGGGTTTTGAAGCCTTATCACCTGACTGGCACAAATATATATATATATATATATATATATATATATATATATATATATATATATATATATATATTCCTGGAAATCAGCAATTTTTTTCGATTGTTGCATTCTTAGAATTCATCTCATAACACAGGGAAATGACGTCATTACCTTTGTGCACTCTGTGTAATGAGAATCAACGCAATAACGGAAGTCCGTTTGTGTGACGCGTGTTTATGCACATGACGTCATTTAACAATAGACTGTTGCCATAGCAACGACAGGATATTGAAAACATAATGCGTTATTAGCGAACTCCGTTTTCTTTCTTGATAAGAAGGCTTATAAACACTGTTATAGGGGATACTTTCTGGGAACTACCCTGAAATTTAAGGGCTATTATAGCTACCCTTGGTAGCATTATGGGGAGGTTTAGAAGGTTGCGATTTGGTTCGAGTTGTATGACATTTTATAACGCTATTTTTAACAACGGGTCATGTCAACTGAATTATTTATTCGCTGAATCACGCAACTCCCGCAATTTAACTGAGTCGAAAAATTGCGGAAATCGTTCGCAAAAGGGTGGCCAACATACGAAAGAAAAAAATTTGCTTTATGCGAATAAAATCGCACGCTTAGAAATGGGTAATAATAAAGGTAGAATCATACTTCACACGTTTTAATCTCGAATCATTTCTGATAAACAAATGACCGAGAGGTTAACTCTGAGACAGAACTTAATGTTACCTTTCGTCACCTTTAGGTAAGGAAGGTATTGTTTTTGGACAAAAAAATTGGGTGGTGAGTTTTAATGAATAAGCACGTTTAAGAGTCTCTAGAATATGATTTTACCAGTTTTACGATGTGTGTATGTGTCCGTTTATCTCTGTCTGTGTGTGTGTCGGACGATAACTCAAATACTATCATTTTAAAAACTATTATTCTTTTGTCTACAAGCTGATTAGATTTTGGTTATCATTCGTAAACCGGAAGTTCCCTTATTTGAAGTTCTTAAAAGTTTTTATTGAAAAATATAATTTATTGACATTTTGCATGATTATCAATATGAAAGAATATCTCATTGCCTATAAGGTTTGATTACACATTTTTTCTTCATATTCAATAGATATAGAGTTGAAGAATTATATATTAACTTTCATAAATCAGCACACTTTGCTACAATCATGGAAACAGCTGATATATTTAAATAATTACAATTGACAGATGTCAGTGTTAAGTGCAATTTAAATAGTATATGTTCCTGTTATAATTTTATTGGATTTATAGAATCTTTTCCAAGGAACTTTAGGTATGAAATTTGTAGAAAATATATGTTCGTGTTAACATTTTACTGGATATATATATATATATATATATATATATATATATATATATATATATATATATATATATATATATAGAATCTTTTCCAAGGAGCTTTTGGTATGCGATTTGTACAAATACATAAAATTAACGGAAGATAATGTGCGGGCTACATCAGGTTTTTTATATTTATATTATTAAAAGAAAAAAGTTTACTATTTAGAGTTTTCAGTAACAATAAATGAGAAAAAAACATTGTTCATATTGTTCATTAATATATATATATATATATATATATATATATATATATATATATATATATATATATATATAATATAAAATTGATTAACATTTCTTTGAGAGTAATTGCTAATTCTAAACAAAATAATATCATAAAATCAATCGTAATCTTCAATCTTTAAATTCAATTTTTAAAAAAAACATCGCGATCGTTTTAAACAGGCAAGCGACATACTCTCTCTTCGAAAGCAATTTCTCAACTAAATTATTCTTTAATATCTGCAAGTAAATAAATCTTAGTATGTCGTAATAATTTGACGTCATCATAATAGTTCCATTCAATGGCAGCACTTGTCTGATAAACAATATTTCGGATTATAAAATGACAGGTCATTTACCTGAAAAGCAGGACAGGCTTTTAGATTTTGAGGGAAAAAGGGAAAACGGAGGGAAAATTTGACTGAATACTTGTGTAGTAATTAAGAGGTGAATAATACTTTCGTGTTTCGGGTAAAATGAATTGGAAGATTAATTGATATTAATGTCAATTGGGAAAGGGTTTTGGGCTGAATACGTCCCAGAATTTTAGTCAGTAAATTGTGATTGGTCGCTTTTTAAATATAGTAATAGTAAACAATAAAGATAATTTTTAAATACTTTTATTTCTAATAATTTTTACATTTTATTATAAGTTTGTTTATTTATTTAATATAACATTTTATTTATATTTTATTTTTGTTTTAGATTACACTTATTATTTTTATTTTAAATCAACAAACTTCATCGAAGATTCTTGAATATTGAAGATCGAAGAAACATATGAAGCGACTTCATCAAACAAGAAGGATTTCAGCCGCACATCAATAACTTTATGAAGAAATCTTCAAATTAGTTTTCGCCTGACATCACTAGAGTCTTTCTCCTCTTTTTCCAAAAATCTTCAAAATATTTTACTCATCTTTAACTAACGGAAAGGTAAGAATCTTTAGCAAACCTTGCTTTAAATATAACTTTTGTAAACAAAATCCAAATCGTGGTCTTCCTGCAATATAAGTTGTATATTATACGATTTAGTTTCTTTTCATTGATGTAGTACAATAATAATTAAATCAGTGATTTATGAATAAAATGTTTATTGTTATAAAACTAAACATACAGCAGATGTAAATTCATAATATACAATAGACGCGTATACACAATAAAGCAAATATTTTGCTGTTTGTTCCATTGATTATTTATTTTGTAATTATATTTTTATTTATAGGTCTAAATTCTAAATTACCAACGCGTTGATTCGACGTATCCCATCAAAAATCGTGAACCCCTTTTCGGTTTTTCTGAAAATATACGAACGTAACTTCTAAGATCATCAACAAGAGTATCATTATCATCATCATCGTCATCATCGTCTGCTTTGCCAAATACTGCAGAGAAAAAAGAAGACTTCAAGACGACAACATAATTTTACTCCCTAAATGTGAATATAATGTATGTTTTTAATAAATAAAGATGTCTTCAGGGATTTTGTAAATTAAAACCAGAAAATCTCAAGTTTAAAAACTTGAGAAACTTTGTAGAATTAAATTATAACCGGAGAAAATGTTGTTGAATGTTTACTGATGCTCAACGAATCGAAACTGTATTATAATTTAGTGAATTTTGTATAATTTTGTTCATGATCTTGTGATATTCATTTAGGTTTTTATTATTTCTCAAACGATATTTACTTGCTATAACATAGACCATCACCAGGCTTGGTTTAAACCCAAAGGGGGCATTATACCGTGAGTATTTTTTAACGTGAAACTTTGGGTTTGTCATATCCATGGCGACGACTTGGTATTTGATTGACAGCAATGTATTTGCCTGTCCCATTTAAAATGAAACATAGGGAACGAATTGAACAAAAGTATTATATTTAATATTGTAAGAAATTTAGCCGAGTCAGAAAACCACTCGGGCACAAGGTGCACACAGTATTTTTCTACAACTAAATTTCATTTTTAGAAAACAGGTATAATTATTTAATGAAAATTAACCTCTTTTGACATGATAAATATTATTAATTTTTTTGATCGAGCAATCTTATACATTCCAAACCATACCTGTCGGTACAAAGTTTTTGCCATGTATTATTTATATGAGGATTTGGGGGCATGTTAAAATCAGGCCCCTTAAAGAAGGCGTCTGCACTGGAAAAACTAAAGAATTTCAAGGTTGCGTGGGTGGATTTTACATGTGGTGACACCTGCCATAAAAAATTTAAAACTATAATAACAGGTGTTCTATTTGTATTTAAATTTGTGTTATTGTTTATTATAACTGAATGATTTACCTGTCTCATTTAAAATGGAACATAGGGAATGAATTTGACAGAAAATCATTCGGGTACAAGGTACACACAATTTTTTTACAACTAAATTAAATTTAGAAAGCAGGTATAATTATTTAAACAAAATTAACTTCTATTGACGTCTTGCCAAATGTCAAATTCGTTCCCTGCTTCATTTTAAATGAGACAGGCAAATACATTGCTGTCAATCAAATGTCAAGTCGTAACCATGTATATAACAAACCCAATGTTTCACGTTGAAAATACAGCACATACCGGATGTCTACTTGAAATACATATTAATTATTTTGCCGTAGACTTCAAGTAGATACTCAGTACATATTTAAAACAATGTTTCTACAAATATTTCGAAATCTAGTGACACAAACTAACGGCCTTAACTCTTGCAGAATAAGCAATCAGCGAATGATCGAGCAATCGATTGCGAAGTTAGAGGAATGAACGAATGATTGATGCACAATAGACCGAGAGCAATAAAAAGCAATGTGTTTCGGTTCGACTTAGCTTGTGTCACTGGGATCGATTCTTCATTATTTGTATTCTATTTTGGAAAGTGTAACACCAAATAAACATTTCGACGTTGATAAGATACTTTTTTATGTATTTTGTTTAGAATACATTTACATTTATCTATATCCAACTTTTGGATGTAGTAAATACAATGTTGTAACTATATAACATATATTTTGTAAATTTAAATATTTTTTCTACTTATTGCAATATGTTAACAATATTAATATATTTTAAATGTTTTTCTTGTTTGTTTATAGGGTCTAGAAAATGTAATATGTAAGGAAAATATGTTTCTGCGTACTTGTATTACTATAAACTTGTATATTTTTATGTATTGCATAATATAGAATAAAGGGAGAATGATTTATATAAAAGTTAAAGACTTTTCTTAGAAAAAAACCAATTCCATTCCTCAAATTTATTAACTTTCAGGTTATATTAGGGACAGTTTATAATAAAACATTCCCTATTACGAAACGAAGGACCTTAAGCAAAATTTAACCTTAAATTCGTAATTAGCGAGTCCAAATTAGTCTAATCAAATTTATTCGGCTTTTCTAGCCCTATTAATAACAGAGTTATCTAAGGACATCCCCTAAAATATTATAAAGGTAAATACATGAAAAAACTAAATAGTTTTAAGCAATTCTGTGCAGACCAATCGAAAGAGCGGCTTTAAATCTACCCGATACGCTATTTTCCAACCCTTGATTCCTTTAAACAGACAAACTAGGGTAAAATAACCCTCCAAAAACTTTAGGGGCTGATATCTCGGAAACGGCTAGGATATCAGCAATTTCCTTGAAATTTTGCGTTCCCCTTGGGTACCCTTTGAGAAACAGGGGTCGTAGAACAACATATATAAGTTTCAAGGGCGTAGGACCAAGGGTTTAGTAATGGCTCATTTGACAGCTTTTTTGTTCAGTAAATTTTAAGTTTATGAATGCTGCTATTAGTATCACTGAAGATAAACCATAACTCCAAAGCTATGAGGAGTAGAAAGGTCGGATAAGTTTTATTAGACTAATTTTAACCCGTAAAAATCGAATCCGAGGTCAGATTTGCACTACGAGCGATTGAGGTAAGATTCATTGTTGCATTTCATGTCATTGACCTTATTAACAATACAAAGCTAAATGTGAAACAAGTATAATAAACATTTAAATTTAATAATTAATGACTTATTTATTTCCTACCCTTGTTGAGATACGAAAAATCCTTAGTTTTAATTATTATAATAAACCCTCAAACACACGTATATAGTTTCTAAAACGGCCGCTTTAGGGGTCAGCACCTGTCAATTTACTTTAAAGTAAAAATTATTTTAAAAAAATTCTAGAGCCCGTGTTTATTGCCCTTTTGTCACCAAATTTTGGGAACATACTCTCCTCGACCTGCACTATCGAAAAACCATAGTATGAACAAAGCGCCTTCACCTTAATTTGGGCCTGGAAATTAGAAAAATCATAACTACTGTCTTGATCAAAATTAAATTTTTATAATGAGCCTATTATATGCAGCTTGAGCCGTAGATTCCAAAAATCGCATAATCGAGTTCCTATGTCTACCCATTTTAGGGTCAATGTTTACTACCCAAAAGTGGGTGGAGATAAAAATCCAAACCTTCCATTTTTCAAATCTACGGCTTTAATTATGTACATAACCAAATTTTGGTTGCAAAAGCTGTCTCTATAAGGGCGCTATGATTTTTTGAAATTTTCACATATCAGTCGCGAATTACGTAAGATCTAACCGTTACATCACAATTTGGACGCCGGATTCGTACTCCTGGGGGTCGAATTAAGGGGATGCCATGTCTAACTCAAATTTTTTTTCCCCAATCGAAACTTCAAACCATGGACTAAAGCCTTGGTGTTTTTTTGGCAAAAAAAACTTTTTGACTCCGATTTGGTTCAAATTTGGTATACGTATACTAGGGACAAAGGTCTAACAACTAGCCAAATCTGAGCCCATAGGGGTTGATATTAAGGGAGTTATTGAAGGCTAAAGTGGGTTTTTGGAAACGGGAAAACTATGGACTTTAGAGAAAAGTTTTATTAGGATTTTTTGTTACAAATTAAATTCTAAGCAACTTTTATTTGAAAAATTTTCTTTTCCGACTTTTCGTTTTCCAGATAATCATTGAATATATTTAATATGTTTTTAAAGGATCATAGCTACTGCCCTTATCAAAATTAAAATTTCATAGTCTATTGTACGCAGTTTATGCCGTAGATTCCAAAAATCGTATTTTCGAATTCGTACGTCTACCCATTTTTGGGTCCTCTTTTAGTACCCAAAAGTGGGTAGAGATAAATATCTGAAACAACCATTTTTGAAATCTGCGTGTTGAGCTATGAAAATTCCCAAATTTTGGTTGCAAAAGCTTTTTCTATAAGGGCGCTGTGAATTTTTGAAGTTTTTACATATCGTCAAGAGCATTTATGAACTTCTGCTGGATAAAAAATCTGTCAAATGGGCAACTTCTAAACCCTTGGCCCTACGCCCTTGAAACTTACATATGTTGTTCTACGACCCCTGTTTCTCAAAGGGTATCCGAGGGGAACGCGAAATTTCAAGGAAATCGCTGAAATCCCAGCCGTTTCCGAGATATCAGCCCCTAAAGATTTTGGAGGGTTACTTTACCCTAATTTCCCTGTTTAAAGAGATCAAGGGTTGGAAAATAGTGCATCGGGTAGATTTCAACCCGCTCTTTCGATTGGCGTTCACAGAATTGCTCAAAACCCTTTAGTTTATGATATATTTACCCTTCAAATTTGTAGGGCTGTAGATTAGCTAACATCCTTATTAATAATGCTAAAAGAGTCGGATAAATTTTATTAGACTAATTTGGACGCGCTGATTACGAATATGATATCACATTTTCCCTAAGGTCTCTTGTTACGTAAGTGCCCTTCAAAAAGTATTGGAAATAAGAAAAAAAATCATAAGTTTTGTATTTATCAAAATTAAATTTTTATATTAAGGCTATTATACGCAATTTGAGCCGTAGATTCCAAAAATCGTAGTTTTGAGTTCGTATGTCCACCCATTTTTGGGTAAATTCTTACTACCCAAAAGTGGGTGGAGATAAAAATCCAAAACTTCCATTTTTGAAATCTACGGGTTGAATTATGTACATAACCAAATTTTGGTTATAAAAGCTGTCTCTATAAGGGCGCTATGATTTTTTAAAATTTTCACATATCATTCGCGAATTACGTAAGATCTAACCGTTACATCACAATTTGGACGCCGGATTCGTACTCCTGGGGGTCGAATTAAGGGGATGCCATGTCTAACTCAATATTTTTTTCCCCAATCGAAACTTAAAACCATGGACTAAAGCCTTGGTGTTTTTTTAGCAAAAAAAACTTTTTGACTCCGATTTGATTCAAATTTGGTATACGTATACTAGGGACAAAGGTCTAACGACTAGCCAAATCTGAGCCCATAGGGGTTGATATTAAGGGAGTTATTGAAGGCTAAAGTGGGTTTTTGGAAACGGGAAAACTATGGACTTTAGAGAAAAGTTTTATTAGGATTTTTTGTTACAAATTAAATTATAAACAACTTTTATTTGAAAAATTTTCTTTTCCGACTTTTCTTTTTCCAGATAATCATCGAATAAATTTAAAATATTTTGTTGTACAACTGTGTTTACTTTATATTTTCTTTCTGTTTACAGGGCCAAAGGACTTCCAGGATATACCCAGAATTTGGATGTGGTAAATACGATATAGGATATAAAGAATTGTACTTTTTTTAGTTAGAAAACTATAATGTATGTATCTATAGTACTATAACAATATATATATATTGTGTGTGTATTATGAATTATATAATAAAAGGACAGAATATATCAAAAATTAAGTTTTTCTTTTAAATTCCTATAATATCCTTCTTTATTTATCCCTTTAAATACGAAATAACCAGTAGAACACTTTTTGAAGGACACTTACGTAACAAAGGGCCTTAGGGAAAATGTGACGTCAGATTCGTTATCAGCACGTCCAAATTAGTCTAATAAAATTTATCCGACCCTTTTAGCATTATTAATAAGGAAGTTAGCTAACCTACACCCCTATCAATTTGAAGGGTAAATATATCATAAACTAAAGGGTTTTAAGCAATCCAGTTAACGCCAATCGAAAGAGCTAGTTGAAATCTACCCGATATGCTATTTTTCAGCCCTTGATTTTTTTAAACAGACAAACTAGGGTAAAGTAACCCTCCAAAATCTTTAGGGGCTGATATCTCGGAAACGGCTGGGATTTCAGCGATTTCCTTGAAATTTCGCGTTCCCCTCGGATACCCTTTGAGAAATAGGGGTCGGAGAACAACATATGTAAGTTTCAAGGGCGTAGGGCCAAGGGTTTAGAAGTTGCCGATTTGACAGATTTTTTATCTAGCAGAAGTTCATGAATCCTCTTGACGATATGTAAAAACTTCAAAAATTCACAGCGCCCTTATAGAAAAAGCTTTTGCAACCAAAATTTGGGAATTTTCATAACTCGATACGCAGATTTCAAAAATGGAAATTTCAGATTTTTATCTCTACCCACTTTTGGGTACTAAAAAAGGACTCAAAAATGGGTGGACGTACGAATTCGAAAATACGATTTTTGGAATCTACGGCATAAACTGCGTACAATAGACTATGAAATTTTAATTTTGATAAGGGCAGTAGCTATGATCCTTTAAAAACATTTTAAATATATTCAATGATTATCTGGAAAACGAAAAGTCGGAAAAGAAAATTTTTCAAATAAAAGTTGCTTAGAATTTAATTTGTAACAAAAAATCCTAATAAAACTTTTCTCTAAAGTCCATAGTTTTCCCGTTTCCAAAAACACACTTTAGACTTTAATAACTCCCTTAATATCAACCCCTATGGGCTCAGATTTGGCTAGTCGTTAGACCTTTGTCCCTAGTATACGTATACCAAATTTGAATCAAATCGGAGTCAAAAAGTTTTTTTTGCCAAAAAAACCCCAAGGCTTTAGTCCATGGTTTGAAGTTTCGATTGAGGAAAAAAAATTTGAGTTAGACATGGCATCCCCTTAATTCGACCCCCAGGAGTACGAATCCGGCGTCCAAATTGTGATGTAACGGTTAGATCTTACGTAATTCGTGAATGATATTCAAAAACTTCAAAAATTTATAACGCCCTTATGCACACAGCTTTTGCAACCAAAATTTGGCTATGTACATAATACAACCCGTATATTTAAAAAATGGAAGGTTTGGATTTTTATATTCACCCATTTTTGGGTAGTAAAAATTTACCCAAAAATGGGTGGACATACGAACTCAAAAATACGATTTTTGGAATCTACAGCTCAAGTAGCGTATAATAGACTTAATATAAAAATTTAAATTTAATAAATCCAGTAGTTATGATTGTTTCTAATATCTACACCCAAATAAAGGTGATGGCGCGTTGTTCATACTATGGTTTTTTGATAATGTCAGTTGAGAAGAGTATATTCTCAAAATTTGGTGACAAAATGGCCATAAACACGGGCTCTAGAAATTTTTAAAAATGACGATGTTTTACAATATGTTTGTCAATTTTCAGCGCAACAAAAAAATCTGTCAAATGGGCAACTTCTAAACCCTTGGCCCTACGCCCTTGAAACTTACATATGTTGTTCTCCGACCCCTATTTCTCAAAGGGTATCCGAGGGGAACGCGAAATTTCAAGGAAATCGCTGAAATCCCAGCCGTTTCCGAGATATCAGCCCCTAAAGATTTTGGAGGGTTACTTTACCCTAGTTTGTCTGTTTAAAAAAATCAAGGGCTGAAAAATAGCATATCGGGTAGATTTCAACTAGCTCTTTCGATTGGCGTTAACTGGATTGCTTAAAACCCTTTAGTTTATGATATATTTACCCTTCAAATTGATAGGGGTGTAGGTTAGCTAACTTCCTTATTAATAATGCTAAAAGGGTCGGATAAATTTTATTAGACTAATTTGGACGTGCTGATAACGAATCTGACGTCACATTTTCCCTAAGGCCCTTTGTTACGTAAGTGTCCTTCAAAAAGTGTTCTACTGGTTATTTCGTATTTAAAGGGATAAATAAAGAAGGATATTATAGGAATTTAAAAGAAAAACTTAATTTTTGATATATTCTGTCCTTTTATTATATAATTCATAATACACACACAATATATATATTGTTATAGTACTATAGATACATACATTATAGTTTTCTAACTAAAAAAAGTACAATTCTTTATATCCTATATCGTATTTACCACATCCAAATTCTGGGTATATCCTGGAAGTCCTTTGGCCCTGTAAACAGAAAGAAAATATAAAGTAAACACAGTTGTACAACAAAATATTTTAAATTTATTCGATGATTATCTGGAAAAAGAAAAGTCGGAAAAGAAAATTTTTCAAATAAAAGTTGTTTATAATTTAATTTGTAACAAAAAATCCTAATAAAACTTTTCTCTAAAGTCCATAGTTTTCCAGTTTCCAAAAACCCACTTTAGCCTTCAATAACTCCCTTAATATCAACCCCTATGGGCTCAGATTTGGCTAGTCGTTAGACCTTTGTCCCTAGTATACGTATACCAAATTTGAATCAAATCGGAGTCAAAAAGTTTTTTTTGCTAAAAAAACACCAAGGCTTTAGTCCATGGTTTTAAGTTTCGATTGGGGAAAAAAATATTGAGTTAGACATGGCATCCCCTTAATTCGACCCCCAGGAGTACGAATCCGGCGTCCAAATTGTGATGTAACGGTTAGATCTTACGTAATTCGCGAATGATATGTGAAAATTTTAAAAAATCATAGCGCCCTTATAGAGACAGCTTTTACAACCAAAATTTGGTTATGTACATAATTCAACCCGTAGATTTAAAAAATGGAAGGTTTTGATTTCTATCTCCACCCACTTTTGGGTAGTAAACATTGACCCTAAAATGGGTAGACATAGGAACTAGAATATGCGATTTTTGGAATCTACGGCTCAAGCTGCATACAATAGGCTCAATATAAAAATTTAATTTTTATCAAGACAGTAGTTATGATTTTTTCTAATTTCCAGGCCCAAAATTAAGGTGAAGGCGCTTTGTTCATACTATGGTTTTTGGATAGTGCAGGTCGAGGAGAGTATGTTCCCAAAATTTGGTGACAAAAGGGCAATAAACACGGGCTCTAGAAATTTTTTAAAATGATTTTTACTTTAAAGTAAATTGACAGGTGCTGACCCCTAAAGCGGCTGTTTTAGAAACTATATACGTGTGTTTGAGGGTTTATTATAATAATTAAAACTAAGGATTTTTCGTATCTCAACAAGGGTAGGAAATAAATAAGTCATTAATTATTAAATTTAAATGTTTATTAGCATTATACTTGTTTCACATTTAGCTATGTATTGTTAATAAGGTCAATGACATGAAATGCAACAATGAATCTTACCTCAATCGCTGGTAGTGCAAATCTGACCTCCGATTCCTTTTTTACGGGTTAAAATTAGTCTAATAAAACTTATCCGACCTTTCTACCCCTCATAGCTTTGGAGTTATGGTCTATCTTCAATGATACTAATAGCAGCATTCATAAACTTAAAATTTACTGAACAAAAAAGCTGTCAAATGTGCCATTTCTAAACCCTTGGCCCTTTGAAACTTATATATGTTGTTCTATGACCCCTGTTACTCAAAGGGTATCCGGGGGGAACGTAAAATATCAAGAATATCGCTGAATTTCTAGCCGTTTCCGAGATATCAGCCCCAACAGTTTTTGGAGGGTTATTTTGCTCTAATTTGACTGTTTAAAAAGACCAAGGGTTGAAAAATAGAGCATCGGGTAGATTTCAACTCGCTCTTTCGATTGGCGTTCACAGAATTGCTTTAGTTTTTGATATATTTACCCTCTTAAGATTTTAGAGGACATCCTTGTTGATAACTCCATTATTAATAGGGCTAAAAAAATCGGGTAAATTTTATTAAGCTAATTCGGACTTGCTGATTATGAATTTGAGGTCAAATTTTACCTAAGGCCTTTAGTTACGTAACTAGAACTACCTAAACTCTTCAGTTTTTGATATATTTACCCTCTTACTATTTTAGTAGATGTCCCTGTGGACATTTTATTAAACCCTTAAAACGAATTTGACAAAAATCCATTTTTCACCCCTGATTTGACTCGGTTTTTAGTCAAAAAATGTACTTTATGATATACTTACCTTTCAAGTTTGTAGCCAAGTGTCTTGGCTAATATTGGTGGTTATTTTTATCTCTGAAAACAATGAAATGGAAAGGATATAATAGGAAATTTCAAGAGACGTACTACAGATATTATTATATAACAAATGTCCTTTATTTATACAAGTCTACACTAAATATGTACTGTGACAATACTTTAAATACATTGATTTATATTTATTTACATATTATTTTTTGTAGACGAACCCTTGAAAGGAGGCAGCCCTCCGTAAAATCTGAAACAAAAAAAAAACTATTAATACATCTACAACAATTACATGAAGGTATTATAAATAATGTAACTGTTTTATTAACAATTGTTTAATACATAAGTAATTCCTATTATATTTAGGTCATATATTAGTGTCCGAATGTTTCTAAGTTACAAAGTAGAAAAGGGTCGTAATAAGCCTTAATTCACTGCAACAAAGCTGCGGTATACCGTTTGGGAAACAGGATTAGGAGAAGTGAAATGACATACAAAGTATTAAGATTGGATTTTAAACGGTTTTGCTATGACTTACTATACAACAAAAACTGCAAATAATACTAAAAAACTACAAATACAAGTTAACAAAATATATGTTTTTATTTAACATTGCATAACTGCTAAACTACTCGAAGGAAAAATAATTATAAAGAATTTTATGTAGATACCAAATTTTTAATCCTCAGCTCGCTATCTTTAACTGTGTAGGAGCGGCAGACAAAAACGTGCAAACAGAGCACGACAAAAGTCATGAGAACTTGCGAGAAAATTCTTATGTTTAACACTCTGTCATTTCTACACCACTCGACGGTGATATTTTTCCCAGCGCCATATTTTAGAGAATTCCATGTAGATTCCAAATTTTCAACTCCCAGTACGTTATCTTTAACCGTGTAGGAGTGGTAGACAAAAATGTGCAAACAGAGCTCAAGACAAAAGTCATAAGAACTTGCGAAAAAAATCTTATATGTTTAACACTCTGTCATTTCGAAACCACTAGCCGGTGAAATTTTTCCCAGAGCCATATTTCAGAGAATTCCATGTAGATTCCAAATTTTCAACTCCCAGGACGCTACCTTTAACCGTGTAGGAGTGGTGGACAAAAATGTGCAAACAATGCTTAAGACAAAAGTCATGAGAACTTGCGAGAAAATTCTTATATGTTTAACACTCTGTCATTTCTAAACCATTCAACGGTGAAATTTTTCCCAGAGCCATATTCTAGAGAATTTCATGTAGATTCCAAATTTTCAACTCCGAGAACGCTATCTTTAACCGTGTAGGAGTGGTAGACAAAAAATATGAAACAAGACCATCCGGCCACAAATTATTCAGCTATGACGAAAGTTTCTCAATCATATCTGATAGATTTTGTAAGGATTCCGTCTCCTCAATTCTCAAACTGTAGAGGAAAATCGCTTGTCATTTATAAGATATATTACAGATTCTTTCCGAGAATCCAGACAGGATTTAAGACGATGACATTGCTGAAAGTCGACGAAAAGGAAGCGCAGATTATATTCTGGACGAATTTGATGATATTCTGACATTATTGAAAGTATTATCATCATTAAATTCATTGAAAAACAAACTTTAATATGTTGTATTTAATTTTATTCTTTAAATTGATTTTCACTTTATTTCAAAACTACTTCGTGACCTTACGTGTAGCAATTCACATCTTGGGAAACAGCTGTAGATATGGGAAAACAGACGATATATATATATATATATATATATATATATATATATATATATATATATATATATATATATTTACATTTATTTTAACATGCAACATATGGCGAATTACTTCCAAAACTAATTTCCTATAAATTAGGCTACATACGATAAACAAATAATCAAAACATGAATGTTGCACATCATAAAAAAAACTTTAACTTACAAAAATTCATAACTTTCATGTAATAAATATTAAAAAGACCCCCATTCACTCTGAGGCAATATTCTAGTCGGTCGTAATAAGAATTGACACCATTTGTGATGTGTTCTGAAGGTATCTCCTGTGCTGCAATACTATTTATAATGTTGCATTTCAAAATGGACAAATATTACATTGCTGTCAATTTTGACAATAGTGAGTAACCATGGAAGTGATGAACCATAATGTTGCATTTTAAAATAAATTCTCTGTATATATATAATTACAATTATATGTTACTTTTATTCTCAAATCGTAGTCTCCGGTTTGATATGAGGAAGCCAAAACCAGTCACCAATTGTGTAATCGAACAGTGTGATAAGAATTTTATGGTTTTTACTTTTAAAAACCCTCCCTTTCGATTTATTCACGTCACATTTCGGGGTCCCTTCCATCAATTTGTACATTTCCCACAAAAGATAAAGAATTATCTCGAGTATCAAAAAATTTATAAATTCTACGTCCTCTCCAAAGTTCGGGAGTTGATTTATGAACTACGGCTAATGTTTTATGTACAATATGTTTTGTTATAGCCGTCGTCAAGTTGAGCTCGTAAAAAGTAGTAATGGATTTTCGCTTATAAATTATTCAATTTTTATATTGAACTTCAGAATAGCAAAGTGTCCAACAAAATTTTTAAATGTAAAAATTTCTCGCGGTTTATAAAAATTAGAAACTCTTTTTTACACTTTTTCTACTTCATTCTTCTTTTCCGGTCAGCAATGCGGTCTCAGCAGATTCAAAGGCTGTTGGATCGAGCTATTTGACACGTTCAGCAAACATTTGATTATGAAGAGAGTGCAGCAACACGGGAAAGACGCATTAGGGTATAATGAGTCGAGTGTTTGCTGCTAACTCGCAAAACTTGCGACGCAAGCAAACCAATTGATTTACAGGTGGCGAAAGCTTACAAATTACAGAGTTACTGTTTGTTGACACGAGTAAATAAATAGTTTAAAATATCCTACAGTGGATTACACGATAAAGATAAAAGCATGATATAAACAAGAGTTATACTAACGGGTATAAAGAATTTAGTTAAAAGAAAATATGGTCCATCACTTTCACAGTTACATACTAGTGTCAAAAATGGCAGCATGTAATAAATTAAAATGCAACATTGTAAATAAAATTTATACTTAATCACAGCCAATATAAGTTTAAAAATCTGTTGTGGCCAGCACAAGACCTCTCGCCATTTCCATATTAGGATGTATAAGTATTGTATTGCACTTCGCTTTCGAACCGTCGTTTTATAACAAAAAATTACAGAACTTTACTCAAATATTGTTTTTTATTGTATTTAACATGTCTTCTGCACACATATAATTCTAATTATATCAATTTTTCATTGTATGAGGAAGTTTCTAAATATCAATTCATTAACCAGATTGGCGGTATTTCTGATGGATATATGCATTTTACCACAATAAAAAAAAAAATATAAAAATATTTAATTAATAAAACAATAAGTTAAATATATTTCCCAGAAAAAGCTATCAGAATGTCACTAAAACTGTTGATATTTGACAATGGCATGTGTCATGTCCTTAGTGCCTTGGCCTCTATGATTAGTTTACTCTATAAATTGTAGTGTCTTTATCTCTAAATCTATACAAAATATAATAAAAATTTTAAGTGTATTAGATGGGGAATTTTATGTTCTTCAATATTTAATAAAAAAAAAAACTCCCAAAAAATTATATTTAGAAGAAACTAGTACTTCCGGTTGTTCAATTGTTACCAAACAGACATCATTTTAAAAATGTTATAATCGGATTTTACAGACCTTAAATCGTGCTTATCCAATAAAATCTGGATATGCGAATTTTAGCATGAATCCAATACCTCTCTTAGAGAGAGGTAAAAAGTTAATTCTGTTACAAATGTATCCAATAGAATATTGCCTCAGTGTGACTGGGGGTATTTTTGAATATTTATTACAATTGTAAATTTTTATAAGCCAAATTTTGTTAAGTTTTGATTTTATGTTAATCGCATGTTGGGTAATTTATTGGAAATTATTACTGATAATATATAACTACAAATTTGTATGTTGCATTTTAAATTGGACATTTATTATATTACTGCTGTTTCTTCACAGTAGTGTATAATCATGAATGTGATTGATCATAATTATGTTGCATAGTATAGAATTAGATGATAACAATTACTCGAAATCCCTGCCACAACATTTATTCGCATTCGCACATAACCAACGTTTTCGAGTAAATGTATTAACATTTTCAAATTATATCTGTTTACTTATTTCATTATGTTATTACTATTATTACATAATAATGTTCAGTACCTTCGTTATAATGTTGTCCTAGTTGTCCTTGGGTCTACCATGGCTTCCTCCTTCCTATAAAAAAATAAAATTGTTAAAATATTTTTACAGATTATAAATTTTTCAAATAGAAAGAGAAATTCATTATCAATAATTACTGCTACGCCCATTGAAAGGGCCCATATAAGGAACGGTGAACTGCGGGTAATTTTAAGTGGAAACGGGTGGGGTTAAGGGTAATGGTATAAACTTTGGGCGCCAGCCACTTTTTACCACTCGTATGTTTGGTCGCCAAACCCTGGAATGAACGTAACATCACTTTAAAGGAGGTTTATTTATAATTATTACTCAGATATCAAAGAACTGTTATTCGTTAATACAATAATATTTCATTACTATAAAATATAAAACTAAGACAATGAAATATCAGTGAACCGTATGATACATAAGCAAATAGTTTGTGCATTTTTAACAGCACCCCACAAAAGCTGATAAAGATAGAAGATAACCAGCAAAAGCATTTTCATTATCATCTTTATCTTATCAGCTAACAACTGTGTTAAAACTGACAAGTTAAGGTAACAGAATCAACTTGTAAAACGACACCTTTAAACAGATAACAGCGCCCTCGTTTTCATGTTGAGTTTATCAGGACAAACTATCTTTAGGCAGAAAAAGAGCAGATATCATGTTGATGACAGTGAAAATATCTTCCTTTAAATGGCTGAGACTTCTAGACCAGCAATTTTCAAAAGTTAAAAATGAAGGCAAAATATATGACATATTTTTAGCTTGATTTTTGTACCTGTTGAAAATAAATTATGAACTCTTTTCCAACGAAAAAACTTGGCGGATAATAGTTTTACTGAAGGAAATTTTATAAAGTTGGAAAGAAATTTATTTAAGAATGGCCAGTAAAAGTTTATACTAGTTCTCAAGTTCTTTGAAGATATAACAAACTAAATGTTTATGTTATATATAAAGCAGTTATTTTTACAAATACACTTTGAGTACACGATCTTCTACATTCTACGTGCTAACATCTTCATATTCTAAGCTAGAAATTGTCGCATCAAAGCTTGATAAATGAACTTCGTGCAACGGTAATGGCAGTCTTCATACGTAAACTGCATTTACCAGTCTAGCCAACACAACAGTATCGTATTTTTGAATCAATAACCCATACGTGGGAGTACGTTTACATTATGTCGATTTAGATGTAGATATTTCTATGACGTACGTAATGTGCCTATATACAAAATGAACTAATTAGTAGATGAACAGTATTTTTAGATTGTAAAATTGCCCCAAATAATTTTCATAATAATTAATTGTGATCTTACTTGAAGTTTATAAACATAGAAATGGCCTTAAAGGATTCATGAGAATTTAATTAAATGAAGAAAGAATTTGAACACTGGTCCTCCTCATTTCTATTAAGGCGCTCTAACGAACTGAGCCACGTAGTCAATAAAACTTAGACAATTTATTTTTACAATTTTCGTAAGTGGGTACACTATCCTAAACGGTATAGATGAATACTCATCGTAAAATAATGCGCCTTATAATTGTTGTGAACAATTGACCGTCACAGAAAAGTTGATAATTTAGAACGAGATATGAGAAGGACCAGATGTCATTGAATTTTTCACAATTTATTTCTTTGATCCTTTAAGGCCCTTTCTACACAAATAATTTTCAGTATATATTTTCTTTGAACAACCTACAAGAATAACGTTTCTTAATTTCCTCGCTGTTATTTGGTGGCCTTTCAATCTATTTTAATCAAGATAACAGCAATATTTGAAAGCTTGCGTCAGGTGGAATAATTTTTCATTTTGCCACAAATTGTCACAAGACAACTCGAAATAATTCTGTAGAAATCGTTTGTAAAACTCAACAAAAACCAAACCGGAAGGAAACGAATTGCTATAGCAAAATTGATGTTAATACATGTTAAAAAAAATCATATTACACATTAGTAACATTTATATATATATATAATACATCTTGCAGTTAAGATGCGCAAATATCGAAGAAAGTCATCCACTAATTTCATAGATTCACGAGCTTGGCTTGAAGTTCCATACCAAATCAAGACTATTTCATCAAGCCCAAGCCATGGCGAGCACAATACCTCTCGCCATTTCCATTTTGTTATATACAGGGAATTTATTTTAACATGCAACATATGGCGAATCACTTCCATGGTTACTTACTATTGACAAAAAATGACAGCAATGTAATATTTGCCCATTTTAAAATGCAACATACAAAATTTCTAGTTTTGTATTATAAAAACTAATTTCCTATAAATTAGCCTACATACGATTAACAAATAATCAAAACATGAATGTTGTACATCTTAAAAAAACTTTAGCTTCTAAAAATTCATAACTTTCATGTAATAAATGTTAAAAAATACCCCCAATCACTCTGAGGCAATATTCTAGTCAGACCATTTGTGATGTATTCTGGAGGTATTTCCTGTGCTGCAATTCTATTTATAATGTTGCATTTTAAAATGGACAAATATTACGTTGCTGTCATTTTTTGACAATAGTGAGTAACCATGGAAGTGATGAACTATAATGTTGCATTTCAAAATAAATTCTCTGTAAGTATCAAATTTAATATTTCTTGTAGACACAAATAATTCTAATTATATATATTCTTTCATTCTATAAGAAATATTGTCCTACTCTTCTAAAATGTTCAAGATGGTTCCAATTCATTGACTGATATTTCTTAAGGATATACGTACTATTACTCTACAAACCTACCTATAATTGTAAATACCTGTTCAGCTCTCCTGTTGATGTCAGATTGAGGAATACGTAGATAAACAGGTCTTCAGTATTATAGTTTTTGAGGATCCAGAAACACCCACACACACAAATATATACATATATATATATAAATAAATAAATATATCATCACGGCATATAACCCATTTCTGGGTGTGCCAGTATCTACAACACATGTAGACATCGGTAATGATGACGATATATTTTACCGTGTGGGCGCTTACCATCTTACAAATGTTAAAATAGGATTCTAGGGGCCTTAATGAATCCAATACCTCTCTAAGCGAGAGGTAAAAAAGCTTGAATTTTTAAAGCAAGCAACTTGGCTTGGTGAATTCCTAGTTAGATTAGGCATGTTAGAAATACTTAGTTTTTTTTTGTTAACCACGGAACAACGGAAATTAGAGGCATCATTTTTCACCATGGCAAAAATATAGCATACTGAAAGCAAGCAAGATTTATTATTTCAAAGAAAAGTCAAGTAGCCATCTTTTCAATATCTATTGCAGCCTTGTGGCTTTATAATGAATTCAGTACGGTTTAAAGTTATGTATTCATGTGAAAATATTTCCTCCATTTTGAACAGAGCAAATGCATTACGGCTTCCATTCACGAGATCGTAAAACAAAAAGGAAAACTTATTTCACGCGAAATGGATGAAAAGTCAGCAAACAACTCGAGGAAAAGTTTCTACATGTGCCAAGATGAGCTGCGACTTATAAAAACTGGATAGAATATACCCAAGCACATATCTACTCAACGAATTTGAATTCATTTCTTGATTTATCGAATCAGTTTTCAACAACTTGGAAAAGAAGTTGTTGTTTTCTTCATTGACAATGCGACAATGAAGATTGTTCTTTAGGTAAAGAAAATATTGTCTTTGGTCAAAAAATTCGGTAGTGAGTTTTTAATGAATAAGCATGTTTTAGGGTCCCTCCACTATGATTAGCTTTACCATGATGTCTGTATGTGTGTGTCCGTGTGTGACAAATTTTTCTCCGACGATAACTCCAATACTACAATTCTAAAAATTATAATTCTTTCGTATTCCTCTTCTGTACATCCATATGAAGAGTTGATTACATTTTGGTTATAATTGATCCACCGGAAGTACCCTTATTTGAAGTTTTTAACAGGTTTTCTTGAAAAAACGCAGTTAAATATTATTTTTCGACATTTTGTGATTATCAATATGAAAGAATATCTCATTCTCTATACGGTTTGATTATACAGTTTCGTTCATATTAAATAGATATAGAGTTATAGAGACATTAAGAGAGATTAGCTTTCAAAAATTAGTCAGCTTTGTTAAAATTATGGAAACAACAGATATATTCAGAAAAATTTAATTGACAGATGTCAGTGTCAAATGCAAAACCAAAGTTGAAAGTATAGGGTCAGACAGTTATGTGTGAATGTGATAGAGTGTCCCTCCAAAGAGAAGAAGATGGAAGGACTGTGTAGCAGAAGATTTGAGAGAGGAAGAATTGTGTTAAGAAGATGCGTTGGACAGGAATGATTAAAAGAGAAGAGTATGAAACAGCGACCCCTAATAAAATAGAGAAAGGAATTTTCGGTATAGAATTTGTAAAAAATAGTGTGTTCGTGTTACAATTTAATAGGATATACAGAATCTTTTTCAAGGAACTTTTGGTATGGGATATATACAAAATACATCGAATTGACGGAAGGTTTTGTGCTGGCCACAACAGATTTTTGATATTTTATGTGGTAAATATATATTGATAAATATGAAAGAATATCTTATTCTCTATACGGTTTGATTATACATTTTGCTTCATATTCTTTGGTTATAAAGTTAAAGAATTATAAAGAGAATATCTTTCGAAAATCTTTCCATAATCTATGTTCGTGTTATAATTTTATTAGATTTATAGAATCATCTCCAAAGAACTTTCGGTATGCAATTTTTAAAAAATAGTATATGTTCGTGTTACAGTTTTACTGGATATATAGAATCCTTTCCGATGAACTTTTGGTATGGAATTTGTACAAAATACATCAAATTGACGGAAGGTCTTGTGCTGGCCACAACAGATTTATAAATTTTGTATTTAGTAGCTGGCGCCCCAAAAATTATTGTACCACCCCTGTTTCCATTTGAAATTATCCGCAGCAAGCTATCAGTACTGTCATCATCATCAACTCAAAACACAGTTTTATCAAAAAAGTAATGTCTTTCTTTGTGGAATTGATTTTGTTATCTGCCTAAATTAGATAAAAATTCGTGACCTAGCTTCCAAACCATGAATTCAAATTCTAAAAATAAAAATATTGACGCTTCGTTCGTGAGTATTGGCTGTTTAACCCGACGTATTTCTACCTTCGCATGAACTGTCATTTCGTGTTTTGAATCACACAAATTTAACGTCTTTTTTCGTATTTACTGCTATTAGTTTTGTCATTTACATTTATGACATTAAAGGTATGCAACAATATTAAAGAATGCACAAGGGAAATATATATTAGAGAAAATGGTAACGAGTAACGACACTCGCAGGAAACATGAATTTAATTATCTGGACAAATATCGGGAAACTATGTTCTACAAAATAAAATAACAGCAAAGTTTAGTAGTATATCTATAATTTAAGGAGCGACAATATGCTTGCTTATGACTGTAAAATGGTTATTTTATTCATATTTGAATATTTTTGCGTTATTTTAACATAAAAAAATCTGTTGTGGCCAGCACAATACCTCGCACCATTTCCATTTTATCTTATATAAGTATTGTATTGCAGAACTTTAACCTACATATTTTTACCCCTTTGTCAGAGAGGTATTGGATTCATGCTAAAATATGCATATTCAGATTTTAGTAAATAAAGTCCCTAGAATCCGATTATAACATTTTTAAAATGATATCTGTGTGTGTGTGAACGTGTGGATGTGTGTGTGTGTATGTTGGAGAGACGATTCCTCAAAAACTATAAGACGTAAGACCTGTTTAACTATGAATTCTCAATTTGACATTCCTGGGAAGAGCTGAAAAGGTTTTGGTAACAATTAGACAACCGGAAGTAGTAGTTTCTTAGAAAAATTCTTCTAAATATAATTCTATTGTGGACAACACAAGACCTCTCACCATTTCCATTTTATATTATAAGTATCGTATTGCACTTCGCTATCGAACCGTCGTTTTATAACAAAAAATTTACAGAACTTTACCTAAATATTGTTTTTTATTGTATATAACAAGTTTTCTGCACACATATAATTCTAATTATATCTATTCCAATTCATTAAGAAGATCGGAAGTATTTCTGATGGATTTATGCATTTTACCTAAAATTTTAAATATTTAATTAATGAAACAATGAGAAAGATGAAATATACTTCCCAGAAAAAGCTTTCATGTCACTAAAACTGTTGACTTTTGACACTGACATCTGCCGTTTACAAACTGTGTTATAAACATTACTATGTTATAAACATTTAAATTTGTCAACTGGTTTCCTTAGTGCCTTTGTCTCTGCGATGTTACATTAATTATTTTATATATATATATATATATATATATATATATATATATATATATATATATATATATATATATATATATATTGTGGTGTCTTTATCTCTAAATCTATTCAAGATATAATAAAATTTTTAAGTGTATTAAATGGAGAATTTTATGTTCTTCCTATTACTTCCGCTTGTCCAATTGTTACCAAAATCTATTCAGCTCTTCCCAGGAATGTCAGATTGAAGAATTTACAGTTTTAATTGTAAAAATTTTCTGTAGTGTACCTTCTGTTTTCTTTCAATTTGTTTCTATACAATCGCTTAACTTCGAGTAATTTATCTAGTAGAAATTTTATCAGAGTTTCAAGTTGAACTAGACATGCAATGATAAGAATTCCTTGTAGTTTGTGACTAGTTTCATTGATTTCAAAAAGCTAAATTTGGTCCAATATCAAAATTCTTTCCCTGTGTAAAAGTTTGACGACTGCTCCTTGGTCGCGTGCATATAGCTATCAGGAAACACGCACAACATTGTCGCAGTCTCCACCGCGTGAAAATGTTCAATATCCAAGCGTCCAGTACAGTTACCACCAAAGTAATGTCCAGTAATGTCCACTGGATTCCATTGGACGTCCCTAGTAACGCATGCGTTGCTGTGTACCTGGTTACAGCTGACAGATCCTAACTAAAGATTAGGCGAAACTGATTTTAGGTTGGCTTGCTGTTGTTTTGTTTTAATTTCTGGAAATTACTGCCAGACTGGAAAGGATGGAGAGGATGACGTCATGGAATTGACAGCTGGAAGGCATTGGAAAGACGTCAATGTTTTTTTGGAGATTGTTATCAATCAGAAAAATAATTGATTTTCAACAATAGAGGAAAATGAGTTTGCTTGTATTTTACTTGAAAGAGAACTGCAGCATTAATGCTGTTTTTGGAAAAAAGAAATGGACGATACTACAATAATTACAGCTTAAGCTTTAACACTCATATTTAATATACAGGGTGTCTCAGAAATAGGGGGACCCTTATTCGAAAGTATATTGTTTAGCCAGTATTCTGCTCCAAAGTTCTTCTAAAAAAAATGATATTGCTTACCATGCCGGAACGCTCTGTTCAACTAGAACGAAATTTGGTATGACAATCCGTACGAATATACGAGGAGTAGTAATTAAATAACGAGATTTATTTTTTCGGGCTTCCCTGTAAATTTGGCAACATTGCAACATATTAATATGTCATCTTCGCTCCATCCACTGTTAAAATTTCAAGATAATTAGGCAAACCGTTCGGGAGTAGTCTTTGATTGAAGTGAACTACTTTCTCGTTCACCGCCAACAACTAAAATTGGTGTAAAAAGAAAGGTCATTCATTACAGGCCAGAGTATGTACAGTATCAGTGTCAACTAAACACGCGCTTACTATATATATAATTCATCATATATCCTTCAGAAATACCGCCAATCTCGTCAATTAGTTGGAAGAATCTCGAACATTTAGAAGAGTAGGAGGAAACTTGTTCATAGAATAAATTGAAGAATAAAGAATAGATTTTTTGATAAATATAAATAAATAAATATATCATCACGGCATATTACCCATATCTGAGTGTGCCACATGGGGTCCCGTGGCCGCGTGCTTGAGTGTCTGGTCGCGAACCTGGGGGAACCGGGTTCGATCCCAACTGACGCCAAATATTTCCAATTTTAAATGGCACAAAAGTGACCCCTGTGGAACACTCTCCACGCCAGCTATGAGCGCCCGTGAGGTGACGCCTGGTAAGCGCCCACACGGTAAAATATATCGTCATCATTACCGATGTCTACATGTGTTGTAGATACTGGCACACCCAGAAATGGGTAATATGCCGTGATGATATATTTATTTATGAGTGTGCCACAATCTGCTTTATTGCAGATATCGGTAATGATGATGACATAGTTGTACCGTGCGGGCGATTACCAGGAGTCACCTCACGGACACTCATTGCTGGCGTGGAGAGTAAACAACAGAGGTCACTTTTGTCCCATTTAAAATTCGAAATATTTGGTGTCGGTCGGGATCGAACCTGGTTCCCCAGGTTCGCGACCAGACACTAGGCACGCGGCCAGGAATGTTAAATACAATACTTATATAGCCTAATATGAAAATGGCAAGAGGTGTTGTGCTGGCCACAACAGATGACTAAGTTTTTGTCAGACTCAGTTTCCATGTTTGTTTATTATAAATCCAATTTCTATCTCACCGTCCCTTTTGTTACGGAAACATTTTCTTCCTAAAAATAAATTCCTGAAGTGCTCATTTCTCGCTGTTTTTCAAGTCATATCTGTTATTTCCGTACAAGAAAACTCAGCACGACATGCTTCTCTTATTTCTTTCAAATCTCGCTAGTTTTTAATGCTGTTCGCGCAGACACGTACCCAACAGTTGTTTTCATTCACTGAACCCAACAATGCTAGACGTACTTCTGTTTTTGTTGTTGACAATGGACATGTTTCACAAAACACAAATTTAGAAAGAAACAATTCAGGGAAACAATTGTTGCTTAAGGGAAATTTGTAGATCTAGCCAGCCTTTGTTGGGAAAATAAATTGTGGGTGTTCTTATTTTTATCGGAAAAGTAATACCGCAAAGGGACATTACAAGAGTATTTTATACTTTACGATAAATTCAATATAGGTTACTATATCTATTTTATTAAATTCCAGACAAAATTGAAATGAATCTTGTGGTTCTCATAATAAAGACTGTTCTATGTAGTGTGCTATGCGTCTGTTTGAAACAGTTGACGCGTGACCGGAATACCGGAACAGGAAGAGGGTACCGGGCGGGAATTACAAACGAGGAATTTACCACGGAATATGATGTTACCCGGCAAGGTAAACCGTGGTATTGTGTACGGAAATTGAGGTTAGATTTGAGGTAATTTGTATAGTGAACAGTAACGGTAAAGATGTTAAAGCTAAATAATATTTAATCGCACAATTGCGCGTACGCGCCATGAAAACTCATGAAAATATGCGTCTATGATTGTTTCTGATCTTTAGAAAGGGACTTTCATTAAGAGTAGGATTTTGATTTTAAATAAAACAAAAACTGTTTGTCGTATCAATCAATTTTTTACTTCAATAACACAGATTTTCAAAAAATAATATTTAGAAGATTTTTTTAAGAAACTACTATTTCCGGTTGTCTAATTGGTACCAAAACCTTTTCAGCTATTTCCAGTAATGTATGTCAGATTAAGGAATACGTAGTTAAAATGGTCTTTAGTATTACAGATTTTGACAAACTGTCCCTCCAAAATCCACACATACATATACACACTCACACACACGTATACCCACAGAGACATCATCTTAAAATCCAACACCTCTCTTAGCGAGAGGTATATTTTGAAAGAACGAATCTGCCGTTCTAGTGCCACAATGAAATACGATAAATTCTCCCCTCAAAAATAATATTTCCAATAATCCATTGCAATTAAACTCCAGGATAACATGTATTTAAGATTCATGATATGCTGAAACACATATCCAACGCTGATTGGCTGCTGCAGCTAAAATCGGGCATCAAACTCAAATTAGAATAACAAATTAATTTTGCGTTTATGAACGCTATTACATTTGGCGAAATGGCTATACTATTTGCTGGTTTCATGTTACAATGAAGAGCAAAACATCGCTATAGAATTTAATTATTATTCGCAATTTAACGCCGAAAATAATCATTTAATTCGGACGTATCATTTTCGGTATAATTAACTTTAGGTAGTTTTTAGTTCTGTATGTAGACAATAACACAAAACAAATTAAATATATGTCTAGGACTAAAATATGCAGCCATGTTCAAAAATAGTCTTGTGACATCATCCAATTAAGCTTCAGGTTGTCTGAAGTGTTTGTAGGGTTGTTAGACTTCTCCCTTGAGTTACACGGTTGTTAAGACAGTTCAAAACTTGGAATAGAAGAGGATGTTTCCTTTGTACCTACTCTGGAAGTTTTTTTGTTCTGACAGACGACTAGCGCGCATAACAGAATACTAGTTTGTGATTTTAGACTGAAACCCTTTCAAAAAAGGGTAAGGGGCAGCATTCCAACAACTGAATTCCACCAATCACCAACGAATACAGGAGAAGTGGGGAACAGTCAGTCAAAAGTTCATTGGAAAAGAAAACATAATACAAATTCCATATAGAAAGTTCCTTGGAAAATATTCTATAAATCCAATAAAATTATCACATGAATATACATTATGTAAACTCATATAGAAATACTCTAAAAATGCGTACACTTACGTAACATTCTCTTTACAATCAAATAATATTACTACCAAGTTTATTTCTCTACCCATTTTTGAATTATTGCCCCAAAAGTCAATATACCCCACATTTAGATAAAAACTTCAAAATTTTGAAAAATCTAATTTTTATGTATCTAGATACTTTCCAATGCGCTGATTCCAAATTTTGAAACCGCAGCTCGATATCTCGTTCCGTTCTCGAGATATTTAGATTCAAAGCTTTGCTAAAAACTGCCCATTTTTGGGTAATAACCCAAAAATGGGTCGAGATATGAATTTGGCGGCAACACCATTCGATTCTACGGGCAAAATTACATAAGTACACCAATTTTCAGAATTTTTGAACACCGCATACAATCTGTAAAGCAAAATAACTAAAAATGGCCAAAAATCGAAAAAATCCTAAGGGGTACCCCTTAGGATTTTTTCAGATTTTTGCCATTTTCAGGGGTTTTCAAACTTTTATTCATAAAAAATGAACCGGTTGGACAAAAATGATGAAAATTGCTATACATATGTATTTTTGTCCGTAGAATCGAATGGTGATGTCGCCAAATTCATATCTCGACCCATTTTTGGGTTATTACCCAAAAATGGGCAGTTTTGAACAAAATTTTGAATCTAAATATCTCGAGAACGAAAAGAGATATCGACCTGCGCTTTCAAAATTTGGAATCAGCGCACTGAGAAGTATCTAGATACATACAAATTAGATTTTTGAAAATTTTGAAGTTTTTATCTAAATGTTGGGTATATTAACTTTCGGGGCGATAATTCAAAAATGGGTAGAGATATAAACTTGGTAGTAATATTATTTGATTGTAAAGAGAATGTTACGTAAGTGTACGCATATTTAGAGTATTTGAACTGAGTGAATTTTTATTATTACAGGATTAATTCAGACATTTTCATGTATTATTATCAAGGCGCGTATGCGCTTCTGCACCCAAACAAATTGAACTATGTTCAAAGTTGCCAGATTTAGAAACAAGAATAAAGATTTGAAAAAGTGTTTAAATAAATAGCTTCTCTATAGGAAACTTAATAGTTTTATTAATTTTTTGTTCGGAACTTGCTGATGTAAAAAGAAAATTGCTATACATTAAAGAGCAAATACAGTTTTTCTTTTTCCACGTAAATATTAATCATTTCATTTTGCACGTAATCCATGGCACGAAATAGTATTTATTAATTTACAGAGCACAACATATTGACTGTACTTCAATTAAGAATAATGATTGCTGTGTCCTTTTAGTATATTATGCAAATGTATACGTGGCAAACGACAGAGGATAAGGAAAATATAGTTTGCAATATGATAACAAGTTTCTAAACGCGCTCTTCATAAATATTAATACTCTAATGTCTCTTTAATCGAAATATCGTGTAGAAGTACAACGACAACCTTCTATCTGATAAATATTAAAGGTAGCAGTTAACACAATCTGCTGTAGTATCCCTAAGCCCTTGGATTTCGCCTATTGATCGAATAAAAGATTTAACGTCCCTAGAACATCTGATGCCCATTTATTTCAATTTGTCCTCCAATTCTCCAGCAGATACTGCGATTCTTTAGTGCGCCCAGACTTAGATTAATAAAATTACTACGACCTATCATTGGAAAAGTTTCTTACCCCAATAAAATTAATTGGAGACATAAATAAAGATTCGCAAAGACACGATGTAATTGTTTACAAGAGAAACAATTATGAATGAAGAAAATTGGTAAGTTGAGAAATGAGTTAAAAGCCGTGATGATATGTACATTTATCAAATAAACGACAGTACGTCTGATATTTTGACATGTATATTTACTAAGACTCCTATCGCTGTGCTGATGAATGTTGTCCATTTTTCACAGCTATGAACATTCTCATTCACACAGCTAATTTATTAGCGCTGTGTCTGAAACGTTTCTGCAACATTTGAATAATTTGTGCAGTGCCTACGTTTGAACCGAGGCATTTATGCGTGTAAAAATGTCATGTTCAAAATTAATAGAGCTCATTTTTCCCTGTAGGGTCAGCCAATAGAAAGCACACGTAAGTTCTATTTTTAGAACGCGTGGTTACAAATTAGGATGAATTAATAACGTGTTTAGAAAGAAAAGCTTTTGATTTTGCTTTAATAAAGCTCGAAGGACATGCAGACAACTTGAAAAAGAATTCTGAAGAGCAGACAATATTTTATTGTATGTTTTTACATTTCCCATTTAATAAAAGAGCGCGTACGCGCCATGAAAAATTACATGAAATGACTAATACCCCAAACACTTCCACATACATTGTAAGATAGATAGAATTTTATGAAATAAATACAATAAATAAAATATTTAGGAATAGTTCTGTAACTTTTACCTTACGTCACCTTTAGGTAAGGACGGTATTGTTTTTGGTCAAAAAATTCGTTGGTGTTTTTAATGAATAAGCACGTTTTAGGGTCCCTACTTTACGTATTTACTATTTTTAAGATGATGTCTGTATGTATGTATGTATGTATGTATGTATGTATGTATGTATGTATGTATGTATGTATGTATGTGTGTGTGTGTGTATGTGTGTTTTCTCCGACGATAACTCCAATACTACAATTCTAAAAATTATAATTCTTTCGTATTCCTCTTCTTTAGATCCATATGAAGTGCTGATTAGATTTGGTTATAATTAATTCACCGGAAGTACCCTTATTTGAGTTTTTAACAGTTTTTCTTAAAAAAAACGCAGTTAAATATTATTTTTTGATATTTTATGTTATAAATATTAAAGAAAATGCTCTTCTCTGTAGAGTTAAAGCATTATAAAGAGATTAACTATAAAAAATCAGTCAGCTTTGCTATTTATCATGGAAACATCTGTTATATGCAAAAAATTCTAATTGACAGAAGTCAGAGTCAAGTGAAAAGCCAAATATGGAAAGTATAGAATCAGTATGCCGGGAGTACGAGGAAGACGAAAGAGAAGATGGAAGGATTGTATCGCAGAAAACTTGAGAGAGGAAGAAGATGCGTTGGACAGGAATGAGTGGAAGAGAAGAGTAAGAAACAGTGACCCTAATAAAATTGGAGAAAGCTGAAGAAGAAAGAAGGAATGGTTAAGTCAATTTACATAGTGTACATATGTTCATGTTATAATTTTATTGGATTTGTATAATCTTTTCCAAGGAACTTTTGGTATGGGATTTGTACAAAATACATCGAATTGACGGAAGGTCTTGTGCTGGCCACAACAGATTTTTTTTTAAACTTTGTAACTAGATATCACTTATGGCTGATAATCTACCTCATGTATATAATGCAGAAGAACACTTAAAACTATTGTACTTTATTCTGTAAATTATGGTATCTTGTAAAGAGAAATAAAGTGTAATATCTAATTTCTGCACGTTGTCATAAAGTGTAACCGCAATTTAGCTGTTGGAAGTTTTCCAATAGTAGAAACACACGCTATTCTAGTTCATAATTTCATGATCATTTTTTACCGAAAGCAGACACATTTTTTATTGTCATGAAACATTATTATTGTTGATGTATTACTGAATAGTGTGATACCATTATCTACTAAAAAGAGACTATAAATTATGCAGTTTTAAAACGTCAATATAAAACTAACATTTTCGTTCCATATGCTGTCACAATTACACTTATTATTTATTTAATAAAGTATAATTATTGCCTATGTTTATTTTATAAAATCTTGCATAATTGAAACTAAATAAACCTTCAAAAATTATTACATATGCGAGTGTGTAAATCAGTGTTCCAATTACAGGAATCGATATATACATGTAACTAATAAATGTCATGTAATAGCTAGCATTTGTACGTTTATGTCAATAATTGCTAATATGCAAGTTACTATACTAGAACAGTGGGTTTAATTGATTTATCTATTTATACAGTTGTATATTGGGCGCGTACGCGCCTTGCAAACATATAACATATGCAGTTTTAAGCATCATAACAAAATAATTATTGCACTATAAACGGTAGAACTGCGCGTACGCGCCGTGAAAAAGTTTAATGAAGATTAATGAAAAATTACACTCTGCAGTTTTGGAAAGTATATATTGTAACAAAACCGCGTACGCGCCCTGAAATATTTTTACAAAAATAATACGTTTTTAGAGACTCAAAGAGCACATATGGCTATTTAATTGTGGAGCAACATAAGGTATAATTGCGCATACGCGCCTTGAAAAAGCATCATGAAAATATGCGTACTAATGCTGCAGTAATACAAATCATATTTGGTAAATTAATTATCGAAATGTGTACATTATATATATATATATATATATATATATATATATATATATATATATATACCGTGAGTGTTTTTTAACGTGAAACATTGAGTTTGTCATATCCATAGTTACGACTTCATATTTGATTGACAGCAATGTATTTTCCCGTTCCATTTAAAATGAAACATAGGGAACGAATCTGACAGAAGTACTATATTTAAATATTGTAAGAAATTTAGCGGAGTCAGAAAACCACTCGAGAGTACTAAACATATTTCAGGCACAAGGTACACATAGTATTTTTTTACATCTAAATTTAATTTTTAGAAAACAGGTATAATTATTTAAATAATATTAACCTCTAATGACATCTTGTCAATATGACAGATAACCCTTGAATTTCCCTATAAGTTATGATTTGACATTTGATTGACAGCAATATATTTGTCTCATTTAAAATGACACATGGGGAATGAATTTGTCA
Source organism: Ophonus ardosiacus (assembly GCA_943142095.1). Taxonomy (NCBI): domain Eukaryota; kingdom Metazoa; phylum Arthropoda; class Insecta; order Coleoptera; family Carabidae; genus Ophonus; species Ophonus ardosiacus. The sequence continues at coordinate 1,226,241 of OW964838.1, read as the reverse complement.
GAAGTATTATATTTAAATATTGTAAGAAATTTAGCCGAGTCAGAAAACCACTCGGGCACAAGATGCACACTATATTTTTTTTACAACTAATTTTATTTTAGAATGCAGGTATAATTATTTAAACAAAACTAAATTCTATTGACGTCTTATCAAATGTCAAATTCGTTCCCTATGTTTCATTTTAAATGGAACGGGCAAATACATTGCTGTCAATCAAATCTCAAGTAACCATGGATATGATAAACCCAATGTTTCACGTTAAAAAATACTCACGGTATATATATTTCAAAATATCAACTTTGTGCATTTGTTAAGTAATAAATTGTATATGTTTACAAGATAGAATTTATTTACACCACTTTTTTGATAACTGTTTAAACCCTACCCTTGTTTCTTTTCTCTTCTTATTCTTCGACCTAATTTAACGGCTCGTTATCCTGTATTATTTTAACACGGTTTTCATGGAGTAATCGTTAACTTGCTTACTGTTTAGAATGTATTGCATATTTTGTTTTAACGTTCCGTTATGAAAGAGATGAATGTAAAGACATTATGGAAGGTTAAAGGGCACGCTTTATGTAAGCGTTAATTCAAAGAAATTTTCGTCGTTCAATGTTCAAACTTCCTCAATGATAAATTTAAATGTATTCTTGGATTTCCACGAAACGACATTGGACAAAGACATGGAAATTGCTTATTTGTAGATATATGTATTTAAAAAGTAGATTGGCACAACTAGAAATTAGTTTCCTAACATATTTTCTCGTCGGAATTCAGCCGTGTCATTTCCATTTTGCGGTGAGCCACCGTAAAGTGCATAGGCCACATTCCTGGTGCAGTGTAATACCTGTGGAATAGGGCAGGTTTGAGGATCGATAGCTGCAGCTGTACATAAGACTAGCCAGGCCTGGCCGATGTATCCGTCGAGGGCCGTACACGCGTCGTTTTTCTCAAAGCGTAAAGCGTTGGCTTTCCAACCTCCTTCGCTCCATTTTTGCGCTTTCATGTTGATCTGATGGAGGAGAATTTACTAGAGAACATGGTCAATACTACGCTGATTTGCTTTGAAGAATAATTGAGCGAGAAGCGAAAAGCATTGGAAGAATTGCTTACGCAATGAAAAGAATATTGATCTGATATTAAAGAATATTGTATAGCTTACAGTAATATTGTACGCATTTAATTCTGTAAGCTTTTCTTTAGTAGTTTGAGAGAGTATCAGTGTATTAATTATGCAGAAATAAACGATACAATAGCGCGTACGCGCCGTGAAAACGTCATGAAATCGTTAATGATTGCGACAATAATTGTTGAAAAAAACACAAAGTTAGTATATTAAATTTTGCGTTATAAGTAATTTCATGAAATTTTTCATGGCGCGTACGCGCTTCGTATTTTTCAAAAATGCATTTATAAACAGAACAATGGCGGTATATTCGGTACAATGGCACATATTCACCGTGAAGATTATTTATATCTTCGGTAAATAAATAAATATATCATCAAGGCATATTACCCACTAATGGGTGTGTCAATCTGCTTTGTACACAGATATAGGTAATGATGAAATATTTGTACGGACACTTACTAGGGGTTAACTCACGGGTACTCATTGTAGTCGGTAAGAGTGAACTACTGGAGTCAATATAAAATTCGAAAAATCTTTATCATTAGAATAATTATTATTATGTTATTACTCATAAATATTAAACAGGCATTTTCATGAACTTTTTCATGAGGCATACGAGCCGTATATAATTTTATATATAATTTGGGAAATTAATTATTTTCAACAGCGCGTACTATAAATGTTTTCATGGCGCGTACGCGCTATTATTCCCTTTAAAATTATGTGCGTCCAAACTGCATAATTATTAGAACAAAAAATGTAATAAAATGCAGAAAACCTTTATCTTTAGCAATAAATTAAGAGAAAGAAACGAATACTCTCCTTCGCCTTAAGTATGATATAGTATAAAATGAAGTAATACGAAAATAATGATCCAATTAATCCTTAACTTGCCGAAAAAACCTGAGAGGAAACTGCTAAGGAAAATCTTTAGCGAATATTAATAAAAGTAATTTAGGGAAAGTATTTTTAAATCATCTGTCACGAAATGGAAACATTAGCATATTATTTCCCAAATTTGAACCGATTATATTTGAATATTAAATAAAAGAATTTCAAAATGGGAAAGCCATCTGCATATAAATCAACTTACTGAAAGATTTTCTCTATCAAGCCTCTATTGCAGGAAATGGTTTGGTGTGTCCGGTTAAATTTCCGCACGGTTCCATGGAGAATCCAGGGAAGATCTGGATATTCCGGCCATACGCGGGCGTCTTCGATGTGGACCCTTTTGTTGCCTCTGAAAGAAAACAAACCATTGTCCTTAAAATACAGAACTGGCGATATAATTCAGATTAATTATATAGAAGTGAAGGTACAAGAGCGCATATGCGCCGTGAAAAACCATAAATTATTTCACGGCGCGTACGCGCCGTTTTATGGTTTAAAAACATAATGAAAATATGAGCAAGAATGATAGTTTTATAGTTAAAACCAACAAATATTGTACCAAGTCAAATACATGTTACATTTTAATGAATTGAAATGCTTGCATGTTCTGCTATTTTTGTACAATTCGATTTTTGTGTTATTACTATTTATAGATTGGTCGACCGCAATTCTCAAACATTTACAAAAATGTCATTCACACTTCTGACATAAAGTTTCAATTTTGCTCACAAATATACAGCCACACACTTTATCAATACATGCAGCAAAATATATGACCAATGATATGTGTATACAATTAATCATGACGTAAAGTTTCAATTTTACTTGCAAACATACCGGCATACATTACCAATATATGCAGCAAAATATCTGACCAATGATAAGTGTATACCATTAATCATGATGTTATGAACATTCGCAATTTAAATAAAATATCTGTTGGTACTGTTTTTTATATTATAAATTTAGTTTCCCGACATAATTGTATATCATAGATCGCTAAATAGGATAATTTTTTATTGCACAATAAATACAATCAATCATCCTCTATTTTAAATAATAATTACATTACTATTGTCCCCATAGTTCAATTGATATTAAATTGGTATACTGTAGAAACATTACTTTAATTTAATGCAAATTTTAAATTAGCTATCAGCTATACAATAAAATAAGAACAAAACATAATATTCTGAGAACACATGTTTTTAACCATGTCCTGAATAGAGATAAGAGTACGTCATAGTTCAGTGGCAGAACGTTACTCTGGCAAGGTAGTGGTCCTGGGTTCAAATCCCGGTGGCTGACATGTTCTTTTCATTCTTCATAATTTATTTTTAATAATTTTCATTCAACAGTAAACACTAAAATGAAATAAATCTGTCATTTTCCAAATGCGTAGACGGGTAGCAAGTGGATTAGGTGTTGATATTCGACCCACGTTTGTTTAAAGCACATTGTTCCACCGGACGCTTTGTAAAACGTAGTTTAAACTGAGCTTATGCTAGACACGTATAATTCGACATTGTGTGCACCACAACGAATGTTGCAATTTGAAAAATTCAGTGCATGCTTTAATGTAAAATGAAACCACTTTGGTTTATTACTTTTAATAGAGAATAGTTTCAAATGTCAGCTTTGTTGTACGAAGCTCATTTTTCATATTTTGTGATCCAGTTTTTGTAATAAAAGCAAAGCAGAATACTGATGAATTTTACAGCTAATGATCCGGCTCGAAGGACCATTTTCAACCACATGTTTTTCCGGACATAACAAATGCTTAAACCTATTCTACGTTATGCAAAAAAGGATATTAGGAGTCAGTACATCTTTCGTTGTAAACGCAGCTTCGGGATGCTTCTAAGCAACCCAGAGATATTCAAAGCAATCGATTTCGACCCTCATCAGTTCTACAGCAACTCGTCTGCAAAATTCCTGTTGATGTTTAGAGTGGAATAATAGTTAAACTCAACGAGAATTGTTTTTATGTGTCGCTCTAGTAAACAAAAGGATTTATGTTAGAACAGTAGAGCCTCGATTATTCTTGTGCGATTTAACCATCAAACAATGAGAGTACTTTCTCCATTATAGCTTTAACTGCCTGTGTGGTAAAGCTTGGTAAACGCCTTCACAGATACAGTGAATAGAAGCAAATACACCGTAATGATATATTTACGTTTTGAATTCGATTAAAAGTAATATCATTCCGGACTTATGCTACAATACATGATTTATAAACGTATATTATGTTACTGTAAATGCATTCTATTGTACAATATCTCCGTAACTAAATAGTATATCATTATATTACAATACAAAATGAATCAGATTTTGTGCAATATAAACTGCAATATTAATACAAAAGACTACATACATATATCATCACGGCTTATTACCCATTTCTAAGTGTGCCAATCTGCATTGTACACAGATTTCGGTAATTATAATGACATTTTTACCGTGCGGGCGCTTACCAGGCGTCACGGGCACTCATTGCTGGCGAAATATTTGGCGTCGGTCGGGATCGAATCCAGTTCCCAAGGTTCGCGGCCAGACACTCAGGCACGCTGCCATGGGACCCCATATAATATATATATATATATATATATATATATATATATATATATATATATTTATATACCGTGAGTATTTTTTAACGTGAAACATTGGGTTTGTCATATCCATGGTGACGACTCGAAATTTGATTGACAGCAATGTATTTGTCAGTCCCATTTAAAATGAAACATAGGGAACTAATTTGGCAGATTATATTTAAATATTGTAAGAAATTTAGCCGAGTCAGAAAACCACTCGAGAGCACTACACTAAACATATTTCGGGCACAAGGTGCACACAGTATTTTATCTACGTCTAAATTTAATTTTTAGAAAACAGGTTTAATTATTTAACAAAATTAACCTCTAATGACATCTTGTCAATATAACCGATAACCGTTGAATTTTCCTATAAGTTACGACTTGACATTTGATTGACAGCAATTTGCCTGTCTCATTTAAAATAAAACATAGCGAATGAATTTGACAGAAGTATTACATTTAGATATTGTAAGAAATTTAGTCGAGTCAGAAAATCACTCGGGCACTAGGTACATACAATTAAAAAAAATTTTAAAATTTTTAACAAAGTCCTTGAAAAAATCTTGCTTTAAATTTTTTTCAGACATTAAGCTTGGCTTAATCTGAAATTAAGCTTTTCAAATGATAAACAAAGAAGACAATGAAACAATAAATACATTTTGCCAATAAATTTTCATTTTAAATACGAAATATTGTGTACAGAATCTCCAATGATTTCGAATTAAAACGCCCCCAGTTGCTCTTTGTTATTAAACAAGATAAAAAGCAGAATTTTAAATCGTTGAAATTTGTTTTTTATCTGATGAAAACGGATGAAAAGTTTAATAATGCGCTGTAAAAGAATTGTAATTTCATATCGAGTTATTTCAAATTAAACGGTAAAAAAGTAATGTTGTTTTATTCATAATAAAACAATTGAAGTATAAAATAATTATTCAAAACAATGTTCGCCAATATTTTTTATTAGAAATTATATTATATTCGATTGCACCGCTCATAGAATATACAAGAATACATGACATTGCTCTTCAGTTTATGATGCTGAAAATTGAATTTTTCTTGGTCCATTTCCATGTAAGTTCGTAATAAAAAAAACTCTAATGCCATAGGGCTGAGTGTATATTTTTTCCTGAATAAACATAAAATTTACTGTACCAGAAATGATATATGTGGATATTTGTAGCCTTCTTAAGCTGCACACGTGTTATACATTTTGAGATATGTGTGTTGTTATACATATAACTCCCAAATCTATCTTTTATAACCTCTGAATGTTTTATACTTATTGTGGTACATGTTTCTTTGAATAATATTTAGATAAATCTTTTTTATATATAGGAATACTTCCACTGTGTCTGTCTACGCAAAATGTTGCATTTATTTACTGAAATCTGTTGAATCTAATGCAAGATTAGTTGTAAATACAGTTTCGCATACGTATAATTTAGTTCCCTGGTGTACTTCTTGTATACACTGTTTATTTTATGTACCTGAATCTACAATCCGCTAATATTAACTCGGAATATTTGCTTAACTGCTTTGTATCAGAACATTATGTATAATATTGAAGACAGCATATGTTCTTGCCTATTACTACCAGTGCAGTTGTGTTTTAAATCAAAGCCACAAATATTCAGAAGTAAACAGTTCTCAGCAAAAAAGTCTCATTTTTGTGAGTGTCGTTTATAAAAAGTAAGAATAATAATGGCCCAAGATTAGAACCTTGGGGTGCCCTGGATGTGACAGTAAAAATTATATATTACCAATTTATCTGATTGTATATCCTATTTATGTAGAATAAAACAGGAGTTTGATTTTGTTCCGTTATTGTTCTTACTTTTTATAAACGACATTATATACAATTTTAATTCATTTATTAAATAATAAGACAAAAAGCAAATCTTGTCATGCATTTTCCTTAGCAAAAGTTTCCTAATTATTTGAGACAAACAATTCTCCGTTATTGTTGACACTAATCAAATAATACATCTGTAAACAAAAACTTTCTCTTATTTCCGAATTTGTTACAGAACTCTTTTGTTGTTGCTCACTCCTGTTGCGCAATTTTGTCTCTCTGACAAAGCTATGTTGTCAATAAATTATGTCAAAGGGATTTACTGTAATATAGATTAAAATTAATAATTTATACCCGACTTAACTATGCTCAAAATCCAATTACATTACTATGATAGACAGTATCGTACTGTGTTAAATTATTTGATATGCAAACGTGGATAATGAACTAACTTTATGAAAGGGAACTATGTCAGTAATTTACTTGTATACAATGAGACTGTGGTCGCTGATTAAAGGTTAAATTCTTGTCAAACTATGTTTATTCAATGACTCACCAATAGGATTATATCGTAAAATATGAATGGGTTGCTAAAAATATTTGCAAGTATTTATAATGACTATACATCTGATCATTTGACAACGCCTGTCTATATTATGCAACAGTTTTCAAAAAACTACAATACAGTTTAGTATAATGCTAGAGTGGGCACAGTGAATGGGCAATTTGGGTGGGCAATTACCTGGGCAGGATACTTGGGCAGTTTGGGTGGGCAGGTTGCGTGAGCAGTTTGGGTGGGCAGGTTGCTTAGACAGTTTGGGTGGGCAGGTTGCGTGGGCAGTTTGGGTGGGCAGGTTGCGTGGTCAGTTTTGGTGGGCAGGTTGCATGGGCAATTTGAGTCGACAACTTGTAAAGAGCTAAATTTGCGAGGGAACACATTCTCGTTAAAAATTAAAAGTACACATTATTGTTCATAATTTACAGCAACAATTAATCACTATTTTCTGTCACATCTTCCATCTTTTAATCATTTTGTCGCTGATTATCTCCGAATCGCTTTCCAGACCTAATTGCTATTCATCTCCAGGGCGTCTCTAGCGTCGTCCTGATGCGATAACGGCTGATATCAGCGCCTTGTTGATCGATGAAGCGCCTTCGCAGTCAAAGGCCAAGGGTTCCATTGTTTCAGGCTGCGATGTTCATTTGTTTATCGCAAGGACCATTCAGGAGACACTAAGAGGTGTTGATAGTAAATAGTGATTTTATTATTATGCCACAGAGCACGAAATCAGGGTTAAATTTAATTTCAATGCAGCAACTCTGTATAAAATATTCAAACAATAGCTACAGTTGATTGGAAAAAATATAGACGCCATTTTATATTCACAGCTACCTATCGGTCGATATTTATGCGTTTTTAATGATGACTCTTTTACGTTTATTTTCTCCCAAACCCAAAGTTCGGTTGTGTTTTCAAAACTTATTGCCCTTCAAAATAATTTTTATTTGAAATCGTGGTTTATTTTCTCGGCCTCGGCAAATAACTTACACATTCGTGATAAAAAATAGAATTTCAGTGACTTAATACATATATAACTATTATTTTGACAAAAGCGTAATGGAATCTATTCTTTTGTTCCATAAAATCGTTCAGTAGTTTAAGAAAAAAAATAGAGAACGTATGTTTTGTGTTCCTTACAATATTAAGTAAATATGAGAAGATATCTACATACAAAAGATATTTGTTTATTTACCAAAATCGTGTTGGCTTTTCTCTAGATGTTTGTTTTGAATTTGAAACTGCTTACAATTCCAGAACGCTTCTAAACTAGTCTCTCCGCTTCTCGAAAGCTATATATGACATTATTATTTATTGCAACAGTTTTTTGTATCCCGATAAATGAATTATTTTTCCTCTCATCATACATACTTCAAAATCCGCCCTATATAATAAACCCTTGTCAAAACGTGTGTAAATTTCAGTTCTTCAAGCATGCCATTACAAAAATTACCCCGCGATACATAAAGGGTAGTCGTGTCGACAAAACTTCGATCGTGGAAGGCTCTGATGCCGATGTTTGCCTGCGGTACGGTTATTCGTATACTGGGTATTACATTAGCATAATATTGTCACAATATGTGATCCTATATACATAGATAAAAACCAGACCTACCGCCAAATGGATGAATACAGATAAGGATTATAATATTGTATTAATATTGCATGAGATATTCAATGAATACCTGCGAATCGTGGTAGAACACAGGGCATGAAATAACAGAAGCTAAAGAGAACCCATCAGAAAAATGTTAGAAATAAATTTAAAACTAGTCGAACGACAAGCCTCTAAATTGACCAAGTTATTTTATGAGTAAAGCTTGGGAAATTGCCTGCGCAATTTGGGTGGGCATGTTGTATGGGCAGTTTCGGTGGGCATGTTGTATGGGCAGTTTCGGTGGGCAGTTTGGGTGGGCATGTTGCGTGGGCAGTTTGGGTGGGCAGTTTGGGTGGGCATGTTGTGTAGGCAGTTTGAATTGACAACCTTCAAAGCTTCATCTTTCCTGTATTTTTGGTAATTAAAACATGTTTCATTGATTAGATCTACAGATTTTTTGTGCATTTAATCCTAATTTTGTGGTGTAAGTCCTGTAATTTTCTTTTCAAATTTTTACTGGAATAACGATGACGCAAATTTTGCGTGCCATGAAAACGCAGTTTTTAATCTCATAATTTTAAATCACATTAACTATGATAATTTCATTATATTTAAAATGAAATTAAAGCCACGTTAATCACCGCTTTAATTTAATTTTAATTAAAACTGGTCTGATTCAGTAAGAAGGGTACGTGATATTTTTGCAAACATCTTCATTTTGCATAAAGTTTCCACATGAAAATGTGTGCTTTCATTTTTATAAAAAGTCTCTAATATATTTGATAACTCCATTGAAAAAACTTTACATTAGAATGTATAGTAGTTATAATATATACGAATATATGACTTCACTAAAATATTTAATAATTTTAATTGGTTTTCCAATATGCACAGACGGAAATTTATTTAAAATATAATAAATTATTAAAAATGAATCGATACAAAATTCCAGCAGTGAAATCTATGATATGTGTAATTAAAATTAAAAACCAATAACTTCATGAATAATAATTTGTAAAACTGCTGAGAATTATTCAAAATATGCAAAACATTTTCTAAATGAAACATTATTCAAAACGTTCGTCAAACGAATCTCATTCTGTTTTTTATTAAAAATTACTCATCAGTGAAAAATCAGCAAACTTTTGAGGAACTAATTGTCGAACAACAATTTATCAAAGTTGGTAAAACTGAGACACATGTAAAATTAATTACTGTGAGAAGGTTGAGACAATGTCTACTGAACGCTACACCCTAAAAAAGTGAGACTCAAGATGAAGACATCATCAACAGTGTTTTAAACTTGATGTAGCTGTCAAATTAAAATTGATTACCCTGGATTAAAGTTTACGGCGTGGAGATTTCCCTAATAATGGATTAATTTACTGGCGTAGATTTATCATATTCCACGAAAATCAAGATAATCACACTTCATTTTGAGCTGTCGTCAATATTTGCGTGACGTAGCTCACATTATTTTGAAAATACCAGGGAATTAACGGTTGTCATATAATCTGAATAATATGTCGTACTCGGTACAACAGCGCGTACGCGCCGTGAAAACGTTTCATGAAAATTAATTGTGATTTAGTACGTAGTGTAAAAGGCGTTTCACGAAGATTACTGTTTGATGATAGTATTATAGTTGCTATCAAATAAAGGGGTATACCACCATAACACCATATATACCACTAAAACAATGAAAACATTTTTTAATTAATTACTTTACCGAGATATTTCACATTTGCTAAAAGGGAAAATTGACGTCATACAATTGTTATCTTTCTCTCGCAGCGTACTCAGAGCAGTGTGTGTGAGAGACAAGTATAGGGGAAATGTGACGTTACACTGATTTCTCGAGAATAAAATACTGTTAAACTAGGAACAATTAAGATTTTTTTTAATACTATGAATTGCTTGAAAACTGAATGAAGTTTTATTTAAAATAATAATACGACCTGGAGATTTATACATTTGCCAATTCAGTGGCAACATTGAAAATGCTATGAAGAAGCGGCAACACTGCAGAATAAAGGACAGGGGTGCGCAGAAGAGAAAACAATGAAATAGCGCGTACGCGCCATGAAAACATTTCACAAAAATGATTCTTTTATATAAATTACTATATCTGAAACATGTATTTCTAATAAAGAATTAAAAAACACTCGCCATGTTTTACAAGATATCAGCATCTGAATCAACAATTCGGTCATCAGATGCCGGCTGTGCCTAGCTAGTAACCACAGATGCGTTTCGCTATTATTGCAGCTCATAAATGTGGTGGAACTGCCTTCTCTTTGCAATCCAGACAATCCACCATCTGAGCACAGCGAGAGATACATCTTATAGAAGATAGATGGCTTAAGATTTAACTAACCACATATATAGCCATTTATCGAAGAGTTGCCGTAAAGCACTTCTAGGTGAAAAAATAGCAGTTACGCCATACTGATGAGCTGCAAATACTGAAATCCTGTGAAACTTGGCGAGTATTTTCTAATTCTTTATTAGACATTGTTTCACCTAGAGTTCGCTCTTGTACTTATGTATTCCTTATTTTATCCAAAACGCAGTTGATATTTAATATATTGTTCCGTTTTATACCTTTTGTGTTCTTCAAGAATTTGATATATTTGACAAGATAAAAGCCTTGATTCACTACACCTTCATAAACACCTTTCAGCAATGAATAAACATTTTCTGATGGTGTGCAAATCAACAACAAAAGATCAATACCTCCTATTTTACATCGAATACATAATCAATTACATTTCTTCAACACTGTTATCTCTACCGTCATCAGCTTTAGAAAATCCAGTAGGTGGTGTAAATAATAAATGAAAACGAAAACTTCGGCACAACGGAAACAATTAAATTTGCATTATCCTGCATCGTATGAAAACATGGACGCCATGTTTCACAGCCTTCTACTAACCACAATGTCATCAAACATTCATTTGCAACACGATGCGACTTTGTTAATAACATTTTATTGCGAATGAAATACCGCAACTTGCTGGAATTTAAGTACGGTAATAATAATCGTAAAACAATGGACACATCATGCTATTACGAATAATTTTCATTATAAATTTTGTGGTGCATACTAACAGAATTAGTTATTATAATACAAAGTACATTGCAATAATTTTAATGAAAACATTGTATATAGCAATCGCATGGTATATATAGCGTATTCAGAAAAAAACCTAAATCGGGGTAGGCTATGAACACAGAAACGTATTCGAGATTCAAAAAAGAAAAGCTATCATTTCTTAAGATAAGATTTTTGACAATATCTTGTGTCAAATTGACATTTAATTAAATACTTTCAAATTGACATACGTTTCTTTGTTCATAGCCTATTCCAAGTTAGAATTTTTTTAAACTAAAATATGGTTTTAATTAAAAAATATTTCACACATGTGTACCACAAAAAACCTTATCTTTCTTCTGGTCCAGTGAACAAACAATAAAAATTTCATCCGTTAAATTTCCTTTAAAGAAAATCTGTACCCAACAAATTTATATCATTTTTTAAAATTTTAATTTTTTGAGTCATTAATTGCATCGTCAATCAACTCATCTTTGCTGGTGACAGAAGAAGGTTGATTAATGAAACATTTGACAATAGAGGGGAGACATCTGAAGACATGGTCGTACATTGTTTCATGCAGGATTAAGATACAGAACCAGGTCAAGGATGTGCATTGATATTAGTAATGTTTAGATACGAGTTTATCACAGGGGAAAATATATAGAGTGAAGAGATTTTATCTCATATAAAAGACAATAATAAACAAAATGAGTAAAAAAAGGCTAATCAACATAGATCTGATCTACTGTTTCCGAGAAAGAGGCCATTTTGTATTAGAATCGAAGAAAAACTGACAAAGATAGCGGCTGAACAAAATTTTGTCTACGATAAACATTTTTCTCAATTACTAATAATAACGAAGTTATTTGAAAATTAAATATTGGCCAAAGTCGCCACAACATTGATTTTTTTTTAACAAAAGCCCATCTAAGTTGGACTCCCAAAGGTAAACAAAAAGTCTCATTTAATCAAAGTCGTAACTCTTTTTTATTCTATTTTATCAGTACTGTATGTCCTGAAAGTTTGTACCTGAAGTGTGTATAACTGCAGGATTATAATGATTTAATAATTTGTAAATAAGTATTTCTATGTTGTACTTTGAATAATGACTATGCGCGTACGCACCATGAAAAACTATACCATTAGGTCTAAAGCGCGTATGCGCCATGAAAACGTAATTTGTTTAGTGTACTCTCTAACTAAATCTACTAAATGAAGACGAACAAGAAAAGAAATAAAGGTAGATGGGAAAAATATTCTTTTTACGATTTCATTTCGTTCGTGAAATGAAATCTGACATCAATAGCAGGCCCGTTTGTAGTTCTCTAATTGGATACGATTAGTTAGAACTACAGTGGAATCCCCAAGGCTATTCTTACACACTTCATATTGACTGATTTTGACATTTAATTTTACGGATGAGTTGAAAATAAATCGTTGCTAATATTGTAGAGTAGCGTAGATCAATATTCAATTCTTCCGTATTTCAATAATTGGTATGAGGCTAGAGAAAACAAAGACCAAGGTAGAACAATTATATTTGAATGATTAATTGCCGCTGAGAAATGCGTGGGGTAGATTTAATCACCGAAAAATCATTTTGTGGATGATAGCGATGGAGCGATAGCGGTTAACAGAAATGATTTCCTTACTGCTGAATTCTCCATTATTCTGTTGATTAATAATCAAATGATTACGGAATCAAGCTGACCCGAAATTACGATCAAGGAATGGTGAATTTGGCCGTTAAAATATTATTACCTGAATACAATATCTTTGGGGGTCACGTGGTCTCGTGCCTGAGTGTAGGGTCGCGAACCTGGGTGTACTGGGTTCGATCCCGACCGACGCCAAATATTTCGAATTTTAAATGGCACAAAAGTGACCCCTGTGGTGCACTCTCCACGCCAGCAATGAGTGCCCGTGAGGTGACGCCTGGTAAACGCCCGCACGGTACAAATATGTCATCATCATTACCGATATCTGCGATAAAGCAGATTGGCACACCCAGAAATGGGTAATATGCCGTGATGATATATTTATTTATTTATTTATACAATATCTTAAAACATATGTCATAGAATTTTTGGTTGACCCACTGTTACAGTATAATGGAATATATAGAACTATTAATCTATCCTAACCTTAAAATTTGGGTGGTATATTGCGAAAACAATTTAGGTTAGGTTCAAATTTTATTCGTACCTTAGTTTATAAACATTAACACAGTGCATATGCGCTATTATAGCTTAAAAATTTCATGGTTTTTCATGGTATATATGCCCTATTATAGCCTATAAATATACATGGTTTTCATGATTCATATGTACTATTTTAGATTATAAAAGTCCATAGTTTTCGTGCTACTATAGCCTATAAAGTTTTCATGGTACGTAGCATATAAATTTCATGTTTTTCACGGTGCATACGCGCTATTATATCTTATACATTGTTACATAGTTGTCACGGTGCATACGCGCTATTGTAGCTTAAATATTTTCATGGTTTTCATGGTGCATACGCGCTATTGTATAGCGTATAAAGTTCCATATTTTTCATGACAATAAATGCATGAATACAAAAGATGTTAATTTACTTACAGTTTGTCATAGCTGTTGCGGAGAGTGTACCACAAGAATTTCAACAAAATTTTATTACAATATAATGATTTAAGTTTGATTAATGCAGTTATCGACTTAGTTTATACATTTATTATTCACGAAGATAAAGGTTTTACTAATAAAGGTGTTAATCATAAATTGAACAGCGATGTATATTAAATAATTTATAAGGGATACAAAGTTTATTGCAAACCATAGTATGCTTCGATTTATGGAAGTAATTAATTATTGCAGAGTAATAAAGAGTTAGCAATTTGTTCGTGCCCGGATGTTAATTATTTACTTATTAAAGTTGAACTTTAATTGTGTGCAATTTTGAGTTAATTAAAATACGAATATCATTTTCAGTAAAATTCAAAAGTAAATCTTTAATATTTTAATTAAAGAGATGCCCCTGATCATCTAATGTTGTAGACGCGCACCACTATCCATAAAACATGCAATGGAAGAAATTTAGTGCCGTGTGTACGGCCCTTTCATGTCGATTTCCCCGTGGATCACATACTCTCCTAACGGTTGCCATAGTGACCATGATTGTCCCGAGAGTAAAACGTTTGCAGACATTTACAAACAAAATCGAAGCGAGATAGATGAAACCGCCATGTAACGTTATATAACGACACCGTGTTTTGTTTGTTTGGGGATTATTCGTTGTTCGTTTGTCTTTTATCGCCGGAAGTAACTAACTTCATCCGATAATCAAATCAGTGTTAAAAAGAATTACATTATGTGAGTTTCACAGGGTGAAAAAGCGCGTACGCGCCGTGAAAAACAATAATTCACTATATACTAGGTGCAGCAATTAAATAACAAGATTGACAATGTATAAAATTACACAAAACAAATATTGCCACCTTCAATGTACTCTCCTCCCCGAACCCTACACCGCCCGATGCGAATATTCCATTGTTGGGTTCTTCATAAACTCGGCCGATTTTCTATAACTACATTTTGGTCAAGAATTTGGTGCCTGTTAACGCAGAATTACAATTTGAGAATAAGAGCAAGTCACATAGCACTAGGTCAATTTTATAGATTATCAAACGTGCAAAATTAAATCTGCTTAGAGATGATTAGGGCATAGAATATAATTGTCTAAAATTAATTGGGGACTTTTGCGCAAAGAAAAACTGTTTTCCCATGTTAAACGCTTATGGCCAGATTTTTAATTATCACCCTGTATATCTATCTCACTGTGTGTTATATTACCATATTTATTGCTGCGCTGAGACGAAAGCTTTGATTCAGTTATTTGTTATAGTAAAAAAGAATCTAAAAAAAACCTTTGGCTTGCAAAAAAATCCAGTTGCCTTTGAAGTTCTACACATGTTGCTCAATTTAAATTCGCAAAAAGTGACCACAGTTGCTTTCGGAGAATAAATCGGCATATAAATTTTTTATAAGGGTTATCGAACATGCACGGCTATCGAATTTATGAGCATATATGTCCAAGGGAATTCACCTAAATCAAACTAATTCTTTTTCCCAACAGGTGGAAAGAGATGTGGAAGCTAGGTATTGAAAATTAAAACCAACGAAACGTTTAGGAAAAATATTACAAGATATTCGATAAAAATATTGTCAGCATTTTTATCGCGCGTTTTATAACAAGGTTTTTGAAAGGACAAAGTTGAGAAATGTAATTATGAAGTATAGATCAAGCAAACTTCTTTTCAAATTGTTGAAGGACACTTTAACATTTGTTTAACCATTTGTTTATTTGCTCCTAATAGTAACATGTTCCTCAACACCCAATATTGGGCCAAACCAGCTCAGTTACGACTAAAATCCAGACAATAAAGAATTAAAAAACACTCGCCATGTTCCACAAGATATCAGCATTTGAATCAACCTATCAGTCAAATTGTGTCTTCAGAGACAGCAGTTACACCACAATACTGAGCTGCAATAACAGCGAAACGCGTCTGTGGTTTCTAACTGGACACGGCCGGCATCTGATGATGAACGAAAGGTTGATTCAAATATTTTTGGTTTTTAAAATCCAGATAGTTTTCTCGATTCAGTGTATCCTCTGACAAAAACTAAAACTGCAACAAGATGCTTATGGGACGAGATATTTAAGCTAGAAGATAAAGTAATGGATATCCCTTCAGATGAGAAACTACGACCAGATAATGACCAGAAATGCCCCATTTGGAAAACTTAAAATCGCCTTTGAAGTCAAGTATGAAAATGTGGAGTAAATATGTTCACGATGGCCCACCCTGCTCACGTGCACCAACTTAGAAGAAGAATGCACAAAAGATCTGGCTAAAACAACACCACTTCTCTGTCAGTATTTGCAGACGGTTTTTCCTCTGGGTGATGGACAAAATCTCCTGAAAAGATGCATCCTTGCCGTCCTAGTTAATGCCGGGCCTAGTAAATTATGTAATTCCCAAATTTGACGATATTTATTTTGTATATTATGTATAACAATACATACATAACTAACAGAACCAGAAATTGATAATACTAATAATAAACTTTATTGACATACGAGTATAATAAACGGCGTGGTTCAGCCTAAGGCTGTTCTTCCACATAACCAAACAAATAATACACAAATGTATATATATATATATATATATATATATATATATATATATATATATATATATATATATATATATATATATATATATATATGGGGTCCCGTGGCCACGTGCCTGAGTGTCTGATCGCGAACCTGGGGGAACCGGGTTCTATCCCGACAGACGCCAAATATTTCCAATTTTAAATGGCACAAAAGTGACTCCTGTGGTGCACTCTCCACACCAGCTATGAGTGCCCGTGAGATACTGGCTCACCCAGAAATGGGTAATATGCCGTGATGATATATTTATTTATGTATATAAAACTAATAGACACGTTACAAAATTTAATCACTTAGAAAATGAAAAGTAATAAAGACATTTAAGTATTCCCCGTCGAATATCAGGATTATTTGCCAAAAAATGTCGACCTGTTCTCAAATCTATAAATCAAGTGATTTGTAACACTTCCTCTTTTGTCTGATGCTATCCTTACGTTGTCACAAATAAGTCTTTGGAGAATATTTGACGCCCAGAAGAATCTATAACTGTCCTAAGATGTATAGCTTCTAACAGGTGCGAAAACAGAACATCGAAAGGTATTGATGCTTGTTGCATGACTCAAAACTCCACTGATTATTGGAAATTACGTCTTCTTTGTATTTACTTCGTCTTAGTTTGCACTTCCATCTTCCCCAACTGTCAGACATTTCACGAACCTTGATAACTTCATTATCTAAACTTGTGTCACTCCAAAGTTTGTTACAAGAGAATAAAGAAAATTATATCGGGTACTCAAGATGTAACTCCGTGATTACCAGATTAAGTATATCATAAAATCTTTATAGCTAAACAGTATTAAAGCCATAAAAAATATATCGCAATCGACCTAAACTTTCATAAGACTTTTGACATTTATCACAAAACCAGGTGTTTTAAAGACATAAAAATATAATGAACTGAAGACAGACATCGGGCACATAAAATATTTTGTCTGGAATACATTGTCACAAGTATTTATTAAAACATAATTGAAATCAATTTTTTATAACCAATCAATGTTCGTATCGTTTCGGAAATTTTTAATTAAACTGGCAAAATAACGAGAACAAAATCCTAATTGCACTGTTAACTTTGATCAAAAGAAATTTGTTATTGATACATTTTTTACACTTTACTCAGTAAAATACAATTTGGTTTTCATTGCGAAAGACAAAAACTATTTTCATTTGAAAACATCTGGTAAAAGCAACTAGTTAATTAACTGGTCGTTGAACAAGATTAGCAAACGTACATAAACTTAACGCGTTTGTAAACTTTAGAGATATTCTGCAAATGTGAATTAGTGATACTACGTTTAATGTGCTAGTGGACTTAGTTTGTAAAGGTAATTGAAGGAAAAGATATAATGAAATTTATATTCAGCTACTAACTTCATTCAAATATTACATACAGCAGTCAATGTGACAATTGTGATGCAAAGTACACAGGTCAGACTAAACGATATTTAAAATTTAAAGTTGTCGGATATAAACGTAATGTTGAATAAGGAAAGGACATTGGTAAATGAGCATTAACTAAGCATTGTTGGGATTTAGAACACAGATAACATTCGAGTTTTGAAAAGAACCTGTCAAAAACACATGCTAGAAATGTTACATATTAATTCATACAAGAAAGCTGTAAACTTCAGAAGGGATATCGATATATTGTATTAAGACCTTTTCTGGTACGTCTGCTACACATTTGATAAATCGGCCATTGTTGAACTAATTCTTCTATTGAGTTATAACTAAAGAAAAAATCCCTTAACCTTAACAATAAATTTAAAAACTATATACGTATTTCGAGAACTAAGTTCTCATCATCAGTAGAAACTACAAAGTAAACACAGAGAAGTTAAGGATTACTCAGCATGTAAACCATGCCAGAGGTCAAAACAGCTCTGAGATGAGAACTTAGTTCTCGGAATACGTATATAGTTTTTAAATTTATTGTTAAGGGGTTTTTTCTTTAGTTATAACTTTACCTTAAGACTCCATTTTAGTTTTATAATCTTCTCTTGAGCACAACTTTTCACGTGCTGTTGTTGTTTAGCATCTTTGAAATAATATTATATATTTTGATAAATCCTCCATCTAAATTTCAATTTAAAAATTAATTTGACTGTAAGTAAATAAGTTACCATTTCTAAGCTTACTAAAAATTTTAAAATGTATTTATATGTAATCTCTTGTAGCCATCTTGACGAAGTAGCAGTAGGCTACGAAACGTCGATATTCGTCCAGAAAATAAAAATACCATTTATATTGACTGCATTCCCGTATATTTCCTTTCTCATTAATCTTTTTGCTTTGGTCATTTATGGTATATACCAGTGGCAACACATGGTAGTCCATTTTATGAGAATTTCTTTGGCTATTCTACAGGTTGCGTATAAGTTGATAATAACTTTGCCAAGTGTCTTCCAGCTGTGGAATACATTGCAAAATCTTTAGCGTTAAATATAGGTAGTCACTTTTGTCACTAGGATCCAGAAGATCTATTGTAACGTGGCCCTAACTGTTTTTTAATTGTACCGATTACGTATTTCTGAAGACATTCACTAGCTAGAAAATTTGTTATAGTTCTAAGATCCTTTTTTGACAATGCCGAATTTAGCACTCTTCACTAATGTAGTGATCGTCTATAGTATAGGTCGTACCAACTTTTAATGCTATTGACTTGACTTATTAATCGATGGGTTATTCCCTTCGAAGTAAGAGATTTTGCTACTTACTGGAAAGGGCCGGATATACTATAAAACTCTTTATTCTAAACCTACCATGAGATTTAATGTTATTTCTTTGTAACGAATTAAGGGTTAATGAGATTTGTAATCTTCGGAAGAGTATATAATAGGTAGTTATAATTTAAAATTTATTCAATAAGTTTAAACTTAAAAAAAGCACGAATAGAAAGCGTATTTATTTATCTGATGATGTAAAGCGAATTATTATAAATGTGTACAATAGTTTAAAAAATAACGAAAAAGAAGAAGCACCTTTATAAAAAAACCGCTACTTTAAAGTTCCGTACAGTACGGTGAGAAAAATAGTGTCTACAGTTACATTAAAAAACAAATATATATATTATTTTTTGACTTTTTGTTATTATACATATTAAAGAAAATACTTCTCTCTATACGCTTTGATTATACATTTTCCTTCATATTCAATAGATGTAGATTTAAAGCGTTATAAAGGAATTAATTTTCAAAAATTAGTCAGCTTTGCTATTTATCATGTAAACAGCTGATAGGTATATTCAAAAAATTTTAATTGACAGATGTCAGTTGCAAGTGCAAAACCAAATATAGAAAGTATAGGATCTAAAATTGGTATGTCATAGAGTTCCTCGCAAGTGATATCTAGAGAAAGGCCAAAGAGAAGATGGAAAGACTGTATCGCAGAAGACTTGAGAAAGAAAGGAGTGTGTGAAGAACCTGCGTTGGACAGGAATGAGTGGAAGACAAGACGAAACAGCGACCCCTAATAAAATAGGGGAAAGCTGAAGAAGAAATGAAGGAAGTGTCAAGTGCATTTTACTTAGTGTGTGTTTATGTTATAATTTAATTGGATTTGTAGAACCTTTTCAAATGAACTTTTGGTATGGAATTTGTAAAAAATAGTATGTGTTCGTGTTCGATTTTACATGATATTATATAGAATCTGTTCCAAGGACCTTTTGGTATGGGATTTGTACAAAATACATCGAATTGACGGAAGGTCTTGTGCTGGCCACAACAGATTTTTTCTTATGAATGCATCAATGCATGTCTCTCTTTTTTGTTATTTTTAGAGAAGTATCTTTAGATAAACAAGAGTGCTGAATTCGACTTAATATGTATAGAGTAATTTGTTGTCCATGATATTGTAAAATTGTTAATTGTAGTGAAAGTAGATATAACGATTTTATGTTCGTGTAATGATGTGTTATTAAATCAATGAAACGATATCGAATTCTAGTGTTTAAACTATCAATTTCAGAGCGTTAACGCTATTGATTACCTACGTTAAATTATCGGAGCTATTAATTTCAAAGTGCGGTAATCAACGAAGTACAATCATCCACTCAAAAAAACCAAACACGAATACATGAATTCTCTTTAATTCTAGTGAGTAAAGCACTTTCATTCAACCGGATATTTATGTATGTGATTGGTCAGGTTGCTTTATTTGGGCAGGTTGCGTGGGCAGACATTTGGGCAAGTTGCGTACTGCAGTTTTGATGGAAACTAAAATCATTTTATGAATTCATCAAATTTCACCATGCCACATTTGTATATTCAAAGTCATTCCATCTATCAATTAAATAGCAGCATTAAACAGATCCAATATTAAATGTAATTTTCATTTTAGTAACATATGTGCTGTAACTGCTTGCAAACCTATAACGTGACTTCGAAACGGCTTAAATAACGTACGTTATTGTGATTGGGGAATGATAGCGCACATTGAATTCGTTAAAAGGGTGTTAAAGTTACGATAAATAACAGCATTGTGACTTTAAGGGTTTTAAAAACACTTTCGAATCAATAGAAAAGTTAGTAAAGTAAAATAAATAAAACACGTTAACGTTTACAAAAACTTTACAAAAGCAGTTTGTTGCATATAAGCAGAAAAATTGTCCGTATTCTTCAAGATATCTTTCAAAACGTGACATGCATTGCAATAACGTTCAACAAAAATTACTCATAAAGATCTGTCAAAAACTGCAATAGAATTAAATTCTTTCATTTCTATTTTCTCCACATATTTCTGTTTTCCTGAGGTCAATTCTATATTGCACTACAAACTACAAGTTAAAACCCGTCAGGGTGAAATGAAACGTCAGACCTCCATTTGTCATTCTAGCGCGATTCGTAATAACGAATGAGGAATCTTCGGATGACAGGAAAAATTGGAGAAATAATGGCCGAATAAAAAAGGAAAGGAAAAAGAAAACACTTCTTCTACACATTAACAGATGAAATATTTGTCTGTAGAAGAGAGAATATTTATTTAATAGAATTTATCAACGCGTTGATTATTTTTTGCAAGCTAAGCATTTGGGCGAGCAATTAATACCTTCTTAAATATTTTGCGCCATTAGTTAGCTACGAAAAAAATCAGGAAATATATTCTAGAACTCAGTAAATAAAAATAAACATAGTAAATAAATTTATGTCTAATGTACTTTAAAAGTGCCCACGCAAACTGCCCATCGGAAAGTGTTTTTTCTAGACCAACGCGCTAAGTCTAGTTTCTAGAAGAATTCTAGAAAATTCCAGAACTACAGTCCAGTAATCAGTGAAACAGAGTCAAGGAACAGTCTATATAGGCTGTCTATAGTCTGTAACAAATAATAAGTATGACCAATAATAACTCATTTTAAATAAATGTATTAATATTGTATAAATATAAACGGTATTTTAAAAAGCAGCAACGAATGTCTTTTTATACTTTTCCAACATTTTACAGTTCAATACTCAGCATTATACATTTAAATTTTTTTAAATACAGTTCCCTTCAAGTTCTATAAATTTAATACCATTCTCGGGAACGTAAAAAAGATTTCCATTTTGTATTTATCGGTTTTAAAAGTTTTTTCTTTTTCTTGTTATTGTATTGACCAAAAACGGACTAAGATAAAATAATTTTTAAATTCTCTTAAATATTGTAAGCCCTTTTCTTGTCTACATTCTGTCGTCCTTTATTTTGTTTTGCTCTGTTTTGTGACATGGTTATTGCGAAGGTCTGACGCGGAAAATTGAAATATAGTGAGAGACTTTGGCAGATGTGTGCCTTTACATAAAGCAGGTCTGCAACGTTAATCAAATATAAGCTTCTGAAATATTACTACGTAAATAAATAATGGTTTAAATTTATTGGCGAATATATTTTCCAAGAGAATCATGTTTAATTCGTTTATGATATATTGCCTTCAATTATAAGTTTTTAAGATGGAAATTGTACCAAGAGGGTGCTTTATCATCATTAGAAATAAGAATTCACAAAGAATGAAATGATGTATTCCCGAACCACTTAGAAGAGTATTGCATAGTAATTATTATGATAACACAACAAATGTATAAGTTCCTCTTACTTTCGTGTTCCTTTCTGGCTTATTAATCATAAAGTAGTACGCGGTATAAAAGCGCGTACGCGTACTTACACATTTAGCACCTCCACAAGTTAATCTGACATAAGACTGCTTTATCGATGTATTACATAATCAAACAAAATGCCGTACTGCTGAGTAAATCGTGAAGATTTAGTTCTACGAAGAGCTTTAGTTTTTTATTTTTAATTGTAGAGTCTACCAGAATTTTCAGAATTACATGTTCTTTTTCTGGTTTATCTGCAGAATTCTTAGTTATTTGTACGCATTTTTTGGTTTCAAAATGTCATAAACTTTGTTGTTAAAGGTTTGGCAATATTCCTACAGCACCCCTTTTCATTTGTGCGTAAATAAAAGTACTATTCTACTCCAATATAATACCCAAATAACCCCAATAAAGTAGCCCCTACGTCTAGAGATTTCAGGAAACAATTTTACCTTTCATAGACTGGAACAAACAACAGGGTCCGTACAGGGAAATTTACGCCCTCGGGGGAATAATGTGCATGCGTTACTTGATTTATTTATTGCCCCGCAAACACGTGGAAATACCGCAGGGTTTCCTAACCTAACTTTTGTCTTTCCCGAAGGACAAAGACAGAAAACATAATAGTACTGCTTGACTGAATCTCTGCATCACGTACATTCCTAATCAATATCTTTTGAAACAACCCTTGTCAAGTTGTGGCTGTCACCAGCAAACGGTTTACAGCCCTTAGCCTATCTTTCCGCTAATCTGGGCAGCGTTTTTAATTCAGCGCACGTCTGGAAAGAGCGTAACGATTTTTATTCAAGAAATGTAACCATTCGCCCTCAACTTGATGTAAGTTCAGCCCAGAGTTCTCGGGTTGAGGTTAACAGTGTGGTTTTTAATCAAGAGCTGATTGTGTGCGAGTAATCTCACCCCAAACCGAGTGACGACCACAGGAAAAATCGACAGATTTATTTTAGGAGTGATTTATTATTTCTGCGTGCGAAAGTCGCAAATTAAATATTGGATGTTTTATTTTTTACCTCTACATTCTAAAATTGTAAAATAATTTATATAGCGGATTATTGAAACAAGATTCAAAGAACACACGTGTTGTCTAAATGCCGTAAATCTTCACAAATCAAATATATATATATATATATATATATATATATATATATATATATATATATATATATATACAGGGGGCGTTTGGTAACTCGAAATTCAAATTTATATTTGTATACATATTGCCCATTTGTAGCGATAGGCATGGAATTGAAAAAAATTACAAAGAGATTCATATCGTTTGAACTGAAATTTAATTTTATAGCTTACAAAATGTTAAAAAAATATTAATAGGTATTTAAGTGTTAGATTTTAAAAATAATACGTGTATAGTGAATTAGGTGCAGAATTAAATTATCTGCAACTTTTATTTGAAAATCTAATTTCTGACAGTTCAAACGATACGCATTTTTTTGTAAGTTTGTATCAATTCCATTGCTATAGCTGCAAATGAGCTATATTTATACAATTTAAATTCGATTTTACAAGTTATCAAACGTGCAAAATTAAATCTGCTTAGGGATTTAGGCGTAGAATATAATTATATACAACTTTTATTTAAAACAATTTTGTTTAAAGTTAATTGGTGATTTTTGCGTAAAGAAAAACCGTTTTCCCATGCCTATGGCCAGATTTTTAATATATATACCGTGAGCATTTTTTAACGTGTAACATAGGGGTTTGTCATATCCACGGTTACGACTTGACATTTGATTGACAGCAATGTATTTGCCCGTTCCATTTAAAATGAAACAGGGAACAAATTCGACATTTGATAAGACGTCAATAGAGATTATTTTTGTTTAAATAATTATACCTGCATTCTAAATTAAAATTAGTTGTAGACAAATACATTGCTGTGAATCAAATGTCAAATCATAACTTACAGAAAAATTCAACGGTTATCTGTCAGATTGACAAGATGTCATTAGAGGGTAATTTTGTTTAAATAATTATACCTGTTTTCTAAAATTAAATTTAGATGTAGAAAAAATACTGTGTGTACCTTGTGCCCGAAATATGTTTAGTGCCCTCGAAAGATTTTCTGACTCCGCTAAATTTCTTACAATATTTAAATATAATACTTCTGTCAAATTCGTTCCCTATGTTTCATTATAAATGGAACGGGCAAATACATTGCTGTCAATCAATTATCAAGTCGTAACTATGGATATGATAAACCCAATGTTTCACGTTAAAAATACTCACGGTATATATATATATATATATATATATATATATATATATATATATATATATATATATATATATATATATATATATATATATGCCCTACAAAGACAGATAAAACATTAAGACTTAGTGACTTTTGCCTTAATGGCGACGATATATATATATATATATATATATATATATAGACTCTAATGAAACAGATTAATAACAACATAAATTACTTTTGTGTCTTTTAATCAAAATCATAATTAATAACATTATGGTACCAAACCACAATACAAGTTCTAAAACATTTCGTTTAGAGTGTAGCTAAAGAAAAGTTAAAACGCAAAGAACTTGGCATACTCAAGTAGAAAATGCGACTGCAGGAAATTAAAAATACGTCCACGTTTATTGGCGAAACCACGGAAACTTTTAACGAAGATTCGCGCAATTATTAACAATAGCAAGAAATCTTAACTTTGGTTAAACTTTACCAGTTAGCTAAAGTTTAATCTGCTATGGAGATGATGAAATATATTCTTCGCATTTTTATAGTAATTAAACAAAGATTTACATTAAATTAAATCTTAAAAACGGGAGCTATTTTCAGCCAATATCATAAATCAAATGTATTTAAAGTCAGGGAAAAAAGCCTTATAGAAAAGCTTGCTCGTGTAGAGCTGGGGTCACATTTAAATAAAAAATTCAATAACGGTAGAAAATTCGCTGCGAAATCTGGTGGCAGCGCCGGGATACTTCTCAAAGCGTTGAAGTTACAACAATTATCGTCATAATAGATTCAATTTTCACTGAGGCAATGTATTTTAAATATTTTATGATTAACAGTATTTTCTATTCTTTGTAACTGTGAAAAATATTCAATTCCCAGCGCCATAAATTTCTACTAACACAATTAACACAAATGTAAAAAAACCTACTGTATTTTTAAAGCGAAATAGTGTGTATAACAAGAAAAATTGTTCAGAGTGGCATAACAAAAGTAAAAACTAGGTTAACCACCCATCAACAGAGTTGCGAACTGTTTTTACAGGGTACTGTAATTAGCAGCTTTGCTAAACAGAGGCCCTGACACTCTAGGGAATAGAATATTTTACGAGACGCGAAAATTAAATAAAAAAATAAAGTACTTAACATAATTCCATCAAAGTGTTTGTTAAAGAGGACAGTATCATATGCGTCTTACAATCACAACTAATAAAAGATAAATTTCCCGTATCGAAAGAGCTTGAAAGGTCATCTCTCCTGAAATATTCCCTGGAAAATCGGCAGGAAAAATCGGCAGATGTACGTGAAAAATTCACAGAAAGGTTGGGCTTCCTGATTGACCCTGCATCATTGATGTCACGGCGGCATACAAGAAAAAATTGCTCCTACTTCGTGCCAGAAAATTCGTTTCTTGGCTAAAAAGCCAGTTCAGAAGTGAAGGGAGACAGACTAATGCTTGTTTATATTTTTTGATGCGTTATTATCAATTTGTGTAGCGGAAAATTAATTATATAGATTTCAGCCACAAAATTGTCGGGCTACTGTAAAAACCTTTATTCACAATCGGTTAGTAATTTGACAATTTGCGACTTTTAAAAAGTTAGGAAGTTAGTTATTGTTAACCTCATTTTCCAAGACCAAGACTTCGGAAAGTACAGCGTGTATATAGCTGAGGTTGGAAAGTTGACACTTTTACGCTATACTTTCCAACCTGTCACATCCCAACTTCGGGGCTATTTCCCATTCCCACTTTGAGAGATCAATAACTTGTAAACAAAGCTTCTTGTGAAATTGTAAATAATATAAATAAGTGTAGATATATGATGAGAAATCAAAATTTAAGGTTGGAAATCAACCTGAACTTACAGTTCATGTGACAAACGAACAAGCTCAAACCATTCGTTTATTTATGTTAGGTTATAATTCATATTTAAATACCAATTAGTTATTATTAATTTCCGGATGTGAATAACATGTATATCAACAATAATGTAAAGAAAAAGGCAATGTACTATAGCAGGAAAACAAAGTCTTATTACGAAGAATATAAAAAAAATATATCATCACGGCATATTACCCATTTCTGGGTGTGCCAATATCTACAACACATGTAGACATCGGTAATGAAAAATTACGAAGAATGAATAATTTAATATCATTCTTTTAAAAAAATTAACTAGTTCTATCTACTAATAGGATATTATGTTAATAAGTGTTCCTGCAATGACCTTATTCCACAGCTGTGCAGGAAGCTTACAGGAGCATCAGGTGCAGGACAAACTAACACATTAGCAGGAATCAAAGGTCACAGGACCGCAGGACACGAAATTGACGTTACGATGATTGTACGATATTTATTAGCCTTTGAAATATTGTGTTCATAACAACAACAATTGCTTATTGTTTATCAATTGAAGTGCTAAATTTGATTATTCTAGTGTTAATAATTTACAAGACTTCATGAGGAGTTAATAAGATGGGCACTCCGAGGAAAAACCATTTTGGAGTTGTTTAATCAAAATCTAAACAGTTTTTTGGCTTGTTTGTTACAATTGACGAAACATGGGTTCGAAATTTAGGGATGCTGAGGGAATTTGAATGAATATCTGAAACAGAAATCGAAAATTGTCGCGTGGAAGTCGATTTCATTAGGACTTCGCTCTAATACATAAAATTTCGCTCTCAAACCGTCGTTATATAACAAAAAAATTACAGATCTTTACCCAAATATTGTTTTTTTTTTTTGTATTTAACATGTCTTCTGCACACATACAATTCTAATTATATATATTTTTCATTGTATGAGGAAGTTTATAAATATCAGAGATTCTTTCAACAAGATTGGCGGTATTTCTGATGAATATATGAATTTTACCTATAATTTTAAATAGTTAATTAATAAAACTTCTCAGAAAAGCTCTCCGAATGCCAATAAAACTGTTGACTTTTGGCACTGACATCTCTGTCATTTACAAACTATGTTATAAACATTTGAACTTGTAGTTTAGCCTCCGCGATTCATCACTTCTAATTATTCTATATATTATAAGTGTCTATCTCTAAATCTATAGAAGATATAATAAAAATGTTCAATATGTTGGATAGAGAATTTCTCTAAGAAACTACTACTATCGGTTGTCCAATTGTTACTAAAACCTTTTCAGCTCTTCCCATGAATGTCAGATTGAGGAATTCATAGTTAAACTGGTCTTAAGTCTTATAGTTTTTGAGTAATCGTCCCTCCAACATCCACACATACATACACACATACATACACACATACATCCACACATACACACATCCACATACACATAGACATCGTCGTAAAAATGTTAAAATCGGTTTACAGGGACTTTAAATCGTGCTTGTTCCCTAAAATCTGAATCCAAAACCTCTCTTAGCGAGAGGTAAAAATATTTTCCACTGCATTCGCTAAATTAACCCGCATCCTCCATCCTTATTATGAAATTAGAATTTCACAGCCTGCTTTATTTTGTTTCTCATTTCTTTCTGGGAGTACCGGGGTGTATAAATACTTGAGTAGAAGTTGCGCAGGAGGCCGGTTGCGGCTGAGCGTTGCGGACATGACTGCAGATCCGCATATGCCGCGTGAACGTGAACATGAACGTGAAACCAGCGCGTGAACCACGCCATGCCCCGAGAATTATTTATAGCGGCAATAGCACGATTGCGTGAACGCAAACAAGGGTTAAATTTTCGATTTTGAACGGGGATATTCTTGGAATTAAAATGAGGAAGACACTCTTTTAGATTATAGATAGATTACTATTAAACTTGATGTATGACAGTGGGGAATTTTATGTAGAATCTAAATTTGTAAAACCAGGGAGTAATTCAGTTGGGAGCTTTGCAGGACATTGCACTTAATGAAGCTTTAAGCTGCTGTTTCTCAACGACTGAACTCTTTCAATTTCTTGCTCGTAAAGGGAACGACCATCATTATTTCTCCTCATCATAACACTAATGCTCGGATAATTGATCCATTACTACAGCTGGTCAAACATTACATCAAAGTATCCAACAGCAAAATTTTGCCAGAAGAGGGACAGTAACTTTGTTGTACATAAACTCCTGGACAAAATTATGGCACTAATTATATTTTCGCGATTTATTTTATAGCAAATTTGAAATTTTCTTAAGATAACAATTATTTAAAGGTGAAACGAAAGGCATAAATGGTCCATGTGTATTGTAAAATTCTTTATTACGGACGTTTCGGGATTAGAGCAAGCCCATCTTCATCTATTAATGAAAAAGAAGAGTAAGAAACAGTGACCACTAATAAAATTTGAGAAAGCGGAAGAAGAGAGAAGGAATTGTCAAGTGCAATATACATAGTGTATGTTTAAGTTATAATTTTATTGGATATATAGAATCTTTTCCAAGGAACTTTTTTATAGCATTTATCCATTTTATTTCAATACTTTTATTTCTAAGAATTCACACAGTTGTTCCAATACTCTAAAAATGCGTACACTTACGTAACATTCTCTTTACAATCAAATAATATTACTACCAAGTTTATATCTCTACCCAATTTTGAATTATTGCCCCAAAAGTCAATATACCCCACATTCAGATAAAAACTTCAAAATTTTCAAAAATCTAATTTTTATGTATCTAGATACTTCCCAATGCGCTGATTCCAAATTTCGAAACCGCAGGTCGATATCTCGTTTCGTTGTCGAGATATTTACGTTCAAAGTTTTGCTCAAAACTGCCCATTTTTGGGTAATAACCCAAAAATGGGTCGAGATATGAATTTGGCGACAACACCATTCGATTCTACGGGCAAAATTACATAAGTACACCAATTTTCAGAATTTTTGAACACCGCATACAAACTCTAAAGCAGAATAACTGAAAATGGCCAAAAATCGCAAAAATCCTAAGGGGTACCCCTTAGGATTTTTTCAGATTTTGGCCATTTTCAAACTTTTATTCATAAAAAATGAACCGGTTGTACAAAAATTATGAAAATTGCTATACTGATGTATTTTTGTCCGTAGAATCGAATGGTGATGTCGCCAAATTCATATCTCGACCCATTTTTGGGTTAATACCCAAAAATGGGCAGTTTTCAGCAAAACTTTAAATGTAAATATCTCGAGAACGAAACGAGATATCGACCTGCGGTTTCAAAATTTGGAATCAGCGCATTGAGAAGTATCTAGATACATACAAATTAGATTTTTGAAAATTTTGAAGTTTTTATCTAAATGTGGGGTATATTGACTTTTGGGGCACTAACTCAAAAACGGATAGAGATTTAAACGTGGTTGTAATATTATTTGATTGTAAAGATAATGTTACGTAAGTGTACGCATTTTTAGAGTATTTGAACAACTGTGTAAATTTTTAGAAATAAAAGTATTGAAATAAAAATGGTTAAATGCTATAAAAAAAGTTCCTTGGAAAAGATTTTATACATCCAATAAAATTATAACACGAACACACTATTTTTTACAAGTCCCATCCCAAAATTTTCTTTGAAAAGATTCTATAAATCTAATAATAAAATACACTATGTAAATTGCAATTGACAATTCCTGCTATATATATATATATATATATATATATATATATATATATATATATATATATATATATATATATATATATATATATATCATAAAATTTTGTATAATCTCAGAAAGATTCATACTGCTTAATAACACTAAGTTATTTTCTCTTGTTGCAGACATTCTGTGTGGTGTCGAAGCGGTTTCGGAAGAACTACATCCACCGGTTCACGGCGACCAAATCGTTCTTCTACTTCAGTCCATGGAGCTCAACTAGGAGAGCCTGCATCTTTCTCTCCACCAACCAATACTTCGACTACGTGGTCATGACCACCATCTTGCTCAACTGTGTCTTCCTAGCCATGACCGAAACTGTCGAAGAGGCAGAGTAAGTGTCCTCAACCATAAGTCGCCCATTTCTTCCATAAGATCTTGACAAGGAACTCCAAAATTTATCATTTATAACATATTGTACTGTTGAACGTATACCTATCGTATAATAAATTATTCTGTATCTAAGGTCATCCACTTTTTTTTATTTCTGTATCTGCCGTCGCGTGTGCCGCTGCTGTTTCCTGCCATTTCCGGTGCAGCAGTGTCCAGCACATTCCGGTAGGTTCCGGCGATGCTAGCGCAGCGACGGCGACGCGCAAAACGACGCTAATCAGACCATGCAGGAAGTCTCAACTCAACGCGTCCGTTTTTCTTTTGTTTACCGGCGATTCTTAATTGCTTGATTGTTATCAACACCATGTTTGTTGAATTTCAACAGAGATTGTTTCAAGACAAGACACTAACGACGGGGAAATTTATTTGCAAGAGGCTAATTGGAATTGGAAAAGTATTTATTAGCCTCTTCAAACATAGTCGAGATGGTCTCCAGCATAAGAGCCCACTCATAATAATTCGGTCGGTTTGCATTTTAAACTAACTATAAAATCTACACAAATGGTTACAAATTTCTACAGAATTCTTTCGGTTACTTTAAATATGGTCTTAGAACTTTAAAAAATCTGTTGTGGCCAGCACAAAACCTTCCGTCAATTCGATGTATTTTGTACAAATCCCATACCAAAAGGTCCTTGGAACAGCTTCTATATAATATCATGTAAAATCAAACACGAACACATACTATTTCTATTCTATAAATCTAATAAAATTATAACATAAACATACACTAAGTAAAATGCACTTGACACTTCTTCTTATTCTTCAACTTCCCCTATTTTATTAGAGGTAGCCGTTTCCTCTTTTCTTCCACTCATTCCTGCCCAACACATCTTCTTGGCACAGGCATTCATTTGACCAAAGACAATACCTTCCTTACCTAAAGGTGACAGAAAGTAAAAATTGTGGACCAAATGACTGGTGATAATAGTTCGACCAGTATTTTAAGGGTCATCTTCTAGTTCAAATTTAGCTTCTACCGAGACCCTTTATTTTCGACACAATGAAAAACAACTTCGAAAATATTAAATTCGTAAAATAAAACCTACCTTGCAAGACATATGGTATAATATTAACAAAAAATATAAAAGGCTTGGGGATACAATGCAGGGCTTAGGGATACAATGCGGGGCTTAGGAATACAATGTAACTCTAATATTAAATGCTGGAATATTTGACTAACATATTCAGTTTTAGTAATCGAAAAAATTTCTCACCATTTACGTAGTTTTTATAATTTGTTTATTGAAAATGTAAACCTGCCAAACTATAATAAGTTTGGGCTCTATATTAAATGTACAGCAAAACCAGTAACAATACATATTTCCAAACATTAACAATTATTTAGAAGGCCTTATTCGCGCGGGGACACAATGGAACTAGATAATCGAACAATGTAGCTCTCATTTTACTTTTTATATTGGTAAGAATGGTTAAAAACTGAAAATACTCTGGTACATCTGCGTGTAATGTTGAGAGTTGAAACAAAGAAAACAGCAAAACTGTAATCAATATATTAATACAAAATGATGATTGAAATTTTGTATGCATTATTCAAGATGAAACATTCTCAAATTACTAACGGATTAAAGCAAACATCACAATAAACTATTAATTTTTACAAAAATGCATACCCCTGAAAGTCTATCTCTCTGTAAAATATCTTTTGTCCATCCTTTGTATCACAAATTATCACCCGATATGAATTACTTCGGTGCGAAATTCATCGGACAAATTGTTCCAGCGGACCAAATTACTCGGATAATTTTATTGCTAAGGGTTCGACTAATGAGACGGTACCAGCTTCATTTTAAGGGTTGGTGAGAGTGACCACAACTTAATGTAGGGTTAGGGAACGTTTAGTGTGAATTATTATCAGGGAACACGTTTCATTTGGGGCCGATTCATGAAAAGATGTTCTTTCAAGTTTTCCCGGATTTACCAACTTTCAGTAATCCGATGGCGCTTCGCAAACTCGTAATTCAACATCATTTGATAGTTCAAATGTTCTTTTCGGTTGGGTGAATTTGCAAAATGATATTTTAAACGCTGTTGAAAATTTGTATCACGTTCATGTTTTCTCTCTTCCAATAGCATGCGAAATATCTATACTATTCAGTATTTTATAGTTGAATTCTATTGGCATTCATTTCAGTAAAAGCATTCTTCATTTGATATAAAAATAATTTTAAAAGTTTGTTCCCGTTTGTTGAGTTTTTGAATAGCTATTTCATACAGAAGCTGAATTCTGAATATATAGGGAATCAATGAATTAACATTAAGGAAATTAGAAAAGTATCGTAAAACATTATCTTAAACAGAATTGCAATATATTAAACATTAAATGATTCCTATTACTATAATTTTATTCATATTGCACATGAATCAATTCCAATCAAAGTACGACTTGTTGCCATAATAATCACAATAATTGAAGCTGTCGCAAAGTTACGTTGTACTTCCCCTCGGCTTTGAGAAGTTTGCGACATTAACGCCCCACTTACAACCGACTTACAAGACGAGAAATGCGTACATGATTTGCAATCAATATCTAAGCTCTCAAGCGTGTATTGTAAATTAAATTTAAATCCGCGTTTCACGGGAAACCATATAAGTCAGACAGTTAAGGACGACATAAAGATGATTAACTTTCACTGAAAATTAAATTGTTCATGATATAACAAATATTGCGGAATGAACTCTATAATATATATAATAAATTAAATTGATTAACACCTGAACATGTTGGCAACAATATTTTAAACATAAATAGCAATTATAAATGATAATTTTGCGACAATATTTATTAATTTGTAACAACATTAATTATCGAAAATTACTCATTAAAATGATTTATTTTATACACATTTTAATACAACCGTATTTTAAATGTTTCCCCAAAAGAATTACTTTATCACATTTTTCAAAAATTGCCTGCTATACTTTAACTGTTATGTCCAAAATAAATGTAATATGACTATTCAAGGTTATTTAAGCCGTCTGGTATAATATTACAGATAACTTCACTGCATTTCGAATGTATAGACTTTCTTTTTAATTTTTTCGCAAAACGAAAAATAAAGACTTGGGAACAGTTTCATAAAACGTCAGCTGATCATGTGTTTAACTGCATATTGTAACCATGATTTCTTTCATCTTTTTTCCTTATACCCAAAATGGATGCCGGATTTTTGAGATTTGTTTAGTTTCCTATGAAATCCTGTAGGTAATCGTTTCAAGTTGGTGTACTTAAACCGTGCGACGACCACTGATTGCTATGTAACCAGTCCTGCAGCGGAAATACTCCTATAGCTAGCACCATCTATGTTTAACATGGACAACTTGTAACCATAGATATGTATCAAAAATACATTGGAAAATATACCTTGTCAAACTTAACAACGTTATTAAAGTTTTATGCAACTGGGCCTTAAAGCATAGAATAATAATTTGGTTTAAAAGTTGACATTAATAAATAAACATTAGCATAAAGGACAACAGTAAATAATTAGATAACTGCAACTCTACGACATACGTTATTATTATTTGTAATATATTAGAAAATAATGTTGTTATCATTTACGTATAGCACACAACATATATTACACAGGCTGTGTCCAATATATATAAATTTAGGATTTAGATATTAGGGTGATAAAAGTGCAACACCGGACACTGCCATACGTCAAAATAATTTTGCCTTTCTAACATGAAATGTTGCTAAGCTACTCCTGATAACGTGTTGTGCATTATTTCTTTGAACAAGTGACCTTCAATAGTCATCTTTCGTGAATCCAACCATAGATGAATTTCTGTTCAAATTCTCATTGTTTTCTTTGTTGCAGATTCGTATTCCTGGCCATCTACACTTGCGAAATGGTGATTAAGAGCATTGCAAAGGGCTTCATTTTGAATAAATACACCTACTTAAGGAACCCTTGGAATTGGCTGGACTTTGTTGTCATTACAAGTGGCTACGCTACTATCGGAATGGAAGTGGGAAACTTGGCTGGGTTGAGAACTTTTAGGGTTCTTCGGGCTCTTAAGACTGTCTCCATCTTGCCAGGTAAGACAAAAGTATAGAAAGTTTTATGTTACGTAACGCGCCATACGTTACCACTAAATAAAGTGTTGTAAATCAGTCGTCTGTAGACTTAACGCAGATTGCCAGACTCCCTATAACGTCACGGGTTTCTTTGATTGGCAAGCTGAAATATATGTAGTTCGTTCAAGCAAAAGTATGTATAATAATAACATAATCTCTTCGGAATCGAATAGAAAATCTACAGAATTCTATAATAATAACTTATTGTCTTTAAATTTATTCTTGGAAGTATCAAGTTATACTTCTTCTATAATTTAATTTAAAGAGAATGAAGGAACGGACTTCTACGAAATGAAGTTTATTGTTCGCTGGTGTTGTGATAAAAGTTTTGTCGGATATTTAACCGTGGTACGACATTATCTTCATTTACTAAAAAGGTCAGAGTTCAATAATCAATAAACTAACACCGTAAATACATACTATTCTTGTAGTGTGTTGTATGACATGATAGTTCCCACACAATTTTTGTGGAACCCTTATAATTTTCTAAAACTTTTCATCCACAAGAAAAGTTGAGAAAATCTAGAATGCGCTGAAAAACTATAACAAAAGAAACTCCAAACTTTAAACTCCAATGTTTCTTGTCATCGATATTTCGTATTTTGCAGAGATAAATTTTGTTTTTACAGGAACCTTCAGATGTTTATATGCAGCAGGTGTCCGTATTTTATTTTCTTTCAACTTTTATTAGTTTACAACGTAAATTATTCATCAGATAGCAGGTCACTTGACAGATATAAATTAAAGTAATGCCACAGAGATAATAATGAAGAAAAAGTAAAGGTAACATACCGTTTAGCACGATATATTGTCAACAATTATGATAATACAAAATGGTGGAGTGATGAAAAATGGTGGCAGTTTTGCGCGAGTTTTGGCGGAAGGTCAATGGTACAAAATATATTATTTTTACAAATTTTTAACAGCCTATAAAACATCTGAAAGTATTTATGTATAATGTAAAAAGTAAAGATAGAGAGCCCTGCATCAAATTGAAATTGTTCTGCTATGCAATATACGGAATCCTGCTACTAATTCAAGTACTGTTCGGCCACAAATCATGTGTATCTTTAACAGCTTTGCTCGAGAGTGTCTAGAGTTCTCGAGTTCTATTTCAGGCCGAAACCCCTAGTACGTGAACTCTAGCTATTCGCACTAGCTCCTCTGCATACCAAATGAGTATGGAAAGATTTATGAATTATTTATGATAAAGTCGAAGCCTTATGTTCATAGGAAAATGTATTAATATGAAGGAGATGATGGAAAATTATTTTGAAAAATAATTACGAAGGATCGCTTGTGGAACTTTACTGGCCTAATATATGGTTACTCAGTTTAATTGTTACCTAGTATTTTTGTATTTAAGATAAAATGTTTTGTAAAAATATAAACATTCAATTTTTCCGACTTGACAAAGGGTTCATAAAATTTTCTTCCTATTTATTTTATTTTATAGTTTTACAATTTAACTTACATATAACTTTTACAGATGTATTAAATAAATTATTTTCCTGCGACCTACGAAGTCCATTTCAAAATGGATCTTAGTTTTTGTGATTATGTATTTTACAACATACGACAAAGATATTCAATGTATGGTAACAGAATTATATTTTACCTAGTTGGCTGATTGGGCAGATTTGGTGCGCATGTTGCGTGGGCAGTTTTGGTAAGCATGTTGGGTGGGCAGTTTGGGTGGGCATGTTGCGTGGGCAGTTTTGGTGGACATGTTACGTGGGCATGTTGGGTGGGCATGTTGCGTGGGCATGTTACGTGGGCATGTTACGTGGGCAGTTTGTGTGGGCAGTTTGGGTGGGCATGTTTCGTGGGCAGTTTATGTGGGCATATTGCGTAGGCAGCTTGAGTGGGTAGTTTATGTGGGAATATTGCGTAGGCACTTTGAGTGGGCAGTTTATGTAAGCATAATGCGTAGGCAGCTTGGATGGGCAAGTGCCTCGGCAGTTTTCAGATTAGCTGAGCAATACATACATAATTTTTTGCATCACTTTATAGGCTATGTATTTGGCTAGACAATAAAAAAGCGTTACAAAGTTTCATAATGAAAGTTAATAATACACAATGTTCTCGTTTTCTTCATCAACTTTTAAAATTAAATTAAATTAAGCGTCATAAAAACAATAACACCTCGTTGGCAAATAGTTGAATTCGTTAACTACTCCTGCAATTGTTTTGTTGTGCATTAAAAGATAAACGCTAGTGGTAACCACCGTTACGCTAACAAGATCATAAGATGCAGAGGGTTAAAGTATTACATACTATTCACTTCAGTACTTTGTTTTTACTAGTGTTGTTTCAAAGCACTCTTGGATATTATTTTAATCCAGGCAGATTATTTTTAGAATGGATTAAATAGGATTAAATTTTTTTTTGTTTCATACACTTTCAAGAACAGAAATATTTAATGTTTTCACTAAATAGTTTCATTTTAATTCTTATCCAAAACGGGTCGACATATTTTAATAAAGCTTTTAAAGGAATCTATTGAAAATTTCACGAAAAAATGGACGACAAATTACTGGTTATTTATATTTTAAACACAAAACACACAATATCCCTTACTCTCCACGTGTGTATATGTGTTATACACTCTCATTAATTACCTCTGATATTTAGTGTTCCGTGCTTCATGTTCCTGATAGTTAATGTGACTTTAATCCTGATCAATGTGGACTCGGCAGTTCAAAATGAAATGATAGATGTGTGACGAGTTTTTCCTCCGAGGTAGAGACCTCAGGAAATGATTGATGTTGACAGGAAGTTTGGAAATGTCAAATCTTGGAAAATATCTGACAAAGTGGCGATGATCGAAGTTTAAAGTTATCATTTTTACACGGCGGAAAGATTGGATCGGCAGGCAATCGTTTAAGTTGTCACACAGATCATAACTCAAATTGCAAATTTAATAACTATTCGTGTTGATGTTTTCGTTACAAATATCTTCCTTATATGAAAGTAGAATTAATAAGATTTTTCACTCGATTGACCCATTACTTCATATCATTTACCCGTTTCAGGATAATAAGCCTTTGTTTATATATATATATATATATATATATATATATATATATATATATATATATACAAAAGTACGCTGCTAACTCAGTAATAATTGTATCTGTACGATATCAGTACCATATTGACATGTCAACAACAGTCTACAAAATGAAAATAAAATATAAGTATAATTCTTTTCATTAATACAGACAAATAACGTTAGTGTATCTTAATGGATTTCAAACCGACATCTGATGCAGTTATAATACGTACTTATAACAATCCTAGGTATGTTAATATCTATAAAATGTTCGCCTATGAACCTACGTCAAAGTTTCAGTAATGTAAAATAAATAATTCAACTAGAATAGCTGTCACTTATTTAAAAATCAACAGACAGAGGAAAGGTCATATGTCATAGAAGAAACATGAAGAGATTATTACGGAAATACAATGGAAAACAGTTTTTATATCTTAACTCCTTTGGCTCAATGGTTAGAGCAACGCCTCTTACTCATGAGTGTGCTCAGGGTTCTGGGTTCGAATCCCACTAAGGATGTTTGAGTATGTGAGCCTACTCAGTAATTGGGATTTAATCCTGTTGAAAGGTTCTAAAATTAGTTAAGAAAAAAAGAAAACGTTTAAGAAACTCCATTTAACAATTTATCACCAATATCTTCCCGATCGTATATTCTAATGCTGTTAATAATTGAGGAATAATTCGTGTCCTTATTAACACCAGTTGGCAGACATTATTGTCCCTGTGCGTACGAATTTCTAACCACATTCAATGTACTCGTATATGACTGGACTAATATATTGTTCATTATTTAATTATGTTCTGGATATTCTAACTTATAATTATTTGCTACTCATTCCACTAGAATGGAGTAATCAAAATATACGAACCAAACTGTAACTATGTAGATACAGTACACAATGTAGTTTATGTTATAGTAAGTTAGTATTAAGTTCTACATAATTAAAGACAAATATGCATATATTGTTTGAAATAATATGAACATAATAATACGCTATATGGATTTAATATATGTACTTACCTTAAGTCACAGTACGTCAATTAATTATTTTTTTTTTCGGAAACTTTTGTGACACATGTTACCCAGTCTTTATTTTTGCAATTTCTAAATGGAACCAACATTCGGTTCGCTGCTGCGACTGAAGATAAGTCTGATACATTGCGTGCAGTAGATAGGGTCGTGATTGTGAATTCTATAGCGAGGATTACGACTTGTTTTATGTTTCTTTCATTCAGTCTTCTCTTCTCCACAAAATTGGAAAGAAATGGATGTGTGGCAAACTTTCCCACTTTGTATTTTATTGTTTTCAAGTCCAAGTTGTGTCCCTCTTTAATATAGTTACGTGGGAATCTCACTTTTTTTAGAATATATAGGTGACGCAAGGTAAAAAAGTATTTCTTAACAGAAAGTTATCATAATAATGTCACATTAACAGAATTCATTTTGTCAAAGATTTAAGTCTTTGTTTCAGTCAGGTTACAAGGCATCAAAACTCATTTTCTCCAAAATCTTCAAAATTTTCAAAAATCCAATTTTTATGCATGTAGGTACATCTTAACGCGCTGACTTCAAATTTCAAATTCTCGAGATATTTACATTTCAAATTTTACCCATTTTTGGGTCATAACCCCAAAATGGGTGGAGATACAACCCTGGCGACTTCACCATTCGATTCTACGGGCAAAATTACATAAGTATACAAATTTTCAATTTTTTTGAACACCGCATACAATCTCTAAAGCAAAATAACTGAAAATGGCCAAAAATCGCAAAAATCTAAGGTGTACCCCTTGCCATTTTTTCAGATTTTGGCAATTTTCAGTTATTTTGCTTTAGAGACTGTATGCGTTGTTCAAAAAAATTGAAAATTTGTATACTTATATAATTTTGCCCGTAGAATCGAATGGTAAAATCGCCAGGGTCGTATCTCCACCCATTTTAGGGTTATGACCCAAAAATGGGTAAAATTTGAAAGGTAAATATCTCGAGAATGGAAAGAGATATCGACCTGCGGTTTCAAAATTTGAAGTCAGCGCGTTGAGATGTACCTACATGTATAAAAATTGGATTTTTGAAAATTTTGAAGATTTTGGAGAAAATGCGGAATATGGGTTTTGAAGCCTTATCCCACCAAAACGTCAGTGTTGTTAAGAGAATAATTGCTGTTTAAGTGAGATTTTGAGTAATTGTTAGCACCTAATTGTACATTATTTTTCAAACCATATAGTCAATAAGATATTCTTTCATATTGAAAATCACATAAAATGTCAGAAAATGATATTTAACTGCGAGATCCAATGATGTAAAAAAAATCATACGTGACATAAAAAGAAAGAGAATTTTCTGCTGAATTCACTCTTTCATCGTCTGTTATTCCATCTTTAACCGTGTATGAGTGGTGCATGAAAAAGTTGCCTGCCATAGTTTACTGATTTGCACATTGCTCAGGCTTTCGTATTTCATCACATGTAGAAATTTTTTTAACTTTAACTTCTAGCTATAAAAGAAACCACACACAGTAAAATAAAACGTTTATTGTGTGCTCTGAAGATATTAGATTTCAAATTAGATATAAAATGTTTTATATTTGTTAGCTAAGATTGCCTTACTGTTACAGACTAAACTTCAGCTCAGTTTTTGATAACCGAAATGAAATTTGAGAACTTCAGATATAAACCACAATTTTTTTTCTGTTCTGGAAAACGATGTACAGTTTTTTCTGCTACAATAGAAAAGTTTGTAAAACATTCGCTAATTAGATTTTCGTAGGGAAGTAGAAAATTGTATTGCCATTACTGTCAGAATGTTATAGGGTCTATGAAGTTAGATATTTATTGTTTTGGCATTGGTAGAACTGTGGAGATTGCAACTGTAATTTGATTTTTACAGTGGAAAAAGTTCGCTACATTTCCAGGTGAATCTGTACAAGAACACGGCTAATCTCTAAAACAAATCTGTTTAAAATGTTTCATAAATATAAATAAATAAATACGAGTATATCATCACGGCATATTACCCATTTCTGGGTGTGCCAGTATATACGATATATTTTACCGTGTGGGCGCTTACCAGGCGTCACCTCACGGGCACTCATAGATGGTATGGAGAGTGCACCACAGGGGTCACTTTTGTGCTATTTAAAATTGGAAATATTTGGCGTCTGTCGGGATCGAACCCGGTTCCCCCGGGTTCGCGACCAGACACTCAGGCACGCGGCCACGGGATAAATTAGTCTGCTATAATGAAACTTTTACCTCCCGCTACCCTTGGTAAGGGAGGTATAGGGTTTGTTCGGTTATCGAGACTTTAGTAAATGACCACGTTTTAAAGTCCCTAGAATCCAATTTTAACATTTTCAATTAAATAGCGGGAGATAAAATATGTTATAGTTTAAAAACCTTAACAATATCAACATTTACTAGCAATGCGTTTTAAAATAAATACCAGTTGTTAGCCTATTTGTTTACTACTCTTTCCTGTTTTTCACGTTAACAAACCAACTACACAAAAAATCGATAATAAATTTATTTAAATGTAGCGTGAATTAACTAACCAAATTGCGGACTTGTCGCAATTTTAATTAGTACCATGTGCAAATATAGATAATTTTTAAACAGTCAATTTATTATAAATGGTAATGTAGTATTCGTGATCAGGTAAATTAAGTTAGTGTTCGTGACCTGGTTTCTGTCCTAGATTTAAAATGTTCACTAAATAATTCATCATGTAATTAGCAGCTAAAAAATAAACATTCAAAATGAACACCACGAAAGTAGAATGTTTACTCTATGCATTTTTTTGCTTTTCATAAAATCAATCGCATATCAAATTTTTATCATTTTTTCAAACGTTAAATGGCTATATTTATAAACATCGGGTAAAATATCTAAAAGAAAACTCTTATCAGTAATTTTATTTTTCTTAGGGTGATAACTCGAACACACGAACATAATATTTTTTTGTATTTTGTATAGTAATGAAGTATTTTAATATACTCAAAATCGTACATTAATGGGTTACTTCACAACATAGCAACCGTTACTGCATAGCAACAGTTTCGTCATTAAAAAAACATTTTGACACAAGGAATTGTTTATTTTTATTTTTTATTGTTTATCTTCTAAACCGTTTTCCCTTTTCTTTTCATCATCTAGTTCCATCGTTTTGCAAATCAATCTCCAAAAATTAATTTGTTTGAAGGTTGTAAGATACAAAACACATTAACTGTCAAGTTACTTTGTTACTGAGAATCAGACTATCCTTTTTTAGATGTCCTTAATTTAGTATATTATGCAGCAAAATATTAAAATTTTACTGTACTCGTATGGCATTTAAGCACCCGCTATCGCTCGTACTTAAACTTGCCATACTCGTCCGGTAAACTTTCACTTTTCTTAACTTGGAACGTAATGTACTATTTCGCGATTGGACAGAAAATGTGCTGTTTCGGACAAAAATTGAAATTTCTCCTTTACTGAGCTAAATCGTTTAATGTGTAGTGACTGTAGGTATATAGTGTGGCCAACCGCCACCATATTTAGGCAAAATGCGCGGGAAATTTGAATTCATATGATGTGATAACTAAACAAAATATTTATTTT
The DNA here is from genome assembly GCA_943142095.1 of Ophonus ardosiacus. Lineage (NCBI taxonomy): Eukaryota > Metazoa > Arthropoda > Insecta > Coleoptera > Carabidae > Ophonus > Ophonus ardosiacus. The sequence goes on along the minus strand of OW964838.1, from coordinate 1,183,307 downwards.
CATTTTAAATCCTTTTGAAGAACTGTTTTCACAACCAACCGCCACGCAACCAGGCATCTAAAATATATACCTTAATATTAGACATTTTTAGTAATTTTGACTATTAACCTAAAAAAGATGTGATGTTAAAAAAAATGTATATATTACTTTGTTATAAATATACAAATACACGTGTAATTTAATTATTTGCACTATCTAAAATATAAATATAATATAATTACCTTCAATTCACGTAACAAATCTGAAAATGTCACTTTTTCGGCATAATATCCGCCATATTTAGGCAAATTCGCGCCGACCAATCAAAATCGATCCCCCTATTGGCCACACTATGTATATACAGTCACTATAGTTTAATAGTTCTATTTTAATGTTAATTGTTGTAGTTTCCAACTATTAATAGTTGTAATTAATGTTTTGGGATCTCGTTTAAAGTTAGCATAAAGAACTTCTCGGGAGATATAGTTTTCAATTAATTTTCTTTAGAAACTATTCAAGATATCAGGCGACAACTATGAAACAAACTTTAAAACCTTTTAGTAATTATTTTATAACCGTTATAAATTTATTCTGTTTAACACTAAAATTAATTGTCTCATAATGTATCTGCTGATTTCAATGTGACCAATTTTGAATGATCCTGTTAATGCGATCACTATTCACGGTCTGATTTACCGCCTATCAATTAATACCCGAACAAATCCTATCGATTTTGTGTAATTCCACTCGAATATGTACTTACATTAGCCAGCAGGAATCCGGTCATTTCAATCATTGCTGCAGGAGTAGTGTTGTACTCCAAGCGTTTCCTGCATACATTTCCTGCATTTGTATTGTTTCATTTCTGATTGCGAACCATCGAACAGTGATACTAAATCGTTAGTTCCATTCATTGATACTTTATCTGCTTAAAAGCGTGGTCGATCAACTCTCATGACAGCCATATATTATTTTTTCTGCAGTCTATATACAAAGTAGGCATTTGCGCTCGCTTTTGTCAACACAAACTGTTAGTTTGACGCTCATGCTGAACAAAGTACATAAACGCTCGCAGTTCGAATTTCTAACCATAAAATGTTGAGAAATGTCTCTTGTCTACATTCTTAATGGGAACGTATAGTCAGGAACTAATGGCGCTGTAGTTACTTACACATTTACCACCTCTACAAGCCAATCTGATATGTATGACTGCTATGTCGGTATATTACATAACCAAACAAAATGCCGTACACTGTGTAAAGGAATACAGAAATAAAAGAGGGCATTCATTTACAGAAACGAATATAAAAAATGCTTAGATTAGATTGAAGCAATAGCTCAAGAAGAATGGAAAATAACTATAAATTAAAATTAAAAACTATACAATTATTGTGTAGTACTGTAAAAAAAATATTGTGTTTCGAGTGTAAGTCGACAATATCCCATTTTGCGCTCTTAATACACAAATGGCCATTGTTTTTAGTTTTGCAGTGCAAAAAGTGAAAGAACTTTTAGTCTAACATTAAAAGCAAGCTTCGATGAAACCTAGTGGAAAGCGCAGATAATTTTAGCATTTCAGTCTCGTCTGAGATATTTTTCAGCTGTAAACCTCAACGTCTTCGGACGGTATCTCACGTTGCTTTTAAATATTTCAAAAGTTCTCGCATCTTGGACGTTCAGTGCACATTTTAATCTGCAGAAAACACAGTCAATCTAACTGCATAGACGAACAACTTGGAAATGAAGTTCGGTCATTAAAAATTAGATTGACTTCAAGTTGATTAAAATTTATAAGTAGGTCATGATTTCTTACAAATCTGATAATCTGCTGAGCACTTTTTGCAGCCGTGAACTACTTAAGATTATCCAGAAATATATTAAGAATTTCGTGCGCTAAACTTGAGACCTCGTATTTTACATTTTCTTTTGAAAGAAGTCACGTGAAAAATATTATTTTCTTCAGTTGTGTTTTGTTCGCTTCAGTACACCTTTTGTCACTGCATTGTTTACGTCATTACTATGTTACCATATCACAAAAGATGATATAAATTGTTCAACCTTTGGTCTGTGTTATTTATCATCTTACAGAAAAAGGTGATCAGTGTACCGATACATAAAGATAAAGATCTTTTCAACTAATAAAGTCTGTCATAAAATCCTGCAATCCCAGAAATTTATATTACGACTTATGCATATATATATATACCGTGAGTATTTTTTAACGTGAAACATTGGGTTTGTCATGTCCATGGTTACGATTTGACATTTGATTGACAGCAATGTATTTGCGTGTCCCATTTAAAATGAAACATAGGGAACGAATTTGACAAATGTATTATATTATGTAAGATATTTAGCCAAGTCAGAAAACCCCTCGAGAGCACTAAACATATTTCGGGCACAAGATGCACACAATATTTTTTCTGGAACTAAAATTAATTTTTAGAAACCAGGTATAATTATTTAAACAAAATTAACCTCTAATGAAGTCTTGTCAATATGACAGATAACCGCTGAATTTTCCTATAAGTTACGACTACTACTTGACATTTGATTGACAGTAATGTATTTGCCTGTCTCATTTAAAACATAGGGAATGAATTTGACAGAGTATTATATTTAAATATTGTAAGAAATTTGGCCAAGACAGAAAACCACTCGAGCACAAGGTACATTAAATTTATTTTAGAAAGCAGGTATAATTATTTAAATAATATTAACCTCTGCTGACGTCTTATCAAATGTCAAATTCGTTCTCTATGTTTCATTTTAAATGCGACGCGCAAATACATTGCTGTCAATCAAATGTTGAATCGTAACTATGGATATGACAAACTCAATGTTTCACGTTAAAAAATACTCACGGTATATGAAGAATCAAAAACAATGTCAGTGTATATATATATATACGCTGCACCCTGTACCATGTCATACACTATTGTAGGTGTTCGAAGCAATAAATTTATTAATTGAGAATCATGTTGCTTCTATCAATCAATAAATCCAAGCCGTTTTTGTTCGTTTCCCGTTACATGGTTCAATTACACAACACAAAACAATACATAGACGAGCTGTTGTATTGGTTGATACCACCGACCCACCCAAGCATGAAACGTTGTATCCTGACGAAGCAGTTCTCCAGTCAAGCTGGGCTTTCAAGCTTTATCTCAGCGAAAGCTTCAAGCTCAAACGCCGAAGAGCGGACCAATAATTGTAGGTCGGGGAGAGAGTAACACAATTTGCCCAGTGGCGACGGAGAAATTTTTCACAAGGGGTGATTAAATCTTCTTGATTTGTCTCATCAATTGGTAATATATTGCCTGGTATTTGGTCAATTATCAACACCCAGGTGTTGCAAACTAGTTAAGTAATGCCACTGGTTTCAAACTCAATCTATCACGGACCGTCGGTGCGAGATCAAGTGTTGCGACGCCCTGAAGACGCAATTACAGCAGGCGTCGTAATGGACTCCGGTACAGCAGTAGATATTGAATTGGAAACCAGCGCAGCAGCGTCCGTTAGGAAGGGGGTCACATCTTAAAAGCTACATTGGGGAGAGAAATCAATGGAAGTAGAGCGTCCTACTATAGATAGGAAGATCTTGGGTTCAAATCCATAAATTTACAAATCTATCTTCGTTATTTATACTAGTATATACTTCATGGTAAATAAATTACTGTTATTCAGTCTTCCAGAAAAATATTACATTGGTATTTCAAATAGCTGTAGATAGCATTTACTGCGTCCCTAATTCAAAGTCAGAAATAATATTTTTTTTTAAATCGTCATGTAATCTACTATTTCCGTGCCGCAAAATCGGCAGGGAAATTGAATTTCCCTGCCTAGACAATTATAAAATTAAAATAAATGATGTCCAGTGTACAATTGTTTTTAATTCTAGTACAATTTTAAATAGAGTTCCTTCTTCAACGTGATTTACTTGTTAAATCCGAGACGATAAAACGCATAGGAAGAAGTTACAACGTCAACACAGTATTCAGATCAAGAACTACAATCAGAAGTATGATCTCCCATACGAGACCGCAGACCAGTCGAGATTCCAAAAATTGTATATACCAAGTCCCGTGTGAATGTGGTGAGTCATACGTGGGGGAAACGAGAAGACCTTTAGAAATCAGACTTAAAGAACATAGACTTCATACGCAGAGAGGAGAAACAACAAAATCCGGCATCGCACAACACTCCTGGAAAAACAACATAGGATGAAGTGGTCTGAAGCAAAAATCATCTCCAGAGAAGAACACTGGTACAAGAGGAAATTCAAGGAAGCAGCAGTCATCAACAACAACAACAACGAAGTCTTCAGCCAACCAAGTGTAGAAATAAGCAACGCGTGGAAGCCGCTTATTGGACGTTTGCATCACCTTAAACTACACTAGTGCTTCCATTTGTAAACTTTGTACGCGTCATTAGATCACTTATTATGTCTTTAGTATATAAGCTCTAGTAGTCTCTAAGTTTGTTAGTATTCACCTGAAGACGATTGTAGATACCTCAACAATCGAAACGTTGTGTTATTACTTTACTGAAATAAAGACAATGGAAGTCCAGAATAGTGTTATTAATTCAAGGTTATATGTATTATATATAATATGTAACCCTTTTAGTACCTTTCGGTGTAAGGGTGCCGGGCGCTCCGAGCCGAAGTGTGATAAATTTTTGTTGCTGAGCGTTCACTCATCCAACATATTGCTGCTGTGTAGCCTGCTCGGACCATATTGCCGGCTAGGTTATATGTAACCATTCAGTAATTTTGAATTTTGGTACGATTTCAGAAAAAATGAATACCTATCTCTCGATCGAAGTTCCTTTTCATAACCCATTAAGTTTATTTGCCTCGGCACACAATCTCTATATTCGTCATGAAAAGACGAACTTCCCTGCGTTGATAAGTAAATAACTATAAATTAGAATGCCGCCGTATAAATCACTGGTTGTTCTATAACTACACAAGAACTAAAGCTTTAGATTAAGCATCAAAACAAGGGTTGAACTGACAAAAACATTCTAGAAGTAAATCAACAATTAATGAAGGGAACAATGAACAATTGTCATAACTGTCAACATATTATTTATATGTATGGTAAAACTTATTTCTTTTGTAATGTAACACATGTGTCTTTGTTACAGGTCTCAAGACCATCATCAACGCTTTACTCCATTCCTTCAAACAACTGGCCGAAGTAATGACTTTGACCATCTTCTGTCTGATGGTTTTCGCTCTTTTTGCTCTTCAAGTGTACATGGGAGAACTTCGAAATAAATGCGTTATGAATATAGAGTTAGGCAATGTTAGCCATAGAGAATGGAATGAGTAAGTACTAATTATTACCACAAAACCTCTGAAAAATAAATAAATAAATATATATATATATATATATATATATATATATATATATATATATATATATATATATATATATATATATATATACAGGGAATTTATTTTAACATGCAACATATGGCGAATCACTTCCATGGTTACTCACTATTGTCAAAAAATGACAGCAATGTAATATTTGTCCATTTTAAAATGCAACATACAAAATTTGTAGTATTGTATTATTAAAACTAATTTCCAATAAATTAGCCTACATACGATTAACAAATACTCAAAAACATGAATGTTGTATATCTTAACAAACTTTAGCTTACAAAAATTCATAACTTTCATGTAATAAAGGTTAAAAAATACCCTCAATCACTCTGAGGCAATATTCTAGTCTGTCGTAATAAGAATTGACAACATTTGTGATGTGTTTTGGAGGTATATCCTGTGCTGCAATACTATTTATAATGTTGCATTTTAAAATGGACAAATATTACATTGCTGTCATTTTTTGACAATAGTGAGTAACCATGGAAGCGATGAACTGTAATGTTGCATTTTAAAATAAATTCTCTGTATATATACATATCTGTTTTTCCTATAGGCATTAACATCGTTAAATTTTCCTTTGTTAGGCTCTAAATCTCAAATTAAATGTTTTCATACTTTTTATACTTAACATTCCGTATTTCCTGAGGATGGTCCTAATAGGGTAGAAACGTTGAAGAGATAGTAAAATAATTTTTCATGACTGCATCCTAGAATAATTTACTTTTCCTATGAAATTGTTTATTTTTATAAATTATTAATTTTTTTTGAAATTTTGATACTGTTCATAATACCCACTGAACACTATTTATTTATTATTACAAGGAAACAATTGACATTAAACAAAATGTATATTCAATAGGACCACATGACTTCCAAATCGCTGCTCTGATTGGCTAATATGGATATTCTGGTATTAGACCCCAAAAGGTTGTGGGTTTATCAATCATATATCTGGCTAAAAATAAATTTGTCGGGGTTTGAAACTAAACTATTTATTTGGAATGTAATGCGAACATACAGTAATAATACCACAGTAATAGCCTCATTAGTTGAAAATTTCGATAATTTTCAAATTATAATTTATGTGATAGAGCAAGAATTAAATTAATTTCAAATTTAATTATGCCAGGCTTACACCCTTAATAATTAAATTTCATTGCAAATGTGCCTTCGTTAATTTACATATAACTACAACCCTCAAAATACAATATTCATGTGAAAATATAATATACACATCAGAATATTCAAGCAAAACATACGGGTTGAAAGGCTTTTTCCTTGGTTGTTTTTACTACTTGTCGAACAGATTAGAATACGGAGTACATCAGGGCGATCAATCACGGATTAAGTACTAGAGTTTTTGCTTTAACTACAAGTATTGTACCTATGCTATGATCCCAAACAACCAGTAATAGGTGCTTCCATTTCATCATTTTATCTTTTTCACGTTCGGTTATCTCTCTCGTCATTAATTTCAATAAAGCAGTAGCGACCCGAGTTTTAGGGGTAACGTTTTTATGTAGGGACTTTAAGAGTTTTGCCGGTAGGATGTTGGCAGCCATGGAGATTAATTAACTTGTTAATAATTTTTTTCGGATGTTCACGAAAGGAAATTTCTTTTTTTGTTGGGGTTGTGCTTTATTCATTATTGATGACATGGTATTAGCTTTGAGAATAAAAAATGGGATAATTTTCATTTTTGTTGTTAGCTTACGGACCGTGCTAAAAATCGCGTAACAAGATTATGGTAATTGGCCACGTTTTATGGTCCCTAGAATCCAATTTGAACAGTTTCGTGATGATGTCTGTATGTGTGTAAGTTTGTGTATATGTATAGATTTTGTCTACGCTCTAACTCAAATACCATCATTCAGACAAACCATTAGATTTTGGTGTAAATCGGATAACCGGTAATGGCACTTACTTGAAACTCGTAAAGGCTTTTCGTCAAAATATACCCTTAAATGACATTTTTTCGCATTTTATGTCATTATATTAAAGATTATTGAATTTTCTACAAGTATGCATTAATAATTTTTCTATATATATATGTTAAAAGTAAATTTAAAAATAATCTTTTTTAAAAATCTCAGAATCATTGATAAACACAATTCCTTTGTTACACAGTTCATTATTTCAAATGTACGTAACTGACAAAAATGTCAGTGTCAAAAAACTAATCACTTTAAATTAATAATGGTGACATTTAAAAAAAAAATAGTAAATAAAAAATCTGATGTGGCCAACACAAAACCTCCCGCTATTTAATTTTTATTAATTTAAATACATACCTACGTAGTTACGAACGCTGCAAACTGTTCCATTGGAGAAAATTATTGCTTTATTTACTATTTTCTTTTTAAAATGTCACTATTATTAATTTGAAGTGATTAGTTTTTTGACAGTTACATTCATTTGAAATATGAACTGTGTAACAAAGGAATTGTGTTTATCTTAGGCTTCGCGACTAATAAAAGAAATTATTTTTAAATTTATCTGTAAAATATATAGAAAAAGTATTAATGTATTCCTGTAGAAAATTCAATAATCTTTAATTTTCATAAGACATAAAATGCAAAAAAAAATGGCATTTAATGGTATTTTTTGAAGAAAATGGCTTCTTTTCGTATTAGAATAGGGTAGAAATACATGGTTTCAGAATTTTCTGAATGATAGTATTTGAGTTAGAGCGAAGACAAAATCCATTCACGTACACACATACAGACATCATCGTGAAAATGTTAAAATTGGATTCTAGGGACCTTAAAACGTGGTCATTTACTAAAATCTCGATAAGTGATTTTTAGCACGATCCCTATACCTCCCTTACCAAGGGTAGCGGGAGGTATAAAATAGACAGTATTAGTTTTGCGAATAAAAAATGGGATGTTTCATTATTGTTGTTAGCTTTTTTCATTAGTGTTGTTAGCGTCTGTAATAAATGGTGCACTTTTATTATAAAATAGAGTTCCGTATTCGGATCAATATTTCCTAGTTTTTACCAGTGGTTTTAAAATTGTGACAACCATATTCTTTACGTACAAAGTGTAAAAGTTCGCCATGAATTTATTGCATGCTTTTTCGCTTGCCAAATATCAATAAATTGATACTAATGCCAGGTTTTCCCAAAGGAACCTGTGTTGTAAATTCGGGATTTGTGTCCCAGTAATTGAATTCCAGTGTGATAAAGGGATTAACGAGAGTTTTCCGTGTCCTGTGCTTTTCTCTTGCCTTATACAACAGGAGAAAAGTGGTTCCTATTTCTCCTAAGACGCGATAAGGGTTAGGTCATTGACTTGAGAAAAATCATTAGTGCCTGACATTCTCAAATTGCGTACAGCTTTTCGTAGAGTTGGTTAGGTACCTTATCCACAAGGGTAGTGGAATATATGACGCACAAAATATGATAAAGACGATAATGGACTCAGCATCACCTTTTTAATACACTTCTTAAAATATGTCCATTCCAGTTGGTGGTCTTTTTCACGTTTCTTCAAAAATGCTTTCTACTTTCCAATCCTTCTCAATACTGAATCTTTTACAATGTTTTTCAACCGTTCCCATAACCGTATCTCAAAATAATCCAAATCCCTTTTGTTTTTCTTTGTCAAATTCCATATTTTGCAAAGTCGGGTCCACATCGAACCAAACATTGTTAGCTAACAATTGTTGGTAAGAATGTTCGTTGACATACGATCTCCACACTACAAGAACAAAATATGTTCGCTACAATTTTATATATCAACAAACTTCATTGGTTAATTTTTTTAACCATTTGTTAATAATTATAGGCCCGACTATCAGCTAACAATGTTCGTTTCAATGTGGACCCGCCTTTAAAAAGTTTCCAAACATTAGGTATCTCCATAGACTACTGTCGTATTCTGTGGTAAATTATCTAGTGTCTGTGTCGCGCGCAAAACTCGTGCTTCCCCAACATTAGCCTAACACATTCTTTTGTTTGTTCTATCCAGGTTCGTTCAAAACCCAGACAACTGGCTCCTGAACGACGTAGAAGAGCCTGTGATGTGCGGCAATGTAACAGGAGCAAGACATTGCCCAACGAACTACACTTGTCTGTGTGTTGGTGACAATCCAAACCATGGTTATACCAGTTTCGATAACTTCCTATGGTCTATGCTCACCACGTTTCAGCTTATCACTCTGGACTATTGGGAAAACGTTTACAATATGGTAAGAAGACACGGACTTATTGATACCCGGTTTAAAGAACATTTCTACCATTTAAAAATTGGTAATACTGGTAAATGTAGTGTAGCACAAAATATGTTTATTAACAATAACAAATGAGGATCCCCTGCAGTCAAATTATTTATTTCAAGCTGACGTTTCGACTAATACGTTAGTCTTCTTCAGGGCAAGAAATTGTCTAATAACTTGTCAAGAAGAAGATTAACGTATTAGTTGAAACGTCGGCTTGAAATAAATTTCACTACAGACTGCTTGTTCGATTATTGTTCCTTCGGGAACCCTCATCCATTCCTCAGTCGTTTATCGCTCAAGTTTAAGAATAATAAAATTGACAGTTCTAATACTTATACAATTATTAAAACACGTTGATAATAATAGATATTTAGATGCACACGAGAGTTTGATAATAAATAGATGAACGTGGATCTAGGCCCCATCCCAAACTCTAAATTATATGAGTTAATATAAGACATTTACTTTGTTTAATCTTAGATACCCAATTAAGGATCCACTCACCTAGACTCCTCTCCCTATATAACCCGAGTCCTCTCCCTTATTCCTCAGAGCTGTTTTGACCTCTGACATGGTTTACATGCAGAGTAATCTTTTCTCTGTCATTACTTTGTAGTTTCTACTGATGATGAGAACGTAGTTCTCGAAATACGTACAGTAAAATTTTTGAAAAGTCCGATCAATGCCATCTACGAATTGTATCTATGAATTAAGATTTTGTGTTGTCAAATTTAGTAGTGTCTTTTACTTAGTTTTTATGATGGTACATAATATCTTGTGTACCTCATAAAAACTATGTAAACGACACTACTAAATTTGGCAGCATAAAATCTTAATTCATAGATGCAATTCGTAGGCCTTGATCGGACTTCTTTCAAAATTTTTACTGTACATGCTTTTCATGATAGTAAACGGAGACAACGTTATTGTATTGAAAAAAAAAATATTGGATAGGTTTAACAAAATGCTAATCCTTAATCTTTCGTACAATTTATTATAAACTACTTTTGTGACTAATACAATAGAATTCAGAAGTCTTTCTTGTTGAAGCCATGAATATTCATTGAATTTGTAAAACGGAGAAGGATTTTTCTTTTTGAGTTTATTTTTCATTATTTTACGCTTGATTACTTAACAAGTATTAAAGTTTGTTGCTCCCGTTTTGAAGCAAATTATAAATGAATACAATGAATGACTTATCGAAAAGAAATTCATTTCAAAGGAGCTAATGGATTCCTATAGAGTTCCTCTTGATCGTTTTAAAGAAAACAAATTGAAATTGGAGTGATAAAGCTTTGGTCTCACATACTGTACAGTTACAAAGCTCCCACCGCGGGATTAATTCATTTAAATTAGGCAGTGGGAACTCGCCGCAAATGGAAGGTCTAAAATTTCCCCAGCTTCCGAACTGAATCATAATATATCCGCTTTAATTCGGGGCCATATTTTAAACTCAGTCAAGCTTTCACGTACAATGGAATTTTCCTGTAAGGAATTATTCAAGTTAACACAACTAACAACATCGGGATATTGCGAAATTAGCAAATTAGCTTGTTTCTACTAGGTGCTTATTCGCACTCTTTAATGGTCAAACGAAAAGTTTGTGCCGAAAACGACAGGCAATTTACCAGAGGTCGTCGTGATTAAAAAAAATATTTACTGGCAAATTTGACGACAATACCCTCTTTCAAAACTTACAGTATTAGTATTTTTACCAGTTCGGAGTAGGCTGTGAACAAAAAACGTACGTCAATTTAAAATTATTTAATTAAATGTCAGTTTGACACGAGACATTGTCAAATATGTTATAACCAAAGCTCTTGTTCTTGAATCCTTACTTTAGAAATAGAAATAAATTAGAAATTGTGAATGGCAATATTGTGTATCCTTCTTTATTATATTTTCTCCTTAAAATTATATTTCACGATCAATTTTGACAACTTGAGTTTTGAATTGAATAACGATCAGACATACGTTCTCCGTTCTGAAAGGCTACTTGCGTGGTACTGAAAATCCGATTTCTATCACTATATATGTTATGTGATGTTGAAAAAATATATAAAAATATAAATTTTATTATAAAAAAAATATTTGTTTTTTAGTAAATTAAGAAAGAAAATTTTCTGTGACGTCATTATTTTTAACTGGAGAACCATGTTTAAATTGTAAAGTATAGATGGCATGCGAGAAAGTTTTAATTTGAATTTGACATTAGTTCATTTTTCTCTCTCTCTGGTCTCTCAAATATATTAATTACTTCACAAATAAACACATAGGTAGTTACATGTAATTTAAAATATCGATACTAAAAAGATAAATTAAAATACTAACCTCCAAACTATTGTTGTTGATCTACATTACCTGTACAAACAAACGCAATGGCTTTACGATCATTCATTGGTGCGGCGTAATTCTACGTCATACATGGCGGGTACTCAAATAATCAAATTTCATTATTTTTGGCTAATTAACAAAAATTTTGTCAAAAGAAAAAATATGGGTAGCAAGTTTTTACCTGCTCTTCAAAAATATTAAATAAAAAAAGGTACGCAAGTAGCCCATTAAATAATATAGTTATTTATTGAATGCAGTGATACATTTTGAACACTTGCTCAAAGATTCTTTGTAAAATTATTTATTACCCAATAAAAAAGCTTATTTCCTGGTTATAAAATCCTCGGTATCTCTGTTAGGAAACATAGTACCAATGTTAACTGATATATTTCTCGTATTGATGTTTTGGTAACTAGAATTCGTACTCCGATTTTGTTTTAAATATTTTGTTCAAAATATTTACACAAATCTGAAGATAATCCATGTTGCGGAAACACAACATTCATCATTTATAAATCGTGCAAATCGAAATATTTATCTGACAGTTTCAATTCGTTTTGTTTTTATATTACACAAGCATGAAGCTTGTTTTAAAAATGAACAAATACAAGAGTAATAGATGCGTTAAAAGCTATTTCGCGCCCAATAAAAGATAAACAAGTAAAAATTATTGCTGTCCTTTATTGCCAGAGAATAGGTTATTGTAAGTAATGAAATTTTACTAGCTGATTTTTATTGTTCAATTTGCAGTTTTTTTCATGGAGTTCGAACTATAAACGAACAGTATTATAAACATTATTGTAATATACAGGGAAGCATAGATCCATTAAAAAAATAAAAAAATAAAAAATTCCTAGAAAACATCTCTTCTCGTCTCGCTCCGTGAACTCTAGGTCATTTTAACGTCGGATAACTTGTTGAATATCAGCGAGCGCCAAGTTGGACCACGATCAGAATTTAAAACTTAGTCGTTTGTAGTTCACTCACGAAATACATCAAATAGTTATGACACCGCGTCGGTACAATATCCAATACATAATAATAGAAAATATGGACAAATATATGCATACAAGAAAATAGCTCTGTTCGATGAGAAGTACTTGAAGTGCAGAGCAGAATAGTGCAGTGCAGTGTAGTGTACACTAGTACAGTCTAATTCTTGTGGTTTCGTAAAACACACTAGTGTATATTTGGGTAAGTTTGTTCAGCTGTGAGTAATCAAGCCAAGCGTAGCCAAAGGTGTAAAAGGTTAGGTTGTTTATAAACACAGTCATATCATAAAGCTGCAAAGAAGTGACTGCAGCAATGTTTGTTTTAAAGAGCATAATGTTTATACTAATAAACGATTCTGACGAAAATCAATCATCACTTGATTCTTCATCAGATTCAGAGACAGATATATTAATTAATTCTTTGTATAACAAAACAAAGAGAATATCCTATATCTGAATCCATTATTTTATTTTCTCAATTTGTAAAATTTTAGGTTAATAAACAGATGTGTAGATAGGATAGAATTAAAATGTCTACCGAACAACATTTAGTTACCCCCACTCCTACTCTGCACTTTCTACACCACCTCGCGAGTCAGGTCAGAAACGTGAACACTAGTTCATAAAATTTGTTAGTGTAAGAAAGTTAACACTAGGGCGGCCTAGTACATGTCATCGAACAAAGCTAATATTTAATTGTTTACTAATTTTCTTTTTGTCCAATTGTGTAGGTCCTTTCGACTTGTGGACCAATCAGCGTGTCATTTTTTACCGTCGTTGTGTTTTTTGGTTCCTTTTATCTCATCAATTTGATGCTGGCTGTGGTGGCGCTTAGCTATGAAGAAGAAGCAGAAATTACGAATGAAGTATGTGCTTCACAGTATCAAAGATTATTATTTTCTATTTCGTTGTTTATCTTCAGGAGAGAAGAAAAGACCTCACAGATCATCGTGAAGATTCAACATTTAGCTTCGACCCTCAATATATTAATGTGAAGAAACTAGCTAAAACTAAGAAAAAGAAAATAGATAGTAGGAAAGGTGTTCTTCTTTCCAGTTATTCTAGAAAGAAGACTAGAAGAAGAAAACGGGGTAAAAGTCAAGGAGGGCCATCGAATAATGGTACGCCTTCAAAAGATGGCAAAGACGGTAATGGTAATAGCAAAAGGTACGACAAAAAACAATACCTAATACAATAACTAATAATCTATTTAATATTGCAGTAGATCTGTGACTCCGAGTCCAAGTCCCTCGCCAAGACACAGCAACGCATCCCCAAAACAACCCTTAGCATTACCACCTCCAAAACATGTACAAATGGCCGAATACAGAGCAGCAGACACACTACACCCTGGCAACACACTAGGTAATACTTTCCACATCTCAAAGCATATTTACTCCAACAACTGTCACATTTTCCAGCTCCTAATCGAGGACATCTTCACAGCAGACAAGCTAGTAGCAATAGCGGTGAAGGAAACAATCGTGAGTCATCGCTGGACGATTCGGGAGTCGTCGATGACCACGAAGAAGATGTAACTTCTGAAGATGTTACAGTGGCTCAGAGTCAAATACCTCACAACGTGGTACAGTTGAATAGACTAGTTTCAAAACTGGACAAATTCACTTAGGAATAATTATATAAAAATATAAAAACAAAAGTTTAAATGTACCTAAAGTTTACAGTAATGTCACTAAAACTATCGATTTTAATATTGACATTCTGACATTTATCTGTCAATTACAAATTGTTACAAACATTTGAATTTGTCGATTGGTTTCTTCGGTGTAATTTTGCCTATAATCTTAAAAAAATTCGCACTATTAGGTATACTTCCCAATGCGCTGATTTCAAATTTTGAAACCGCATGTCGATATTTTTATCCGTTCCCGAGATATTTATGTTCAACATTTGATCCCAAAAACACCCATTTTTGGGTTTTAACCCTAAAATGAGTGGAAATACTGAGTTGCCGATATTACCATTCGATTCTACGGGCAAAATTACATAAGTACACCAATATTCATAATGTTTAAACAATATATACAATCCCCCCAATTCTGTAAGAAAGTTGTTAAGTCTTAGCAACGTTGCTAAAATTTGTAACCAATAGAAACAAATGTAAAGCCTGTCATTTTCGTATTTTATTCAGTGTTCGCAATTATTATTGGTTATTTGTTATAGCAATATTGCTAAGACTTAAAAACTTTCTTGCAGAATTGGGGCGAATAACTGAAAATGGCCGAATTTTGAAAATGTCGCAAGGAAATTTTGCAATTTTCAGTTATTTTACACTGGAAATTATATAAGTTGTTCAAAAGTTATAGAAAATGCTATACTTATGTAATTTTATCTGTAGAATCGAATGATTATACCGGGAAATCAGTGTTTCCACCAATTTTAAGGTTATTACCAAAAAATGGGTATTTTTGGCCATTATTTTAAATGCAAATATCTCGGAAACGAAAAAAGATAGCGACTTGCGGTTTCAAAATTTGAAATTAGAATCTAAATACATAAAAATCGGATTTTTTAAAATTTGGACTTTGTGCGCCAAAAGTGATATTGTTGGGTTTTGAAACTAGATGATTCAATTTTGCTCTTTTTCTAGTTTTATCAAAGTTTATTTCTCATTAATTCTTGGTATTTTGCCAGCATTTTTAAATGAAACATATAATTTTGTAGTTGCAGCGTATGGAAGCAACACCAGTTACAGTAGCCCTAAGCCCCAAGGAAATACGAGTAATAAAATGCAACGGAATAGGTTCTTGTAAAAAGAAGAAACACCCTAATATGTATAGTCTGCCACCAGACTATCTTTCACACATTGTCGTTTTAGGTAATAAAATACTTTTCAAGATCTTTAAAGATCTAATCCCCTCGGGTTTAAATTCAAAGTCCCTATCTTCTATTTCCAGACGATCTGCCAGATAGAAACTGCGCAACATGTGGTCAATGTTGTGTGGACTATTCAGGGTGGCTTCAGTTTCAACACGGGTTGTACCGAATAGTACGAGATCCTTTGTTTGAGTTGGCCATCACTATATGTATAGTACTCAACACTATGTTCCTAGCGATGGAACATCATGGGATGAGTGAGAATGTTCTAAGAGCCCTAGATGTTGGCAACAAGGTGAGATTTGGTAGGAAAATAGTACCAGAAGATTGGACGGACCGGGTCACTAAATAATATTCTACTTACGACAATGTCAGTACTCGATGTTCTACTACGAGGGGTCCTTTTTATATTCCCAGACTAGAAAAGAAAAGACTAGAACAGCAACAATAATTTATTTTTCAATATAGGCCCCTTGCTTGTCAATAACATCTTTAATCCATTATAAAAATATTCAATTTGTTTGTCCGCAAAATCTTTCAACAGACGCTATAAGTTCGTTATCGTCCCTAAGTTTTGTTTCCCTGTGTTGTTTTGAGATTTGGAAACAAAAAATAGTCACAGAGAGCTAAATCTGGACTATAAGGCAAATGATAAATTTCTACGAAGCGACAGTCAGCAACGGCAGTTTTTGAAAGCCTTGACTTGCAATTGTTTTGTAAATTGTCACACGTTACCAAGACATATGTGATTATAAAACAATATAATGAAAAATGTCCAAGACACTAAATTGTTAGAATATTTAACCGAAACTATATGTAATAATTTGATACACAAAATGCAAATAAATTCAACAAATGAGTCATACGTTTAATTATTAATAATGATCAATATTATAACAGATTTTGAAGGCATTAAACGGTTTCACTCCTCAAACAAAATAAGCTCCAGTATTAACTGCAAAATCAGTGGTATAATACGTATTGGTTTAGAAGAATTTGAAGAGTTCATAAATTTCAAATACGTGTTAAACAAGAATTATAGCAAAATTTTATGTATGACACTTGTAACACATACTTTATAATAGTCACATTAAATCAGGATCAAATACGATGGACTAGAACATAATTTTAATTTAAGTGCGGAAATATGTTTTCCCTACAAAGTTATAGTGAAAAATATGCCAAGCAAATATAAATGCAAATATCAACAGAATTTTCTACTACATTACAAAAATAATTTAATTTCACGTCGCATCGTGCTACGAATACAATGGTTTCTAAATTAAATAACAAAAACTCCATGACAAATGACATACTTTACAAAGCACACTAGACTAAATTGTTTTTATTATTTTTCAGGTCTTCACTTCCATTTTTACATTTGAATGCTTCCTGAAACTTCTGGCTTTAAGCAAGGAATTCTTTGCTTGTGGCTGGAATATTTTTGATTTGATTATTGTTTCTGCAAGCCTACTTGATCTTATTTTTGAACTCGTTGATGGATTATCTGTTCTGCGGGGACTTCGCCTGGTAAGATTTTACCCACATAACGGGGCTCGTACATAGCAGTCCTTTCATCTTATGTTTCTGTTTAAATATGCTCTTCAACTTTTCTCATCAATCTATCTCATTCTTGTGTTTACACCATTCGTCACATCTTTTTTATTTTATTTTCCTCAATAAACCTTCTTCAGTTGACCCACATACTTTCAAGATTCCCAATCCAAATAAATTATCGTACAAAGATTAATGGATAATTTATCTTTTCCAGTTACGGGTTTTAAAGCTGGCACAATCATGGACAACAATGAAAGTCCTTCTCAGTATTATTATATCAACAATAGGAGCCTTGGGAAACCTAACTCTAGTCTTGGTTATTGTGATTTACATTTTCGCTGTAATAGGGATGCAACTTTTTTCGCAAGACTATACGCCAGAGAAGTTTGCACCAGATCCTATACCTAGGTATTGTTACTTTTTTATTGTATTTCAACACATATCTTAGTTCCCATTTCTGGGAAGAAGCTAGTTAATTACGACAGTAGATGGCCACACAATAGCAAGACAGTGGCTTTCCGTTATTTGAAACAATTTTGTAGATCAAAATATAATTCGAGGGTTCGATAAATTAGAAAATAATTAAACTTGTTGCCATTTGGCAAAAACCACTCAAGACCTACGGGCTTTCGTGACTATTGCCTGGCAACAATTTTTGAAAAATCTGTCAAATTATTTTCAATTTATTCTCACTCTCTTGTTATATTGCTATTGAGAATATGAATTTAAGACGATTTCGATGCATACATTTCATGATTTTCAGGTGGAATTTCACGGACTTTTTTCACTCCTTCATGATGATATTTCGTATATTATGCGGTGAGTGGATCGAGCCTTTATGGGACTGCATGAGAGCAGAAAGTGAAGAGGTAAAATAAAAGAGAACATATATAAATATTATCATTAAATAAAAAATAATAATCATGAACTCAAATCACTAATTTAAATATATTATTTTGAAATAATTATCTGTACGTTTAATCTGTACTTTATTTAATTATTGTGGTAAAATTATTTATAAATATCATTTAAATAGATCCCCTTAATAAATAACCTAACCTGTCGCAACTGTACCAACCTTAACCCTATTTTAAGAGCATTGCCGGTCGCTCAGCGAAATCAGTTTTGTAGCTAGTATGACACTAGTGCAAAAAAACTTACGTTCCCCTACTAATTTTAAGATTGCTGTTCCCCTACTAATTTTAAGATTGCTAAGTTTATTTCTCTCTGTCTGTTTTATATATGTTTGTCCTTGTTTAAAGCATAAGGGGAAAACTCAGCCCGTGTTGTGAAGCAAGTTGTTGGAGTGAGAGAGATGTGTGTAGTAGACGGGGAACATATTCTCCTAACACTTTCTCCTCTTAGTCTATCGTTACGATTTCTGAAATAAGCGGCAAAAGGGGTTTAGTAGAAATCAAATCACAGCTAAACTAAAAGAGATAATTAAGATTTTTTTCACAGACTTACTACTAAAGGTGGGCGCTATGGGGGTGACCCAAACATTTTTTGTATAAAGTACAGTTATCGTGTTAAAAATAAATTTTAAAATAGCCATTAGAAATTAATAACTATACAATGGTATCAAGTTTGAAGTTATAACTTAATATTTACGAGTGTAGTTTGATTTCTACTAAAGTGCTGTTCAGCGTAGCACCGGCAATCGCCTTAAACAATGACCTTGTCCTAAATAAATAAATGACCCTGGCTCCAATATAAATATTAGTTAGACAAAGCAATAATTTGTTTGTCAACAGCAGCATTATCATCCATTGGTGTTCACTGTTACATCCCTAACTATATCTAAGATTAACAAGTTTTTTTCCTTAGGGACCAGGAATATGTTTAGCAATCTTTCTCCCCGCTTTAGTAATGGGTAATTTCATGGTGCTCAACCTCTTCTTGGCTTTGTTGCTCAACAGTTTTAACTCCGAGGAGCTCAAAAACAGAAAGGAGGTAAAGTCAGGCTCAACACAATTGAAAACTTTCTACTAATCGGTGATCTTTAGGAAATTGAAGATGAATCCCGATTAGCCCGAAGTTTTGAGCGAATTCGCTCCATAGTCCGCAAGAAAAAATACCGAAAAGAAAACGAAGAAAACGACCAGAATCTTCGCTTAGAAAAAATAGTCCGAGAAGTTATGCACCGGCACAAAAAAGACGAAAACTTCGCTGCAAAAATTCAAGAAACCGTTATAGGATTCCCAACAGATAACATATATAATCGCAGCTATCAGGAAGCATTGAATAGACCAATTACAGTAGACTTTAGTGAAGCAGAAGTCTATCAGAAAGGAGTGTTAACTACTTATACACAAGGAAGTGTTGATAGTGATAAACAAAAAAGATACTCAACACTGATAAACGGAAGTTCTGATACGGAAAAAGAACCGGAAAAGGAACCATTAATGGCAGACAAAACCGGGAATGAAGCTAGAAAGAATTTGCCTTTGGGGTTCGTCGCCCAGAAGACGGACAGCAAAGGTACAAAAAATATATATAAATTATTAAAGAATAATGTTTGTATTTTGTTGAGAATACCGCCAATACTACAAAAAATACTATATTCAATAAAAAATATGTATGAACGTACAATGAATTGTCTTGTACGTTCATGCTTTTATTGAGTATAGTATTACTTTTTATTTGTATTTATAGTTTATTTTTCTTAAAAGTTAATGAGGTCTGAACAAAACTTTTAATTCTAGATTCAAGGACTAGACGAAAAAGAAAACTTAAAAAAGGTAACTTTTCTTCCCTTACAGATTATTATTACTATTATTTTAATAATCTAAGTATTTCATAGTCTAGACCTTAATGGACTTTTTAGAAAATTAAATTGTAAATTTGCTCTTACCCAATAATCCTGTAACAGGAAAATCCAAACTT
The DNA here is from genome assembly GCA_943142095.1 of Ophonus ardosiacus. NCBI lineage: Eukaryota > Metazoa > Arthropoda > Insecta > Coleoptera > Carabidae > Ophonus > Ophonus ardosiacus. The sequence goes on along the minus strand of OW964838.1, from coordinate 1,163,096 downwards.
AACTTTAAAGTTCTTAATATTTTTCAAATAAATTCCATAATTTACTGGAAATGCAAAGATACTTTTGTATTTGGAACTCAGGTACAGTAAAGCACAGAATGCTTGAGTGCTGCTATTTCAAAAGACTTCATTCACGATCACTCATTACTCACAAAACTGTTTATTCGACTGTACATTGGCATGATATCAAACAAAATAAAGTACGAAGGTAATGAGGAAGACACCATTTCTTGTAGTGAGAAACACAATTGAACAAGAACGAAACATAATGTAAATATATTTAATGCATTTTAAACGAAATGGCTATACGAATAAGTAGGTTACATTATTAGAAATAATATGAACAAGTAGTAGTACTAACAAATATGACACCTCATAACGATTCCATACACTAACACACAACTTGTTATTGAAATGGAAATTTTGCATGGAGCTTCATACAATTGTACATAACACACCAAATACAAAAAGCAGAACTACATCCTTTAAAATGAGGTATTATTTTTCGACTTATTCGTCTGTATCATACACGTCTCCAAAAATTATTTTCTGGCGAATGGTAGACACCCTTCTGGATCTGGTACCCAAGTATTATCCTTGCGGCACACCTGAAGAGTCAGTATATTTTTTCCTAAGCCTTGTTTAAACTTCAAACCAAGCAACCATGTCTGTGATGCGATCATGTCTGATCGTCCTAGAACAATCTATGAATTGGAGAAACTCACTGAAATATCACCCGGCGTTTATGAAAAGGAATTTTGATTGAAATTTTGAAGCTAAAACTAGTCGCAGCGATGTGCTTTTCAACTACCAGAGAGGCAACATTTGAATGTGTGTCAGGTATTGAAAGAACAGTCAAAAATCAAACCGGGTTTTTGTAAGGTCTGTCAAGCATTACTGACGATTTCCCTAACAGGAAAAAAAATCACGTTGCTTTTTAATGTCTGCTGTTGCAAAATCGCCAAACTCTGTGAACAGGGCTTACGAAAAAAGTCATACTGACTGATAATTTTGGGTAGTTGTCGGGATCCAATGGATCTCTTCCAGGCATATATTTTGTTGTCGGTATCCAACAGATCTCATCCCGGAATGTATCTTGTCCGGATAATATATGTGGGCGAATTAGTTTGTGAATAACCCTCGATATTTTAAAGGATGTTAGTAATCACTACACGAAATGACCTTGAAATAAGTGCCTCAAAGTTACGCTTTACCACGCGCCTTGCCTGTTTCAATTCGGAATGTTACCTCCCTTATTTCCATTCATCATTTAATCTACTGAATCTTTCAGACGACGCCACGACTCTTACGGAAAGCATAGAACTCAAACCTTTGGACCGCGGAGCCTCAGCGGATACGGAGAACGAAGAATCAGCGCTTTACAAGGAAGCAGGAGAGAAAGAAAAGAGTAATCAGGATAATGACTCTAATAAACCATGGCATACTTTAGTTTCTTACGTAGATGAACTGACTGTAGGGGGACGAAGGAACTCAAAAGGGCAGTATGTAGACGGAATGGGGAGTTTTCCCTATTTTGGCAAAAACAAGCAGCCTAAAGTGCCGCAGGATTGCTTCCCGCAGCACTGCTACCAACGGTGAGAGAAAAACACCACCACGTTTTACACCATTTTTTTTATTGTCACATTTTTGTAATAAATACCTAACCAAAATACGCTAAAACCAGGTAGATATTTTGCCATCTAAATTGCTAGTTACGTCTGGGATATATCAGTTTTGGATTATTCAACATGTCAAACTGCCAAAGGTTCAAATATTGTTTTCAGATGTTTTTGCACCTCTGGCATGGTTGACATGTTGATTAATCCAAAACTGATCGTAGATTTACTGATGATAGTAACTTAGTTGCCGAAATACGTATCTAATATCAGAGTTTTTGAGTTATTGAGGGTATTTCATATATATAATTTTAATAAACTTTAGGCTTAGATCTTTTTTTTAATTTTTTGTATGTACGGTCGTGATTTCCATCTCCTAATAAACTACCTGATATTCTACCTAATATTTACAAATATAAGCATTTGTCGTTATGATATTCTACCCAACATTTACAAATATAATCATTTATCATTCGATAAAATGATAAAATTTTATGACATGTTTATACATACCATAAAATGTAATTAATTATCTGAAAAAAATTCCCAAGAAAATTAAAAATTGTGTATTATATATTCAGGCCCAGTGGCTGATGAATATAACTTCCTAACAAAAAAAATATCCCATCGAAAAATGATAAATTGAAATTATTACAATATGAATAATATTTTCAGTTTATTAAGTAGAGAATTTAGTAAAAAACTTTGTTAGCAGATTAAAATATCGCGCCTAAATTTATTAGCAGGTAGAAATCTTGGCCTTAAATCTCATCAATATCTGTTGCTTAAATTATTTTTTCCAATATCCCAAATATTTTCTTTTGAGGTCCTAGGATCTTATCCTACTTTATCCTTGTTGCAATTGTAACGTTCATTTCCTAAGTGATTATCCCTCATATATTTGCATCATTTACTGCGACGTAACTTGTTTATTTCATTTCGTACACTTCCGGACATCGGCAGCTAATGGAACACTCTCGATGTAATATTCTACGTTCGGTGAACACTTTAAAAGTTCTGTTCACTTTTGTTCATCATAGGTATATTCAGGTTTTTTTACGAAACCATAAAATCAGCAAAACTTTTGCTGTCTACATTTTCTTCACTAAATCCAGAAAGCACCAAAAATTTATCTTCAATAATAAATTTTATTTAGGTGTACGTGCTGGGAAGCCTGCATTCAAACCAAAGTCGGCATACGTTGGATGAACCTTCGCCAATCCATCCTATCCGTAGTAGACACTCCAGCCTTCGAATGGTTCATCCTTTTCCTAATCTTCGCCTCTTCAATCACGCTTTGCTTTGAAGACATCTACCTCGACGAAAGCCCAGAGTTAAAGTACTACCTCTACTGGACCAACATGGCGTTCTGCGTCATCTTCACAGTGGAGATGGTACTAAAATGGGTGGCTCTAGGATTCAATAAATACTTCACAAGTTTCTGGACCATTCTGGATTTTATCATCGTATTCGTAAGTGTTGTAGATAGTAGCATAGGTGGTTAGATGTTAGAAATGAACAGTATTACACTTGTTATATGTTTTGTTTGCGTACCTCTGTACAAGGTAAGAGTTCAAGATGTTAAAGCTTCAGGAAAGCTTAAGCAAAGGAGTTAGGCTTGCTCAAAACTCACGGAAAGAAAGCTAACATTCAAAGACTTCATTCAACAATAAACTTTTGGATGCTTCTCAAAAAATGCCATACTTGTTAAAAGATTATGAATTTAACTGTGAATTTTGGTGAATTTTTATAAATTAATAACACATTCGTTGATCCCTGTATGTAATTTAGAAACTCTATGGCCCGCACATTTGAACTACTGGCTGCAAACTAACCATATTATGAAAGCAGAAATTATGATTTACAAATTAATCGTTCAGTTTTCGATTATTATTTTTTTTAGGGGCCAAGTTATGACCACTTAAAAAAACAACTTTTTTTGATCGTTGATATCATCGTTGCAAAATTTCAAAACATCGTTTGGAACATGTTCATTGGTTTTATACTCCTAAAAGTACAGACTGAAAAGTTTCGCGCGATAAACAATTTTCTAAACTCTCTACTTCAGCCATGAAGTAGGGGCGTATTAATACTGTACCGTCTTGACTATTTAAAATAGAGAAATGGTTCATATAGCAAATAAAAGTTCGTATACAGCACAATAAAATCACAAGAAACACAATATAAACACCTAACACATTATCACAAATTATTAACACAATATTTGCTATATGAGAACTATCATCTCTTTATCGTCAATACATTTTTCAAATTGTTTTGTTGAGAAAGGCGTCTTTCCGTGAGGTTTTAGCGTTTTCAGATGCTGGATTGAGTAACCTATTCAAGAAGCTCTTTTCTTCTGAAAAACTTAAAAATCTTGTAGATAGTGCTGCATTCACGCTTAAGGATTGCAGTAGTTTAAGCGCCCGATGCTCAAAATGTATATACATAATTTGTAGAATAGTTGTTCAATTGGCACTCCGTTCCAAAATTAGGAAAAATAAAATTTATTTAGACTATTTGACTAAAGTTTGCATCGTAAAAATCTAGTAACTTCTGATATATTGTTGACGATCTAATTGTAATTCTACTAGTATATTTAGTAGATAGATATATGTTATGAAGTATCTTGAATCTGTTTATCTATACTGAAAAACTATTGATTGACTTTTTGGCCAAATTTGGGGGGATTCCCTTAAATTTGTTCCCCTTGTGCCAACTTTTGCATGAACATCTGCATTGTGCTTCTTTTCTATCTCTTCCTTTACTAACTTCCCTTATTCTACAGGTGTCAGTATTCAGCCTGCTGATTGAAGAAAACGAAAATCTAAAAGTATTAAGGTCCCTCAGAACACTAAGAGCCCTAAGACCCTTAAGGGCCATATCCAGATGGCAAGGAATGAGAATAGTAGTCAATGCGCTTATGTATGCCATACCGAGTATCTTCAATGTATTGTTGGTGTGTCTGGTGTTCTGGTTGATTTTTTCCATAATGGGTGTACAGTTTTTTGGAGGAAAGTTTTATAAATGCGTGGATGAAACCGGAGAACTTCTTCCCGTAGAGGTAAGGGTAGTTTTCTCTCCACTTTTTGTAAAATTTCTACCATAAAAATTGATCGTTATTGCTGAAATCTGTACAGTATATTAGAACGCCCAAAAAATGGTACAAAATTGATATGATTCGGCCCGATTATCTATAGGCCCCGTAGTTGATTTGTACCATTTTATATGCTAAAACTATGTATCATAAATTGTACTTAATTCTGTTCTAGATTGTTGACAACCGGGGCCAATGTTTGGAACTTAACTATACTTGGATAAATTCCAAGATATCTTTCGACCATGTTGGCATAGCATATTTAGCCCTTTTTCAAGTGGTAAGTATACATTAAAACCGTAAAAGTATGAACCAAAATATTAGTTAACAAATAATAATAAACGGAAACTACTTTTATTTCTATTAAAAGTGAACCATATTTAGGGGATGATATTACTAATATGTACCATTTTTAAGGCAACATTTGAGGGCTGGATGGAAGTAATGGCCGACGCAGTCGACGCCAGAGGGGTGAACCTACAACCCCAACGAGAAGCAAATTTATACGCCTATATATATTTCGTTATATTCATAGTATGTGGCTCTTTCTTCACACTCAATCTCTTTATAGGAGTAATCATCGACAATTTTAATATGCTCAAGAAAAAAGTAAGACCATATTTCAACCAAGCCACAAATGGTTCTAACAAATTTTGTTTCTAGTACGAAGGAGGTGTCCTGGAAATGTTTCTCACAGAAAGCCAAAAACATTACTACACAGCGATGAAGAAACTAGGTAGAAAGAAACCTCAGAAAGTTATCAGAAGACCTAGGAACCAGTTTTTAGCAATGTTCTACGATTTGTCGAATTCTAGAAGATTTGAAATAGCAATATTCGTTCTGATTTTTCTCAATATGTTGACAATGGGGATAGAACATTATAATCAGCCACATGCCATTTATTTTATTCTAGAAGTTAGCAATGCCTTTTTTACTACAGTTTTCGGATTAGGTAAAATAGAAGAAATATATGTATCTTGTGAAATTTTACTGGAAATATGTTTGAATTTCAGAAGCAATAGTTAAAATAATAGGTCTAAGGTATCACTATTTTACGGTGCCATGGAATATGTTCGATTTTCTATTAGTACTAGCTTCAATTCTTGGAATATTAATGGAAGATATAATGATAGATTTTCCAGTGTCTCCGACGTTACTTAGAGTCGTTAGGGTATTTAGAATTGGTCGAATATTACGACTTATAAAAGTAAGTAACAACAATTTATATATTTACCTGAAAACTAATGAATATTTCATTTTCTAGGCGGCAAAAGGCATTCGAAAACTGCTTTTTGCCTTAGTAGTATCCTTACCCGCTCTATTTAACATAGGGGCACTACTAGCCCTAATAACATTTATTTATGCCATTATTGGTATGTCAGTTTTTGGACATGTCAGACAACAAGGGGCATTAGATGATATGGTTAACTTCGAGACGTTTGGAAGAAGTATGCACCTATTATTCAGGTAACAATAGGGCTGTTGCAAGAATTTTTATATGACTTCTAAGTATTAAATTTGAAAAGATATTGTTCTTTAAAGAGCCTCAAATTTTAAAATATCAAGAAATATCCTTTAGATATTTTACAATTAATTTTTGAAATTAGGATAAAATTTTGAATAAGTCACGTGATCTGAAACAGAATGTGACGTCAGAGTACATACATCCTCAGCGGTTCTAATGTGTCAAGTGTATTGTCAAAGTTGTCAAACAAGTGTCAAATAAGAATCACGACTAGAACTTTAAAGTAAAATATATTATCAATTTATATAATAAATTCAGTTTTTATATTTTATTTTACCTCAACTCTTTAACACCCCTAATTTCGGTAGCAGTAAAACAATCGTTCTGATATAAATTCAGCCATCATCCAGCTATCGACCTTCGGTTAATTGTCCGATTTAGCTTGAGTGTAATTTGAATTAGCCATTATTACTTTATTATTCATTTACAATGAGCAATGTCAGCGTCAAATGTCAAATTAAAAGATTTTGTTATTAACATGTGACAAACTTTAGCCTACGTTTATTTACAGAGAATTTATTTTAACATGCAACATATGGCGAATCACCATGGTTACTCACTATTGTCAAAAAATGACAGCAATGTAATATTTGTCCATTTTAAAATGCAACATGCAAAATTTGTAGTTTTGTATTATCAAAACTAATTTCCAATAAATTAGCCTACATGTGATTAACAAAAAATCAAAACATGAATGTTGCGCATCTTAACAAACTTTAGCTTACAAAAATTCATAACTTTCATGTAATAAATGTTAAAAAATACCCCCAATCACTCTGAGGTAATATTCTAGTCGGTCGTAATAAGAATTGACACCATTTGTGATGTATTATGAAGGTATTCCTGTGCTGCAATACTATTTATAATGTTGCATTTTAAAATGGACAAATATTACATTGCTGTCATTTTTTGAAAATAGTGAGTAACCATAGAAGTGATGAACTATAATGTTGCATTTTAAAATAAATTCTCTGTATATAAATAATATGAATAAACGTAGGTGATGGAAAAACTATTTTCCTATTGGCTATTAATGTTGTAATGTATGTGCTTCTACGTCACAGGAGTGTGGGGTAGTTTTTTAGGACGCCAATCTTTTTATTTAATTATTTCCACAAATAACAACAAATTATTAAAATAAAAATTATTACTAAGAAAATCAGTCCATAAACTTTCATTAAAAATAGTTTTTGAAAAATGTGAAACAGGCTCATTAACGAAAAAAATATGTAAATTACTGATTTAGCGTTCACGCCATTCGATCACACTGCTGCACCCTTACACCGAAAGGTACTAAAAGGGTTACAGATTATATATAATTGTAGTACACGAAATATACAAATAGACCCGCAGACAAACATCATAGTAACAACAGTAAAACCGTAAATCTCGCTCAATAAAAACTCCGTCCTACCTAAAACTGACGGCAGGCAAAATTCAAATATTCCCAATGCCCTTCTTTGTAGATTGATGACGTCAGCAGGGTGGAACGACGTTCTAGAATCCCTCATGGTTCAACCCCCAGACTGTGATATCCATTACAAGAACCAAGCCAACGGAGACTGTGGTCATCCTCTTTTAGCAATAACCTACTTCACCAGTTTCATCATCATCAGTTACATGATAGTTATCAACATGTACATCGCAATAATTCTTGAAAATTTCAACCAGGCTCACCAAGAAGAAGAGATAGGGATTGTAGAGGATGACCTGGAAATGTTCTACATTCGCTGGAGCAAGTAAGAAAGAAATATTTTTGTGAATATGCTTGTAGGAATTAAATGCATGATATAAATATATCATCACGACATAATACCCATTGCTGGGTGTGCCATCTGCTTCGTACACTACTATAGTACTACAAGACAAAGAAAGTTAATGTTTAAATTATTTTATAGGTGTGTTTTTTTTATAACTTTTGTCCTAACACTTGAATTTGAAAGGAAACTGACCTTTATGTATTTCGTTACAGAAGATTAGAAAAGAGCTGTTGCAAGAATTTTTATATTTCTAAGTACTAAATATTAAAGATATTGTTCATCCTTGTCCCATGTTTCTACCGTTCAGGTAACGTAGTCATCCATTTATTTTGAGCAAGACATGCTAATGTATTTCTGGGATTTCCTAGTACAGTTTTTAAAAGGTTACTTGTATAAATTCACGAACCTGGATATTTAACGTAATAAATAAAGGTAATTTTCCTTTCAAATTCAAATCATAAGACAAAGTTATGAAAGAAACCAGTAGTGGTAGCACGCACTTTAAAATTCTATCATAGAAAGCAGGCGAATACGATTTTGCTTTTATGAATCTTGGTAGCACGCACTTTAGAATTCTATATTGGCTTTTTGATTCGGAAATTATTGGATATAATAAATGTATAAATTATATATAAATTGGCTTTGAATAGAACTGTGGCAAAATAATGACGTTACTTTGACACTTTCGCTTCAAGTCGTACGCTTGCAGGCGAATATTTTGAGACACGCATGCTACCAAATTTTCGCTTCGTGGCGAAAAGCAAAAACAAATGCCTCTTTTGATAGAATTCTAAAGTGCGTGCTACCACTACAGATCTATAAAATCATTTGGACATCAAATTTCATTTTCTAGTCATACCATACACAGAAATCGATAATGTGATGACTTATGAGTACCGTGCAGGCTTTTAGGCACTCTGTGCTGGCGTGGAGAGTGCATGATTTATTTGTTATTTTATTTTGAGCACAATTTTTAATGTTGCTTTTATTTTAATTTGCAGAATGAATATTTTGTATGACCCTTGCCGTAACTTATTCTGTGGGACCTCAATCATCGATACATAAATGTTTTTATTTTGTTTGTTGTACACTGTATTATATTTTATTTACTGTTGTATTTTTTTATTTTGTTACCTAATAAAATATTTTTTATGTATTTATTATTTTATTCGCTGCTTTCAAATTCTAACAAGATTTTGGTTATTGTAAAAAACACAATGTTTTTCCTTAGATACGATCCCCATGCTAGCCAATTCATCCGATTTGGTCAGCTGTCAGATTTCATAGCCTCGCTAGATCCACCCTTAGGAATATCTAAACCAAATACTGTTGCCCTTGTTAGCTTCAATTTACCAATTGCTAAGGGTAATAGAATTCACTGTCTGGACATACTACATTCTTTGGTAAAACATGTATTAGGGCATGTGGAAGAAACCGATACTTTTAGACAGGTATGAAACATTTAGGCCCGGTATTTAATCACCGGTTAAACAGTCTGTTAACTTAACTATCAGTTAAAAGACAAACGTAGCATCGATAGTCTAACATAAGTTGAAAAATTTCACATGTATCAATACGAGCCAAATCCATATTAGTTGTTCTAGTCGCTAAAATTTTATTTTATTTAGAGCATAAATAATACAAATAATAACTAAAGTAATTATTGGCATTTCTTTATTATAGATATTTTGTGGTTCTTGTCCTACACAACAAGATATATTTTCTGAAATATTTTGTTGTTTTAATGTCAAACGAAATCATTCATAACTTTACTAAAAATGGAAGAGAAACAAATGTCACAATTTAGAAATTAGAGAACATGAAAGATTATTGAAATTTTTAAGAATAATCGGCGAATTATCCAATCTTGATAAATAATAGAAAAAAAGTTTAGCGAAAAATATAATTTAAAGTTACGTTATAGTGCGGAAATATCTTTACATTAAATAAATAATAAAAAATTATTAAAATATCTTTAAATAAAAAAATAAATATATCATCACGGCATATTACCCATTACTGGTTGTGCCAGTATCTACAACACATGTAGACATCGGTAATGATGACGATATATTTGTGGGCGCTCACGGGCACTCATAGCTGGTGTGGAGGGTGCCCCACAAGGGTCACTTTCGTGCCATTTAAAATTGGAAATATTTGGCGTCTGTCGCATCGAACCCAGTTCCCCAGGTTCGCGACCAGACACTCAGGCACGCGGCCACGGCACCCCATAACATATCTTTCAGAACTCATATTAATTTTAGTTTATGTTCTGTATTTTTATTTAATACCAATGTTTCGGCACCATAAACTGATGCCTTCTTCAGAGGAAAAAAAAATTCGTCCATTCCTATTAGAAATAATACTATTTAAGTCACGATAAATGAATTAAACAAATAGGCCTACTATTATAGATTAGGGCTCGTATTTCAATGCCACATTATTCTTCTAATCGACAGTTAAATTAACAGACAGTTTAATCAGAGATGAAAATACAGGACCTTAGACGAAGTAAATCCAAGTACATATATTAAAAAAATAATTATGTTTTGTTAGCTGCAAGAACAAATGGATATAAAATTCAAGAAGCAATTTCCCACGAGAAAAGAATTAGAAATTGTGTCTTCTACAAGATTATGGAAGAGACAAGATAAAGCAGCTCGTCTTATACAAAGAACGTTCAGAGAATATTTAAAGTAAGTTCATAATATATCATGGTTTGTACACACGTTGGAAACCCATAACTTACAAACTAATATTAAGATATAAAGTTTCTAACCTTTAGCTGACAGTATCATCTGCACCACGGCATTGAAAATGTTTTTACGATGTCCACAACACAATTTAAACCAATCTAAATAAGTAAAACACTTCAAATTTGATAAATATTTGCAATTTTGACACTAAAGATGTTAACAATTTCACCGGTAACTCAGCACTGCAGCGTGCAGGTCTGCAGGCTAGCAAAAGTTTGTTTGAGCGTGTTTGGGCAATTAGTAGTAGGGATAGCTATACATTTGAACTAGGCAAATAATACATGAAATTTTAAAGCAAATGAAATATAAAACACTTTGATTTTAATTATTTTAATTTTGGAAGTAAAATATATATTTCTACGGAAGATTTTCATGTTACTAATAATGCTAAGGCTTTCCAAAATATAATACAGAGATAAATTTAAAAATATGTAGATATGCATTTAGGATACTGCCCCAAAAAGAAGACTGTAAAACCATTAAGAATTAGTCTTTAACATTTTGATTGAAGGAAAGGTACCAAATTACAGTGCCGGATGGTGATTTTTAATAAATTGAGGCATACTTCAAATTATTTTGTATTATGTTGAACAAATGTATTTCGTATGAGGTACTTTAATTCTGACTAACTTTTTTCAATTTTTTTTCTTTTAATGAGAAATAAAGCCATTAGGACGTGAACCAGCTCCACACCATTATTATTATTTATATAGCGTTTGTTTAGAAATACAATCATTACACATTATTTATTTATTTATTTAATGATGATCAACCCAACAGGCTATGCCCAGATAAAGGGTTGTAAAAAAAATACAAAATATACTCAACAAAACATAAAAATAAACAAAATGCTTATGACATATTACATAACATATTAATGAAATTTTTAAATTCCAAATGAAATATATCAATCCTCGAAAACTTACAATTACAAAGATTGCACATACGATATATAGGCGACAGCATTAAATAATTAGTTCTAGCACCCGGTAAATAAAAAGTAAAGCTACTTCTGGTACGAAAAGAGGGAATATGAAATTGGAGAGAGGAAAGAGTACAAGGATCGTCAACGCCGCTGTTTACAACTTTAAATAGATGTATTATTAGGGCATTTTCACAGCGTTCAAAGAGATTTTTGAAATTAAACATATGTAACAACTGTTTATAATTTACAGAATAATCAGGGTAGTTATTATGTGCCTTGTAATAAAGGTATTTGAGAATTTTTTTTTGAACAGATTCAATCAGATCTTTATGAACTTCGTAAATAGGGTTCCAAATGATGTGACAGTACTCTAGCTTAGAGCGGACGAAAGAAAAGTATAGGTTCGTAATTGTTGATAAATTTAGGAAAGTTCGAGTATTTCTTATTATGAAGCCTAGAATTCTCATGGCACTGTTATATATATCTTGTATATGATGTGTAAATGTAAATTTGGTGCCATATTTGACTCCAAGATCTCGTACAGTAGTAAATCGCGACAAGGTGACATTTTCATCGTATAATTATAAACAATTGGTAATAGTTTCCTAGTAAAAGACATTACTGTACATTTATTTAGATTAAGATGTAATTTGTTAATTGAGCACCATTAAAAGTAACGAATGATAAATAAAATAATATCTTAGGAAAGGTTGTAGATGCAATTAGTGCTACCCTTGCAGAGACTGAGTTGATTCAGGAGGTAGAAAACACTGTTGAAGATGATGTAGTACTGTATTGTTTATCCCACAGAAAATAAAATTACTGCGTCGATACTACTGTATTTAGGCATTGTAATGAATGTAAAGACCAGGAGATCCCCAAGATTGCCGATTAGTGCTAGTTCATTTAGCGTTACCCAGGGTGCACCACGAGGAGGCGAACTAGCTTTACACCCCACTAAAGTTATTAACGATACTGGTTTGTGTGTGTGTGCAGAGCTAAACAAGAACGCGAACGCTCCCCACTGGACCTAGAAGATGAGACAACTCAAACCTCCAGCCCGGGCGGCTGGCAAGGCCGACTATCCGCCTTCCTGCACGTACATCGCGGGAGCCGCGCGTCTTCCCGCAAGTCCTCCAGGGCCTCGGACGCCAGCGACCTGAGCGAGCTGGGCGGGCCGTGGCTTAACCTCCCGCTGCTGCTCCTCTCGGGAGCGGCCAACGTGGCGCCGGAGGAGCTGCTGGAGCGCGACTCCCGCGACGCCGGCACCGACGGCGACGACGCGGGCAGGAGGAGGAGTGTCTACAACTTCCCCTTCTTCTTGAAGCACCAGGATGCGGTCGAGAAGGAGGATGAGAGTCCGCCGCAGATCAAACGGGGCAGCTTTAAGGTACTTGTCAAAAAAACTAAAAGTTTTATATATATACAAATTTATTGTGTATCTAGGGTCCATCTTCTACAACCCTTCACCCAGCAACCGCCGAGTCCTCAGTCCCCAAACGAGGCAGCGTAATCCGCCGTCGAAGCACCAAAAGACGTCAACCCGACCCATCCCCCTGTACAGATGTCTCCATACTAGTAACCGAGGCATCGCCTGAGATGCCAATTCAGGCTCCCCCCGCAGAATTGGTCCACGTTCTGGTCCACCGGGAGTCCGAGGAATACGTGGGCGAAGAGGCCACCACTGCGGAAGTGATAGTGGTGCCTCCACCGCCAAGTCGAACTGGGGAAGGCACCACTCCAAGGGCTGACAGGGCAGGGGATTGTGTGATAACTATAGAGCCTGAGGAGACGGAGATCTACCAAGGTAGCTGATTAAAAGGGAAGCCCATCATTACCCATAAAGGGAGTGGTGAATGGTTGTGAATGAACTATATACGTATACAGTAAAATAGACGATCAATAGGACACGTATTCCTAGTATAATAGCAATGATTGTATAGCTAATATTATGGAATTTAATTCTGTAATAGTAGATATATAATCCCAAAATATTTGTACATATAAAAAGCTGGTTCTTCGAAATATGATTCTTTACTCCTGTTTCTAAATTGTACCATAATTAATGCGTGCAAAGATACTGAAAAATCTGCCAGTATCAACAATTAAAACAACAACCATTTAAGAATGTCATTTATATTCTAAATAGTGTATGATATGTACCTATAATTAGGTCACAGTAAATGGGCAAAAGAAGAAAACTATCAAGTAAAATCTCTTGAAAAAGAGCGTATACCATAATTTGTAAAACCGCATTTTTGTGTTCAAAACTGATCCCTTTAGATCAGTGGTTCCAAACGGTGTTCTGCAAACACTTCGAAAGTGTTCCCGATTTTTTTGGCAATTCTAATTTAACTGTTTCGCAAATTAAAAATTAATATGAATGGACCCAGTGAAAACTGCATCATATGAATATTGAAATTTATTTCCACCATTCTTTCTTATTTAAAAAACAATACCCGTATTGTAGCGGAGTATTTTGAATAGAGTTAACACAGAACTCAGATTGCTCTTTCTTACCAGAATTAAGAAAAGAATTGCTTGGTTTCTCTCAAAATAAAAATATCTTATTCGTGGAAGATCCGCCTAAAATTATTTAAACCATTTAAAAAATTCACGTAAATTTTGTAGTAATAACACGTACCATAATTTTGGAGACATTTCTATGTTCAAAACAAATCCCTTGGAATGGTATTTTGATATTCGAGAAAACCATTTATAAAAGTTTATTTCGACAATGAAAATTTGACATCAACAGACGATAACTAGATTCAAAACTATATTAGTTAAATTTTGTAATGAGAGCCAGAAAAAATGCAACAATTTACAAAAAGGAATAAAGGGAATATATTTTGAAGAACTGCCATAAATTTCCTTACCAACTTCTGCATTTCGTCCACTATAAATCAATGTTTTTATTATATAAATATCAAATAATAAAATTGTGTATAGTAAACAAAGTGCGTCGATATGTAAAAGTTGTTAAAGAGATTTAATTAGTATACATAGTTCTAGTTGTAAGTAAACAATAATATTCTTAGCTTACTAGTTTTTTGTTTTATAAACAGGGTTACATTTATAATATTAAGTTTGAAATGTTATTGTTATTGTAAAGAAGGTAAAGTGAATTAATTCTAATGATGCATGAAGCATTGTACATAAGAGTTATAGTGCAGTTCTAATATAAGATTAGCATTGTTGAAATACATAATGACAGATAGGTACAACATGGCAAAATTCATTTAACCTATACATCACACGAAATTGTCTAATTAAATAAATTCTGCCATCTTAATAACTATATTCGGCCTACAGTAAATGTTATATAGAAAAGAAAGTGTGTATATTATCTGTCGTTTACGTCAAGTTTCAACAAATATCTCCAAAGATTAAGTCAATTATTCTAAAGTCACATAGTTTTGTCAATTCCAAGGTTGAACTTTGGATCCAAAAGTCGTACAATCATGTAGTTACTTTGAGAATCTGGTAGTTTAAATTTTAGCACTTTCGCTTTGTATTATAGCGACGATCAGACATTAGCACGAAGGACGCAGGCAATTATTGTCCTCATAGATATTAGTTCAATTTCTTTAAATTATGGATCTTATTACTAATTTATTGGGTTACTACTTAATATCCTTCCATATAAGGCATAATTTGAAGCCCCAAATTATGGTACAAATTACAAGCATTATTTTTTAGATCAATCTTGAGTTTACCAAACACTTGTACCAATTCTAAAACATTGTTTTCCTTGTCATATAGACATCATTTTGATTCCCAAATTATGGTACATACACATGCAGTATTTTCGATATAAAATTAGTTCCATCTTTGGCTGTACATTTATATACTTATACCATTTCTAAAGAATTGGTATTGTTTTACGTATAGATTCGATCATTTTGATTCCCAAATTATGGTACATGGTTTCTTCACCAAAGAAATGGTGTTTTTTCTATCAATTATTTCAGGGCAATAAATGTTGGGCCATCTTCGTACGAGGGACGAAAGTAACGTCGTATCCGCTAATGTCTGGAAAGTTTCATATCAATTTACGACAAGATTTATATCTTAACGCTACGGACGCCGAAAGCTGCAAAGGGTTTACTTTCTTCCGCGTAGATGAACACCCTGTGTATTTATCTAATACGCAAGAAAAGGTGCAAATACTAGCTATTTTTCCACAGCAAGGCATTGACAATATTATATTAATTACCTAAACCTACAATCAAAGGCCTATGTAGATAAATCTTTAACATCTTAAAACATTTAAATTTTACTATTTTTACAGCCAGAATTAATACGCGTGAAAGTGGAGTCAGTGACTAGATGATTTTGACTTGTGTTATTGTGATTTGTAGTTAGAAGCACAGTCCCTAAAAACACTCAGAAAAGATAATCTAGAAAGAAAAGACATATTTTGTTACAAATATATCCAAACATATCATCAAATCGTTCTACTTTTCAGAAAACAAAATATCTTTCCATTTCCAGGTCCCTAGAATCCAATTTTCACGATGATGTCTGTCTGTCTGTCTGTATGTATGTGTATGTGTGTGTGTGTGTATGGATTTTGTCCCAGCCCAAACTCAAATACTATCATTCACAAAATTCTGAAACCTATTTCGACCCTATTCTCTAAACAAAGGATGCACAGTATATACAGTGATGCGCCCAAAATTTTACTTACAAGTTCGACCATTCACCATTCAAAGTGGTTTTTAATTTTAAAAATTATTTATTTGCAACATATCAAAGAGTTTTGGACTTCTCTGGAGTTTATATAATTGTAATTATTGTGGTCAAATCAAAAAAAGAGTGTCGTACGAATGTTTCTTATTTTCCTAAATTTTACTGACGAACCTTCGAAAAATTTACGTAACAAGACCTGAAAGTGATACTTTACTGGGTGAGCAAGCATATTCTAGAGCGAGCCGTAGGCGAGCTTTGGAAGCTTGTGAGCCCAGTATAGACACTTTCAGGTCATGTTGGGTACAATATTTTTTTGCGATCCTGAAAAAAGAATAAAAAAGTATTATTTTATTTTTTACTGCGAGTAAGAAATAAATAAACTGATCTCCATGGAAACATTTAGCTTTACCGGTCCCGGGATCGGTAAAGTACTTTCCGATCCCTTATAGACAACTTTCCGAGCTAGCTCAGCAAAGAAGGACTTTCCGGTCTAAATAGTGATCAGAAAGAGCTCATTTTCTGGGCGATCGCGAAAAAACATTTTAAAGAGTGCATTCTTTTCGGTTTATTTTTTCTGAGTGTCCATGTAAATAATGTAATTACCCCCACCATCGAAATGTGAGCAAATGAGTGACAATGTATGACATAAGAGCTTAATTCAATTGTTATTTTGATCTTCCATTAAAAATCGTTAAGTTTACGATAATTTAGATTTAGGTATCAAGTTGGCGAAAGAAAGTAGAAAGACAAGGGGCCAGTCGTAAACGGAGAGCTCAAATAGACATCATCATGTTGAAAGCAATTAATTTTGTAAAAAGCCTTGTTTATAATATGATCGTTAAAAGTGTGATAATTGTGAATACCAAATAGATATAGTTTTAAATCTTTTTAACAATCGTTATATAAATAAATTTATCTTTTAACGAGTGGTGACAATGAAGAAATGATTGGAGAATTGTGTCTTCATTGTTGGTACTCATTTTGTTGCTTCAGAAATACGAAATCAATTCATAAACGAAAATAAAACCTAGAATGCCTTTTAAATGTCATTGATATGTTACACAGGTTTCTTTATAATAGTTTGTTAACGCTAAATAATAGTTGAAATTTAGATATTGTGATGTACAAATAAAAACAATGTCAAGAGTTATCCATTTAAATAAATATTATAAAATTTATTTACATTGATTTCAAATTATTACCCACCAAACAGAATACCACTCGAATGAAGTTTATTATGTATTATTTTCTATTTGGAACCTGCTATTTATTACGACACAAAGACAAAAAAATATCTGAAGACACCTTTGAAGAGAAGTTACACAAATACGTTCTAAAAATTTTTTATAAATTTTTACAAGGCACACGTTCTAGCAATAAATGGAATAAAATAACTACTAAAATTACTAAAAATTACGTAGAATATGTTTTCTCAGCAATGTTAGTATGTTAGGGTGTTTGAGTCAGCACTCTAATACATCTATGAAGAAGAAAATCTCATAATAAGACTACATCGTACAAAAAATATCCTATCTTTAAGAGGTAACACTGTGGCAAGAATAATAGATTATATGCACTTATTTCCAATTCCTGATATGGAAAGAAAACATTTGAAACAAGGATGGTAAACTAATCGGGCATCTTGGTACGAAATCCAAAAACATAAAGAAGCATAAACGAAAAATGAAAATAAGGTTGATATGGTTTGTTCGAAATCCAGATAACCAGCTGACTCCTAATATTTCAATAATAGTTGATGAATCTGAGTCTTGATGCAGATATGCTATTAATTTTATGAAAAAAGTATAAAACGTTTTAGTGCGAAGAGACCAACTAGCCATTTATGAACATTTCCGTGAAATATATCTCGATACAAAACTTTTGTTACTAAGTTAAATACCCGAGAACAAATAAATGCCGGGAAGAGATCCATTGGATCCCGACAACGAAATAAATGCCGGGAAAAGATCCATTGAATCCCGACAACAAAATATATGTTGGGAAGAGAATCCATTGGCTCCCAACAAATTAATTCTGGAAAAAGAGACAACCTACAGTAAATACAGCAGAAAACAAAAAAAGAACAAAATTTCAATAATATTTGGTAAACCTGAGTCTTGATGAAGATATGCTATTAATTTTTTGAAAAGTATAAAACGTTTTAGTGCCCAACTAGTCATTTATGAACATTTCCATATTCAAAACGTTTGTTACTAAGTTAAATACCCGACAACAAATAAATGCCGGAAAGAGATCCATTGGATCCCGACAACGAAATAAATGCCAGGAAAAGATCCATTGGATCTCGACAATAAAATATATGTTGGGAAGAGGATCCATTGGCTCCCAACAAATTAATTCTGGAAAAAAAGACAACCTACAGTAAATACAGCAGAAAACAAAAAAAGAACACCAAATGACATACTACATAAAATTCAAAGTTTTATTTACAATATTACATTATGTCTAAATATCCTCATAATTTACTTGGTAGATACTCTGGTGCGTTTATTCCAAGCAAAATTAACACCATAATTCTTGACTCTTTCTAATCTTTCAGTCTGTTCTGTTACAAACCATTCCCAACCATTTTTGTCGCAGTAGGCTATGGCATCGTCTTTACAAGTGAATTCTACTTTCATATTGGACAGAGGATCACCGCTAAAAAATATATCGTTTAATTATTAATCATTTCTATTAAGTTTCTAATAAGACTGAGAGAAATATTTCCAAATTATTATTATTAGGAAGATCCTATAGCCCTCCTTAAAATGATGTAAAACACGAGATTCGCGCGAGACGCTACAGCTCGCAGTTTTCAACTATTTATTACAAACTATACATATTATGAAAGAAAAAAGTATGATCTACATATTAGCAGTACACTTTAAAAAAAATCCTTAGGGGCCGAGTTATGATTGCTTCAAAAACAGCTATGTAAAATTACAAAAATTTCGTTTGGAACATATTCATTGGTTTATGTTAATAACATACTAAAAATTTATATATAGTAGGGGACGGATCAATACTGTGTCTTTTGGACAGTAGTTGAATCATATGCATAGTTTGCTTAAAATATATTTAAAATGGTTAAACAAAATTAGAATATTTTTAGGTGACAAATTTCAAAATCTAGACAGCTCTTGCATAAAACGTCAAATGAAAGAACACTAAAGTCAAGTTTCTAGAAATTGGGCAATCATGTGACTTTCTTGTCCTTGATAAGCAAAAATTATAATACAAGATTCACACATTACATATTTCATTATTGATCCACTTACGTCGAAGTCCACCCCATCAAAGGGTTCTCCCAACGTTCTCTATTGTCAAATTCAATCTGCCAAAAATGAATATTATCTGTACCGCTTTGCATCGAATTTTTAGCTGGCATATAAATACGAACACGCCTTGTTTTAATATGTTCTTCAGGGATACCACTGATCGGAGCAATTTGATCCTACAAACTATATTTTTAAGCTCCAATTCGTGACATAAAATGTCATATCTTACGTTTCCACGAACTTCAATCAGAGTTTCGTGTTGTTGTTTACGAGCAACTTCATCGGGCTTTAAAACTGCAAGTTCAGAAACTTGGGGTGCTTCTTTCACGCTTAGAGCCTGTTTTATGCTTTTGTATTGGACAGAAGTTGAAGATAAAGACCTTTAGAATGAGTTTAGGTTATGATACATATTATTTTGAAATATATTTGTCGTATTATTTTACCTTTGCAGATTACCATGTTTTATAGCGAGAGTACATGAACGTAGTACTAACGAAGCCATATTAAAGTAGTTGAATTATTAAATAGTTGTTATGAAATGAGCAAAGATTGGATAACAGCTGCTTTTAGTTCATTATGTCACCGCTAAAATGTGTAGCTTGTGGCAGTAGCATAGAACTATATAAGGCTTCTATTAAATTGAATGGATTAATAAGCAATATATTATTGTTACGCAAGATGCTATTATTTTTATAACAAACAATGTTATTAATAATTTCATGTTTTAAAATTACATTTAAAATTTTGAATCGAAAAATGTTACCTTTGTGACACGCGACTTAAAATTGGCGGGATTTTCAATTTAATTTAACGAATATGAATTTTGTAGGGTTTTCAGTATATATTACAATAATTTTGTAAATATTATTTCAAGATTTGTAACGTTAAAAAACAATATTTTCTACTGCATCTTTATAACTATTTTACTTATTTAAAAAAAAATATTGGTAGTAATGTATGCAAGAACAAATTTTTCAACCATATTTAAAACAAAATTATAAAAAAAAATTACTGAAATATAATAAATTTGTGTAGTTATGTTTTTATTATATTTATAAAAAAATATTGTTAATATCAAAAGAAAATACAATACAATTATTTCAATGTTTTGATTATTGTAATCAATTATTGTCAATTATTTTCTCTCTATTTCTGACAATGTTATTATTATTTTTAAATAACTAATATGAAATATAAGATAGATTTTTAAAGTTTATTGTATTTATAAAAACTATTGTTTACTAATATCAAAAGAAAATACAATGCATTATTATTACATCAATGTTTTGATTATTGTAATCAATTATTTGCTCTGTATTTATTAGAAAGTTATGAACTATAAATTTTTAAAGTTTACTAAAAAATATTTTTTATTAATATCGAAAGAAAATACAATGCATTATTATTATTATATCAAAGTTTTGATTATTGTAATCAATTATTGTAATCAATTA
Source organism: Ophonus ardosiacus (assembly GCA_943142095.1). Lineage (NCBI taxonomy): Eukaryota > Metazoa > Arthropoda > Insecta > Coleoptera > Carabidae > Ophonus > Ophonus ardosiacus. The sequence goes on along the minus strand of OW964838.1, from coordinate 1,141,987 downwards.
TTGTCAATAATTTTATCTTTATTTATTACAATGTATTATTATTTTTTAATGACAGTACTACTAAATATGACAGATTTTTAAAAGTTCAACAATTTTTATGTAAAGAAAGTTTCTAAAATTTACTATCCGACTATTTTTTACCTTCCGTCACCTTCAATACTTTTATTTCTAAAAATTCAGTTGTTCAAATACTCTAAAAATGCGTACACTTATTGTCACATTCTCTTAACAATCAAATAATATTACTACCAAGTTCATATCTACCCATTTTTGAATTATTGCCCCAAAAGTCAATATACCCCACATTTAGATAAAAACTTCAAAATTTTCAAAAATCTAATTTTTATGTATCTAGATACTTTTCAATGCGCTGATTCCAAATTTTGAAACCGCAGGTCGATATCTCGTTTCGTTCTCGAGATATTTAAATTTAAAGTTTTTCTCAAAATTGCCCATTTTTGGGTATTAACCCAAAAATGGGTCGAGATATGAATTTGGCGACATCACCATTCGATTCTACGGACAAAAATACATAAGTATAGCAATTTTCATAATTTTTGTCCAACCGGTTCATTTTTTATGAATAAAAGTTTGAAAATAGCCAAAATCTGAAAAAATCCTAAGGGGTACCCCTTAGGATTTTTTCGATTTTTTGCCATTTTCAGTTATTTTGCTTTAGAGATTGTATGCGGTGTTCAAAAATTCTGAAAATTGGTGTACTTATGTAGTTTTGCCCGTAGAATCGAATGGTGTTGTCGCCAAATTCATATCTCGACCCATTTTTGGGTTATTACCCAAAAATGGGCAGTTTTGAGAAAAACTTTGAATCTAAATATCTCGAGAACGAAAAGAGATATCGACCTGCGGTTTCAAAATTTGGAATCAGCGCATTGAGAAGTATCTAGATACATACAAATTAGATTTTTGAAAATTTTGAAGTTTTTATCTAAATGTGGGGTATATTGATTTTTTGGGCAATAATTCGAAAATAGGTAGAGATATAAACCTGGTAGTAATATTATTTGATTGTAAAGAATATGTTACGTAAGTGTACGCATTTTTAGAGTATTTATATATGAGTATTCATAATGTATATTTGTGATAATTTTATTGGATTTATAGAATATTTTTCAATGAACTTTCTCTATGGAATTTGTAAAAAAATATATTATGTTCGTATTACAATATGACTGGATATATAGAATCTTTTCCAATGAACTTTTAGTATGGGATTTGTACAAAATACATCAAATTAACAGAAGGTCTTGTGCTGGCCACGACAGACTTTTTTTAAAATTTTGCGTATTATTTTGCAATGTAACATTGGTGCACTCTCCACGCCAGCAATAACTACCCGTGAGGTAACGCCTGTTAAGCGCATTACCGATTTCCATGTACAAATACACCCAGTAATGGCTAATATGCCGTGATGATATATATATATATATATATATATATATATATATATATATATATATATATATATATAATTGCGAATCTAAATAAATGATATACCCTAAAGAATATTATCAATATATGTATGTTTTGGAGGAAAACAGTATTTTTAATTTAGGATGCTTTATTCAAGTCTATATTATTTTCCTCTAAATACACATACCTGCAACGTACTGATAAGGACTTTGCACCCCTGTTACAGGATTGGTGGATGTTCACATTTCATCCCCGTACATTCCCTTGCAAAAATGTTTTATGGAGGGTACAGTCTATACGAAAATTTTAACCACTGACGACTTAGATCACAATATTTTACTTATGAACCTATGGAAGACGCACGCATATTCTATGAAGATGATATATACTGTAACTGAAGAATGCTACTAAAAAACATCTCAAATTTATTTTCAAGTAAACAAGCGACCCAATAATGCAACGAAGGCAATAATAAAACATACATGTTTTGTCTTACATGGCAACATAAATCGATAAAACTATCACTGAATCTAAATATTAATTTTAAATATGTTCACCAATTAATATAGTAACTTTAGCGTATGACTATACAATTGTCTCAACCAGGTGAAATATTATAAAATTTGGACAACTGTCTGACGATCCTCAAAATTCTTGAAGATTGTCTGGTCGCCGACTTGTGCTAGTTGATTTAGCGTTACCCAGGGTGCACCACGAGGAGGCGAACTAGCTTTACACCCCATATATATATAGTGTGTTAATTAAGAACCTGACCATAGGCGTTTAACATGGGAAAACAGTTTTTCTTTGCGCAAAAGACCCCAATTAATTTTAGACAAAAATGTTTCAAATAAATGTTGTAGATATTAATATTCTACGCCTAAATTAGTAAATAGATTTAATTTTGCACGTTTAGTATCTTGTAGAATCTAATTTGAAATTGTATGAATATTGTTCATTTGTAGCGATACCTATGAAATTGAAACAAAATTACAAAGAAATTCATATCGTTCGAACTGTCAGAAATTTAATTTATTGGTTACATAATGTGAAAAAACAATAATAATAAAAGTTATTTAAATGTTAGATTTTAAAAATAATACCTGCGTAGTGATTTAGGTGCAGAATTAAATTATCTGCAACTTTTAATTGAAAACTGAATTTCTGACAGTTCAAACAACAGGCATTTCTTTGTAACTTTGTTTCAATTCCATGGGTATCGCTAGAAATGAGCAATATTTTTATACAATTTCAAATTAGATTTCACAAGTTATCAAACGTGCAAAATTAAAACTGTTTAATGATTTAGGCATAGAATATAATTGTCTGCAACACTTATTTGAAACATTTTGTCTAAAATTAATTGGGGACTTTTGCGCAAAGAAAAACTATTTTCCCATGTTAAACGCCTATGGCCAGATTTTTAATTAACACACTGTATATATGTTTCATTTCAAATGGGACAGGCAAATACATTGCTGTCAATCAAATATCGAGTCGTCACCATAGATTTGACAAACCCAATGTTTCACGTTAAAAAAAAAACTCACGGTATAAACATTCAACTTTGCTGAACACTAAAACTGGTCACAGTTATCAACAAAACTTGTACTGTTTTCGTTGATAATTTGTTTTTGTATCCACCCCTCCAGATTATCTCTTAAACCAACAATCTTATTCTACAGTATCCGGTCTTAAAACCGTTCTGTAACTTCGAAGATAATATCAGATATTAAATGTTGTTTATTCTCAAAACAAGTCGAAATTACGCACGCCACATATTTTGAATGGCACAAAAGTGACTTTTATAGTGCACTCTCCACCATTACAGATATCTATGACAAAGCAGATTGGCACACCCAGATATGGGTATGATATTATTACAAACAAATGTTACAGTGACATTCAGGGATCTTAAGAAAAATTTAAAAAACAATGTGTCCCTGTCAAGAAATTAATTCTGAATTTGAAGGGCGAAAAATTCCGCTAATCCAAGTTTTAATTAATTACCAGTTGATCTTAATTAATCCCCGATTAGTTGAACCGTGCCTTCGACTCATCTTTCAGGATTTGCTAATCCTTGTCTTTTCCCACACTTCAAAAAGTAACTTTTTTATCTATTACCCTGTCGACCAATGTTTTGACTTACAAAATATGCTAATTATTTCGACGCGTGCCCATAAATAGGGGATGATCTGACATGAATAAATATTTAGGGGATGACAGTAAGGGATGTCACTCAAAACCGGCCAATCGGAAAAGCGGAAATAGGGGTGGGATACCGGAAATAAGAAATAAATAGATTGGGGAAGTCAACTTTGAAATGAAATCAATTTTTTGATCAGATAAATCAGACATTGGACAAATTTAGAAAAGAATTAATCATCTGCATATATTTGTAACACATTCAGAAGTGTTTTTGCTTTGTGGTGTACTCTCTACAGCAGCTTAAGTGCCCGTTAAATACACCTAACATATATGGAACCCAAACTTATAAATTATAAAATCTACACAAATGGTTCAAATATCTACGAAATTCTTCCGCTACTTTAAACACTTAAAAAAAAAATTGTGGGCTAAATAACTGGTGATAATAGTTCGACCAGTATTTAAAGCTTTTATAGAGACTCTTTACTTTTGGCACAATGAAAAAGAAAAAACCTTTTCAGCTCTTCCCATGAATGTCGATTGAGGAATATGTAGTTAGACAGGTTGTAAATATTATAGTTTTTGAGAAATCGTCCTTCCAACATTCAGACACACATATACACACATTCACACACAATACATTCATCGTAAAAATGTTAATATCTGATTCTAAGGACCGAACTAATATGAGTTTGGAGTACATAGAAAAATCTCCCAATAAAAAAATCATATGAAAACTGGCGCCCATAAAAACCATTTTTAATATTTGCCCTATTACTTATTTCAATAAATATAATCTATCAATGTAATATACCCCAGAAAAGTGCATTTTATTTTCAGATTTTTCTCGAACTAATATGAGTTCGGAGTACATACAAAAATCTCCCAATAAAAAAATCATGAAATCCGGCGCCCATAAAAACCATTTTTAATATTTGCTCCATTACTTGTTTCAATAAATACATAACCTATTAATGTAATATACCCCAGAATTGTGCATTTTATTTTCAGATTTTTCTATCGCGTGAACAATAACATATTGCACTCAGTGAATCGTGTATAACTAGGGGTTGAACTAATACGTTTTTTACGAGGGGATGAAAATCCCACCCTCTATTTCGTGATGTGGAATAAAGTATATACACGTGACCTTTGTGGTGAGAAAATGCCAGATTAGACCTTAATAACGGATGAGATTCACGAAAAATTTAAGAGGATATGAATAAATTATTTGAAGATTTGCTTGCAGCAAATTAAAATAAATGCATCATGTTTTGCAAAGTAGTTGAGAATAGATCCATTCTGACAACTTTAAGCAAAAAACAAAATCCGATCGAGCTGTCAAATTTTTGAGATTTCTGCATGGCAGCCCTTGACGATACCTCTCATTTGATACCAAACACGACATGGTTTTGACAATCTTATTTAAAAAAAAAACAATATTCGATCCTTCTGCCAAATTCTTGACATTGGAATATTTGTTTTTTACTTAGTTACTTATGGGAAGTGTGGCAACACTCGAAATGCATATGAATCACGGACATGAACCTTCAAAAATTATGATTTTTAAATATGTTTTAGGGCTTCTTAACTACTGTGGAAAAACCGCCTATTGTCAGGAAATCAAGTTGAGTTATTCTCTACATCCTAGAAAAATTATCATTAAAATCGCTCTTACTGTTTAGGCTGTACAGGTGAATAAAATTTTCCCGATCGTCGTCATGAATTCAATATAGAAATATATAATATATATATTGCTGTTCTAATCTTTTCCTTTCATGCCTAGTTCGGGAATATAAAAACGACCTCTTATATAAAATGTTTTTTACTTAATTATAATATAGATTTTTCTTCTCCATTTGTTACACAATATGACAGCTCTATTGTCAATTAATTTTGTGATAAACATGAAAAACTAATTTATTTATAAATTAGATGAAATATAGGTTTTGTAAAAACGCGTTTTATCGATTTTCATAGCAGCAACCGTACTACCTACAATTATTAATAATAGCTATTATCCTTCAATAAAATTCAATCACCAAAATCCTCTCGGTAGGCGTGGTTTTGCCAGAACCACCCACGATTTTCATTGGCTGCTGAAACTCGCATCCCTTATTTCTATGAAGCTGCAATTTTAGCTCACGTTTCCCCATAGGATAATCTACTAAACTCGCTTATAATAGTGGGCACAACTATACGAATGTGTTGCTGTGATAGGGAATAACATTGATATGAATGGACCAAGAAAATACTTGGTTTGGGTTGGAAATATAACAGTGGTCCACACAGCATCCAAGGGATGAAATCACTTGACTTTTGACTCTTGAAGGGTGAGCTTATTAACCGCGAAGAGTAAATACCAGTTGAAGTGCTAGTGAGTAGTATTTGTTTGCAAAGTGGTTGAGCATATATCATTTCTAATGGTGAGTTATTTTTTATTTTGGTACTTTAAGGTGTAGTTCTTTCCTAGACAATTTTGACTGCTGAAGAAATAACGCGTAAAAGGCACCATTTATATATATAGTTTGTAATATTCTTTCAGTTTTGTTATTTCATGGATCTAAATATACTAGAAACATATGCTATTTCTAATTATAGCTTTAGAAAAAAAAAGAATATTATGTGTATAATCTACATACACTATAATTGCAAGTATATTTAAGTTAAGTTTAATGCAAGACATTTTTATTCAAATAAAAACTGTTTGATAATTGTTGCCTACGAAGAAATAAAGGTAATACCTACTAAAATTATGTCGCGAAAAAAATTATTATAATCTTTGGGAGGTAATATTTTTGGCAAAAAATGGAGGAAAAGTAATATCGTGAACAGAACAAGGCAGTGTAAAAGAAAATATCAGAAAAAATAATAATGGATTAGCTGTCAATATAGAGTCCTATTTAATTTCATGTTCTCATTAGGGAATGCAGATGTAAATAAAGAATTTAATCTGTAAAATTGTAGGCGTAAGTTTCGTCACATCCTTTGTCGATTATAATAAACGAATATTTGTTGACAAATATCCTTATACGATTGGCTGGCCATGAATTTTAAGAAAACTTAAGAATAAAATGAGATTGGAATAGCAGTTTGGGTGGGCATGTTGCGTGGGCATGTTGTGTGGGCAATTTGGGTGGGCATGTAAAAAGGGCAGTTTGGATGAGCAATTTGGGTGGGTAAATTTAAAGTCGTTTCGTCCATTAATATAATTAAATTAGGTGTGAAAACTTGGGGGACTGCTATTCGCTAGTGAAATAGAGCAATATGACGTCTAGCAGCGAAAATATGAACTAGTACATGGTAGTAAGTCCTAGCCGAGGTAGCGGCAAACGCATCGTTTCTGTCACTTATTTAACAAATAAATCACGAGTGGATTGAAATTTGTAGGCTATACTTCATTTTACGTAAGAAAATAGTAGATTACTCTTAAGAGCCGACCATTTTTACATGCATTGGATAAATAATTTAAATTTGTGAAACCAAGCTTTGTCAATAATAAATATATTTATATGTAAAAATGTCAAAATATGGTTAAACATCACTTAATTCTGTAGATTTTATTTGACAACTGAAAGGCGATATTTGTTTCGTTTCTGTGATATAACTTTATATTCTGACCAATCAAAGGGTAGAATTTATGTATCCCTAACTAAACCAACGCTATTCTTACGTGAAATAAAGTATAATAACAAAATCCAAAACTTCTACACGTTTTAGTTGCGTTTAATCTATGTACGCCATTAGCACGCAGAAATCCAGATATAATTAATTTCCATAATTTCCCGAAAACAAGAACCTAAATTCTATAGAAAAATTTACTAGAGAAATTTGCCAATTTGAAATAGTTGGTAGACGAAAGTTATGCATTCATCTTTTAAAAATGGAAAAAGAACCGAGTAAAAATAATGCTTGCTCCTTGCATCTTGTAAAGCAAGATTATATTTTGCCGGGTATAACTACAAGATAATAATTACTTAGTATCTTTATTAAAATACTTCGTAATGAAATCCAAACTTGTAGACCTGCCTGCACAAAGATGACAATAAAATAATAATACTTATCTCTCCATTAATCTACCAGACTGTAATAATGCAGTACTATGTAGATTCAAGAAAACAAAGACTCGAATCATGTAAATTCAAAATTCGAGAGAATGCTGAACATAATTTTTATATGAAACGGACTAGTTCGCAAAATTCGAAATGTTTTCATACTAGAAACATTATTTTTATTTAATATTACCTATAATATTAATATTACTTATAATATTAATATTACTTTGTATTTCAAACGCCGCAGTGTATAAGAATACAGTTGCGGGAAACGAAGCATCTACCTTAAACCGGCCATATTGTTACGTCAGGCGCTAAGCTCCTCCTCTTCTTCACTCACGAATAGGATCGTCTTAACTGCTAGACCAAAGGCTAGTTTATGATTGATTTAATTTAGAAATTTATAAATATAAATTGTACATATCTGTCTTTACTGGTTCAAAATGATTTTAAGAAATTTCTGATTTAAAATTTACTTATACAATATCACCATGTGTTATATTCTAAATATAAATTTGTGAAAGCGTCCAATCATTTCACAGTATTTTAGACAATGATTTCGGCGGGAAGAATGAAAATTTCAATTGACAGTTAAACTGCTCGTAACCATACATTTTGATTTTAGAAATTTGCCGAAATGGATTTCCAAAATATGAATATATGTATATTATTAATATCACCCGTAGAACAATACACATTGTTATATGAACAAAGTGATAAACATCACAAAGATAAAATTGTAAAGTATGTATAACATAATTTACAAATAATTCCAAGACAATTATATCATCCATCTTGCTCATTTATTGTCAGATCTATAGATAAATTTTGATTTGTTTGCATGATTGTATTCTTTGATCTCTCATCCCAAATTTATAACTTAAATTCATCATAAACTATCTATAATTAATAGACCAGCAGCATGAACAGTTTTTGACAGTAAAGTTATTTCGAGACTACAGTTAGCCGACTGTCCCCCACTTATAAACGTTGAAAAATGCTCTCCCTTACCCTCGTATTTTTTTCAGCCCCTCCTCTTCCCGGAAATGGAGCCCATGGACGGAGACAACACCGACTACAGCACCACTTCCTCCCCGCCACGACGCCACCCCCCCGCTGTCCACCCTCCCAAAGACCAAGACCAAGACCACTTAGATTCCCTATCCGATGAAGATGACGTCATGTCGGACGACTTCAGCTTCGCAGATTCAGACGACGACTTAAGAAAAGTTCCTCAAGTTCACCAGGTTCACCAGGTGGTCAGTCCGGTACCCCGAGTAGCCGTGAGGAAGATTTTTACAAACAGCAGAGAAAGATGGAGGCAGCAAAATGTTAGCGGGGCTTTCGCAGAGTTGAGGAAGTTGGTTCCGACTCATCCACCAGATAAGAAGTTGAGCAAGAATGAAATACTTCGAATGGCGATTAAGTAAGTTTTTATATATAGATTATATTGCTTATTGTTTATCAATACATTGGAATCTTTATGAAAAAGTGCGTAGAAATATATGACGAATATTATGAACAATATAAGTTATTACGGCAATAGACATTGACATTGTTCATTGTTTCAATTTAAATTTGTGTATCAGACAATCGTAAACATTTACATACATATCTTTGATATAACGAAACAATTAGTTGACGTAAAAATTATATAAAATAATTATAAATAAATGTGTAGCATGACCAGCAAATATTTGATATGAACCGACAAAAAATTACATATTCGTCGAACGATTCAGATAATGTCGTTAGAAGTACTTGAAACAACTTTGTATACAATTAGCACTAAATGACATTGAAATTGTTATATACCATTAATATATAATTTGTCGGACTAATAACCTTCGTGGTGTACTATCGAATTTTTTTAAAAAAATATTACTAATCTAGTGTTGTCTCTAGACAATAAATACATAAAAGTTGTTTAATAATATACCATGTTACAAATGTCCCGTGGTCGCGTGCCTGAGTGTCTGGTCGCGAACCTGGCAGAACTTTAAATGGCACAAAAGTCCCTGTGGTGCATTCTCCACGCCAGCAATGACTGCCCGTGCGATGACGCCTTGTAAATGAACGCACGATACAAATATGCCATTATCATTACCGATATCTGTGACAAAGCAAATTGGCACACCTAGAAATAGGTAATATCCCGTGATGATTATTATTATGATTAGTTATTTGTTACAATTGCCACAAAAAGTTTTAAAATATGTTATATAAACTGAAATACGCTGCAGTTTTCGTATTAGACCAATTTGTAGTGACTAACTTTTATTTTTTACAGATATATTCGTCTTCTAAGCAACGTCCTCGACTGGCAACAAAAGCAAGAAACCCGATATGATGTCCAAGTTAAATGCGAAGCCAACTCTGATCTAGTCTATGCTAACAGAATTCTTCATAGTGGTCTTCGAATGAGAGCCAGATTAAGAAGAAATTCTTCAGTGGTTCTTCTTCAACAATCATATCAACTTTGCGATAGAAATGGCAATAATCTTTTGATGATAGCGCCGAAAGATTCAAGAAGCTTTGGAGATCTTCAACATAAAATCAAGGTGGAGAATATTGAAGATAAAGAAGATAATATGGAGAATAATAATGTAATAAAGTGTATTCAAAATGGAGATATGAATGGGAAGATCAGTAGGGAGAAAAGAAAACGGATGGATGATTATTGCGAAAGAAATAAAAGAAGAAATAATTCTGAAGACCGTTAAATTAGAATCAAATATATAGAAAAGTGTTTGATTATATAAAATGATTATATTATTACAAATAAAATAAAATTATGATGGAAATTGTATGTTAATAAAATGGCCAAAATTATTGTAACAATTGTAAAAAATATGTTCAAATGTGCAATATAATCCATGAAAAATATAATTATATTCATTTATATATCATATAACTATGTATAGAACTTTAAACTTATAACAATCTTTTATACTAAACGATTTAATTCACTATCTATATATATACTTCTATATTGAATTCATCACGACGATCGCGAAAATTTTATTCACCTGTACAGCCTAAACGGAAAGAGCGATTTTAATGATAATTTTTCTAGGATGTAGAGAATAACTCAACTTGATTTCCTGGTAATAGGCGGTTTTTCCTCAGTAGTTTAGTTAGTAGTGATTCATATGCATTTCGAAAGTGTTGCCAGACTTCCCATAAGTAACTAAGTAAAAAACAAATATTCCAATGTCAAGAATTTGACAGCACGATCGAATATTGTTTTTTTGCATAAGATTGTCAGAACCATGTCGTGTTTGGTATCAAATGAGAGGTATCGTCAAGGGCTGCCATGCAGAAATATCAAAAATTTGACAGCTCGATCGGCTTTTGTTTTTTGCTTAAAGTTGTCAGAAACATGTGTTTAGTATCAAATGAGAGGTATCGTCAAGGGCTGCCAAGCAGAAATGTCAAAAATATGACAGCTCGATCGGTTTTTTTTTTTTTGCTTAAAGTTGTCAGAACAGGGAAGCAAAATACAACGTTGCCATATTTATTTTCACAAACACATTTCAAGTTTTAATATAAAATTAAAATAAATGATGGTCCAGTATACATTTGTTTTAAATTCTTGTACAATTTTAAATAGAGTTTCTTAAGTAAATGAAAATAGGTTATATGTACCATTTGGTAATTTTGAATTCTTATACAATTTCAGAAAAGAATTAGTACTTATTGAAGTACCTTTACATGACTCGTTATGTTATTTGCCTCGGCTAGGTCTTGGCAAACAATCTCTATACTCGTCATGAATAGACGAACTTCCCTCGAAAAGTAAATAACTGTTATTTAAAGTACATTTAGCATCATGTTAACAAAAAGAGATATCGACCTGCTGTTTCAAAATTTGTAGTCCAGGCATCAAAATCTATATAACCTATTTTCTAGAAAAAATATTTGAGAGGACAAATATCTGAAAAACGAAAAAAAAAGATATCCATATCCAAAACCCTGTATCTTATTTTCGACATATCTGAGTGACATAGCAACAGTATGGTATTACGAAAAAATATTTTTCGACCAATTTTTTATCATAACTACATTAATTCAAGCCCCACGGCTTTCTGGTGTGTCTCACCCCTTCGCTGCCGTCATTACGTTATAGGGTGAATCATACCTGGCACTAGCTACTGTCCAGTTACCTGGTGACGTCACAATATCGACCTTGGTGGTCAGTGGAAAGGTATATTCCACATTCTAGTGAAATGTCAGGCGTTCTCAAACTATAATCCATAGAAAAATTGACGAAAAATTTATATATTTCTTCTAAAATATTCAAATTTAGGCTCTATAATTAAGTGAAGATATCGTCCGGAAGTTATTTTGATGGAGGCAGTATACACGACAACATTTCGTCCTTAGATGATTTGGTGCGAAAACATTTTTTCCAAAAATCCTTTAAAAAGGATAACTAAAGCTTTTTTCTCCACAATCGTTAACAAAATTTATTATTATTCAACTTAATATAGTGAGCAAAGTAGCATGTTGAATTACAAGTGAGCAAAATTCACAAGCCTATAACAATCTATGTCAGGAGTCATAAATTTTGGTGGCGTTACAAATTTTAAATAAATATCTACTATTCTATATGAAGGAACAATATTTATTTGTAGTTACCTTTTACATTAAATTTAGTTATAAACATGTACTGTTGAGTTCTTCGTGAGAATGTCTTTTTCTCACTTGTCCAGTTAGGACACTCGCCCCCGCTCGTCGGGCCAATTCACTTGTACTAAAAATAGATATTGTTCTGTCCTCTTTCTCACTAATGAAGGACAAAAAAGTACCAGACCACATTTTGTCCGTGAAGTATTCAGTACGAAGACATTTTATCCGAAAATACTTCCCAAAAAAATCACCAAAACTTTTTTACTATTGCTCTATCTTCTTCCTCACTAAAATGTCCCTCATCAAAAGTTCCTCAACTGTTTGAGAACGCCTCCTCCTTCTCGTGTTTTCATGTTGAACTCGGCTTTCGAGTCCGCAGTGAAACAGTTGAAGTTGAACGTTGGTTTCGCGCCATTCTCCGAGGAAGAGAAGAATTTGATACAGTGAATTTTTCAATGAAACTTTGTTATCTAAGTGTGGATTAATCAGTTTCCTGATGATGTATAAGTGACTAACGAATTAAATTTTGTGCAGTTCGAAAAGAAAAGCCGGGGGTAACACTTGTTGAGTTGATAGTGGAGTTAGTGAACTTTTAGAAGTTTTGGAGTTTTTAGTTAATTGGTAAGTAAGAAATATGACAGAAATATCACAAGCTAAGTAGTACTTCGGAAATTAATAACATAAAATATTCTTTATGATATCATATAAAACTTGTATTTTCTTTTCGAAACTCATGCTGTGTGTGTGGTGGTCTTTCCATGACAGCTCCGAAAACCCGCTAAAAGACGCCTTTTCTTGCCCAAATATATTTTCGCAGTTTGGCACACCAGAAATGTGTTATAGACCATAATATATTTCATTTATTTATTTAAATAGTACGGCATGTCCAACCCAATCAGAAATTCAGTTTATATATTAAAACTTTAAATTAAAATTGAAGTTGTTTTCGTTTTCATAATATAACTTAAGCACTTTAGCGAGTCTTGCAGCATTACTTTAAAATAAAGATAAAATCTTAAAGTAATTTAAATTAAAGTCTTAAAATGAGCCTGGTTATAAAAGCAGCCCTAATTTCATTATTTATTCTTTTATCGTCTATAACTCGTGAACCATGTAGCTTCAAAAAAAGAGACTATCACACATAGCACACCAAGACAGAAGGTTGTTTGCACTTTCTCTCTTCCAGTACATAAACCATGTTGAGTATATTACCAACATATGAAACAGATGGTAACGCCTTTAAGTCTACAATTTTTGCAACGGAATTTATAAAATAAAAGAATTATATTGTTGGGTAACCATGGTGAAATTTGACGTATGCAAGATATTTGTGTTCTCTTGCAATGAATAATAATTAAAAAAGTAAAATATGATATGATGCAGAGTACTCACAAATATATTTATAGAAATGTTGAAGATATATTTGATAAATTCAATGTCAAAAGTCACCTCAAAATTTTTATATTTCGGAAATCGGATGTACGATTAGATAACATTTTTTAACACTTATACATGTGTCCGTGTTATATCACTCATTTCATTAATAGAACAGATAAATGATTTTAGTAAAAGTGTTGATAAAAGATTACATGAGAAAAAAGTGAATGAAGAAAAAACAATGGAGCATAGATTATACTTCATTAGTTATATCAAGATTAAAAATCTCTGAAATGTAGAACAAGTTTTTAAAATACGTACATTGAGGGCACTTTTATTCAGGTTTAAATAGAGCACTTTTATTATAATGGCGCTACCTGTATACCGGTCCCTTCAATTCAAAATTTAAATTACTTATATATGCATAAAAGGTACATATACAAGACGAAGATTTATTTATTTATTTATTTGTGAAGTGAAGGCGTATGTTTTCCCATAATACAGATTAAATCAAAAGGTCAGGTCCATTTAAGATGTTATAACTTTAATTAATCATGAGATCTTGTGTGGAACTCTTTCAACATTCATGGTTATATCATGTCATTGAATATTTCCTTAAAAACTGAACCTACGACTCATAGAAAAATATATAATCTGAATTATGTGGCGTGAAACCTCAGTTTTAAAACATTTTAGTCATATTTTACGAGTAAAATTCCCCAAATTATTTCTGGTAATTTTGTGTGCTGTACTACCTCCATAGTGAGATATGCGTGTCGATGATTAATATATATATTTTTATTCCTATTAATTTTTCATAGATTCCGTGTTACTATCAACAAGAATTACAAAATTATTGACGTCGAGCAGTTAAGATTTATACAAAGAACAATGCTATTGTTTCTCACTGAAAGTAAATTACAGACGTGTTGAAAATAAAAAGAAGACACACCTCAAGAATAAATCACACAGTTACTTGTTTATAAAACAGTAAATTATTGTTCTCTTCAATCAATATATTGTCCGCTGAATCACACTTTGAATAAGTAAGACAATTTTATTTTGAAGGAAATTTTAAAATATTACATTTGTAAATATGTGAAAATAATGGTTTTCCCTGATACAAACGTAATGTATTTATCATTCTTGAAGAAATTTTATCATAACGTATCTTTTCCACAAGATACGTTGTGGTATTTGTCGAAATCGTAAACCACATTTTATCATGTGTGTCACAGTAAAGACGTACGGTAGTTTGTTTTTTAGTTAAAACAAATATGAACAACAAAGAATCTAACTTGAATAACAAGAAAAATAGAGAATTTATTTATTTATCTGGGTACAAAGTATGCGTGTAAAAAAATGTTTACTATTCAGAAAAAAACGAGGAAAGTAGCAGAATGAAATAGACAATTAAGACAATAACATGTCCATTTATATGTCTGGTTTTTCCGATGAATACTGCTTTTCATAATACACTACTTAATAAACAAAAATGTTGCTACAAGCTGTGCGAAATTATGAGTACACTAGTTGATTTATAAAACTCGTTAACTTTATAATTTTTAATTAGATTCTCAGTTCGTTTCAACTCACTTTAGCTAATCTTAGTAAATTGTTCTTGATCACTGATACTAAGTATACTCATATCCCACTTCTGAGGCTGCATCAACCGTGAAATAAACTCAAAATGATCTGAGTCATTTTGTTCCTCAAAAGAGGTAACGTCGTGACAGTAAATGTTTTAAATGTATTATGACAGTTGAGTAGTGGTTGAAAAAAAATGTCATAACATTTCATATCAGTTCATCTGAACTCATTTATCAAATGAACTGAGCAAAAGATTACAGTCATAATAACATTAAACATTTTACTTTTGTCATTGGTTATCTCCGTTTGTTTTATCGTTATTTACATCGCCTCGCTCTGTGGTACGAAATGAAGATACAATGTAAATAATTTGTTAATCAGTTTTGAAAAACTAAAACCAGGAATGACTAGAATTTGTATAGGCGTTATCAAAGCCAGAAGGTTTTTCCAAATCAATCTTCATTGTCAACAAAATTCTAATTACCAATCAGTAAAAGTTTCTCCTCTTATCGTCAGAAAACCATCGACGAACTCATAAAACTTTCACTAAACGTAGCGGATAGTCACCGAAGTATTTAACTATCGTAACATGGTTTAGATAACTGTTGCACCTGTTTTACAACTCTTCTCCATTAAGTTGACAGAGGACAGTTGTTAATAGGAGTATCAGAATAGATTGAGGATTTATTCGGCTTCATTGCAATATTGCAGATTCAGAAATCCGCTACAAAAACTTACGATGTGATGGTGGTGAGGATTTATCTAATACTCAAGTTCTTGAGCACATTAGAAGGTTTAAAAACGGATATCCCGAGTGATCGTTAAAGTTTTGATAACCCTTCAAGCACGGGTGAGAAGAAAAAGGGCTGAAATGTGAACAAACGTCTAATGAATTATCCATGAAAACAACGTACCGGGACACTTTGACGATATTGTTGACGGAGCAGAAAATCACCGTGTTGGTCTAGTGCCACATGACTCTTTTATTCACAAAATTTAATTCTGCGTCAAAAGGAACTAAATTCTCTTAGTCATGGGTGCGCTCGGGGCTCTGGGTTCGAATCCCACTAAGACGTGGACGTTTGGTTATGTAAACTCACTCTGTTATTGAAATTTAATCTTCTTAGCAATCAGGCCTCTACTTTTACATAACTTATTTGTATTTATTGTCAAAATGACTGTCAAATAATATTTTTGCTCTCACCTGGTGTTGTACAAACTTTAAAATAAAAAGGTCCCCAGAAATGTATTGTCAACTGCACCATTTTCGAACACTCTGTAGAAAAACCGGCAGATCTTATGAACAAACTAACAAAAAATGGAATATTCGCAGTTGCATTTTGGTCTTGCATTTTTATATCGCAACCATATTGTAATATGTACTGTTTATTTTCGTGTTTAGCATGCTAAAATAATTACTAAACGATAAAATTTTGTTGAACATTAAAGGTTATCTTCAACATTTCCTTAACTTTAAAACAAAATGACTCATTCTATTGTAAGGATACAACATAAACGTGAGAATAATTCCGCGTACTTGAATATATACAATCGTTGTTTCCTTGTTAAGATTATATTAAATAAACTACTAGTTATTGCATACATGGTTGCAAATAATTACAATAATAGCATAAAATTATTATATATATAGGAAACTGACAAGGCCCACTAAAAATAACTCGAAATTATTCGAAAAATTAAATTCCTCGTGATTGTAGTTTCTCCAATATTAATATTTTATTGCAAGATTTCTAAAATTTCTCCAAGAAAAATTTGATGATATATATCATCGCGAAAATAACAAAGCAAAGTATCACAACCAACTTGATAATTGTCGCTAATTACCAACCGGAAATGAACAAACAGTAGTAACGGAAACAGTACCGTCATGTTTAGCTGCTCTCCTTTTTTGTTCTTCGAATACATCAAATGAATTTATAAATAAGAACGTATATTGACCTGCCGTTAATATTTAAGACATAGACCCAATAAAGACATTAGTTATAAATTGGACATTTAGGCATGTTTAAGTATTTATAAGATTAACATACTTTCTTTTATTTTATTATGAAATTAATGAAGTGGTTATTGGAAAACAACATGGCTTCGCTTTCAAAATAATTGTTAGTAAACTACAAATCACTCATTTACCGTTCAATATCTAATTATATTTCTAAATCCTCTATAAATATTTAGCTATCTCGTTAGCATCATTTCTGTCCAAGTTTAAAAATTCAAAAGGTTGATGAACTACTAGTACTCTAAAAAATTCATACTACATCGAAACCCGTACGATACACACGCTATATCAAATGTATGTTAAACAACAACAGGTATTGAAGAAGTTTCTTGGGTGTGGTTTTCCAAGTCCAAAATTACATCTGGGATTTCCAACGAATTTACAATTATTTAATAGCAGTAATGATTGGCTGAAGACGGAATTTTGACGTAGACGTAATGATAAATACTTGGGAATCATTTAGATAATAGTCAGTTTTGTTAGTGAGTTTTGTGTTTCCAGCGTTCGATTACAGTCCAAGTACTCACGTAGTAAGTTGCTTACATATTTTAATAGATAATTAATAATATAAAAGTGCTGCATTTCAATATTCAAACAGCAAAACGCTATTCCATTTACTTTCAAGCATTTATTGTTAATTTTTCTCTGAAATCTGTATTTAATAAATGAAAGTTTTGAAACTTCGTTAGGTACTTATTGCAAAAATATTGCCCTCTCGAGCAAAATGATACAACTATACTATATATGTACAGTGTCCCATACTCTATGTTCAGTATAGGGTCTTATGGAGTACCATGTTGCCATATTTACCTGCTGTAAATCTGCAAGATAGAAAGAGCAAAATAGATGCCCAAAAAGAGATGAAATATTCTGGGTACTTCATTGAATGTATTTTTGACTGGTGTACTTTCAGTGTATCTAAACAGGTGGGTGAAAAGAAAAAAAATTAAATTAAATAATAAACTATTTAGAACTGCATATAAACTTCGGGTGAATACAATAAGCCTTTGGGTAAATAAGAGACCCTCATAAAACTTAAATTGTACAGTGTTAACTGGTATAGCAATGAAAATAAACATTACATTGAAAAATTGGCAACTAGCTACATAAAACGTCCATAAGCATAAAATTAGCTATCTCCGCTACACTGAAGATAGAGTGTAGGACACTGTATAGGTAAATATGAAGATATTTTAGCTAAGATTATTTGTTAGCATTCCATAAAAAGAATATTCGTTGGAAAAAGCTAGTAGCAGAAAACAATCTAAAGATTATATATCCATTTATTTTTTCCACAATTGAAAAGCTTGGCAACCATTCTTACAGGACAATGTCTTCATAATTCAAGTCGAAATCACTTGTAGTTTCAGTGATATTGAAGAAAAACATTTTCAAGAATCAATAGTTAATAATATAAATATTACTAATTCTCTGTCATAAATACCGCAATAACTCCTAATTTTCCGGTAAACGTTTCCGTATAATTCATTCAGTATTAAACCAAAGCGGCAATACGCTTTATGATTCATACTCCGCAATGAATAATGAGGGAGTTAGCCTTTACAATTAGTCATTCTATGAAGAAAAAGTTAGAATGACTAGCAATTTAAGATGATCTATATTCTCTATACATATAAACGTTTATGAGTAACATTTATATTGATTGTCTTACAATTTCATTTTATTTGCTTGGTCACGGTAATAAAAAGAGTGTGGTAAATGCGATAAAGAATGATAAATGCCGACGCAGTAAAACTTTACAAACATAAATACTATTAATTTTGTTAGTTTAATATTGATTTAAAGACACAAATTTGGCGGTACAAAACATAGGCTGTGTCCGATGTTGCACTTTTATCACCCTAATATCTAAATCCTAAATTTATATGCCCCAAATCTAGTGATTATTTAGGATTTTAGGAATTATATTTTAGGGTTTTGCAGGAACACACTATGCCTTGAAGTTGACGCGCACTAATTAAACAATTATCATGTTCTTTGCTATAATTTGTACAAAGAGTCAAATTTATTGTCAAATAATAGTTTTTAGCTTTTATTTCATAAAATATAATATTAACATTTACTCTCAAGCATCAAATTGAATCAAATTGTATAATTCATTTTTGTTATTCTAAAATGGTTGTCATTAGTGTGCCATTCGGAGTTGTATTTATGTGAAGAAGACCTAAATCCTAAATAGCCATAGATTTGAATAATTGCAATGTGATTTCACTGTTTTAATGTTCTATTTTTAAAACGTCGTCAAATGAGTGTTCACTTTAAAATTCCGAATACACTCCTGGTTTGCAGTAACCTCAGTATAATTGTAAATGACAACATACGTCTCTTATGAAACAAACGACTCTATATTTAGGTCGCTACCATTGAATGCAGTGTACTATAACTTTAATTAACGCATTCTGCAGTATTTTGTTTAGATTTGCTTCGAGAACAAGCACAGCATTGTAATATACACTACATCCAAATTTTCAAGTGAATGATTACTGAAAAACCATCTTATTGACGCGTAAATTAGGGGAAAAGTAAAAAGTTCATTTAACTCTTGGATGGATTATGGATTGTAATTCTATTTATACCGTACAATTTCGTTAAATTATACTTAATCATAGTGAGAGCATTAACCGGTAAATCTATCTATAAATACTTCATACGTATAGTATTGTAAAGAAATAAAAATTTCTAAAGCATTCCACAATTTTATCGTGAGATAATGGATTAAAATTGGGAAAGAACTTATCAGTAAAACCAGAAAACATATAACTGACAAGTTTATCCAGTTGTTTACTTTCGCATTTTCGACTAAATATTTGACTTAGTTTTATTATATTTTGGTGAAGCCGCGCTCTGATTATTATACAATTAATAGCAATTTGTTGAGTTAAATATAGAAACTTAATAACATACTTCAACAGTACTGCTTTACAAACTTAGATAATTGTATTTTTTTAGTTTTATATATATATATACAGTGTGGAAATAAAGTATGGAATATCAAGAAAAAAAATACACATTAATATCACAAAAAAATTAAATGACAGCATAGATTCTTAGCAATGGAATCCGATAGTGATTTTTCTTCCCTTTAAGATCAAAAATCGAGCTGAATATTTAATACGTAATAATGAATAACCAAGATACCATGATAAAAATTTTAAATCTAGCCTACTGTTTCATACAAGCATTCTGTCAATCTTCAATGCTCTTGCCATAATTAATGTTGTTTACTGTTGTAACGTATGGGCGTTTACCAGAAGTATAAAATCCAAAAAAACGTGAAGATGCACAAACAAAAAATGAGAGAGAAAATGAAGACCAATCTAGGTACATGTGCAAAATTGTCAGATCTATTAAAGATTCCTAGAGATCGAGTTGAACAGTCGGCTCTCGGTATTGCAATAACTATTTCGGATGACATAAATGAGCCCACAATAATTTCGCCGGATAAAATTGTTGAACCTACGCTGTTCAGTCATTAATTGATTATATGATTCAAAACCTCTGGAACTGTTGAACTGTTGAAAAAGAGGTTTCTATTGGATATTTTACCCAATATTTATAAACATTTATCGTATGAAGAAATGATCAAAATTTAAGATATGTGTCTGGACAAACCAGATAATTTGATTCATTACAAGGGACAAAAATATTTGCGAAGATAATGTAGATGCTGTAGTCATTTATCGTATGAAGAAAACGATCAAAATTTAAGGTGGCATGTTTCTGAACATACCAATCTATAATTTTTTATGGCAATACAGTCATCACAATTCAGATTTACTTAAATATAATTTAATTGTTGGGCGAGGTCGCAGTTGGAATTTCCGATTCTCGGGATGAGTAAGAGCAACACTTGACTCTGAATTGGTCAAGAGAGAAAGCGCCGATTGAAGATGTTAGTCTTCTTTATCCCATCTTCAATTGCTGGAAGACACTAGTAAAACTGCTGCATCGCTACTATTGTGCTTGGAGCCCTTGTGGCGAATGCAGTGACCAAAAGATCCTCAAGATCTTTGAAGACTGGTCGCCGACTTGTGCTAGTTCATTTAGCGTTACCCAGGGTGCACCACGAGGAGGCGAACTAGCTTTACACCCCATTTAATCCATTATATGGCAAAAAATATTTACCAAAATAATGTAACTGATGCTATAACCATTTGTACAAACCCCAGAGACAAAGTTCCTTGGAAAATATTCTATAAATCAAATAAAATTATCACATGAATATACACTATGTAGGTATACTCATATATAAATATTCTAAAATGAGTACACTTACGTAACACTCTCTTTACAATCAAATAATATTACTACCAAGTTTGTATCTCTACCCATTTTTGAACTATTGAGCTAAAAGTCAATATACCCCACATTTAGATAAAAACTTCAAAAATTTTAAAAATCTAATTTATATGTATCTAGATACTTCCCAACGCGCTGATTCCAAATTTTAAAACCGCAGGTCGATATCTCTTTTCGTTCTCGAGATATTTAGATTTAAAGTTTTACTCAAAACTGCCCATTTTTGGGTATTAGCCCAAAAATGGGTCGAGATATGAATTTGGCGACAACACCATTCGATTCTACGGGCAAAATTACATAAGTACACCAATTTTCAGAATTTTTGAACACCGCATACAATCTCTAAAGCAAAATAACTGAAAATGGCAAAAAATCGAAAAAATCCTAAGGGGTATCCCTTAGGATTTTTTCAGATTTTGGCCATTTTCGAACTTTTATTCATAAAAAATGAACCGATTGGACAAAAATTATGAAAATTGCTATACTGATGTAATTTTGTCTGTAGAATCGAATGGTGTTGTCGCCAAATTCATATCTCGACCCATTTTTGGGTTAATACCCAAAAACGGGCAGTTTTGAGCAAAACTTTAAATCTAAATATCTCGAGAACGAAACGAGATATCGACCTGCGGTTTCAAAATTTGGAATCAGCGCATTGAAAAGTATCCGGATACATAAAAATTAGATTTTTGAAAATTTTGAAGTTTTTATCTAAATGTGGGGTATATTGACTTTTGGGGCAATAATTCAAAAATGGATTGAAATATAAACTATGTAGTAATATTATTTGATTGTAAAGAGAATGTTACGTAAGTGTACGCATTTTTAGAGTATTTGAACAACCGTACGAATTTTTAGAAATAAAAGTATTGAAATAAAAATGGATAAATGCTAAAAAAAAAAAAGATCCTTGGAAAAGATTTCATATATCCTATAAAATTATAACACGAACACATACTATTTTTTACAAATTCCATACCTAAAGTTCCTTTGAAAAGATTCTATAAATTCAATAAAATTATAACATGGACATACAATCGTCTATAGAAAAGTGAACGTAAAGTCATATACCATTCATACTTTTCTAGTATTCTATTATGTAACAAATTCTTCGAGTTGTTGAGTAGGTTCAACATTGGTTTCTTCAAGATCCTATGTACACTCCAGCATCTATTGTTAACTGTAGATAACTCTAGGTTAAAGTATAGGATATACTTAATGAATCTTAACTTTAGCAGGTGTGGAAAACCACAAGTCAAGGTTAACTAGAAATTTTAACGCGTGGCTAGACGATCTCTTCGTGTTAGATGATTTGTTTACTAATATTATAATTTGTGATGTTTTGCTGTGTCATTATTTATTTACCACCTTGATATTTTAGTAAACTAACACATTTTTCTCCCCATAATGACTTCTTCGTAGTATAAGTTATTCAAATTTATTCACCTAACTTTTGATTCTAATCATTTCTTGGCAATTCTTTGATCAATACCTCTAGACATTGGCGTGTTCATTGAATATAAACCACTAACATTGTTAGAATGTTTTGTTCACCTAAAGTAAGTGGAATTTGGTGGCCAAAGCAACCTTCGATCTGTACGTGACTACCGCATTTGTTTAAGTATGCCACGGACACCGTATTGTTTATTATAAGGGAGAGAAAGGTACGATAAAAATCACAGAAGCAATTTGGTTTTGCAGGTGTAATAAATCTAAACAACAACAATATATATAGCTCCTTTTGAGACCTTTTCAAAATCAAAACCTACCTTGCAAGACATATGGGACAATACTCACAGAAAAATGTACTGGAAAGAATTAAAGCTGGTATTACTAATAAAATGAATGTAACCCAATATTAAATGAAGGAATACTTGAATAACATATTCAATTTTTGTATGCTCATAATCTATATTTTAAATTACTCGAAAGAAATTTATAGAAATCATTTTCTCGTGGCCGCGTGCTTGAGTGTCTGGTCGCGAACCTGGAGAACCGGGTTCGATCCCAATCGCCGTCAAATATTTCGAATTTTAAATGGCACAAAAGTGACTCTTGTGGTGCACTCTCCACGCCAGCAATGAGTGCCCGTAAGGTGACTGTGGGAAACACCCACACGGTACAAATATGTTATCATTATCGATACCTGTGACAAAGAAGATTGGCGTACCTAGAAATGGCTAATATGCCGTGATAATATATTTATTTTTGTTCAAATTGTAAACCGGTCGAACTCTTTGGCTCGTAGTATGGTCATGGTTTTAACTAAAACGCTGTTTGAAGAAATGTTAAATTTCACTATTTCATAACAAAAATAATATCAAATTTATGAAAATATGAGTTGTATTTAAACAAATATTTAAAAAAAAATCGTTCTTTAAACATACGGGTGAAATTAAATATTTAAATTTGAATTTGATATTTCTAAAAACAGTGTTTTAGTTAAAACCGTGATCATACGACGAGCCTTTAAGTTTAGGTTCGTAATAGTTGTTTATGTTAATTAAACGCATGACTAACAATTACACTTTTAAATATTATCACTGTTACAATTTGTGAGATATGATAATCTAAATTTAACTTTAAAATTACTTTATATTTGGAGCATTTAGTGAAGGTTGTACTTATAAATATTAATATACCCTACTTAACTCCCACTATTACAGTTTTTTATGTGTCGTAGATAAAAATAAATAAAGTTTTCTGTTGATAACGTCGAAAATAAATTATTCGTATCCAACAATATAAATTAAAAGACGACTGTGTTAATCGTTTTGCGATATCATTAGTATCGCCAGTGATACTACCGTCTTTTATTTAAAGTAACGGTGTACAAACAAACCGGATGCAAATTCCAGTTCCGGTTAAATACCAAGGACTAATGAATTTAATTCGTGAAGAAATTTATTTTCTACTTCAGTTGGCGTAGAATTACACCACAAATTTCATTTCCGCATTAATAAAATATTTTTTTCCAGATCACCATGCGGATCTTCTTCCTTCTTTTCCTGCTCCCTATTACTTCTCCCCACCCCAACGGGGCTCCACCCCATGTGTGCCAATCCATGGCCCCATTCCATTCTGGGGGCATACTACCACAAGTGTCATCTAGTCCATATGTAGTTACACCCTCCGTTACGGAACTGCCTGAAGATCAAACATTGAAGCTGACTCTTGGCTCAAGACAGGGGTTGACTTTTCAAGGCTTCATGATTCAAGGAAGGACTTCCTTGGCTCAAGATGCAGTAGGGGAGTTTAGAAGGATACCAACAGGGACCAAACATCTTAATTGTAAAGGGGAAAATGATACTGTTACGCATAGTAATACGAATAATAAAGGGTTGATTGAATTTGAATGGATACCACCGAAAGGATACAGAGGGAACATTATTTTCAAGTAAGTATATTAGCTGAAACCATTTCGTAGGTCTAAAAACAAGGTTGTAACTGTATCAGCAATATTCTACCTCTTTCTGGGCTCGTCCCAAAACCCTACTCTAGGAAGTCGCTCCAAAACTAATAACCTTACTCTTCAGAGTTTACTTTTAACCTGTTCCAAAACAGCTACAGCCCGATTCACAAAAAAGTTGAAGCTAATCATCATTTTTGGATTAGTGAATTCTATTCTATTCCGGTATTTAACATTTAATTTTCATATTATCAATAAAGGTAGGTACTAGGAATAGATTAGACTATATTTTAAGATATAAACTGTCAAAATTAAGAGTAGAATTCGCTAATCCAAAAATGAGGATTAGCTTAAACTTTTTTGTGAATCGGGCTGCTAGAGTTTACTCCAAACTTACTCTATTATCGAGGAGAGTACATAACATAATAGGCTTTGACATATTGTCTTCATAGCAACAGCAATTGTTAAACGAAGTGCCAAATTTGATTATTCTACCGATAATAATTTACAAGGCTTTAAAAGATATCAGTAAGATAAGTACTCCAAATATTGGCACCGGAACAAAAACAAGAGAGAGTCACCTCCTCAGAAGACAATTTGGCGTTGTTTAATCAAAATCCAAACAGCTTTTCGGCTAGCTTTGTTACAGTTGAAACGTGAATTTACCAAGAGAAAAGCAAAATTGTCGCGTGGAATTGTCTCATCAGGACATCGCTCAAGTTCGTATTCATCTAATCTAACGCCCAGTGATTTTTATTTATTTCCCAAGCTAAAGGGAAGTATACTAGGAAGAAATTTTAAAACCGACGAAGCGTTATAGCAGTAGTTCAGAACTTCATCTGCGATAAAAACTCCTGAGTTTTAAAAGGTGTTACTATGTTAGAACTAAGGTGAAATAACTGTCTTCAACGGCTTAGCCGGCAAATCCTTTCATATCAGAAGCACACAAAGCGAATGAACAGAAGTGTCCACACCAAAAAGGATCTCTGTCAAAAGACCCATAAAGTTGGTACCAGAAGTCCAAGGGACTCGTCTTAGTAAAGCCTGATTAAATTATGATTAAACTGCCTATTTTTCTAACATTTTTTAAGCAACCACGCATACCATTGTAATTTTATGTTATTGGATGTTAATTCGATAACAATGTGTTGAAATAACAGCGTGCAAAAATTTCAAATCAGTTTCCTCGCCATATTTCGTTCTTACAGTTACAACTTTGTTATTCTACGCCCCCGATTTGTCAAATAGATTAGTAGAAAAAAATCCTTTGTAGCGCAACGATAGCACAAGGCTACCAGACATTCTGGCAAGGAGTCCAATCACCAATTGTCAGAGTCGTTCGTTCAACAGGATCATCTCCTCGTAGTTCCCAAAACTTTTACACCGGATGCGGCTTTACATCTTTATGTTTTGGTGCACCTTTGAATTGCGAAAAGACCCAAAATTGTCAAACAGCTGGTAAAGTCACCGTACAGAATGGTGTCTACACTTTTGAGATGATGGGACCAAAAGAAGCAAACTATGTAGCTATCGGATTATCCGATGATGACAGAATGGGAGAAGACAGTGTTATGGAATGTACACGAAATAATGGTGGAGTAGAAGAATTTATGAGTGTTACTCATGGAAGGGCACCGCCCCAGAGATTGGACAACGTAAGCGAAAAATTACAATACGATAGAATAGAAATAATTTTTTATATTTTTTAGCCGAAATACGGTATCAAACTTCAAGAATTCAACACGGAGAATGGTCAAATATATTGCAAACTTACAAGAGATACTAGAACAACAGTCGATGGCAGACTATATGATTTAGACAAAGAACAATATCACCTATTAATTGCTGCAGGCAAAAAAGTACAACGTAAGACAAAAAAAAAAATTAAACCATTTTTTATCTTCTTCAGCTTTTCCCTATTTAATTAAGAGTCGCTGTTCCTTATTTTCCTTTTCCACTCATTTCTATCTCACCCATCATCTCACACAACCCTTTCTCTTAAAATCTAACACACGATCCTTCCACCTTTTTTGGCCTTCCAACATAGTCTTCATCCCTTTTCGTTAAATTTGATGATTTAAAAATCTTTTACAATATAAATACCATTGATGATAATGTGAAACTACAGAATGACCTCAATAAAATATCAGCGTGGTGCACCTGAATCTTGCTAAATGCTCTATCTTATCTTTTACTAGAAAATTAAAACCCAAACTTTACAATTATTCAATTAATGGCACATCTCTCACTAGAGTTAATTCAGTTAAAGATTTGGGTGTGATTTTCGATGAAAAATTAAATTTCGTAAGTCATTACAATACTATCTACAAATCTATCAGAATGCTGGGCTTCGTAATTAGGAATACGAAATCATTTAACAATATACAGGCCATCATATCTATTTACTTCTCTTTTGTGCGGTCGAAGTTAGAATATTGTAATATAGTGTGGCATCCGATCTATGAAGCTCATCAAAACACTATTGAGGCAGTCCAAAAAAAGTTTCTTAAATTTTTATATTTTAAGGTTTTTAATCTAGAACAATCACTTATCTAGAACTTCTGTCTATATTTAATGTGAAAAGTCTTTCCTTAGTGAGTTACCTGTCGAAGTTGATAGATAGTACTGTTGATGACCCTCAATGCCTGTCCCATCTTAATTTCCAGTTTTCCTCTATTCGAACTAGATCAACTGTAGCATTCTATCTTCCTTTTGCTCGCTCTAATATTCTGATGATCTCTCCTATTTATCGTATGTGTTTCTTGTATGAACATAGGTACTCACATGTGGATATTTTCCTTCACAAATCTAGTTACTTTAAAAAATTTATTCCTTAATTTCTAATGTGTTTTTTTACTCTAATTTCTATGCTTTAAATTTATGAAGTTTTTACTTTCAACCCTATTATTGGGCTGTGCCTGTTGGGTTTTGTATTTAAATAAATAAATAAATGCGCAAACCATTGTAACCTTCTCCCCTGAATCTTTTTTGATACATTCACTTCTCCAGCCATTTCTCTTAATGCATCATTCCCAATCCTATCTCTTCGTGTTTTACCACATCATCCACCTTAACATACTCATCTCAGCGACTTCCAATTTCTTTTGTGGCCTTTTTTACTGGCCATGTTTCACTGCCATATAACATGGCTGGTCTAAAAACCACCTTAAATATCTTTCCTTTTAATCTCTGCTTATTCAGATCTCCTATAAAACATCTCTCTTCATCTGGTATTTCTGACATTTCCTCTCTGATTATTACAGCCTGTCTTTACTCTAAAACCATTAAATTTTTCAGCTACGAAAGTGGGATATCACGACATCGTAAGATTATCAACCCCACAGAAATTAACTCTATCGGATCCGTCTCCACCAAAAACCACAACGCCGCCTGATTTTTCCACAACAACAGACAAACAGGTATACAAAAACAACATATACCCATTTAACAAATACCCTAATAATATATTTTTTCAGACAACAGTTGTTGATGACCCGTTCTATACCGGTTGCTACTCAACCAAGGGTTGTTTTGGGGCACCTGACGGTTGTGTGAAAACCAAAAACTGTAAAGTTGTTGTAGCTACAACAGTCAAAGGCGACCAATATGTATTTGAAGTTATGGCACCGAGAGAAGCTAAATATGTGGCTGTTGGACTGTCAGATGATACACAAATGGGAGATGACAGTGTTATTGAATGTGTTGATGAAGGAAATAATGGAGTGAAGGCTTATATGAGCAAGACTAATCCTAGGCCGAATTTGGGGGTTGACAGGCTAGCAAAGGTGAGAAGTTTTTACAAATATTTAACTTTTTTGTATTTGTTAAGAGTTGCTATTCTTATTTCCATTTTCTTCCGCAATACCGTCCTTCCATCTTCTCTTCTTCCGCAATACAGTCCTTCCATCTTATCTTTTATCTTCTTGTTTCTAATACTAAGGGGTTCATTCTTCTTCCTCTGTTTCTTCCATCCTCTAATACTAAGGTATTCATTCTTCTTCCTCTGTGTCTTCTATCCTTTACTACTAAGATGTCTTCCAATATTTTCTCCATCTCTCTTCATGACATGTCTATATTGTCCGGGACTCTGCCACATTCAGTTTCTTTTCAAAAATATTCTTAATAGGCCAGATCTCACTGTCACAGATTGTAGCCGGTCGTACCTTTTGCAATATTTATGTATAGACACATAATTCAAGAATTCGACATCATATAAATATATGCCTTGTTGTCAATTGCGAAATTCTGCATAAATATTAATAACATCGTCTGTTAAACATTTGTAGGTCGTGATTGTAATATAAATGAACATAGTAATACTTAATAGTATACATATTTATAGGAAACTGCACAATTATATAATAAGAAAATTTTCTGCATTTCATTGCCTCTATATTTATTGATGACACGCCTGTTCGTTAATCTATTTTAGAAGATGATACATTTTATGAACACATACAAGACTATATATTATTTTTAATATTGATGATTCTTGTAGCCCGAAGTTATTTTAAATATTAACTTCCTTTACGTTAAACTGATCAAAATGTTTTATAAAAATTATAATTTAAACTATATGATCAGAGTATTATTAATATTTATGAATTTGTAGCCAAAAGAAGGCATTCAATTACTTGAAGGTAGAGCAGTCGATGGATCCGTATATTGC
The DNA here is from genome assembly GCA_943142095.1 of Ophonus ardosiacus. NCBI lineage: Eukaryota > Metazoa > Arthropoda > Insecta > Coleoptera > Carabidae > Ophonus > Ophonus ardosiacus. The sequence continues at coordinate 1,112,336 of OW964838.1, read as the reverse complement.
AAAGTACAGCGAGATGTTCGTACTAATGTAAACGGCCGAGTCTACGATTTAATAAACGATCAATACGTCCAGTTAGTCGTAGCTGGCCCCAGAGTAGAAGGTATACATTAAACCATCTTGTAAACCAACATATTTTTATATATTTTTCTGCTTTAGCAAATAGAGTTGGATACCACGAAACAGCATATCTAGCTGCCGGAGAAAAGCGATACCTTTCGGACGTATCTGAACTAGGAGGCGCTTCCAAGATCCTTATAAGGCTCCACGGAGCCTTTATGTTAACTGCTTGGGTAGGCACTGCCTCTGTGGGAATCCTTTTGGCAAGGTACTACCGGCAAACTTGGGTAGGCAGTCAGATTTGTGGAAAGGATCTTTGGTTTTTCGTAAGTAAAAACATATTAGGTTCTTACAAAATATACAATTTTTTTTATTTTAGTGGCATAGATTCTTCATGGTTTGCACATGGGCTCTTACGACAGTAGCTTTCGTGTTAATATTTGTCGAACTGAAAGCGTGGTCTTCTGAAAGGAATCCGCATGCCATTCTGGGAATGGTGACAACAATCATATGTTTCTTGCAACCTATTGGTGCCTTCTTTAGGCCTCATCCGGGTACGCCAAAAAGGCCTATCTTTAATTGGCTCCATTGGCTAGGAGGAAATGTTGCTCATATTTTAGGAAGTAAGATATATTTAATCTTAACATTATACAGATGTTTTAATAACTTTTTATTTTTAGTTGTGACAATATTTTTCGCTGTAAAACTCAACAAAGCAGAACTTCCAGAATGGATGGATTGGATTTTAGTCGGATATGTAGCATTCCATGTTTTAATTCATCTTATATTATCGGTAATTTTTAATATATTTATTTGCTTTTGCCAAGCTTTATAGATTCACAAATTTCTTCATACTATTTTGTCAAACATTTATCAAACATATTTTTGTCACCGTAATTACACGTTGAAATTTTTATCAACTTTAAAAGTATCTTTGTAAGGGGCCTTAAAACCTATTTACAGATTTACACAATCAAATTTACGTGAAGAAAATATCAGTTATTTTTATTACAAATAAATATATCACGGTATATTACCCATTAATGGGTGTTCCAATCTGCTTTGCCACAGATACCGGTAATGAAGATGACATATTTGTACCGTGCGGGCGTTTACCAAACGTCACCTCACGGGCACTCATTGCTGGCGTGGAGAGTGCAACACAAGGGTCGCTTTTATGCCATTTCAAATTTGAAATATGTTGCGTCAGTTGGGGTCGAACCTGGTTCACCAGGTTCACGACCAGACACTCCGTTTATATGCAAAAATTCAATGATTTAATATTCCCACATATTATTCAAACGCCATTTCTTCAATATTTCACATTTCAATAAAAAATTCTTGAATGAATAGTTTAAATTAAATGTATAGTCTTTAGAATCCGAGAGGATTTTTAAATAGTTCCTTTAATTTCAAATATATCTACGCTGACAACACAGCTTCACGGATCGACAGTCGTACTCCCCCAATTTAGTTTGAAACTATGGCTCTTTGGTTTAATATTTATTTAAATAAAAGTTTTATTTACATACCTTATCCCGCACTGGTACTTTCAAAGAAATACCCAACAATAATCTTCTTTCTTGTACACTCTGCTGTCACTTCACACAATTTTAGGTTAGTTACTGTCTTGCGTACAGCGGCTAAATCGAAACTCACGTGAAGCGTTGTGTGTGCGCGTGAGACATGTCTTAGTGTATGAAGCCGTGACGTCACAAATATAGTCTGTGTTTACGACCTCGAAAGTTTATTAGCAATTTTTTTTACATTACTATATTTATTATCATCACTAACATTTCATTTCGTAAATAAACCTCCCATATATCATCGTACCATCCCATGTATCATCACATTGTGATCATCATTTTGTAGTGCTTGCTTAGCCTGATGTATGCATGTGTGTTTGTATTCTGACAGTTCGTATCGTGGCTACAGATCCTAGGATGTCTTTCGGATCGAGCCAATGAGAGCAGGGTTACGTCGTTCCCTATGAAGGACCTAGGACTCAATGGAAGATCGTCGCATAGCTTTGAAAGAAACGCTGATGCCCCTGTAAGTAAAAATACTAGCTAAGATTATTATTTTTAATGACCTAAGTGAGTAAGAACTATTTTTGTTACACAAGCGTATAAGCATAAGGAAGTTTTTGGATTATGCAACAAATAGTAAAGATATGAAGGTAAAAAACCAAATTTGTAACTAAGGAAACTACGAACAATAAAACTATAACTTCAACTTACATTTTTTTTCTTCTTTGTAGAAATCGGGAGTTCGTCGTATTCTCCTTGCCCTCTACCTCATCGTCATCATTTGTTTCGTAACTGCCTTGATCGTTGTAACAGTAATGGCACCAATCGAAGAAACGTGGAAAAATTTACGGGAAAAAATGGCAGATTCATAAAAATGTGAAAGAAATCTCTACCATTGTTACACACTCTCATGTGCAGTATTGTTGTACTTAGTTGTTAATTATCGCACGATGTTATGTAATATATTAATTATAAATTAATCCAGTGTATTATTTAAAATGTTTTTTATTAAACGACATAGTTTATTTGTAGATTAACTTGTAAATAAATAGTTTATAAGAATTGTTATCTAATACAATATCCCTATTAAAATTAATTTATACTAGAATAATAAATAATTAGACTTTGAATAAATTTGTAAAAAAGGTCCTTATGTCTTGTATTAATGAATAAATCGATAATATTTTGCTGGTTTAGTGTAAAACAGTATTGGTACTGACATCTATACAGATTGTAGTGCGTTATATAGTGCAAAATAATGATTAATTAAAATATATATTTAATACAAATGAAATCTTGAAGCATGTGACGCTAATAGCATTTATTAAACAATACAATTCTCAAAAATAATTGTATTGTCGATTTTCATCGAAAAATCGATATATTTGTATTTTATTAGACCAATACGATACTGGTTGTGACATCTGTGGCAAAATCGTGAACTACAATTTATTTATTTATTTAATAAACAATCAAAAACATATGTTTAAATTTGTTTAATTATTTTTATTAATTATAAACTTCAATTTTATGCATTAAAAATTAATAACAACCAATGTTTTATTAATTGTTTATAACAATATTTATAACCTTAAATGTCAAATGACAGCTGATGACCAATAGTTAAAAACAAATGTACAACATGAGAAGAACGAAAAACAATAGTAATTAAGACTTTTTATTTTATTGCAAGGTGATATTTGGTAATAAAACATTTATTTAAACAATGGATATACGAATAAATCACATTTTAGGTCTTGACAACTAGTTAGTTTCCAGTAAATATAAAAAACAAACCGGTTTGTGAGCAAGTAACGCACTTAAAACTGGCTTGAGATCAAATACTAAGCCTAAACCGGTTTGGGTTAAGTACTAAACTTTAAAACCGGTTTTTAGACGAGAACTATCGAAGTTAACCGGTTCTCGTACCACGGCAGAAGATCTGGCTAAGGCAACACCAACTGCTCTAAACTGTGCTATATTTCATGGCAAGGTGATATTTGGTAAGAAAACATTTGTTTAAACAATGGATATACGAATAATAATCATATTTCAGGTGCTGGCAACTAGTTTCTAGAAAATGTATAAAATAAACTGGATTGCGAAGAAGTATCGAACTTAAAAAACCCGTCCGAAAGCAAATACTATATTTGAAACAGGTTTTGGAGCAAGTACTAAACTTGAATAACTGGTTTTTAGACGGAAACCAGTTAAAATAACGAGTTCTCATAACACGACAGAAGATCTGGCTAAGACAATACCAACTGCTCTAAATTGTGCTATTTTCTGGAAGCATACAATTAAACTAGACATTTTACTAGTTCTTGTTTTGCTCTAGCCCAAAGGAGAGAATCTCCGGAAAAAATGTCTCCTCGCCGTCTTAGTTAATAAGAATGTTGTAATTATGTACATTATGTATTTTTAATAACTGTATGTATATATAGTTCGAATACAAAAAATAAATAAATAAAAGGTGTCTTAAAACACATTTTTTTCTGTTAAACTCATCAGAGCAGAATTTTCAGAATGAATAGACTGCTTTTTATTTGCTTTTGCTACGCAATTATGGTATCAGTAATTTATTACATACTTTCTTTTGCTATGCTTTGTAGATTCACAAATTACTTCACGCGACCTAACTTACTGTTTTTTCCGATTACAATGGCACAATATCGCTCATGAAGCCGGTTTTTAGATCAAATACTAAGCCTAAACCGGTTTGGGATTAAGTACTAAACTTTCAAACCTGTTTTTAGACAACTATTGAAGTCAACCGGTTCCCGTAACACGGCAGAAGATCTGGCTAAGACAACACCATCTGCGCTCTTCAAAAATACAATTTGATCCACTGCGCTCAATATTTATCATATTTATTGATTTTTCTACCACTCATCGCTTGTTAAAATACTGTCACGCTCACGCATCGTTCAATAAAAAACAATTTGATATACTGCGCATGATCAGAATTATTGATTTTTCGATCGAGCGATCTTACACATTCCAAACCATACCTGTCGGTGCCAAGTTTTTACCATGTATTATTTATATGAGTGTTTGGGGGCATATAAAAAACAGGCCCCCTAAAGAAGGCGTCTGCACTGGAAAAATTAAAGAATTTGAAGGACTGCGTGGGTGGATTTTACATATGGTGCCACCTGCCATAAAAAATTTAAAACTGTGATGACAGGTGATATATTTGTATTTATACATTCCAAACCATGCCTGTCGGTGCCAAGTTTTTACCATGTATTATTTATATGAGTATTTGGGGGCATTTAAAAAACAGGCCCCCTAAAGAAGGCGTCTGCACTGGAAAAACTACAGAATTTGAAGGACTGCGTGGGTGGATTTTACATATGGTGCCACCTGCCATAAAACATTTAAAACTTTGATGACAGGTGTTGCATTTGTATTTATATTTATGTTATTGTTTATTATGGCTGAATAATTTCAACTATACATAACTTTGGACGTATGCATTGTCATTCATTAAGCTTTGGCAGTTTTAAAAAGCAATTTGATATACTGCGCATGATCAGAATTATTGATTTTTCGATCGAGCGATATTACACATTCCAAACCATACCTGTCGGTGCCAAGTTTTTACCATGTATTATTTATATGAGTGTTTGGGGGCATATAAAAAACAGGCCCCCTAAAGAAGGCGTCTGCACTGGAAAAACTGAAGAATTTGAAGGATTGCGTGGGTGTATTTTACATATGGTGCCACCTGCCATAAAAAATTTAAAACTTTGATGACAGGTGTTATTGTATTTGTATTTTTATTTGTGTTATTGTTTATTATAACTGAAGAAGGCTTTTGGTGACAAAATTACATCGAAACCATAAATTTATGAATGGTACAAACATTTTGAAAGGGCCGTGAAGACATAGTAAATGGTACAAGAACCGGGCGACCTAACTTACTGTTATCTTCGATTACAATGGCATAATGTGACTTTTCTTCCTCAAAATTAAGATGATATTGACAGGACAAATTTTTGCGACCATTCAAGAGTAAAGATAAAATTTTTGAAGATTGCAGTATGCCATATAAAGAGTACGGCACAAGTTTTTGAATTTGAAATGTCTAGTCTCAATATTTCAAATAGCCCAACAATATCACAACAAATAAACACCCCCCATGGTAATCCTGTGTTTAAACGCGAACCAGTTAAGTTAATCGGATCTCGTATCACGACTGAAGATATATAATAAACCGGTTTGTGAGCCAGTATCAAACTTAAAACCGGTTTGGGAGGAAGTACTAAACTTAAACTGGTTTTTAGACGAAAACCAGTTAATAAACCGGTTCTCAATACAATAGAGATCTGGCTAAGGCAACACCAGCTGCTCTAAACTGTACTATTTTCAAGATGCATACAATTTAGGTAGCCTACTTTGCAAAGAATGCTCTAAATTGTTTAAATTATTTCCCAAAATTTTCAAAAGAAGTTGTAGTTTGCCTCATTCCAAAAAGATGACACTACTAAGACTGTATTAGGGCTATTCAAATTGTTTCCAAATTTTTTGAACAAAATTACAAAATATAACTTCAAAAAAGTATTTATTTATTTATTTTATTGCTAAATATAAATTTTCGGACTTTATAATAACTTAATAAAGAAAACACAAATATTTATTATTGTTTATAAGTTATGAAATTTTTACTACAGATGGCTATACTAATACTGAATTGACTTATTTAGAATTTTGACCCAAATTTTTAAAGAAGATTAAAAAAATCTAACTTCAAAATAATTTTTATTTATTTTTTTTATTGCTATATATAATTTTTCAGAATTTATAATGACCAAATAAATAAAACAGATATTATTGATTAATTTGACGTATGGATCACACATCAAAATGGCTGCTATTTGTTCATACACGAGAGTGACATTTGCTGCATGAATTTTCAGGAAGGACACTTTTCAGGACTCTCTAAGGACATTTTCAGCTTAGCAAATGACTATAATTAAGTAATAGAACTATCAGATAAATAGTTAATATTTGTTTATTTATAAATACAATGTTTATTCCATAATTTCACGCCGGTAGTCAAGTTATTCATGTTCATTAGTGTTTTCTCTGTTTGTGGACAAAATTTCGGGAGTGTTAGTGCGTTTCGCGAGTGAAAAAGTGCGTGTGGACAAAATTTCAACGGTGCCTAGGATCCCTGGACGGATTTTCGCCATCGAATTAAAGGTAGGTTCACACACTTCAATAAGTAGGTCACGCAATTGCTGGCCAACTGAAAGGGTTTTGATAAATATTTTATAATGAAAATTTATTTCATTTGCAATTTGGAGCAGGGTTTATTTGAAACTTTTTTCAAAATTTGATCATGTTTATTTTAATGTTTACTAATGTTTTTTCTTGTTACAGGAAGTCGGTCTGTGATGCTGTGAAGGTAGGATAATAATGAAATACTTCTAATATATTGATAAGTATATTTATATGTATATCCAACGAATACAGGGATAAATTATAAGTAACTATGATATCTGTTTAATACCGCGGAACCTATGTATGTACCTTGAATTTTCAATGTAATACCATTGAAACTTAACGAAGCACATATGAAATTACTAAGTACTAACATTAAAATTTAAGAACTAAGTTACTTTGAAACAACGTAATACCTTGAAATTACAATGTAATACCAATGAAATTGTTCAGTAACTCCATTGAAATCTCATGTAATACCCATTGTTTTATTTATTTATTATTCTACAGAGTAGTATCCCGATAAGAGAATAATATTAGATAAAAAGAGATGTGCAGGTTGCAAATGTTATAAATATTATTATACCTAGATAAATAAATATACAAAATACTTAATATTGACAAAGTTTGTTCTTTAAGAGGAAAATTATATAGAAATGTTGATGTATTATGGGCATTACCTACATGGATTTAAACTGAAATTTAAGCTTGCTAATTAAGCAATACTTCTGGAATTCTAATAATACTTTTGAAACTCTTCTGTAAAACCTTTAAAAATAGTAAGTAATACTTTTCAAATTGACAAAAAACACCTTCGAAATTATGATGAATGAATGATGAATGAAACTGATGTAATACTTTAGAAAATAGTGTGTAATACCTTTGACAACCCTATTATTACCTTTGAAATTCTTCTGTAATAGTTTTTGATATTCATAAGGAATACCTGACATTCTGCAATAACTTTGTCATTCATAAGGAATACCTTTGATAGTCTGCAATAATTTTGTAATTCATAAGACATACTTTTGAAATTCCTAAGTACTACTTTTGATATTTAAAATAACACGTAAGTTCCCAGTAACGACTATAAAATTCTAATGAACACCTTTGAAAAAATGATGTAAAACTTGAAAAAATAGTTTTTAAAAGTAACATAATACCTTTGAAAATCCTATTTCATACCTTTCAAATTCTTCAGCAATACTTTTGAAATTCATAAGAAATACCTTTGAAATTCTGCAATAACATTGAAATTCATAAGGAATACTTTTCAAATTCATAAGGAATACTTTTGAAATTCATAAGGAACACTTTTGAAATTCATAAGGAACACTTTTGAAATTCATAAGAAATACTTTTGAAATTCATAAGGAATACTTTTGAAATTCATAAGGAATACTTTTGAAATTCATAACGAATACTTTTGAAATTTATAAGAAATACTTTTGAAATTCATAAGGAATACTTTTGAAATTCATAAGGAATACTTTTGAAATTCCTAAGTATTACTTTTAAAATTGACAAATAATATCTTCGAAGTTTCCAGGAACACCTTTCAAATTTTGATGAATATCTTTGGAAAACTGATGTAATACTTCAGAAAATAGTGTATAATACCTTTGAAAATCATAACAAATACCTTTAAAATTCTCCTGAAAGTTTTGGAATTCATAGGGAATACCTTGGAAATTCTGTAATACTTTCTAGTAAGACTTTTGAAACTGAACGTGAAATCTTTAAAAATCATATGTAATACTTCTGAAATTGACAAATACCATCTTTGAAGTTTCCAGTAACACCTATGAAATTCTGATGAACTTTCAAAAACTGATATAGTACTTTAGAAAATACTATGTAAAACTGCATAATACCTTTGAAAATCCTATTTAATTCCTTTGAAATTCTTCTGCAATAGTTCTGAAATTCATAAGGAATACTTTTGAAATTCCTAAGTATTACTTTTGAAATCGCCATGTAACACTTTTGAAATACTAGGACAGTAAATATATGTACGAAAAACTATTGACATGGTAAATATATTCAAGAAAAATACGAAGTAGTATGATCGAATCTGATACGACAAGGCTTCCCTTAATTTGAATTGAATGCAGGAAAAATAGGTAGAAATCAATGTTCAGCAACCTCACAGATACATAGATGTCCTTCAAATCCATCTATCATTTTTCAGTTCCTATTTCCGTCTCTACATAATTTCCACTGTAGCTACAGTAAAGGGTAGATACCTAAGGGTATTTAGAACGGTTCTACTACCCTATTATGCCACAGATGTCCTTGCACACTTCTCAAAACCAACCACCTTTACAGTTCCCGTTCTCACCCTCCATAACGTCCAATCCCCCGCTGCACCCCTCTGTTAGTTCCACCCTCCTGCAGCAGATGCCCTCCTTTCCTGCCTTTGACTCCGGCAGCCACCACAATGCAATGTCGCCCCAATCGCCAGTTTCACAGTCGACTTCGATCGCCGGTTGCGTGCTGAGTATTGAGCTAGTGTCCGACCCCGTGCAGGGAAACAGTGAGTGCGTGGACAGCGTGGCCATGTGGTGACTGTGGGGATGGTGCACTAGGTCTCGGACATGCAGCTCGTCGATGCCGCCTTCCTGGCGGCGCTGCTTGGGGCGCTGCTGAAGGTGGGGAGCAGTGACCTAGGGGATAACTCCGTGGATAAGAGCCAGTTTGAAGCGGCTTTCCAAGGTAGGGACATACAGATACCTGCACGACGTCCCCATAAGATTTATATTTTAATTAATTACGGAACACAACAAATTGACCAATAGAACGCTTCGGCTTATATACAACAAAGATTTACCAGAGCTGAAATATCCCGGGTTTTTTGTAGAAAAAATTGTTGTGGCCAGCACAAGACCTCTCGTCCATTTCTATATTTGGCTTAAGTATTCTACATATTTAACATTTCTGATATACACAAAAACACATATCTTCTTATATATTTTTTAATTCATTCTATGAACAAGTTTCCTCTTATTCTTCTAAACGCTCACAAATATTTCAATTCATTGATGAGATTGGCAGTATTTCTGAAGGGTATAAGTACGTAATATAAGTATCTATAATTATAAATATTTAATTAATAATACAATAAGAAATATTAACTGTACTTCCCAGAAAAAGTAATATCTCTGGATTTCTGACACTCATTTTATGTATCTGTCAATTACATTTTAATTTTTCCATGGACTGCTAGATTAATTTACAGCTTATTATTTTATATATTAATATTTCTCTATCTCTAACTGTACAGAAGATATAATAAAAATTTTAAATGTATCGGGTAGAGATTTCTATATTGTTTAATATTTGTAATATCGTAAATTTTCAAAAAATAATATTTAGAATGTTTTTGTTAAGTACCTAATACTTCCGGTTGTCAAATTGTTACCAAAATCTAATCAGCTCTTCCCAGTAATGTCAGATTAAAGAAACCGCAGTTAAACATGCCTTAAGTCTTATAATATTTGAGATACTATGGACATCGTAAAAATGTTATATACTAAAATCTAGATATGCGATTCTTAGTATGATTCCAATACCTCTCTTAGCGAGAGGTAAAAAGCAACCTACCTGGGTTTTATTGGGGATTTTTGAACTTTATCTGGTATTTTCATTCTAGTGGAAAAATTTAAAATCGAAGATAAAAATATTTATCTATCTACTAAACATATATATAGTGGCAAATTATAAATGAAAAGAAATACAAAACTTGAAACTTTGGCATTAATTGAAAGGATTTTGTCCGCAATTGGATTATTGTAATAAGATATAGACAATGCTTAGAAAAGGCAAAAACTTGAAAAAATTTTATAGATACATAAGAAGAGTAGTACGTGAATGTTTGTTTTTTAAAATGTTAATAATACAATTCATGTTTAATTTAAATGGGTAATATTACAACACTTTTGAGATTTACAAAACTATATATGACAAATAATACAGTTTAAAACTGGTCAACAAATGGTTTTATACTGGGCGGAATTATACGAAAATGTGTAGTACAGATCTATCTTTTAAAATGATGCATGGAAAACTATATAAGCGAATGGTTGTATAACAGTAATGCCTAATATTTCAGGCATGTTATGCCAAAAAAAAAAAAAAAAAAAAATAGGGCGACCCAGAACGTATACATGAAACTTTATAACTTGATGTAAGTCTAGCACGAAACTATATTATATTTCTTGGAATAAATGCTGCAGATTCATTATAAAAATTCTTTCATAGTTAAGTCGTTAAAAGTATGAACAAAGTTACAATGGAAGCCATACATAAAACGAAATTGTCTTAATATTTCCATTAATATTTAAACGTTTATTTAATCTGTAAACTCTTCTTAAATTGTCTTCGCTCTACATCCTTGCAAATACAGACATAAACGTAACCATTGGTGACTGTGAATATGGTTGAACCCAACCGTCGGCAAAAAACTACACAATGAAATAGCCCTGAGACAGACTGGTTCAGGTAGTCGGCTGTATATCACAGAACAATACCAAGTTTGGTTTAAAGTCACTGGGGAAAATATGTGCACAAGGCAGTAAAATTTATGCAAAATATATGGCTTATTATATATTTGGGGACATACTTAATAGTATATAAATACATTGGACACAAGTAAAATAATACGTGAACCAAAAGTTTATATTGCCGTATTTATAAACTAGAAATTTATACCATAAAAGTTGTAATAGTGGAAAATTGAAATAATACTGCCTTTTTACCTCCCGCTAAGAGAGGTATTGAATTCATGCTAAAATTCGCATATCCAGATTTCATTGGATAAGCACGATTTAAGCTCCCTAGAATCCGATTATAACATTTTTAAAATGATGTCTGTGTGTGTGTGTGTGTGTATGTCTGGATGCTGTAGACACGATTCCTCAAAAACTATAAGACTTAAAAAATATTTAACTGCAGTTTCCTCAATCTGACATTCCTGGGAAGAGCTGAAAAGGTTTTGACAACAACTGAACAACCGGAAGTAGTAGTTTCTTAGAAAAATTCTTCTAAATATAATTTTTTGGGAGTTTTTTTTTTATTAAATATTGAAGAACATAAAATTCTCCATCTAATACACTTAAAATTTTTATTATATCTTGTATAGATTTAGAGATAAAGACACTATTATTTATAGAGTAAACTAATTGCAGAGGCCAAGGCACCAAGGAAACCAGTTGACAAATTCCAATGTTTATAACATGACACATGTCATTGTCAAATATCAACAGTTTTAGTGACATTCTGATAGCTTTTTCTGGGAAGTATATTTAATTTTTCTTATTGTTTTATTAATTAAATATTTCAAATTATAGGTAAAATTGTGGTAAAATGCATATATCCATCAGACATACCGCCAATCTGGTTAACGAATTGGAACAATCTCTGACATGAAAATGATATAAAATAGATATAATTAGAATTATATGTGTGCAGAAGACATGTTAAATACAATAAAAAACAATATTTAGGTAAAGTTCTGTAATATTTTGTTATAAAACGACGGTTCGAAAGCGAAGTGCAATACAATACATATATAGCCTAATATGGAAATGGCGAGGTCTTGTGCTGGCCACAACAGATTTTTTAGTTTAAGTTCTGTATTTTTATTAATAAAACCCAACGTTTCGACATAATAAACTGGTGCCTTCTTCAGGGGAAAATTGACATAAAAATAGAATTTGATTGTAAAATAGGGACTGTTCTCTCATTTGGTGGGGTGTCCAAAAATATAGTGCACTATTTACGTCCTCAAAGTATGAGACCAAAGCACATATGAGGGATGGTTTTTATATTCCCGGACGAGGCAGTTTTCAGTTTTAATGTAATATTTCATTACACTATTTTTATCACATATGCCTTGGTAACGTGTGTGACAATTTTCAAAACAATTGCAGCAATATTAGTCCTAATATCTGTCAGTTTGTGTTGTCACACAAAGTGTCTTGTTGTTCCACAATGCTAAATTCGTAGAAATTAACCATCCGCCTTATAGTCCAGATCTAGCTCCCTGTGATTATTTTTATTTCCATATCTCAAAAAATTACAAAGGACAATCAAATTTAGGGGCGATAACGAACTTATAGCGGCTGTTGAAAAACCAAAAAACTATTTTTATAATGGATTAGAGATGTAAGTAAATGCAAGAGGCCTATATTGGAAAATAAATTTTTGTTGCTGTTTAAATCTTTTTAGGCCTAGTCCGAGAATATAAAAACGACCCTTCCTACATCACTAGTTAACAACAATAATTAAATTTTCATTTCGTCATCCGAAATTTTTATTGCAATATCTTGGTGTTAATATCGGGAGTATTAATATCAACTCATGTTTAAAAGATCTGACGAATAAGAATTTGGAAACAAGTACATAAAATCTATTTTTTTCTGAAACGATTTTTAACACTGCCAAGTTCAATACAATCAATAATTAAATTAAAATGAAATAATCCCTTGCGATTTGTAATAACCAATCCGTAGTCCATCCATCCCATGTAGTGTACCCCTCCCCCGTACCCTGCTTTCACGGTTCACCGCCCGCTCTGATGGGCTTGCGGTAGCCGCGATCTTCACTTGTCTCCCGAGCTACTTGTTCATCGCATGCTTGGATCGCTTGCTCACTCTTTGATGAATCGCCTGCTAAGAGAATACATGCTCGCCTCAAAGGAAGAAAAAGTACAAGATGTTGTACAGTCACTGATTCTAAAAGCTGGAGGTTGATCGCTAATTTTTAGGCTAACCTAGCCACCTAGCTCAAAGAGAGGACTAGTAAATAATAGATTAACCGATCATGATAAAGTTCAGAACTTGTACTAATGACAAGAAATATGTAGAACTAAGAATTATTGTTACACCGGAGTTGACAAAGATTTGTAAAGCAGACTGTTTAAACCAGCAATAGTTTTTCGAAGCCCTAATAGATTTATTTCACAAAAAATACCTTATGATTTTCGGTAATACCTGTGACTTACATTTTTAGCTCTCGCTACCTTTTTCTAGGAAGTATAATTATTTTATTAATTAAATATTTAAAATTATGGGCAAAATGCATATATCCATAAGAAATACCGCCAATCTTGTCTATGAATTGGAAGAATCTCTGATATATAGGAGCTACCTCATAGAATGAAAGAATAGAATTAGATTTTTTTTGTAGCTACCTCATAGAATGAAAGAATAGAATTAGATTTTTTTTGTCCAGGAGAAATGACAAACACTTTCAGTTATTACCCCAAGTCATTTTTGCAAAGAAGTTCAAAAGAATATGTAGATACTTTTCATCATTCTGATTTCAAATTTTGAAACAACAGAACGCTATCTTTTTTCGTTTCCGAGATATTTGCATTTAAAGTCAAACCCAAAACGGGTAAAACAACAGACTTGGCGACTTCACTATTCGATTCTACGGGCAAAATTACACAAGTACACCAATTTTTATAATGTTTAAACAACGAATACAATTTTCAGAGAAAAGTAACTGAAATTCGATTTTTCAAAATTTTGAAGATTTTAGCCACATATAGATATCATTTTAGGACTGTAACTCATTCTGATTTCAAATTTTGAAACAAAAAAACGCTATCTTTTCTCGTTTCCGAGATATTTGCATTTAAAGTCAAACCCAACACGGGTAAAAATACAGACTTAGCGACTTCACTATTCGATTCTACGGGCAAAATTACACAAGTACACTAATTTTCATAATGTTTAAACAACGAATACAATTTTCAGAGTAAAGTAACTGAATTTGGATTTTTCAAAATTTTGAAGATTTTAGCCACATATGGATATCATTTTAAGACTATCAAGGGTCAAGATACCAACTTGAGAAAATCATCAGTTGATTCTACGAATATAGCTACATAATTATACCTATTTTCAAAATTATTAAGCAAATAAAACAATTTTTAGATTGAAAAATTTGAAAACATGTGAAATATCTTCAGTAACACCTTCGAAATTGAACCAAATATCCTTCAAGCGTACTTAATACCGTTGAAATTCAAATGTAATACCCAATATATAATGCTTTCGAAAATCTTAAGAACACATTTGAACAAACACTTTACAAGCGAACAAAATAAATATTTTTTTGGTTTATATTTAACTTGTATTTATTGTTTGTATTACTGAAAACAATGTATTGTTTACCCCTCATTAAGAACGAACAAAATGTTGAACAAAAACAAAACCAAAAACAAAAAACAACAAAAACAATAATCAATTAGATTAGAAAAGAATTGTAACGTCAAACCCAATCATTTCTTAAGACCTGACCTGGAAAAAATCTCGTCCAATACCCAATAGGTGGTCTTTTAATTTACATTTTGATGGTTGTTCCACACCGACCAACACTACCGTACTACAGTATGAAAGAACAATTTCTTAACATACATATTTTTAACTTGTAACAATTTTAATCCATATTTCTGCAGTCTGGTAAACATCGCACACTTGTTACTTCGTAGTCTATCTGCTTTTCCAAAAGGTTTTGTTCTCTGTAATAAGTCCCAGACGCTGCGGAAAAACGAACAAGAACCAATACACCACTCAGTTTTGCTTCTTGTTATTTTTCTTACATGTCTGAATTTATTGATGGTAGAGAAAAATTGTTTTATTTGAAATTGAATATATAGCTCCAATACTTCAACTGCTGACATTTAAGTTGATGTATAAAAATAGAGTTTATGGGTCGATATTAATTAATACAGAAAAGTTCAATTTAAATATGATTTACTTTTGGATTAAATTAATTCCGGCAATTAGTATTTTACTGTCACAGAGTTTATTTGTTCCTAATAAGTTTCTGAACCTTGATTCCGAGTCTTGAAAAGCCATATAGGAATCAAAAACTGTTAGCCATAGCTTCATATTGTGTCCAGTGCAGAGCATCGAACCCGCCAAAAACTGGGTTCGGTTTAGGTTCAGGTTAATTTGTTTTTTGAAAGATGGGTTCGGGTGCGGTTCTGGTTCAAGCATTAATAAAATTTGCGGTTTTGTTCGCGGTTCAGGTTCGAAATAATGTAAAATGAGAGCCGGAATTTACGCAAAACGCAACAAGAAACGAACAGAATTTTCACGAAGTCAGCCCAGACAGCAACGCAGACGCGTAAGACGTCGACTATCGGCTGTATTTACTTTTCGAACTAAAAATTAATCTGAACCGGAGTTGAACCACGAACCTGAATTTTAATACTCGGTTCGGTTTCGACTCAAGTTCAATTAAAAATATATCTGAGGTTCGGTTCTCGGTTTGGGTTCCCTAAAATGTTAAGGTTTGGTTCCGGTTTTGGTTCGGTTCAGGTTCGGGTTCGATTTTAGGAATTAGATTTTAGGGTTTTGTCGGAGTATACTATGCCTTGAAGTTGACGCGCACTAATTAAACAAATCTTGTTCGGATTTTGATGTAAACAAATCCACATATGTTTAACCAATTAAAACTAATAATAATAAGACTTTAAAATTGTAGATTAGTACAGGAGGTATACATAATTAAAAATTTAATAAATTCCAATTCATGTACTCCACAGCGAACATCCATAATAAAAATTCCCTTAATGCCTTCTAAGATTAGGGAACTTATGTCGTAAAATGCAAATTTAAATATCCCTTCTGACGATATCGACTGGAATTCCTTGCATTTTATCCAACCCGAATAATTTATTTCATTGAAACCGATTGTTCGCTAAAGCCATATAAGTTTATTTTTATTGTGCGGACTCAGACTTTTTTGAAACATTTGAAAGTCTTCGTGCCACAAAGAAATGCAACACGATCTTGCTTTTGTTTTATTTTGTTTTGTGTGGACGAAACAGTTGAATGCTGGGAAGCACTGGTAATGAAATTGGACAATGAACAGAAAGAGAAATCAATGGAGTATGACGAAAAATAAATATTTGTTGCTGGTCTTATCTTTTCACGCCTAGGCCGAGAAAATAAAAACGACCCCTCTTACATACAACTGTATTGTTTGTAGAAAAATATGATTCACTTATTTCAGTTTTATTGTTACCGTAAACACGACAATCATTTGTAATTCATACATTTTTTATTAACCTTCTATAAGTTTTATTGATTTTTATTGTACAGTCTGTTAAAAAATATTGTAAAACATAGTTATATTTAGTTTTGGTACATTGTACTACGACATACTTTCGGGATGATCAATTTATTCGCTTATGACAAAGTTAAATTTTGTATGAGGGCTAATATATTAATTAAATTTACGAATGAAACTAACCAGGAAAATCACTTGGAAAATTAGATTTATTCAGATTTATTCAACAGAATATTGTTATCGGCGAATTATCTTTCTGAAATTATATAATATCCACAATATAATAATTAAATACATTCATTGATTTGACATTTCCATATGTATTAAATAATTTAACTGTGCATTTCATGTAGACGGAACAAATTACAATTAAATATTTCATATTTAATAATAGGATAGCAACGGACCGGAAAATTCTTCAATTAATATTAAAGTATACCAAACAATACTACACGCTTTTGTAATTTTCATAAATTCTTAAAATTAAATAACACAGAGTGATGTGTTTGCAATAACAAAAAATTACTGATACTAAAAGTTATTTCCTGTTGTTGACAGTGACATTTGAACATTTAAATTTGCGTGACGTTTGATTATTTTTTTATTATTGGTAATGCTGAAAATGTATATCAGTAAATATTATATGATTCAGTTTTTGGAAGCAATTAAAAAAATTTTCTATACGAAGAAACTAAATATATCTACAAAAGAATACAACAACATAATTACAATATTAATAAAAATAACAATAAACATAGTACCATAGGACATCATTGTATTGCCCCTGAACACAAATTGGATTCAACTAGTTATAAAATTTTACATCATGAATCTTACATTCAAAAGAGATTATTTCTTGAAAGTTGTTAAATAAATCTTGACGATAATTCTATAAATTGTAAATAATTCTAAAAATATATCCCAATATTAAATTTATCACTCCACAGTAATTTTTTATTTTCAGGGTTTTTAATGTTTTTTGTCATTCATTCTTGCATCTTTCTATAATGTCATTCTTTGTTAAGGTTATTAATTTTGGCGGTCACTTATAAAACGTATTGTTAAAATTTTTATTTAGTTGACTTTTAACCATGTAATCTGTAAACTCATTGGTTTTTTTACAAAATCGTTTATAATTAAAATGTAATATTTTCAAATGTTTTAATAATTTATTTATTGGTAAGTTTGACAATTGTACATTATATTTTAAATGTATTTAACAAATAAATAATTTGTTAGCTTGAAAATGGTTCTAAACAGAACAGAAACGTGCAGTTGTGAAATTTGTAAATTTTGACTATGTTGAAATAAATGAAGCATTCATCCAAAAACCTCTTCGTATAGTAAACAACTGTATCTAAAAATAATACCACTTCTTGTGTTTCACTTAAGTATGACACCATTTCTTTTAAGTAATTCTTATTGTACCTAAAAGTAATACCTCTTTTTCCCTGCTAAAGTATCGCTTAGGTATGACAATCTTTTAAAAGCCCAAAAAATAGTCAAAAAATAATAATTCCAGAAAATGGATTTCTACCGACTTGCATTTGCGAATATAGGATAACCATTCCGTATTAATTTTCTATGTGACATGTACTACTTCTCGATGCTCTATTTCTAAGCGTCATGTGTTGCTGAATATGGGTGACGTTCTGCAAACTTTGCTGTACCATATGCAGTTTACATGTGTAGAAGCGGATAACATATTCTAAGTTAGTCTTCGGTATTAAATTTCGATTCTGCTTATGTAGTTATTACTAAAATCAGCTAGAATTAATTAATAGATGAAAGCTTGAATAGTTTGTGTGCTGGTATGCACCGGTGTTTGGATATGTGAACCTTGATATTTGATCAATAAGTGGATATATTGCTATAATCCTAATTTTACATAATTATGTATTATTATGGGAACCCGTTGCGTGGGACTAGCAACCCTACCATTTTTATTTTTGACTTTTTACTAATGAAACGCCATAGGTGCCCTATATCCCCTACAGGGAATGAAAGGAAAAAGAATGGGATCCGGTCACCGCGTGCCTGAGTGGTCGCGAATCTGGGAAACCGGGTTCGATTCCGACCGACGCCAAATATTTCGAATTTTAAATGACTCCTGTACTGGTGTCCCGCACTATACAAAACAAATCAGGGATAGTCATAAACCGTCAGAAATTTCTTGGAACAAACCTAATATGCCCGATCCAGTAATAAGAGGGGAGTTTTTTATGTTATCTACCTAGCTATGAAAACAATATGCTATCGCGACAATTTTCTTATGTCAAGTTACTGTGACATTTTCATGTCTACAAAGACACGATTAAGAACTTGAAAGCGGCTATACGCGAAAAAAAAGACCCCACAATTATGCTCAGACAACGCTGCTTCTGCACAATAACTGCAGGGTGCATAAAGTACGAAATGTTCAAGCAGTAGTCAATGAATGCGGCTTTGACGAATTACAACATCCATCTTACAGTCCTGACCACGTCCGACTATTATTTCTTTCCAAAACTCAAAAAAAAATTGAGAGAGAGTCACTTTTTATCGAATGATGACTTGGAAAACGCAGAGGAGTTGTATTTTGCAGAATTATCAAAAGATTTTTTTTTTGCAGGCGTAGCTTTATTAGAAAAACGTTGGAAAAAGTGTATTAGTGTTAATGACACTTACGTTGAAAAATAAAATTTTATTTGTTCTCTAACCCGTTGTTTTCATAACTAGGTAGATAACAAAAAAAACTCCCCTCGTAATATCTGACACATTCTTGAAAAATTCAAGGAAAAATTTATGTAGTGTCTTGAAATATGAAAGAAATGCATGTAACATCAATTGAAAATGAATATTGTTGCGAAATAATCCTCCTCCAATTTTCAAGTTGTGCTTAAACTTTACTGTTTTGTTCATTCGTCGGTCAAGTGCAGCTTATCTTCATACAGTCTTGTAAACAATCGTTTCACAAACATTCTGCAAAAAATAAAGCTTCCTAACAATAGAGTTCTCCCTCGGGACGTATTATAAAGCCCAGGGACATTGCACTGTATAGAATATTTCTATTTGCTCAATTTTTCACTCATCATGAACTGTAGTCGCGCATACTGACGCAATGTTTGATTAAGCTGTTGCTTAGCAACGCCGCACTGTAAGCATTTACATGAAGCATTGCGGGGTGGTTCGAACTAAGGTGACCCAATAAAAAGAGGGGTAACTTTTATTGAAGGGTAAAGGGGTGACAGTTTCTCAAACGACATACTTCATAAATGGCTACTTATTCGATGTATCCATGAATATTTTCGCTATAAACGAAGCATGAAAACAATGCCCGGGTCTATTTTTACCTGTCGCTAAGAGAAGTATTGGAATCCTCCAGATTTTCGTGAAAAGACACGGTATCTCAAATTCTATAAGACTAAAGACCAATTTAACTATGTATTCCTTAATCTGACATTAATGGGAAGAGCTGAAAAGGTTTTGGTAACAATTGGACAAATAAAGAATATAAAATTCTCTATCCAATACATTGAACATTTTTATATCTTCTATAGATTTACAGACAAATTTATAAAAATATAAAATAATCCATTGTATAATGAATCAATCAGCCTATGGAAACCAGTTAAAAAATTAAAATGTTTGTAATTAACATAAATGTTAGTGCCAAAAATCCAGATATTACTAGGTGCGTTCGGCAAATGAGTTCTGTTCACTCTTTTCACTCAGTACACTCCTAGTACCGTTCGGTAATTACATAGAGTGATAAGCGTCTTAAAATAGAGCGTTCGGCAAATGCAGAATGGAGTCAAGTGGAGTGAAAAGTGTTAACTCCATAAGCCCAACCTCAATATGCAAGCATACATGGAGTTTTTTTGTTTTGTTTGACATCTGTCAGATCATTTTCTATTTTTATGTTGAAATATTTTATTATACACAATTATTTTATATTTATAATATTGTTTTCTAATATAACAAGGCACAGTATGTCGGAATGGTAAGAATTCTGTACCTTTTCTAATATATACTTTCTTCAGAATCATTAAAGAATAATACCAAACTGAATAACTTCTGTATGGTTCATTATTTATTTATTTTTTTAGCAATCAGTATATCAGATTGTCAAAAAAGGAGGTTGTTATATTCGTGCACCAAAATTTTAACTCTACTCGTTCGGTTAATCACAAATAAAGGAGTGTACCTTGTTCCCTCGATCTACTCCAACTCCAGCTCTACTCCCACTCCACTCCAACACCGCTCCGTAAATACTCCAACTCCGTTTGATTTACCGAACGCACCTACTGAAGATTTTTTCTGGGAAGTACATTTAATATTTATTTTGTCATTAATTATTTAAAATTATAGATATAAAATTCGTACATGGACAAGTCGAAATGGTATAAAAAGAAAGGGGATTCATTCATACGCCAAAGTATGTACAGTATAAGTGTCAACTAAATACACCCTTCAGAAATACTGCCAATTTCGTCAATGAATTGGAAGAATCTTGAACATTTAGAAGAGTAGGAGGAAACTTGAACATAGAATGAATTGAAAAATAAAGAATAAATGCGAGAGCTATTGTACTGGCCAAAACAGATTTTTATTTTGTTAAATTCTAAAATTAATTAATTTCCTAAATCAATACAAACATGTCTGGGTCATATAGTTGTATGCGAACGTACAGTCAGACAATACAAACATGTTATATAAACATTCACATATGGCCGTTCCCATACATTTACTCCAAGTCTAGCAAATATGGTGACGTCAACAAATACTGAGCTATAAGGGATGTTTATAGTCTATAACACATACATCATTGGTTTTAAAATTATGGTAGATATTGAAAACATTTTTTTGGATAATGACGTGCTTTTAAAAGCTTTCAGAATTTTGTTTCAATTTTTTCGTGAATGAATTGCGAAAAATATGAACCACGTTAAAAGTTCAAACTTTTTACAAAGGCTTTTTTATACTTTGTTCCTTTTACATATGTTGCAACACAAAAATTAATTATTAACATTGCGTAAAAAGTTTTTACATGGAAATATAGTCTGCGGTGCTTTTTCTCAAATGAATTTATAATTCACAGAATGGCTTGCATGAAACTACAAATGAGGAAGTACGTATATCACTACTTTGTATCAAAAATTGTATCAATTTCCTTGAATAGAAATATATTTTTCTACTGTCTACGCTCGCTTTTGTCAATGCAAAATGTCACTTTGCCGCTCATGCGCGACAAAGTAGAAAAACGCTCGCTGTCCGAATTTCTAACTATGAAATGTTGAGAAATGTCACTTGTCTAAATTCTTAATGGGAACGTTTAGTCAGGAACTAATGGCGCTGTAGTTACTTACACATTTACGACCTCCACAAGTCAATCTGACATATGACTGATCTGTCAATATATTACATAACCAAACAATAACTGGTGTGTACAGGAATACAGTAATAAAGTAGGGCATTCATTTATAAAAACGAAAGTAACAAAATGCTCATTTTAGATTGAAGCAATAGCTAAAGAAGAATGGAAAATAACGATAAATTAGTAGTACAGGAAGTACAAAGTGAACATTTTATTTTTTGTTTTGTGGCGACTGTCTAAAAAATCTTGCCTGTGTCAGTGGTGTAACTATGGCGTACGTAAGATATCTGTTTAGGAAGAAAGATTATTTATTTTGATATCATTGTTAATACTATAAAACTTAAACCTGTAAAGCCTTTTACGCAACAATATATAGAACCCGGCATTATGTCTAATAGTGTAGTCTGGTAGTTGTAATATTCTTGCGCTGAACTGTCCTACACACGAACACCGTCACGCCGTCACTGGCACAGCCGGCCCAATCTCCTTGCGTTACACCTCCCTGGACTAAGTTCACGCACACATAACCACGAACACACGGACGGCAATATATACAACAGTGTCGCTCTATGCCTGTGTTTTGAGCGCAAATGGACATTGTCGATTTCGAAAGAAGAACAACCTCTCAATCAAAAATATCCCATATTGCTCCCTTAATACACAAATAGCTATTTTACCTATATATTTTTCGTCGCTGAAAGTACGGTAATGCACTGACGTAAGGCAAGAAAAAAAATATATTATAAGGACATGTTTATATTTCTGTAAAGTCGTTTAGGCATATATCAAAGGGTGCGGATTTTGTCTACATTGGGCCTTATCTCAATAGTAATAATTCTCTGCTACGCTGATCCATAAATGAATATAAGGTTTTGCAGTATGTTTCATAATATTCACTTCTTTACTAATATATAATAGTATACTTTGCATTTTAACAAAAACATATTGGTTTAGAAAAAATATGTCATTTGTAATTACGTTTTTAAATGTTATTTGGTGGCTAACATATTTTCAATGCGCATTTGGTAGCAAAAAAGGATAACTAGATTTTAATTAGATTTAATCCATCAATTATCTACACATTACATTGTTACATTTACTGATACTCCCGGTTATTTAATTACATATTTACATTTTCATTTTGCAAGTGTTTGAAAAATAATTCATTAGTTTCATTATTCACCAAAAAGGGAATAATTTATATTGAGAATCTAATACGAGGGTGGATTGAAAAGTTTCTGGAATCACTGAGAAACCTTTGGTTATGCCGTATGTCGTTTTTTACCTTCCGTTACCTTTAGGTAAGAAAGGTATTGTACTCTAAAAATACGTACACTTACTTAAAATTCACTTAACAATCAAATAATATTACTACCAAGTTAATATCTCTACCCATTTTTGAATTATTGCCCCAAAAGTCAATATACCCCACATTTAGATAAAAACTTCAAAATTTTCAAAAATCTAATTTTTATGTATCTAGATACTTCTCAATGCGCTGATTCCAAATTTTGAAACCGCAGGTCGATATCTCGTTTCGTTCTCGAGATATTTAGATTTAAAGTTTTTCTCAAAACTGCCCATTTTTGGGTAATAACCCAAAAATGGGTCGAGATATGAATTTGGCGACATCACCATTCAATTCTACGGACAAAAATACATAAGTATAGCAATTTTCATAATTTTTGTCCAACCGGTTCATTTTTTATGAATAAAAGTTTGAAAATGGCCAAAATCTGAAAAAATCCTAAGGGGTACCCCTTAGGATTTTTTCGATTTTTTGCCATTTTCAGTTATTTTGCTTTAGAGTTTGTATGCGGTGTTCAAAAATTCTGAAAATTGGTGTACTTATGTAATTTTGCCCGTAGAATCGAATGGTGAAGTCGCCAAATTCATATCTCGACCCATTTTTGGGTTATTACCCAAAAATGGGCAGTTTTGAGCAAAAGTTTGAATCTAAATATCTCGAGAACGAAAAGAGATATCGACCTGCGGTTTCAAAATTTGGAATCAGCGCATTGAGAAGTATCTAGATACATAAAAATTAGATTTTTGAAAATTTTGAAGTTCTTATCTGAATGTGGGGTATATTGACTTTTGGGGCAATAATCAAATATGGGTAAAGATATAAACTTGATAGTAATATTATTTGATTGTAAAGAGAATGTTACGTAACTGTACGCATTTTTAGAGTATATAAATTTAATCGTGGTATGAAATTTGATACAAAGTCGCCCCTTCTAAAATGAGAATGTTTTGACAATACTAGCTAGACTTTCAAAAGAAATGAGATTAGCGGCGGATTCTTATACAGGTTATGTTATTCAAATGTAGTTTATATTAGGGTAAAGTTGTTTTAATTTGTTGCCTTTTAGAAGTTAAATAATACAGTTATGAAGTTTGTTATTTTTTGTTAACACACCCTTAGTACTGGCCAAAATGAGTAAAAATAGCTTAATCAACTTGGAATAATGGAATGCTGTGAATACTTTATTATTCACTGAAAAATTACACTGCATTGCGATCTTTAATAATATAAAACATAGTTCAAATTGAATCCACGTTCAAAGTCATTACATTCCAATCTTTAAGAACAAAGTGTTTCTATATTACAATAAATTCTTCGTAGTGTCAAATCTTGAAGTCCTTGCAAGAGTTGACTGCGAAAAGTTCTTTTTATCTGGGTCGAGTAAATTTTAAATTTCGCTACGTTCATTTCAATTTTCACTTAGTATTTGACGTGTCTTACATTAACTTCTCGTCTGCTAAAATGCAACAGAAACAGAATTTGAAATGTGCTTTCACGGAGAGGAAAAATATTAAGTTTTCTTGCTACGTTCAACAATAAAATTGAAGTCGTGAAGAAGGCAAAGATAATTTGAAGCGTCGCCAGACCAATACGTGTCAAGAGAAACACATTCATTACACAACAAAATGGTGACAGATCTTCGCAAACTCCTCGCAAAACAAACATTGAAAGAATATAGCATACAGTGGAAAGGAGAGGGGTCGACCACAGGGAGAGTAATGATAATTCATATTTATAGGGCGCCAGCAAGATTACTTAATTTTATATTTTACATGAACACCACCCTTTGTGTGTTCTCTCTGGGCAAAAACTCGGACAAGGAATCCCCTAATCAGTCAAGACGTAACACGCCGCATCATGTCGAACCCTGTTCTATCCTGCTTTTGCCCGCACAGCAGGGCATGGCAAAGCTCAGCAGGAGTTCTGAAGCTCAAGTGTTTTATACAAGGTAACTAGTCAGTAGTAAGCGGATTACGGTAACTTGGATCAACAGAGGCTGGAGTAGTTGTAGTGGGGTTTTCATCAACTGGAAACAGACTACCATAAATTTCAAATATTCTTTAACTATATTTAAGTTATGTAGGTCACCATTTTAATTCCGTTTTTGAAACAAAAGAAAAAACCCCTTGATGCTTGATCCGTATGACAGGCGTCAGTAACAAATGCAGCTCTACCGCATCGTTTGAGTGTTTTTGTTTCGAGTTAATAGCGATTCAACTGTCACCTGCATAATGCCTCCATGTTGATACAATTTATATTCAAGGGTGTTACACATACGAGGGTGTCTGTGGTGTAATTTGAATGATGATGAGTACAGCACGGCTTGTTGATGGATAATTTTCCCTTAGGGTAGGAGTAGCTCTATTTTAGGGTAATTAACTGGAGGACTTCAAAAGTTGGATGACAGCTTTTGAAAAGATGGAATCAGAAATGACGAAGACAAAAGTTATTTTGCTTTTTATATTAATAAAAACTATCCCAATATTCTGCGCCAGTTATTGATTTGCAGTTTAAAAAATGTATTCATTAATCACCCTTGTCAAGAAATAATTTTTTACCGCAAGTAAAAAAATCGAACCATCCCTGAATACAGAATGAAGAATACAAGAGAATAAGTTTGCATGTGAACTCACAATTCTTCTGAAGTCGTTTTCGTTATTGA
Organism: Ophonus ardosiacus; assembly: GCA_943142095.1. Classification (NCBI taxonomy): domain Eukaryota; kingdom Metazoa; phylum Arthropoda; class Insecta; order Coleoptera; family Carabidae; genus Ophonus; species Ophonus ardosiacus. Next base: position 1,086,105 of record OW964838.1, on the reverse strand, counting down.
CGTAGTATAAAACAGTATTTTTAATGTTCCTTTTATTGTTAACTATTTTCTGTTTACGAGTCTTCCCATAATTGTTTTCTGTAACCTTAACTACCATTTTTTTCGCCTCAAAGCTTAAAAGATACAACAAAATTTTATTTCAATACCAGGGAACAGGTTTCTTTGAAAATATTTCACACTGACATTTCTTGATTTTTGTTAGGTTATATTTAATTGAAATACCAGGCCTTAATGTATACCCAATCAGAAATGACAAAGACACAAGTGATTTTACGTTTTCATGTAGATTTCTTATGTACAAAGAGCAAATTGTTATCTTTTACTTTGTCCACTATGAGAAATGAATTTCATCTTGGTTAAGGGGTATGTTTGTACACCGGTAAATTGCATTTGAAATTACTTCCCTTACAAAATGGCGGAGGATAAAATTAGACTACCCCGTTGTAGTATAAGTATGCTTCAAACTTGCTTTGTAATTTTGTCAAATTACTGCGTTATTAGAAAATTTAAATTGCAGAAGGGTAATACCTAGATTCTACGGTTGGTACAAACGCTTTCACACCCAGTAAAAATAGAATAGCAGGTTAGTGCGGTTTTAATCAATAAAAGTAATTTTATCTTTGGGGTAATTTATGTCGGTTTAATAGCATTTATTTATAGACGGGTAAATGTTATCTACTTCGAATTAATTAATCAATATTGGCTTATATCAAAAGGTAGTTCATTAATATTACTCAATATAAATCAATGTTCTACTAATGAAAATCTGATATTACAATGGAAAATTTCTAAGTGATTAGCGTCACCACAAAATCGAAGTATTATAGGACTAATACATATAGTCAAACAGCGTTGTTAATATTTTGTTTTGTCCACACATAATACTATCTAAACATAAGATAGTTACAGCTACGAAAATAAGAAATATAAATAAAATTATAAATAAGACTTCATGGTAGGTGTTCACAGCTTAAGAAATAAAACGTAAATTAACATCAACTGTCATTTGATATATTTATAATTAACAAGCAATAATAACAACTTCATACCTTTTAAATCTCTGTACGCAATCAGAAGTACGAACCTTAGTCTTAAGACACCTTTTTAAAATCATGTTTAAATTGAAATACTGTTGCTAGCACGTAAATTGACAGCTCATATGATAGTTGTTATGTATAGGCTTATTTTTGTGTAAAATATTCAACATTTGCAAATCCTTATGTTTAATTGAATTTTCAAGAGATGTGAACACTTTCACAGGAATCTATTGTTTATATCGTTATTTTTATTTTTATTTTCGGAGCTGTGAATGAGGCTTAAAGCTGAAGCCTAGTTTACGATGTAATTATAAAAAACACCACGACGATGATTATGGAGACGGAGATGACTATAGAGACGACGATGACTATAGAGACGACTATGACTATAGAGACGACGATGACTTTAGAGACGAAGATGACTATAGAAACTACGGTGACTGTAGAGACGACGATGGCTGTAAAGACGACGATAACTATAGAGAAGACGATGACTGTAGAGACGACGATGACTGAAGAGACGACGATGACTATGGAGACGACGATGACTATGGAGACGACGATGACTATGGAGACGACGATGACTATGGAGACGAAGATGACCATGGAGACGACGATGACTATGGAGACGATGATGACTATGAAAACGATTATGACTATGGAGACGATGATGACTATGAAGACGATGATGACTATGGACAAGACGATTACTATGGAGACAACGATTACTATAAAGACGATGATGACTGAAGTCGACGATGATTATGAAGACAAGGACTATGAACGGGTTGATCCAATGCAATCTGAAACGTTTGGAAATTCACTCTTATCAGTCAGACCGAGCGATCTGATCAAAAATTTTCAACCCTGTTCCATGTGCAGGATTAGTACAGATTGCGCGCTAACATTTAAAATAGTAAGTATTTGTGTTTCAGAAAATGTATTTATTTAAATGTTTCTTATTATAAACACTGCAGCACTATAGCAAGTTCTGAAGTAATTATGGCAATTCGAAATTTGTGACGTCTTTATGAGTTATTTCGAACAAATAAATGACCACATGAAACAATTTCTGACTGAAATAACTTAAACAAATGATTCAAGTGGCCTTTCAGTCTCACTTGAGTCGCCATATATAAAATTATGTACAACTACAGAAACAAGCGCTGTTTTCTTATCCATTCTAACAAATTAAAACTTCTTCTATAACCTCATATTTAAACGTCAAAATCATATACAGAATTGGAGCTTTCAGATAGATTTTCACATAAATAAATTATTCTTTTAAGAGTAGTTATGGCATTACTACTCAAAGTGTTGAGATTTACCCCAATTACCAGAATTGAGGGTAGGCAACAAAGAAAACATCCCAGTCCTACAATCGATGGTACAACAAAGTAATTATTCAGGGTCATTACATTTAACGACAGTCATGAATATCAACGCAGCCTATTAGCAAAAACAATTTCCACAGCCACCTATCAAGTGCGCCTTAAAGCGAAACAATAATAGTTGTCAGCGACCGCGACATCTAAAGGGGTGAGTGTCAAACAAAAAGCTGACTATCGCACTGGGACATCCCCATGACAGCCGGAACAAAACACTACGCCATGTCTCAAGATTCCATTAAAACAACTGCTGGCAAAAACAAACTAGGTTATGACAAGGCATTTGTTTTGTATTACAGACATGAATGTCGACTTTATTTAAATTGGAGGGCATTTTAGTTAATTCTCTTTTCAATTATAAACCAGACATCATACGAATATAAAATAGACAATTTCACATACTTCAACAAGAATAAAATAAATAATTCTCATTATACAGATGCAGCCATTATTTTTCTTTTTCGTTTCAAATGCAAATCAATTGCAATTTACTTTTGTTAACCTGAACTCCTGGGTAAAATAGCAAAGAAACTAACGAGCTTCGAAGTTGATTAGTTTAGGCGAGGTATTTTCCAAGTTGATGTTAATTATAAAATACTTTCTGTAGATGTCGTAGCAAGCACAAGTTACATGAAACCGCCTCTACAGCCTGTCATCAACTTTTACTAACTTTGTTTAGCGAGATATATGAGTTTCTGGTTAATTAAAACGGCAAGAATTTCACTAGAACCATAGAAATAATTTTCACTTTTCTATTTCTAAATCTACTCAGCTCCTTCCATACGTTTGGCCACTTTTATTATTGATGGATAAACTATGGTATAGCTATCGGGAGCGTAACTTTATCCAAGCTACTATACCTCCGATAAACCACATTTTTATAAAGAAATAAATAAATATATAATCACGGCATATTACCCATTTCTGGGTGTGCCAGTATCTACAACACATGTAGACATCGGTAATGATGACGACATATTTTACCGTGTGGGCGCCACCTCACGGGTATTCATAGCTGGTGTGGAGAGTGCACCACAGGGGTCACTTTTGTGCCATTTAAAATTAGAAATATTTGGCGTCTGTCGGGATCGAATCCGGTTTCCCGAGATTCGCGACCAGACACTCAGGCACGCGGCCACGGAACCCCATGCATTTTTATCTATTAGTTATACCAGCAATTGGTGTTGACACAATAAAATTTTCTTGTTGTTCACCAATTTTTGTTCAATATTGTTACTATTTTTCCTTCTAATTTGCATTTTTGACTGTATTAAATTATTGGATAATATAAATGGTATTTTTGATACTGAAATACTTAATTAACATCTGCCAAACGTATAAATAACAACACACCATTCATCATTCGTGTTTACGTAGTAACCATAAGGCCTGTTCGATCGTTTGTCGCTGTCGGATGTCGTACGCGTGGGCAATACGCTGAAATTTAACTGAAGGAGTTGTCGGATGTCGGCTGTTGGTGTCGGATAGTAAGTTAGTCATTTCCCATACGACGACAACAATACTGAACGACAAGACGACAGTAACGTAAAATGGATTAGACACTCATGTCAGAATTACAATAACTGCTTAGTGTCATTGATTATATTTAAGTTAATCATTTGTATGTTCAATGTAAATAATGTAAACTCCCAAATGAGAAATGTCACCCCATTTGGTTTTTACATTTCCGTGTCATCATCTGACAAATTGTCAAACAGATTTACCGATGTATTAACCCCTTAACCCATTAGCTTATTATGAATGAAAAATAAACCTACACCCCAGTGATTTGGTCTCCATGGTGATAAAGAGAATTTCACATGTCACTACGATGATATATACTCCTTGCTAAAATTAATACCTACTGCTCGATACCATCGGCACATAATAAATTTAATCCACGATGAAATTTCAGCAATTTCACAATGAAATTTCGTAGCGAATGAAAAATGGCCGTTATGAATTGGCAGAAACAGGAAATTCGATGCACGTGGCAATTCACATTGATGGTAGAATTAAAAATAAAGACGGAAGAGGACAAAATTTTGTAGAGGATTTAATGTAGATTATCAATTTGAAGCCCCATGTCAAATTAACAGTGTCCCAAGTGTTAAACAAAAATATAGACCAGGAATTTTTACCAAAATATAGACGATTTCAATGGAGAATTTTTTGAACAATACAAATTTTCAACTACCTATTTATCTATCTTTGAGCGCGTAAAAATATTAAACAAGAGCTATGATCAAAATGTAGAAAAATTAAAAGTTATGGCATTCTTCTTTGCAATCTGTGCTGACACCAACTAGAAACTAGAAAACCATCTTTTTCTGCAACAAAAACACATAAGGCAAAACCATTATTCAAGCCCTTTACAATAATTTTTCTTTGATATTGATAAATCACGAAACACAAAATTGCTTAAATGTACACCAATGTATTCGAACTATGTTGACATATCCAAATTATTTTCTGAGCAAAGTTATGACGTACGTCGCCTTATGAGAAGATTATACAACCTAAACGGCAGCCACTATTTCAATAACGTATGTCGTTAACAATCATACTATATATGCATGTAATTGAGGAATATAAATTTATATATTTTACATTATATTTCCTGAGCAAAGTTATGAAATTCGTCGCCTTATGAGAAGATTCTATAACCTACATAGCAGCCACTCCTTCAATAACGTATGTCGTCAACAATAATATTATAGAAGCATTTAATTGAAGAATATAGATTTATATATTATAGAAACATTTAATTGAAGAATACAGATTTATATATATATATATATATATATATATATATATATATATATATATATATGTTGCCTTATATTTATAAAGAAATTTCACCATTCTTACGTGAAGAATACTTTTTTTTACTTAATGCAAAGTAGTAATGTATAGAAGTAGAGTATTAATAGTAGTAACTGTTTATCCATTTAAAAAAATATTTAACAAAAAAAGATGAGCGAAACACAAAACAGTATTCAACAAATTTCATAATAACAATGCACCTTGCGCATAGATTTAAAATTCCTTTGCGAATTTCCATAATTTAAGATTTCCCTCTTTTTTTCCTGCTTAAATTCACAATTTACGCATTCCAAAGGGCGCAAACTGCACGAAAATTAAGAAGAAAAGAAAATTAAAATAATTTCCCTAGGGGGTGGCATTGTGTTTCTGAAAGAAAACTCCAACGAAAAATCATCTATCTTAAAACATAGTTGTCAATAAAATATCCTAAGACATCCGATATCGTAAAAAACAGTCGACAAAAACATCCGGATATTATGATAGATGAGACGACAGAAAAAATGAACGAACAACGTGCAAATTATTCGTCTTGTCATAAGTTTTACTAATCCTAGTTCACAGCAAACTAGAGTTTAATCCGACAAAACCGACTCCATTTTTTGTTATCCTCCAGAAAGGCTATTGCAAGCCTCTGGAAATCACATCCCAGGTCTTTGTTTTTTCCATGCATTTGACGTTACTCGGTCACATCGATACTAGAGAGCTCTCCAAGTTCCGCCTTTCAAATAAGACGAACTACTCTCAGAATTTATAAATAACCTATAGACAAAGTCGCACAGAAGTGGATACTTTGAGTATTGCCTGAAAGTACTAAGTCTTGAAAGACTCCTTCCACGGTCGAAGGACTTGTACGTAGACATAGATACACTTTGACGATTATTGATTTTTGCAGGAAAATAAGTAGACTGGCGTCAATAAAGCATAATGAATAAATCTAATTTTTCTACAGTCTATATACAAAATAGGCATGCTCGCTGTCCAAATTTCTAACTATAAAATGTTGAGAAATGTCACTTATATACATTCCTAATAGGAACGCTTAGTTAGGAACTAATGGCGCTGTAGTTACTTACACACATACCATCTCCACAAAGCAATCTGATATGATTGCTCTGTCGGTATATTACAAACAAAATGCCGTACTGTTGTGTAAAGGAATATCGAAATAAAATACGGCATTCATTTACAAAAACGAAAATGAAAAGTGTTTGAATTAGTTTGAAGCAATAGCTCAAGAAAAATGGAAAGTAACGATAAATTAAAAATTATAATCGTTGTTTATTTAGTACTGTAAGTACAAAATGTATATTTTATTATTTTTTGTTATGGTGGAGGACCCTATAGTGGTGAATAGAAAAAATTTGTTTGTTTCGAGTGCAAATAGACATTGTCGATTTCGATAGAATGCATCTCAATCGACAATATCCCATTTTGCGTTCTTAATATACAAAATGCTATTATAGATAGGAAAATTATACTTCAATTTCAACACATGTGTTTTATTAAACAATTCATATAAAAGGCCAAGCCTACATTTTATATGTAAGAATACTTTCATATATTTTATCTAGTGAGAAAGATTAATGTAGTTCTATTTGTCTATAAGACTGATACAATATGTCCAATGAATCATCATCAGCGTAAAGTAGATGGATGATATATTTTCATATCACCCTTTACAAGGCATGAACCACAGAGTGACCCAGGAGAGAATCATTTGTATAGTTACAGTTACTCTTGGAGGTATGTCTATATTTATAATATTGGGTAGAATATGCAGAAGTAGGTAAAAAAAAATTATCAATGGCTAAGATAATATCAAAAATATATTAATATACACAGATATATTTGTGTACATCAAACAATGAATAGTTATATTTATAAGCATCCATATAGAAGGTATGGAATATGTTCGCAAACAAGTAATAAAAAAAAATTGAATATTAAAACTTTGGCGAATTATTATTAAAGATATGGAAACCATAAAGGAATAGAAGGTAACGAAGCTGCGGACAAAGTAGCAAAAATGCACAAAAAAAAACATCCTTGGACATCCATAATATGCGTATGTATTCATAGTGGAAAAAAGTATGTAATAAAAATTATCAACAGTAGCGATAATAAGCAGAAATATTTTAAAATACGTAGATTTATTTAAAATTTTGTTCACAACAACCCTACTTCTTCGAAGCACATATCGCAACGGGCTTGGTTGATTTTTTTGCATCATCGGTGGTTCAGCGTGTTAAGGCAGCGATCAACTTCACAGCATGGAAAATGTGTACAGCATCACTCACGCGAAATAATAATTTAAAGTATGGTACACGTGCGTATTAATATTGCACATTTTTCAAATTATTTGACTCTGAAATAGTTATATATTTATAAGCAATTTTGTTTCAGACAGAAAAAATATGAATATGCGATATTTATCCATCCATATCATCCCAATTTTGTTTCAGACAAAAAAAATATGAATATGCAATATTTACAAAGGACAACTGGACCTGTTTAAAAAATTTAAAGAGGACAGCTTGGCAGGCAGCCTGCGGGCTGAAACAAGCCTGCAGGAGGCCCAACCAGGGACCTCTACCTCGACCTCTGCACATCCAACAGAGGAAGTCTATATAAAAGAAGAGTTTAGAAACGGAAGTAGTGAGTCGCCGTTTTCATATCACCTTCCTTTACAAGCCTTGAACCACAGAGTGTCCCAGGAGAGTATCACTTGTATAGTTCGTTACTCCTGGAGGCATGTCCAGGTTCAGACACAAACGATGTATAAATATTGGGTAGAATATGCAGAAATAGGTAAAAAAAAAATAATCAATGGCAGAGATTATAAGCAAAAATATATCAATATATACAGATATATTTGTGTACATCAAACAATAAATAGTTATATTTATAAGCATTCATATAGAACGTATGGAAAATGTTGGTAAAGAAGTAGTGGATATGGAAAATATTGTTCGCAAACAATAAAAAAAAAAATAATAATAAAACTTTGGCAGATTATTATTAAAGATATGGAAACCATAAAGGTATAGAGGGTAACGAAGCAGCGGACACAGTAGCAAAAGTGCACAAAAAACGTCCTTGAACATCCATAATATGCGTATGTATTCATAGTGGAAAGAAGTATGTAATAAAAATAATCAACAGTAGAGATAATAAGCAGAAATATTTTAAAATACATAGATTTATTTAAAATGTTGTTCACAACAATCCTACTTCTTCGAAGCACATATCGCAACGGGCTTGGTTGATTTTTTTGCATCATCGGTGGTTCAGCGTGTTAAGGCAGCGATCATCTTCACCGCATGGAAAATGTGTTCAGCATCACACACGCCAAATGATAATTTAAAGTGTGGTACACATGCGTATTAATGCTGCACATGTTTCAAATTATTTGCCTCTAAAATTAATAATTATAAAAAGAATCTTAAGGGGTTGCTACATCCACCCATCCATCCATACCATCCCAATTTTGTTTCAGACAATCGTAAAGAGAAAATTAGAATTTGCAATAATTACAAAGGACAACTGGACCTGTTTAAAAAATTTAAAGAGGACAGCTTGGCAGGCAGTGGAAAAAAGTATGTAATAAAAATTATCAACAGCAGAGATAATAAGCAGAAATATTTTAAAATACATAGATTTATTTAAAATGTTGTTCACAACAATCCTACTTCTTCGAAGCACATATCGCAACAGGCTTGGTTGATTTTTTTGCATTATCGGTGGTTCAGCGTGTTAAGGCAGCGATCAAATTCACAGCATGGAAAATGTGTACAGCATCACTCACGCGAAATAATAATTTAAAGTATGGTACACGTGCGTATTAATATTGCACATTTTTCAAATTATTTGACTCTGAAATAGTTATATATTTATAAGCAATTTTGTTTCAGACAGAAAAAATATGAATATGCAATATTTATCCATCCATACCATCCCAATTTTGTTTCAGACAGAAAAAATATGAATATGCAATATTTATCCATCCATACCATCCCAATTTTGTTTCACACAGAAAAAATATGAATATGCGATATTTATCCGTCCATATCATCCCAATTTTGTTTCAGACAAAAAAAATATGAATATGCGATATTTATCCATCCATATCATCCCAATTTTGTTTCAGACAAAAAAAATATGAATATGCGATATTTATCCATCCATATCATCCCAATTTTGTTTCAGACAAAAAAAATATGAATATGCAATATTTACAAAGGACAACTGGACCTGTTTAAAAAATTTAAAGAGGACAGCTTGGCAGGCAGCCTGCGGGCTGAAACAAGCCTGCAGGAGGCCCAACCAGGGACCTCTGCCTCGACCTCTGCACATCCAACAGAGGAAGTCTATATAAAAGAAGAGTTTAGAAACGGAAGTAGTGAGTCGCCGTTTTCATATCACCTTCCTTTACAAGCCTTGAACCACAGAGTGTCCCAGGAGAGTATCACTTGTATAGTTCGTTACTCCTGGAGGCATGTCCAGGTTCAGACACAAACGATAAATGGCTAATGTATAAATATTGGGTAGAATATGCAGAAGTAGGTAAAAAAAAATAATCAATGGCAGAGATTATAAGCAAAAATATATCAATATATACAGATATATTTGTGTACATCAAACAATAAATAGTTATATTTATAAGCATTCATATAGAAGGTATGGAAAATGTTGGTAAAGAAGTAGTGGATATGGAAAATGTTGGTAAAGAAGTAGTGGATATGGAAAATATTGTTCGCAAACAATAAAAATTAAATAAATAATAAAACTTTGGCAGATTATTATTAAAGATATGGAAACCATAAAGGTATAGAGGGTAACGAAGCAGCGGACACAGTAGCAAAAGTGCACAAAAAACGTCCTTGAACATCCATAATATGCGTATGTATTCATAGTGGAAAGAAGTATGTAATAAAAATTATCAACAGCAGAGATAATAAGCAGAAATATTTTAAAATACATAGATTTATTTAAAATGTTGTTCACAACAATCCTACTTCTTCGAAGCACATATCGCAACGGGCTTGGTTGATTTTTTTGCATCATCGGTGGTTCAGCGTGTTAAGGCAGCGATCATCTTCACCGCATGGAAAATGTGTTCAGCATCACACACGCGAAATAATAATTTAAAGTATGGTACACGTGCGTATTAATACTGCACATTTTTCAAATTATTTGACTCTGAAATAGTTATATATTTATAAGCATTCATGTAGAAGGTATGGAAAATGTTGGCAAACAAATATTGGATTTGGAAAATGTTGTTCGCAAACAAGTAATAAAAAAAAATGAAAATTAAAACTTTGGCAGATTATTATTATAAATATGGAAGCCATAAAGGTATAGAAGGGAATGAAGCAGCGGACAATGTAGCAAAAATGCACAAAAAAAAAACATCCTTGGACATCCATAATATGCGTATGTATTCATAGTGGAAAAAAGTATGCAATAAAAATTATCAACAGTAGAGATAAGCAGAAATATTTTAAAATACATAGATATATTTCAAATGTTGTGTCGGTGTTCTATTTTACATTTCTTTAAAAATGGATGTGTTTTTTATACACGAGCAGTGGAAATTATAATAAATTTCAAATTATTAACAAAGAAATTAAAGAACAAGTGAAATATGTAATGGGAGAAATCCTAAATCATTTTATATTATTTTACTTTGGTTGGTTTCTAGAATACCTTATCCTTGACATTCGGATTATAAGTTCTAGATGTCGAAGATTCCATTTATTTTTTTATTGGGTCATAAATAATTATAAAAAGAATCTTAGGGGATTGCTACATCAACGCATCCATCCATACCATCCCAATTTTGTTTCAGACAATCATAAATCGTGAAGAGCATATTAGAATTTGCAATACTTACAAAGGACAAACGGACCTGTTTAAAAAATTTAAAGAGGACAGCTTGGCAGGCAGCCTGCGGGCTGAAACAAGCCTGCAGGAGGCCCAACCAGGGACCTCTGCCTCGACCTCTGCACATCCAACAGAGGAAGTCTATATAAAAGAAGAGTTTAGAAACGGAAGTAGTGAGTCGCCGTTTTCATATCACCTTCCTTTACAAGCCTTGAACCACAGAGTGTCCCAGGAGAGTATCACTTGTATAGTTCGTTACTCCTGGAGGCATGTCCAGGTTCAGACACAAACGATAAATGGCTAATGTATAAATATTGGGTAGAATATGCAGAAGTAGGTAAAAAAAAATAATCAATGGCAGAGATTATAAGCAAAAATATATCAATATATACAGATATATTTGTGTACATCAAACAATAAATAGTTATATTTATAAGCATTCATATAAAAGGTATGGAAAATGTTGGTAAAGAAGTAGTGGATATGGAAAATATTGTTCGCAAACAATAAAAATTAAATAAATAATAAAACTTTGGCAGATTATTATTAAAGATATGGAAACCATAAAGGTATAGAGGGTAACAAAGCAGCGGACACAGTAGCAAAAGTGCACAAAAAACGTCCTTGAACATCCATAATATGCGTATATATTCATAGTGGAAAGAAGTATGTAATAAAAATAATCAACAGTAGAGATAATAAGCAGAAATATTTTAAAATACATAGATTTATTTAAAATGTTGTTCACAACAATCCTACTTCTTCGAAGCACATATCGCAACGGGCTTGGTTGATTTTTTTGCATCATCGGTGGTTCAGCGTGTTAAGGCAGCGATCAACTTCACAGCATGGAAAATGTGTTCAGCATCACACACGCCAAATGATAATTTAAAGTGTGGTACACATGCGTATTAATGTTGCACATGTTTCAAATTATTTGACTCTGAAATATAGAATAGATATATATATACGTACATCAAACAATAAATGGTTATATTTATAAGCATTCATATAGATGGTATGGAAAATGATGGCAAACAAGTAATAAAAAAAAATTAAAATTAAAATTTTGGCAGTTTATTAATAAATATATGGAAATCACAAAGGAATAGAGGACAATGAAGCAGCAGACAATGTAGCAAAAAAGCACAAAAAACGTCCTTGGACAGCCATAATATGCGTATGTATTCATAGTGGAAAAAAGTATGTAAAAAAAAAAAATCAAAAGCAGAGACAAACAGAAATATATTAAAATACATAGATATATTTCAAATTTTGTGTCGGTGTTCTATTTTACATTTCTTTAAAAATGGATATGTTTTTTATACACGAGCAGTGGAAATTATAATAAATTTCAAATTATTAACAAAGAAATTAAAGAACAAGTGAAATATGTAATGGGAGAAATCGTAAGTCATTTTATATTATTTTACTTTGGTTGGTTTCTAGAATACCCTATCCTTGACATTCGGATTATAAGTTCTAGATGTCGAAGATTCCATTTATTTCTTTATTGGGTCAAATAATTATAAAAAGAATCTTAGGGGATTGGTACATCCACCCATCCATCCATACCATCCCAATTTTGTTTCAGACAGAAAAAATATGAATATGCAATATTTATCCATCCATACCATCCCAATTTTGTTTCAGACAAAAAAAATATGAATTTGCAATATTTACAAAGGACAACTGGACCTGTTTAAAAAATTTAAAGAGGACAGCTTGGCAGGCAGCCTGCGGGCTGAAACAAGCCTGCAGGAGGCCCAACCAGGGACCTCTGCCTCGACCTCTGGACGAAGTGAAGAGATCGAAGAGCCCCAACCATTAGAAGAGGTTTACATTAAATAAGAAAACTGGGAAGAAAGCAGTGAGTCACCGCCCAGTGGTGACGACTATTTTAAAAAAATACAAAACAAAAAAAAATGAGCATGAGGATTATTTGGAATCCAACAAGATAAATATTTTAATAGCGTTCAATGGAGATACATACCGGAACGGCGGTATCAAAAGGTACGCATGGTACAATCGCGATGAAGAAGAACTTTTCCAGATATTCTTGCTTCACAGCATAAAAAAAACGTTTAAAGAAAAACAAAACCAGAAGTGAACAAAATACTCGTATATTAAAAGGCAGAAAAAATTGTATTTAGATATTAGAAGAATATAGAAATATTCTTCGAGTGAGGCCTGAAAGTATTCAAAATAAAACGCCTCTTAAGATTGGTGAACCAACAAATGTTGATTTGCCAGCATTAGAAACCTTTCGCACTACTATCACATTTTCAGCGCCTTAAATATAGTGACAGCAATCGAAATGAAAATCGAAGTCACAGGGAGAATCACAAAAGTAGGCCTGAATCTCCAAAGAAACCAGCTTTGAAGATTCGTGCTCCAAAAAAGTTCGTAAACCCTTCGCAACACATCCACGTTTTCATGTATTTTTCATTAACAACTAAAAGCTTTTTCTCAAATATCTTCAAAAGTTATTGCTAATTTTTATATCTTAAAGTCATTTTTTGTGACTACAAATCCGAAGTTACATATATGAACTTTTAAAAAAATATATTAACAAAAGAAATTAAAGTATAAAATATAGTTGTTCAAAAAGAAATAATTAAATTTAAATGATTCGCTATAATTTGTGAATTGAGATTTCCTTTTCCTTCATTTTGAAAAGCTAGGAATCACAACTCTGCAATGTAAGTTATCACTAAGTTTGTCTATTTAATAAAAATATTTGTTCTCTTATGAGTAATTTTCTCGAGTTGAGCAATATGCAGTCTTCCACATATCAACATTTCTACTTAAAACTTGAAAATTTATACAACTTTTGGAAGTTGCAAAAACTTTTTAAATATTAGCAGTAAATCCGTATTAAAGAAGGCATCAACTTTGCTAATAAGAAAACGGGTCTACGCAATGCAAGGGTGAGACTTTGGAAATATCAAAGTTTTTTCACTTTTGCTGTAAAATCGATGGCCACTATACGCTTCTATAATATTAAATCATCGTTTTCTGGTAAAACTTTAAGGGATGGATAGATTTTCAATTGAACTAGAGATCGCTTGCTCCAAGTGCTTATACGCTAACCATATCAGAAACATGTATTTGTAAAAGGAAAAATAACTGGAATTACTGGTTGCTACACAGGATAATAATCACTTTCAAGTGAGCATTTTTGTGTAATTCTATTTCATAGAAAGACTGTCACAAACTGTATTGTTCACAACAATCACACTTCTTCGAAGTACATATCGCTATGGGCTTGGTTGATTATTCTAGCATCGGTAGTCCAGTGGTTCAGGTATCAGCCAAAGTGACTTCACCCGCAATAATGCAGTTTTTGAAGAAGAGAGCGACGAGACTCTCGAAACGTCAAATGTTATAAACCGATGACATGGCAAGACGTTGGAAGAAGTATTAGAAAAGAGTGATTTCCTGAACATGTGTTAAGTATGTGTGAATAAAAAACAGAAAACCTCCAAACACCTAATAGAATAATACATACAAACATTACTAAGTAGCGTATGGCGTATTTTTGTAGAATAAACATTTCACGTCCCTCGTTAATGAAAAATAACAATGCCAAACGCTCCCTACATTTCCTGCGTCAGAATTGATTTTCAATCATGGAACATTCCCAGTCGTTGATGATAAATTATTTCTCTGCAATACAATGAGTTATTAAGACTGATGTTTCAGTAGTACAACCGTTTATCCATGTGGTAAAGAACTTGGATTCCAGTTGACCATCTGAGGTTTCGGTAGATGTATCGAAAAAATTCTCAGAATAGTAAAAAATAAAAAAAAATATGGTTGAATATATGTGAAGGACCAGCACCCTTATTTTATACGAAAGAAAATACGCATCATCAAAACATTAGAATGCTATTAGCTCCAATTTTGAAACTGGACTACACGTGTTTCTGTATTAATTGGTAATAGTAATCAATGGTTGTCACATGAATTAAGTACACCAACTGTAATAATAATCGGTCACGAAACAACAACGCCTAATTGGTCAAATGAGTAAGAAGAAAGATATTGGATTTTTTGCCAATTTAAACAGCTAGAATTCTGTAGGCCAAATGAGTATCTAAATATATTTATAGCGTACTCTACTTCGCGGTTATAGTGCATGTGTGGTTGCAACAGAAAATGGAGATAATTTTGGCATATACACCAATTCTGTAGAACCACATATTGAGTTCTAATGGTATAACTATTTAAATATAGTGTACAAATTTACGTAATAATATATTTTAAATTAATATGAATATACATATGAGCAAATGATGAATTTGGGATATGGAAACAACTTCTTCCAAATTCACCAACGTCCGATTGAGCAAATTGATAAGAAGACAGAGAGAAATTGGATTCTTTGCCAATCAATCCCAATATAATATACGCTTTTGAACAGCTAACATTCTGTAGGCCAAATGAGTACCCAAATATATTTATGGCGTACTCTACTTCGCGGTTATAGTGCATGCGTGGTTGCACAAGAATTTGGAGATAAAATTGACATATACACCAATTCTGTAGAACCACATATTGAGTTCTAATGGTATAACTATTTAAATATAGTGTACAAATTTACGTAATAATATATTTTAAATTAATATGAATATAAATATGAGCAAATGATGAATTTGGGATATGGAAACAACTTCTTCCAAATTCACCAACGTCCGATTGAGCAAATTGATAAGAAGACAGAGAGAAATTGGATTCTTTACCAATCAATCCCAATATAATATGCGCTTTTGAACAGCTAACATTCTGTAGGCCAAATGAGTACCCAAATATAATTCTGGCGTACTCTACTTCGCGGTTATAGTGAAGGCGTGATTGCACCAGAATTTGGAGATAAAAATGGCATATACACCAATTCTGTAGAACCACATATTGAGTTCTAATGGTATAACAATTTAAATATAGTATACATACTTAACAATATATTTTAAATTAATATGAATATAAATATGAGCAAATAATGAATTTGGGATATGGAAACCACTTCTTCCAAATTCACCAACGTCCGATTGAGCAAATTGATAAGAAGACAGAGAAAAATTGGATTCTTTGCCAATCAATCCCAATATAATATGCGCTTTTGAACAGCTAACATTCTGTAGGCCAAATGAGTACCCAAATATATTTATGGCGTACTCTACTGCGCGGTTATAGTGCATGTGTGGTTGCACCGGAAAATGGAGATAAAATTGGCATATACACCAATTCTGTAGAACCACATATTGAGTTCTAATGGTATAACTATTTAAATATAGTGTACAAATTTATATAATAATATATTTTAAATTAATATGAATATAAATATGAGCAAATAATGAATTTGGGATATGGAAACCACTTCTTCCAAATTCACGAACGTCCGATTGAGCAAATTGATAAGAAGACAGAGAGAAATTGGATTCTTTGCCAATCAATCCCAATGTAATATGCGCTTTTGAACAGCTAAGATTCTGTAGGCCACATGAGTACCCAAATGGCGTACTCTACTTCGCGGTTATAGTGCATGTGTGGTTGCACCAGAAAATGGAGATAAAATTGACATATACACCAATTCTATAGAACCACATATTGAGTACTAATGGTATAACTATTTAAATATAGTGTACAAATTTATATAATAATATATTTTAAATTAATATGAATATAAATATGAGCAAATGATGAATTTGGGATATGGAAACCCCTTCTTCCAAATTCACCAACGTCCGATTGAGCAAATTGATAAGAAGACAGAGAGAAATTGGATTCTTTGCCAATCAATCCCAATGTAATATGCGCTTTTGAACAGCTAAGATTCTGTAGGCCAAATGAGTACCCAAATATATTTATGGCGTACTCTACTTCGCGATTATAATGCAGGCGTGATTGCACCAGAATTTGGAGATAAAATTGGCATATACACCAATTCTGTAGAACCACATATTGAGTTCTAATGGAATAACTATTTAAATACAGTGTACAAATTTATATAATAATATACTTTAAATTAATATGAATATAAATATGAGCAAATGATGAATTTGTGATATGGAAACAACTTCTTCCAAATTCACCAACGTCCGATTGAGCAAATTGATAAGAAGACAGAGAGAAATTGGATTCTTTGCCAATCAATCCTAATATAATATGCGCTTTTTAACAGCTAAGATTCTGTAGGCCAAATGAGTACCCAAATATATTTATGGCGTACTCTACTTCGCGGTTATAGTGCATGTGTGGTTGCACCAGAATTTGGAAATAAAATTGGCATATACACCAATTCTGTAGAACCACATCTTGAGTTCTAATGGTAAAACTATTTAAATATAGTACACATACATAACAATATATTTTAAATTAATATGAATATAAATATGAGCAAATGATGAATTTGGGATATGGAAACCACTTCTTCCAAATTTACCAACGTCCGATTGAGCAAATTGATAAGAAGACAGAGAGAAATTGGATTTTTTGCCAATCAATCCCAATATAATAATTTAATAATTAGTAAAACTACTGGGTCCCTACCAATTTATTTGTGATGACCAATGACCAGGAGACCCATCTTGAGGGTTGTCTGATCGCCGATTTGTGCTAGTTCATTTTGCGTTACCCAGGGTGCACCACGAGGAGGCGAACTAGCTCTACACCCCACATCATCTAATTAGAGTCGTGCATGAATGGATTAACGAGATTCCCTTTGTCCCTATCATCTACTAAGGACCGGACTTGAAAAAATAAGCGGGGAAAGAAGACCCTGTTGAGCTTGACCCTCTAATCTGGTACTGGTAAGAAGATATGGAGTAGGAGACATGTTCTGGTATATTGTTAATTGAGTACTAATGGTGTAACTATTTGACTATAGTGTACATACTTAATATATATTGAATATGAATATGAGCAAATGATGAATTTGGGATAAGAAAACCACTTCTTCAAAGCCCATATCGCAACGAACTTGATTGAATTTTTTTGCTGCATCGATAGTCCAGCGTGTTGAAGCAGAGACCTTCACCGCTCGAACCATGGGGTCGTGTGTTCAATTCCCACCAAAGGCTTGAATGTTTGTGTTTTTAAATAATAACACATAGGTAAATAATATGTAACAAAATTATAAATATAACAAAAAAACTATTTCATAGGGATATAACTTAAGACTTGGAAAGCAGACAAAATATAAATATTGAAAATGGTGAACAAATTGTCGCTAATACTGGCATATTAATAGAAACCAAATATTAATATCACGATATTTTTTACACTACATTTATTCACTTAATATTGAAAAAATCTGTTGTGGCCAGCACAAAACCTTCCGTCAATTCGATGTATTTTGTACATATCCCATACCAAAAGTTCCTTGAAAAAGATGCTGTATATCCTGTAAAATTTTAACACCAACACACTATTTTTTAAAAATTCCATACCGAAAGTTCCTTTCCCTATTTTATTAGGGGTCGCTGTTTCTTACAATTCTCTTTTACTCATTCCTGTCGAACGCATCTTCTTCACATAATTCTTCCTCTTTCAATCTACACAGTCCTTCCATTTCTCTTTGGCCTTTCTTGTACTTCTGGCATTGAAAATTCCAATCTTGAGGCGAGTCTGCAACTGCAAGTCACTTGCGAGGGACACTATCACATTCACATATGACCCTATACTTTTAACTGACATCTGCCAATTAAAAATTTTTGAATTATCTGCTGTTTCCATAATTTTAGCACAGCTGACTAATTTTTGAAAGCTAATCTCTCTTAATGTCCCTATAACTCTATATGTATTGAATCTGAAGGAAAATGTATAATCAAACCGTATAGAGAATAAGATATTCTATCATACTGATAATCACAAAATGTCGAGAAATGATATTTAACTGCGTTTTTTCAAGAAAAACTATTAAAAACTTCCAATAAGGGTACTCCCGGTAGATCAATTATAACCAAAATCTAATCAGCTCTTCACATGGATGCAAAGAACAGGAATACGAAAGAATTATAATTTTTAGAATTGTAGTATTGGACTTATCGTCATCTAAAGGTGACGCAAGGTAAAAATAGCTGTTGAAGAATTATTCCACAAAACACGTATTTTTTAATTTTTCCAAAATTATTTTAAATCAACCGTATGTAGATAACTGTAACAAAACTTATTTCCTTTAATTTAATTCATGTACAATGTCTTCTTATTTATTGTCCAATTATTAATTATTATAATAGTCTACATGTGTCCAAAAATTCCCCGTCCAGAACTTGTGTGCGTTTAGATTTGTAAACAGGCAACCCCGTAAATTATTAGTTGATTTTGTCATCACGTAAATCCATCAACAGTTGTATCCAAATCCCAATGGACAAGAGTGCGCTACAATTACCATTAAATAACCCGGTAACATCCTGATCGGCTGCTTGGCCAGAAATGGGGCTAACCGCACAGGATTGTAACCACCAACCATCCACAACCATGTTGGCTACACGGTTATCTAGACAACTCAATTCAAAACCGCTACTCGTGAATAATCAATAGAGATTTTCGCAGAGAACAGTACTCGGTAATAAGCAAGTAGACATATAATTACACACAGGAAAAAGGGTAGAAAGGGTAAAAAAGAAAAGTAAATATAATTAAAGAAGCACTGACACTGGGTATTTTATTGTAGGTGCGAATCCGAGTCAGGTATTTACTGCCGTTGAGATACAAGATACAATTAACTTGGCAAACATAACGCTATCGGCCACAGGCTAGTAGTTGTAAAAAGACCAACAAACATAGACTTTTATCACCCTAATATGTAAATCCTAAATTTATATGCCCTAAATAACGTTATTATTTAATATTTTAGGAATTACATTTAAGGATTTTAGGAATTAGATTTAAGGATTTTAGGAATTAGATTTAAGGCTTTTGCAGGAGCACACTATGACTTGAAGTTGACGCGCATTAATTAAACAAATCATATTCTTTACTATATTTTGTGCAAAACGTCGAATTTACTGTCAAAGAATACCTTTTTAGCACCATTTTTATGAAATATAATATTAGCTTTCTTCGATGAGAAGTGCTTGAAGTGCAGAGCAGAATAATGCAGTGCAGTGTAGTGTACACTAGTTCAGTCTAATTCTTGTGGTTTCATAAAACACACTAGTGTATATTTGGGCGTTTGCTCAGCTGTGAGTAATCAAGCCAAGCGTAGCCAAAGGTGTAAAAGGTTAGGTTGTTTATAAACACAGGCATATCATA
This sequence comes from Ophonus ardosiacus, assembly GCA_943142095.1. Taxonomy (NCBI): domain Eukaryota; kingdom Metazoa; phylum Arthropoda; class Insecta; order Coleoptera; family Carabidae; genus Ophonus; species Ophonus ardosiacus. The sequence continues at coordinate 1,065,710 of OW964838.1, read as the reverse complement.
AAGCTGCAAAGAAGTGACTGCAGAAATGCCTGTTTTAAAGAGCATAGTGTTTGAACTAATAAACGATTCTGACGAAGATCAATCATCACTTGATTCTTCATCAGATTCAGAGACATATATTAATTAATTCTTTATATAACAAAACAAAGAATCCATTATTTTGTTTCGAACAGCCTGCCAGATGCTGCCCGTTTCTCGTAAAACATGTTAGTGTAAGAAAGTTAACACTAGGGCGGCCTAGTACATGTCATCGAACAAAGCTATTAACATTTAATCTGAAGCATCATATTAAATCGAATTGTATAATTCATTTGTTGAAAAGTGTTGCCATACAAACAGATGGATGTTACTAGTGTGCCATTCGGAGTTGTATTTATGTGAAGAAGACCTAAATTCCACCGTTACCACTATTTTTTTCATTGTGAATGTACCTTTAGAAATAAAAAAAAAATATGAGAGTTCTATATGGTAAATTGAAGGATTCTACATTTGAATTTGTGTTTGACCCGCATAGAAACATTTTTATTTTGTTTTAAAGCAACAGGGAACATATCAACGCATATTTAAAATGAAATATCCGAAACAATAAAATATGGATTCGAGCTGTATATATTTGTAAAATAAATTATATTTCAACATGGCTTTGTATATTTCTGCTCAGATTACTGTAACGATGATATATTTAGATGATACAGCACAGTTGGTACTCCTGGTTCATAATAATAATTAGTTTTGTCTCTAAAATCAATATCCAAGCTTCCCTGGTTTTTCATCCCCTAAATGCAAGTCCACCTCTCAAATTTCGACAGTCAGGTTTATCTCTATCTTATCGGGGTGGCTCTGACAGCGTTGCGTATTACTCATGCACGTTTACAAGTATTAAGTGCTAATGAGAAGGGTGACAAATTTAGGGGAGTTTTATTTTACAAAAAGAGGGTGGTTTATTACGTTTTTACGCTACTTTTACTAACTAACCAAACGAGAGATTTGAATGATGATTTTTATAAGCATCATAAAGGGGAAAAGTTAGGATTATTTTTTTCAAGCCAAACAAGGGCTTCAAATGGTTTTGAAAAATGATGAGGTAATTTGAAACTTTATAATGAACAAATTCTATGTTAATCTTGTTCATTTTTAACTTCACATTTAACTGGCTTGTACAGGTCATCGAGTTTTTAGCTCCGCTCATTCTATCAAATTCATTTGTTTAGTTCTGTTCTTAGGTTTGTCCAATGTTGCACTTTTTTCACCCTAATATCTAAATCCTACATTTATATGCCTTAAACAACGTCATTATTCAGGATTTTCGGAATTAGATTTTAGGGTTTTGCAGGAGCACACTATGTCTTGAAGTTGACGCGCACTAATGAAACAAATCATGTTCTTTGCTATAATTTGTACAAAACGTCAAATTTACTGTCAAAGAATAGCTTCTTAGCTTCTATTTTATAAAATTTAATATTAACATTTAATCTGAACATCAAATTAAATCGAATTTTATAATTAATTTTTGTTGTTATAAAGTGTTGCCATACAAACCAATTGATAACACTAATGTCCCATTCGGAGTTATATTTATGTAAAGACCTGAATCAATTAAATCTTTTATAGTAAACAACTAGATTCACTATTAAGTTGTCAGAACCATGTAATGTTTGATATCAAATGAGAGGTATCGTCGAGGGCTGCCATGCAGATTGGGTGGGCAGGTTGCATGAGGCAGTTTATTATTAATTTTTGTTGTTCTAAAGGTGTTGCCATACGCACCAATGGATGTCATTACTATACCGTTCGGAGTTATATTTATGTGAAGAAGACCTAAACCCTAAATACTAAATGTCAAAATACGACATCGAACACAGCCTTAGTACAGCTAATAAAGTCATTGTCTGTCATTGAAATGAATCAACTAGTGAAAAGTGTTGCTTTCGGATGAAACAAAATTTGATTTTTTTGGAAATGATACAAAACATTTTCGGCGAATAAATACAATATAGAATTCCAGATACCAAATACTTGAGTTAGGCATAACAGAAGAAATGTTTTGTTAACGCACTTTCACATAAAGATGTATTCGTACGTCCATTAGTCGAGATAATAGTGCTATGGATTCCCTATGCCAGAAAAAATATGCCGCGGGGATAGGTTTATTAACAGGACAAGATCCTAAACCTACTTCGTAATAAACTGTGCGTCATCAAACAATTAATTTCCATTTGTCAGGCGTTGTATTTGAAGTTTAAATGACGTCAACGAACCGACATAATCTATCGATTGGTTTGAACGTTCGGATTGACCAGAACAGAAACTCTAACCACAATTGGAATTGAATTGCAGCTAGACATTGGACCACAGCTGAGTGTCAAAACAAGACATATACATATATATATATATGAAAATGCGGTATTTCGTTACCTAAATCGATCTTTGGGAACATTTGCTGTATGAAGATATACAGTTTGTAAGAATGTTGTGAAGAGTGTGGATAGAATTTATGCATGTAGTTAGTTATTTTGAATCTGTTCTAATTGAAGATTTGATTCCAGGAAAGTGCGGTCATGGGAGTGCGTGTGAACAACTGTGCTACGAACTACATGATGGAATGTACGAGTGTGACTGTACATCTGGGTTTGAGCTGAATAAGGATGGCTACAGCTGCAATGGTAAGTCAAAAAATACTATATTTTATTTAAGAGGGTTGAAACCACAATTACAGGATATTTCATAATACCGTACAGAGTATATATTACAAAACAAAAAGGAAATACGTACGTATTTCTAATAAAATTTCACATACCAATAATTGTGACAATCAATTCAGTTCAGAACCATACGTATTAAAAGCATTGCAGATAGCAGTTAGTTTCTGGCTGAATTTGTGACAAATGTTATAAAACTTCTCGAGTTACATTGACGTTCATAAAAATTTAACTGAGCCAAAATATCAGATACAGTGAATGTATTATTTACAATTTTATACAATAGTATAAGTTGTTCTTTAGGTATAAGTTGTTCTTCAGGTATAAGTTGTTCTTCAGGTATACGGAAGTTGTTGTTTAGGTATAAGTTGTTTAATACGGAAGTTGTTTAGGTATAAGTTGTTCTTCAAGTATAAGATGTTTAATACGAAAGTTGTTGTTGAGGTATAAGTTATTGTTTAGTACGGAAGTTGTTTAGCACGGCGATTACTTAAGGTATTGAACATGGGTAACAAGATTTCATAATCAAAATGAAGTTACTCGCAATACAAATCCAAGAGTTCTACAAACAGAGTTAATCATATTGTTAATGTGTACACGAAACCTTAGTTTTATATAAAAAAAAGTTCACTTAAGTCAATTTTAGATTAAATTCTTTTTAAACAGGTATTATGCATGAGAATTATATTATATTGAATTGATTTTCCTTGAATAACTAACAATTTCACATATATTGAGGTTGAAGTACAATTTGCTATTAATCTACCAATGTAATATTTTGTTTGTCATTCTGCAAATCGCTTACGTATTTAATAACACCATATAGTTTGAAATTATCCGCATACAATAAACAACTACCGAATGATAATTCAGCAATACCCCTGAACTTGCAACTTTAGATACAGCATGTACTATATGACTATAAATTGACTTAGTAACTACTGAGCTTCTTTATTTATAAAAGTTCAACAATGTTTTTCAATTCAGAGAGCAGTATTTCAAGCGTTTTTAATGGCGCTCACAAAAACTTTTACAGTTCGGAAATGACGCATAAATTTTAAATTCTCCAAAATTAAAAACGTCATTCGTTGTGCCTGAATGTTGCATGGCATGCAATATGACGCTTTAATTCGATAGTTTGATGAAAATTCTGGAATAGATGCATTCAAACACACTGCGTTTATTTCCTTTTCATTGAATTTATGCTGTTTGATTGAACTCGACTCTATTAACTAATTCGACTACCGACGAAACTTTTCCAGCATATTATACTTCTATGAAGGGTTATTTTTATAGTCCCGCACTAAGCAGTTTTCAATTTTAATGTATTTTTTTATTATATTGTTTTTTAATCACATATGCCTTGGTGACGTATGTGATAATTCACAAAATAATTGCAGCAATATTACTTCGAATATCGTCAGTTTTTATTGTCACGCAAGGTGTCCTGTTGCTCCACGACAATGCATCAGCCCACAAGTCAAGCCTTTCAATAGCTGTCGTTGCTGAATGTGGCTTCGTAGAAATCCGCATTTAAGTCCAGATCTAGCCCCTTGTGACTATTTTTTGTTTCCAGATCTCAAAGAAAACACTAATGCCCGTATTCAGTCAGTACTTCGCCTCGACTCATACTTGAGTATGCCTTGAGTACCAGATTTCGTTTCATAGTCGCTACTTGTTTCTTCACTCGTACTTCGATCGAAAGTTTACTTAAGGCGAGTTCCAAACAACCTTGATCAATATATAAAAAGAAAAACTGTCAAACTATCATTTCCATTACATATGACATCTAATTTATATAATGAATCATGAAGATAATCAACAATTTTTAGAATTTGTAGACATAGTAGAAGAAGCCTTAATAATAACAATGAAATAGGATTGCTTCAAGAAGATATATCCGTGATATAACTTTATGCATCTGTAACCTGTGACATATAATGTCAAATATACGCTTTAAGAGAAAAATATTTATAAATATACAAACAAATTATTACAAATTCCCTAAAATCTTCCCTAGAAAACCGAGAATTCACGAAGTTTCGGCTATGAAACATATGATGTGCTTGAGGTCGAGAACGAGTAGTACTTGGCGAAGGAATACTCAACTACGAGTTTGAGCATCGACTATGAATACGGACATTAGGGGAACAAAATTTAGGGATGATAACGAACTTATTGTGACTGTAGAAAGACATTTTGAGGACAAACCAAAGAAGTATTTTTATAATGGATTAAAGATGTTATTGAAACTATATACTACTTGTATCTCAAAGCAAGAGGCCTATATTAACCAATAAATGTTTGTTACTGTTCTAATATTTCTTTTTATGCCTAGTCCGAGAATATAAAAACGTCCCCTTGGATAAACTAATGAAAAAAAATAAATAACAAGTGTTTACCTACGAACAACGACCACAGAGATTTAAATATACTCATGTTGCTTGAAACAAAGTTTTCGTTTACAGCAAAACGCTTAATTTGCGTAATTAAACTAGCTGTTAAAACCTTACGCGAAAAACACTAACGTGGTTTAACTTTCGTTTTCATAAACTTTAAAGTGTCGAATATGACACAGAATACTTTTCCTACATCCGAAATTATTGCGGTGTAATTCACAGTCGAACGCACACATTGGAGTAAATTAGGAGTTTTATTACACCTTCAGGAATTCTAATCTTGGCTGAAATTCGCTTCACATCCTGAAAGACAAGGACGTCCGTAACAAATTACGTAGGGTTAAAATAGCTTGCGTCTATGGTTTTGAGACATTGATTTATGAAATGAAAGTTTTGCGTATTGAAAATTGAATAACCTGAAGTGGTCAAACTACTACGGATTAAATCAGCCAGTGTTGTGATGCTTGAGTATATTTGCCCCTCTCGGCACGTACGCCCAACGGCTCAGTGGCGTGCATGTCCCGGGAATCAGGGGTCACATACAAAGCGTGGAATGTTTAAATTTTAAAGCGAACGGGTAGGTTATATGTTACGGTCCGGATTAAAATGTATCATTGTTGAAACTGTGATTTCCGAGGGTTAGATAAAAGGAAATGGAGAATAAAAAGGGTATGATCAATAAACAATCCCATAAAATAAAAATACCAAGATACTCTGACTTAAAAAATATTTCCGCGGTATATTTATAAAAACTATCCCAATATTCTGCGCCATCTATTGATTTGCAGTTTAAAAAATGTATTCATTAATCAACCTTTGTCAAGAAATAATTTTTTACTGCTAGTAAAAAAATTGAACCATCCCTGAATAAAGAATGAAGGACACAAGAGAATAAGTTTGCATGTGAACCAGTACGTATTCAGGGTTCTTCTGAAGTCGTTATAATTTCCTTATTGATAGTACGTACAAAACAGTATTTTTACTGTTCTTTTATTGTTATGTTCTATTTACGTGTTTTCCCATAATTGTTTTCTGCAACCTTAACTACTTTTTAAATAAACTACATCGAATTGGAAAATCATGAAATTTGGAATAAAAAATGAAGACATTTGACATCTATGTACATAATTACTAGTTGTAATTCTGTCACGGGCATGCTTGTCAAGAAAGACCAACAAAATCACCTTCCTGCTCGCGCCTTGTGAACTAGTATCCCATGTAAACTTAGTAGTATATGACGTCATTACTATAGTAATATTATTTGATGACGTTGTCTTCTGCCTAATGACTTCTCCTATGCCTAATTGTAACGATGTATATTCTTTACATATATAAAAAAATACTGGATGAAATACATCAGTTTGTAAACAGTCTTTTGTGTACTGTAAAATTAACAAAAGGTGATTAGTGTCCCTTTAGAAATAATCGATTCAATTATTATGAAATGTACGTAAAGAAAAATATTCGTCTTTTATTTATTTACAAACAAGATATTGAAAATTACTGGTGGGAATATAGCCAATCCGCTACGAGAAACCCTTGTGAACCTTATGATTCGTTCCAGCAAATGCACGGATCTTGAATTCAATATCTCGCGACATCGCCGCATTACCAAGAACTATTCAGTATCCCGTCTTCTTTGCAGGAAATATCAAATATTCAATCCTAAATCCAAAGATACACCTAGTGGAATATTGCTAGTCTAATATACTGACGACAAAGTGCGGATTAAGAGAAGAACCAAAAAAGTATATTAATAATGTGACTGTTAAAGTTTTTATTTTAGTTTTTCTATTTGCACGGTGTATAAATTGTAAACAATTTGAATTGGAATTACTGATTTGTCATTTTTAAGAGAACGGGTTTATATTTTCTGGAATTAATAAATTTTATATACATAATCGAAAAGCCCTATATAAAAGAAAACACCAATTTATTTAAATGCAAAGTTATGTTTATTATACTTAAATTATTTAATAACAACGACAAAAAGTAATAACCAAAAACCAAGATGTAAGAAACAAAAACTAAGATGTGAGAACCAAACGCCAAGAAAGAAGAAACAAAAACCAAAATATAAGAACCGAAAAACAAGAGAACCAAAAACGAAGACATGAGAACCAAAAGCTAAGATACGAGATCCAAACAACAAATAGATTATTCTAATTCATTGCGGTTTTTTTGGATTCCTACCAGATACAATCATCTACTTCAATGTTATTCCTTGAAAAGTATCACTACTGCTAGTTCATTTAGCGTTACCCAGGGTGCACCACGAGGAGGCGAACTAGCTTTACACCCCAAAAAAATATTAGAATGCGAAATTACAATTATTGTATCTATAAACAAAATTGAGAACCAAAACCAAAAAATATTGTAACAGGTTTCCGTGACCACCCAAGAGGTACTGTTACCGGCCCGTTAACCCTTTTTTTAAAGTGGCGGTTTCCCCAGGAGGCCTATTTCCACTTTCTACGCGTACAGAGAGGATAACAGTTCCGTCTAGGTCTACCACTGCGAAGGGGCTGCAGTTCCGTCTAGATATACCTTCTGTGGAGGGGCTCCTGCCCGTCTGCTCGATCAACGCAAAGGGGTGAAACCCGGTCGAGATTCGATTTCTGCGACGGGTTGCTCAGTTCGACTCAATCTAACTACTGCGGAGGGGATCCAAGTCCGGGTCTACCCAAGCGGAAGGGCAGCAGTTCCGTCTAGGTCTGCCACTACGAAGGGGCTGCCACTCCGTCTAGGTGTACCTGCGGAGGGGCGTCCCGGTCCGACTGCTCAAAAGAGTGCGAAAGAGTGAAACACCGCCGAGGTTCGAGTTCACCGACGTAGTTTACCAGCTTCGCTCAACCTACCCTGCGGGGGGGTTTCCCGGTCCATCTGGGTCTTACCTATAAAGAAAGGCAACAGTTCCGTCTGGATCTACCCATGCGGAAGAGCTAGCCTTTCCGTCGTAAATATAGTTTGTAAGTGTACATAGTTCGTATGTGTATATAGTTCGTAAGCTGTACATAGTTCGTATGTGTACATAGTTCGTAAGCTGTACATAGTTCGTATGTGCACATAGTTCGTAAGTTGTACATAGTTCGTATGTGTACATAGTTCGTATGTGTATATAGTTCGTATGTATACATGGTTCGTATGTGTATATAGTTCGTATGTGTATATAGTTGGTATGTGCATATAGTTGGTATGTGTACATAGTTCGTATGTGTATATAGTTCGTATGTATACATGGTTCTTATGTGTATATAGTTCGTATGTGTATATAGTTCGTATGTGTATATAGTTTGTATGTGTATATAGTTTGTATGTGTATATAATTCGTATGTTTTTTTTTTTAATATTGTTAAATTTGTAATATGTTAAATTTGTCGAAATTGAATTCACTAATGTGAGGTGAGTGAAGCTAAATCTCATATGTCAAATAATTGTCAATGACCAACTAAAAGGTACTGTTACCGGTCCGTTAACCCTTTTTTTAAAGTGGCGGTTTCCCCAGGAGGAATATTTCCACTTTCTACGCGTACGGAGGGGATAACCGTTCCGTCTAGGTTTACCACTGCGAAGGGGCTGCAGTTCCGTCTAGGTGTACCTTCTGAGGAGGGGCTCCTGCCCGTCTGCTCGATCAACGCAAAGGGGTGAAACCCGGTCGAGATTCGATTTCTGCGACGGGTTGCTCAGTTCGACCCAATCTAACTACTGCGGAGGGGATCCAAGTCCGGGTCTACCCAAGCGGAAGGGCAGCAGTTCCGTCTAGGTCTGCCACTACGAAGGGGCTGCCACTCCGTCTAGGTGTACCTGCGGAGGGGCGTCCCGGTCCGACTGCTCAAAAGAGTGCGAAAGAGTGAAACACCGCCGAGGTTCGAGTTCACCGACGTAGTTTACCAGCTTCGCTCAACCTACCCTGCGGGGGGGTTTCCCGGTCCATCTGGGTCTTACCTATAAAGAAAGGCAACAGTTCCGTCTGGATCTACCCATGCGGAAGGACTAACCTTTCCGTGTTAAATATAATAAGTATGTGTATATAATTTATATGTGTATATAATTTATGTGTATATAATTTATGTGTATATAATTTATGTGTATATAATTTATATGTGTATATAATTTATATGTGTATATAATTTATATGTGTATATAATTTATATGTGTATATAATTTATATGTGTATATAATTTATTGTGTATATATTTTATGCGTATATAATTTATATGTGTATATATTTTGTGTATATATTTTATGTGCATATAGTTCGTATGAGTATATCGTTCGTATGTGTATATCGTTCGTATGTGTATATCGTTCGTATGTGTATATCGTTCGTATGTGTATATCGTTCGTATGTGTATATCGTTCGTATGTGTATATCGTTCGTATGTGTATATCGTTCGTATGTGTATATCGTTCGTATGTGTATATCGTTCGTATGTGTATATCGTTCGTATGTGTATATCGTTCGTATGTGTATATCGTTCGTATGTGTATATCGTTCGTATGTGTATATCGTTCGTATGTGTATATCGTTCGTATGTGTATATCGTTCGTATGTGTGTATAGTTTGTATGTGTACATAGTTCGTATGTGTACATAGTTCGACGTGTACATAGTTCGTACGTGTACATAGTTCGTACGTAAACATAGTTCGTACGTGTACATAGTTCGTACGTAAACATAGTTCGTACGTGTACATAGTTCGTATGTGTATACAGTTCGTATGTGTATACAGTTCGTATATGTATACAGTTCGTATGTGTATACAGTCCGTACGTGTATATAGTTCGTAATTCTTTTTTTCAATATTGTTTAATTTGTAATATGTTAAATTTCTCGAAATCGAATTCAGTAGTGTGAGGTGAGTGAAGCTCAATCTCACATTTCAAATAATTGCCAATGACGATATAATAACAGTTGATTGACATTTCATCACCAAAGTATAATAACGAAGTCGAATTCATTAATGTGCGGTGAGTGAAGCTCAATCTCACACATCAATTAATTGTCAACGACGATATAATAACGATAGATAAACATTTCATCACCATAGAATAAAGAAGGAAGTCGACTTCATTAGTGTGGAATGAGTGAAGCTCAATCTCACACATCAATTAATTGTCAACGACGATATAATAACGATAGATAAACATTTCATCACCAAATAATAAGAAGGAAGTCGACTTCATTAGTGTGGAATGAGTGAAGCTCAATCTCACACATCAATTAATTGTCAACGACGATATAATAACGATAGATAAACATTTCATTACCAACGAATAAGAAGGAAGTCGACTTCATTAGTGTGGAATGAGTGAAGCTCAATCTCACACATCAATTAATTGTCAACGACGATATAATAACAACAGATAAACATTTCATCACCAAAGAATAAGAAGGAAGTCGACTTCATTAGTGTGGAATGAGTGAAGCTCAATCTCACACATCAATTAATTGTCAACGACGATATAATAACGATAGATAAACATTTCATCACCAAAGAATAAGAAGGAAGTCGACTTCATTAGTGTGGAATGAGTGAAGCTCAATCTCACACATCAATTAATTGTCAACGACGATATAATAACAACAGATAAACATTTCATTACCAAAGAATAAGAAGGAAGTCGACTTCATTAGTGTGGAATGAGTGAAGCTCAATCTCACACATCAATTAATTGTCAACGACGATATAATAACGATAGATAAACATTTCATTACCAAAGAATAAGAAGGAAGTCGACTTCATTAGTGTGGAATGAGTGAAGCTCAATCTCACACATCAATTAATTGTCAACGACGATATAATAACGATAGATAAACATTTCATCACCAAAGAATAAGAAGGAAGTCGACTTCATTAGTGTGGAATGAGTGAAGCTCAATCTCACACATCAATTAATTGTCAACGACGATATAATAACGATAGATAAACATTTCATTACCAAAGAATAAGAAGGAAGTCGACTTCATTAGTGTGGAATGAGTGAAGCTCAATCTCACACATCAATTAATTGTCAACGACGATATAATAACAACAGATAAACATTTCATCACCAAAGAATAAGAAGGAAGTCGACTTCATTAGTGTGGAATGAGTGAAGCTCAATCTCACACATCAATTAATTGTCAACGACGATATAATAACGATAGATAAACATTTCATCACCAAAGAATAAGAAGGAAGTCGACTTCATTAGTGTGGAATGAGTGAAGCTCAATCTCACACATCAATTAATTGTCAACGACGATATAATAACGAAAGATAAACATTTCATTACCAAAGAATAAGAAGGAAGTCGACTTCATTAGTGTGGAATGAGTGAAGCTCAATCTCACACATCAATTAATTGTCAACGACGATATAATAACGATAGATAAACATTTCATTACCAAAGAATAAGAAGGAAGTCGACTTCATTAGTGTGGAATGAGTGAAGCTCAATCTCACACATCAATTAATTGTCAACGACGATATAATAACGATAGATAAACATTTCATTACCAAAGAATAAGAAGGAAGTCGACTTCATTAGTGTGGAATGAGTGAAGCTCAATCTCACACATCAATTAATTGTCAACGACGATATAATAACGATAGATAAACATTTCATTACCAACGAATAAGAAGGAAGTCGACTTCATTAGTGTGGAATGAGTGAAGCTCAATCTCACACTTCAATTAATTGTCAACGACGATATAATAACGATAGATAAACATTTCATTACCAAAGAATAAGAAGGAAGTCGACTTCATTAGTGTGGAATGAGTGAAGCTCAATCTCACACATCAATTAATTGTCAACGACGATATAATAACGATAGATAAACATTTCATTACCAAAGAATAAGAAGGAAGTCGACTTCATTAGTGTGGAATGAGTGAAGCTCAATCTCACACATCAATTAATTGTCAACGACGATATAATAACTATAGATAAACATTTCATCACCAACGAATAAGAAGGAAGTCGACTTCATTAGTGTGGAATGAGTGAAGCTCAATCTCACACATCAATTAATTGTCAACGACGATATAATAACGATAGATAAACATTTCATCACCAAAGAATAAGAAGGAAGTCGACTTCATTAGTGTGGAATGAGTGAAGCTCAATCTCACACATCAATTAATTGTCCACGACGATATAATAACGATAGATAAACATTTCATCACCAACGAATAAGAAGGAAGTCGACTTCATTAGTGTGGAATGAGTGAAGCTCAATCTCACACATCAATTAATTGTCAACGACGATATAATAACGATAGATAAACATTTCATCACCAAAGAATAAGAAGGAAGTCGACTTCATTAGTGTGGAATGAGTGAAGCTCAATCTCACACATCAATTAATTGTCAACGACGATATAATAACAACAGATAAACATTTCATCACCAAAGAATAAGAAGGAAGTCGACTTCATTAGTGTGGAATGAGTGAAGCTCAATCTCACACATCAATTAATTGTCAACGACGATATAATAACGATAGATAAACATTTCATCACCAAAGAATAAGAAGGAAGTCGACTTCATTAGTGTGGAATGAGTGAAGCTCAATCTCACACATCAATTAATTGTTAACGACGATATAATAACGATAGATAAACATTTCATCACCAACGAATAAGAAGGTAGTCGACTTCATTAGTGTGGAATGAGTGAAGCTCAATCTCACACATCAATTAATTGTCAACGACGATATAATAACTATAGATAAACATTTCATCACCAACGAATAAGAAGGAAGTCGACTTCATTAGTGTGGAATGAGTGAAGCTCAATCTCACACATCAATTAATTGTCAACGACGATATAATAACGATAGATAAACATTTCATCACCAAAGAATAAGAAGGAAGTCGACTTCATTAGTGTGGAATGAGTGAAGCTCAATCTCACACATCAATTAATTGTCCACGACGATATAATAACGATAGATAAACATTTCATCACCAACGAATAAGAAGGAAGTCGACTTCATTAGTGTGGAATGAGTGAAGCTCAATCTCACACATCAATTAATTGTCAACGACGATATAATAACGATAGATAAACATTTCATCACCAAAGAATAAGAAGGAAGTCGACTTCATTAGTGTGGAATGAGTGAAGCTCAATCTCACACATCAATTAATTGTCAACGACGATATAATAACAACAGATAAACATTTCATCACCAAAGAATAAGAAGGAAGTCGACTTCATTAGTGTGGAATGAGTGAAGCTCAATCTCACACATCAATTAATTGTCAACGACGATATAATAACGATAGATAAACATTTCATCACCAAAGAATAAGAAGGAAGTCGACTTCATTAGTGTGGAATGAGTGAAGCTCAATCTCACACATCAATTAATTGTTAACGACGATATAATAACGATAGATAAACATTTCATCACCAAAGAATAAGAAGGAAGTCGACTTCATTAGTGTGGAATGAGTGAAGCTCAATCTCACACATCAATTAATTGTCCACGACGATATAATAACGATAGATAAACATTTCATCACCAACGAATAAGAAGGTAGTCGACTTCATTAGTGTGGAATGAGTGAAGCTCAATCTCACACATCAATTAATTGTCAACGACGATATAATAACGATAGATAAACATTTCATCACCAAAGAATAAGAAGGAAGTCGACTTCATTAGTGTGGAATGAGTGAAGCTCAATCTCACACATCAATTAATTGTCAACGACGATATAATAACGATAGATAAACATTTCATCACCAAAGAATAAGAAGGAAGTCGACTTCATTAGTGTGGAATGAGTGAAGCTCAATCTCACACATCAATTAATTGTCAACGACGATATAATAACGATAGATAAACATTTCATCACCAAAGAATAAGAAGGAAGTCGACTTCATTAGTGTGGAATGAGTGAAGCTCAATCTCACACATCAATTAATTGTCAACGACGATATAATAACAACAGATAAACATTTCATCACCAAAGAATAAGAAGGAAGTCGACTTCATTAGTGTGGAATGAGTGAAACTCAATCTCACACATCAATTAATTGTCATCGACGATATAATAACGATAGATAAACATTTCATCACCAAAGAATAAGAAGGAAGTCGACTTCATTAGTGTGGAATGAGTGAAGCTCAATCTCACACATCAATTAATTGTCAACGACGATATAATAACAACAGATAAACATTTCATCACCAAAGAATAAGAAGGAAGTCGACTTCATTAGTGTGGAATGAGTGAAGCTCAATCTCACACATCAATTAATTGTCAACGACGATATAATAACGATAGATAAACATTTCATCACCAAAGAATAAGAAGGAAGTCGACTTCATTAGTGTGGAATGAGTGAAGCTCAATCTCACACATCAATTAATTGTTAACGACGATATAATAACGATAGATAAACATTTCATCACCAAAGAATAAGAAGGAAGTCGACTTCATTAGTGTGGAATGAGTGAAGCTCAATCTCACACATCAATTAATTGTCCACGACGATATAATAACGATAGATAAACATTTCATCACCAACGAATAAGAAGGTAGTCGACTTCATTAGTGTGGAATGAGTGAAGCTCAATCTCACACATCAATTAATTGTCAACGACGATATAATAACGATAGATAAACATTTCATCACCAAAGAATAAGAAGGAAGTCGACTTCATTAGTGTGGAATGAGTGAAGCTCAATCTCACACATCAATTAATTGTCAACGACGATATAATAACGATAGATAAACATTTCATCACCAAAGAATAAGAAGGAAGTCGACTTCATTAGTGTGGAATGAGTGAAGCTCAATCTCACACATCAATTAATTGTCAACGACGATATAATAACGATAGATAAACATTTCATCACCAAAGAATAAGAAGGAAGTCGACTTCATTAGTGTGGAATGAGTGAAGCTCAATCTCACACATCAATTAATTGTCAACGACGATATAATAACAACAGATAAACATTTCATCACCAAAGAATAAGAAGGAAGTCGACTTCATTAGTGTGGAATGAGTGAAGCTCAATCTCACACATCAATTAATTGTCAACGACGATATAATAACGATAGATAAACATTTCATCACCAAAGAATAAGAAGGAAGTCGACTTCATTAGTGTGGAATGAGTGAAGCTCAATCTCACACATCAATTAATTGTCAACGACGATATAATAACGATAGATAAACATTTCATCACCAAAGAATAAGAAGGAAGTCGACTTCATTAGTGTGGAATGAGTGAAGCTCAATCTCACACATCAATTAATTGTCAACGACGATATAATAACAATAGATAAACATTTCATCACCAAAGAATAAGAAGGAAGTCGACTTCATTAGTGTGGAATGAGTGAAGCTCAATCTCACACATCAATTAATTGTCAACGACGATATAATAACGATAGATAAACATTTCATTACCAAAGAATAAGAAGGAAGTCGACTTCATTAGTGTGGAATGAGTGAAGCTCAATCTCACACATCAATTAATTGTCAACGACAATATAATAACAACAGATAAACATTTCATCACCAAAGAATAAGAAGGAAGTCGACTTCATTAGTGTGGAATGAGTGAAGCTCAATCTCACACATCAATTAATTGTCAACGACGATATAATAACAACAGATAAACATTTCATTACCAAAGAATAAGAAGGAAGTCGACTTCATTAGTGTGGAATGAGTGAAGCTCAATCTCACACATCAATTAATTGTCAACGACGATATAATAACGATAGATAAACATTTCATCACCAAAGAATAAGAAGGAAGTCGACTTCATTAGTGTGGAATGAGTGAAGCTCAATCTCACACATCAATTAATTGTCAACGACGATATAATAACAACAGATAAACATTTCATCACCAAAGAATAAGAAGGAAGTCGACTTCATTAGTGTGGAATGAGTGAAGCTCAATCTCACACATCAATTAATTGTCAACGACGATATAATAACGATAGATAAACATTTCATCACCAAAGAATAAGAAGGAAGTCGACTTCATTAGTGTGGAATGAGTGAAGCTCAATCTCACACATCAATTAATTGTCAACGACGATATAATAACGATAGATAAACATTTCATCACCAAAGAATAAGGAAGTCGACTTCATTAGTGTGGAATGAGTGAAGCTCAATCTCACACATCAATTAATTGTCAACGACGATATAATAACGATAGATAAACATTTCATCACCAAAGAATAAGAAGGAAGTCGACTTCATTAGTGTGGAATGAGTGAAGCTCAATCTCACACATCAATTAATTGTCAACGACGATATAATAACGATAGATAAACATTTCATTACCAAAGAATAAGAAGGAAGTCGACTTCATTAGTGTGGAATGAGTGAAGCTCAATCTCACACATCAATTAATTGTCAACGACGATATAGTAACAACAGATAAACATTTCATCACCAAAGAATAAGAAGGAAGTCGACTTCATTAGTGTGGAATGAGTGAAGCTCAATCTCACACATCAATTAATTGTCAACGACGATATAATAACGATAGATAAACATTTCATCACCAAAGAATAAGAAGGAAGTCGACTTCATTAGTGTGGAATGAGTGAAGCTCAATCTCACACATCAATTAATTGTCAACGACGATATAATAACGATAGATAAACATTTCATTACCAAAGAATAAGAAGGAAGTCGACTTCATTAGTGTGGAATGAGTGAAGCTCAATCTCACACATCAATTAATTGTCAACGACGATATAATAACGATAGATAAACATTTCATTACCAACGAATAAGAAGGAAGTCGACTTCATTAGTGTGGAATGAGTGAAGCTCAATCTCACACATCAATTAATTGTCAACGACGATATAATAACGATAGATAAACATTTCATTACCAACGAATAAGAAGGAAGTCGACTTCATTAGTGTGGAATGAGTGAAGCTCAATCTCACACATCAATTAATTGTCAACGACGATATAATAACGATAGATAAACATTTCATCACCAAAGAATAAGAAGGAAGTCGACTTCATTAGTGTGGAATGAGTGAAGCTCAATCTCACACATCAATTAATTGTCAACGACGATATAATAACGATAGATAAACATTTCATCACCAAAGAATAAGAAGGAAGTCGACTTCATTAGTGTGGAATGAGTGAAGCTCAATCTCACACATCAATTAATTGTCAACGACGATATAATAACGATAGATAAACATTTCATTACCAAAGAATAAGAAGGAAGTCGACTTCATTAGTGTGGAATGAGTGAAGCTCAATCTCACACATCAATTAATTGTCAACGACGATATAATAACAACAGATAAACATTTCATCACCAAAGAATAAGAAGGAAGTCGACTTCATTAGTGTGGAATGAGTGAAGCTCAATCTCACACATCAATTAATTGTCAACGACGATATAATAACGATAGATAAACATTTCATCACCAAAGAATAAGAAGGAAGTCGACTTCATTAGTGTGGAATGAGTGAAGCTCAATCTCACACATCAATTAATTGTCAACGACGATATAATAACGATAGATAAACATTTCATCACCAAAGAATAAGAAGGAAGTCGACTTCATTAGTGTGGAATGAGTGAAGCTCAATCTCACACATCAATTAATTGTCAACGACGATATAATAACGATAGATAAACATTTCATCACCAAAGAATAAGAAGGAAGTCGACTTCATTAGTGTGGAATGAGTGAAGCTCAATCTCACACATCAATTAATTGTCAACGACGATATAATAACAACAGATAAACATTTCATTACCAAAGAATAAGAAGGAAGTCGACTTCATTAGTGTGGAATGAGTGAAGCTCAATCTCACACATCAATTAATTGTCAACGACGATATAATAACGATAGATAAACATTTCATTACCAAAGAATAAGAAGGAAGTCGACTTCATTAGTGTGGAATGAGTGAAGCTCAATCTCACACATCAATTAATTGTTAACGACGATATAATAACGATAGATAAACATTTCATCACCAAAGAATAAGAAGGAAGTCGACTTCATTAGTGTGGAATGAGTGAAGCTCAATCTCACACATCAATTAATTGTCAACGACGATATAATAACGATAGATAAACATTTCATTACCAAAGAATAAGAAGGAAGTCGACTTCATTAGTGTGGAATGAGTGAAGCTCAATCTCACACATCAATTAATTGTCAACGACGATATAATAACGATAGATAAACATTTCATCACCAAAGAATAAGAAGGAAGTCGACTTCATTAGTGTGGAATGAGTGAAGCTCAATCTCACACATCAATTAATTGTCCACGACGATATAATAACGATAGATAAACATTTCATCACCAACGAATAAGAAGGTAGTCGACTTCATTAGTGTGGAATGAGTGAAGCTCAATCTCACACATCAATTAATTGTCAACGACGATATAATAACGATAGATAAACATTTCATCACCAAAGAATAAGAAGGAAGTCGACTTCATTAGTGTGGAATGAGTGAAGCTCAATCTCACACATCAATTAATTGTCAACGACGATATAATAACGATAGATAAACATTTCATCACCAAAGAATAAGAAGGAAGTCGACTTCATTAGTGTGGAATGAGTGAAGCTCAATCTCACACATCAATTAATTGTCAACGACGATATAATAACGATAGATAAACATTTCATCACCAAAGAATAAGAAGGAAGTCGACTTCATTAGTGTGGAATGAGTGAAGCTCAATCTCACACATCAATTAATTGTCAACGACGATATAATAACGATAGATAAACATTTCATCACCAAAGAATAAGAAGGAAGTCGACTTCATTAGTGTGGAATGAGTGAAGCTCAATCTCACACATCAATTAATTGTCAACGACGATATAATAACAACAGATAAACATTTCATCACCAAAGAATAAGAAGGAAGTCGACTTCATTAGTGTGGAATGAGTGAAACTCAATCTCACACATCAATTAATTGTCATCGACGATATAATAACGATAGATAAACATTTCATCACCAAAGAATAAGAAGGAAGTCGACTTCATTAGTGTGGAATGAGTGAAGCTCAATCTCACACATCAATTAATTGTCAACGACGATATAATAACAACAGATAAACATTTCATCACCAAAGAATAAGAAGGAAGTCGACTTCATTAGTGTGGAATGAGTGAAGCTCAATCTCACACATCAATTAATTGTCAACGACGATATAATAACGATAGATAAACATTTCATCACCAAAGAATAAGAAGGAAGTCGACTTCATTAGTGTGGAATGAGTGAAGCTCAATCTCACACATCAATTAATTGTCAACGACGATATAATAACGATAGATAAACATTTCATTACCAAAGAATAAGAAGGAAGTCGACTTCATTAGTGTGGAATGAGTGAAGCTCAATCTCACACATCAATTAATTGTCAACGACGATATAATAACGATAGATAAACATTTCATTACCAACGAATAAGAAGGAAGTCGACTTCATTAGTGTGGAATGAGTGAAGCTCAATCTCACACATCAATTAATTGTCAACGACGATATAATAACGATAGATAAACATTTCATTACCAACGAATAAGAAGGAAGTCGACTTCATTAGTGTGGAATGAGTGAAGCTCAATCTCACACATCAATTAATTGTCAACGACGATATAATAACAACAGATAAACATTTCATCACCAAAGAATAAGAAGGAAGTCGACTTCATTAGTGTGGAATGAGTGAAGCTCAATCTCACACATCAATTAATTGTCAACGACGATATAATAACGATAGATAAACATTTCATCACCAAAGAATAAGAAGGAAGTCGACTTCATTAGTGTGGAATGAGTGAAGCTCAATCTCACACATCAATTAATTGTCAACGACGATATAATAACAACAGATAAACATTTCATTACCAAAGAATAAGAAGGAAGTCGACTTCATTAGTGTGGAATGAGTGAAGCTCAATCTCACACATCAATTAATTGTCAACGACGATATAATAACGATAGATAAACATTTCATTACCAAAGAATAAGAAGGAAGTCGACTTCATTAGTGTGGAATGAGTGAAGCTCAATCTCACACATCAATTAATTGTCAACGACGATATAATAACGATAGATAAACATTTCATCACCAAAGAATAAGAAGGAAGTCGACTTCATTAGTGTGGAATGAGTGAAGCTCAATCTCACACATCAATTAATTGTCAACGACGATATAATAACGATAGATAAACATTTCATTACCAAAGAATAAGAAGGAAGTCGACTTCATTAGTGTGGAATGAGTGAAGCTCAATCTCACACATCAATTAATTGTCAACGACGATATAATAACAACAGATAAACATTTCATCACCAAAGAATAAGAAGGAAGTCGACTTCATTAGTGTGGAATGAGTGAAGCTCAATCTCACACATCAATTAATTGTCAACGACGATATAATAACGATAGATAAACATTTCATCACCAAAGAATAAGAAGGAAGTCGACTTCATTAATGTGGAATGAGTGAAGCTCAATCTCACACATCAATTAATTGTCAACGACGATATAATAACGATAGATAAACATTTCATCACCAAAGAATAAGAAGGAAGTCGACTTCATTAGTGTGGAATGAGTGAAGCTCAATCTCACACATCAATTAATTGTCAACGACGATATAATAACGATAGATAAACATTTCATCACCAAAGAATAAGAAGGAAGTCGACTTCATTAGTGTGGAATGAGTGAAGCTCAATCTCACACATCAATTAATTGTCAACGACGATATAATAACAACAGATAAACATTTCATTACCAAAGAATAAGAAGGAAGTCGACTTCATTAGTGTGGAATGAGTGAAGCTCAATCTCACACATCAATTAATTGTCAACGACGATATAATAACGATAGATAAACATTTCATTACCAAAGAATAAGAAGGAAGTCGACTTCATTAGTGTGGAATGAGTGAAGCTCAATCTCACACATCAATTAATTGTCAACGACGATATAATAACAACAGATAAACATTTCATCACCAAAGAATAAGAAGGAAGTCGACTTCATTAGTGTGGAATGAGTGAAGCTCAATCTCACACATCAATTAATTGTCAACGACGATATAATAACGATAGATAAACATTTCATCACCAAAGAATAAGAAGGAAGTCGACTTCATTAGTGTGGAATGAGTGAAGCTCAATCTCACACATCAATTAATTGTCAACGACGATATAATAACGATAGATAAACATTTCATCACCAAAGAATAAGAAGGAAGTCGACTTCATTAGTGTGGAATGAGTGAAGCTCAATCTCACACATCAATTAATTGTCAACGACGATATAATAACGATAGATAAACATTTCATTACCAAAGAATAAGAAGGAAGTCGACTTCATTAGTGTGGAATGAGTGAAGCTCAATCTCACACATCAATTAATTGTCAACGACGATATAATAACGATAGATAAACATTTCATCACCAAAGAATAAGAAGGAAGTCGACTTCATTAGTGTGGAATGAGTGAAGCTCAATCTCACACATCAATTAATTGTCAACGACGATATAATAACGATAGATAAACATTTCATCACCAAAGAATAAGAAGGAAGTCGACTTCATTAGTGTGGAATGAGTGAAGCTCAATCTCACACATCAATTAATTGTCAACGACGATATAATAACGATAGATAAACATTTCATCACCAACGAATAAGAAGGAAGTCGACTTCATTAGTGTGGAATGAGTGAAGCTCAATCTCACACATCAATTAATTGTCAACGACGATATAATAACGAAAGATAAACATTTCATTACCAAAGAATAAGAAGGAAGTCGACTTCATTAGTGTGGAATGAGTGAAGCTCAATCTCACACATCAATTAATTGTCAACGACGATATAATAACGATAGATAAACATTTCATTACCAAAGAATAAGAAGGAAGTCGACTTCATTAGTGTGGAATGAGTGAAGCTCAATCTCACACATCAATTAATTGTCAACGACGATATAATAACGATAGATAAACATTTCATTACCAAAGAATAAGAAGGAAGTCGACTTCATTAGTGTGGAATGAGTGAAGCTCAATCTCACACATCAATTAATTGTCAACGACGATATAATAACGATAGATAAACATTTCATTACCAACGAATAAGAAGGAAGTCGACTTCATTAGTGTGGAATGAGTGAAGCTCAATCTCACACTTCAATTAATTGTCAACGACGATATAATAACGATAGATAAACATTTCATTACCAAAGAATAAGAAGGAAGTCGACTTCATTAGTGTGGAATGAGTGAAGCTCAATCTCACACATCAATTAATTGTCAACGACGATATAATAACGATAGATAAACATTTCATTACCAAAGAATAAGAAGGAAGTCGACTTCATTAGTGTGGAATGAGTGAAGCTCAATCTCACACATCAATTAATTGTCAACGACGATATAATAACGATAGATAAACATTTCATTACCAACGAATAAGAAGGAAGTCGACTTCATTAGTGTGGAATGAGTGAAGCTCAATCTCACACTTCAATTAATTGTCAACGACGATATAATAACAACAGATAAACATTTCATCACCAAAGAATAAGAAGGAAGTCGACTTCATTAGTGTGGAATGAGTGAAGCTCAATCTCACACATCAATTAATTGTCAACGACGATATAATAACAACAGATAAACATTTCATCACCAAAGAATAAGAAGGAAGTCGACTTCATTAGTGTGGAATGAGTGAAGCTCAATCTCACACATCAATTAATTGTCAACGACGATATAATAACAACAGATAAACATTTCATCACCAAAGAATAAGAAGGAAGTCGACTTCATTAGTGTGGAATGAGTGAAGCTCAATCTCACACATCAATTAATTGTCAACGACGATATAATAACGATAGATAAACATTTCATCACCAAAGAATAAGAAGGAAGTCGACTTCATTAGTGTGGAATGAGTGAAGCTCAATCTCACACATCAATTAATTGTCAACGACGATATAATAACGGTAGATAAACATTTCATCACCAAAGAATAAGAAGGAAGTCGACTTCATTAGTGTGGAATGAGTGAAGCTCAATCTCACACATCAATTAATTGTCAACGACGATATAATAACGATAGATAAACATTTCATCACCAAAGAATAAGAAGGAAGTCGACTTCATTAGTGTGGAATGAGTGAAGCTCAATCTCACACATCAATTAATTGTCAACGACGATATAATAACAACAGATAAACATTTCATCAACAAAGAATAAGAAGGAAGTCGACTTCATTAGCGTGGAATGAGTGAAGCTCAATCTCACACATCAATTAATTGTCAACGACGATATAATAACGATAGATAAACATTTCATCACCAAAGAATAAGAAGGAAGTCGACTTCATTAGTGTGGAATGAGTGAAGCTCAATCTCACACATCAATTAATTGTCAACGACGATATAATAACGATAGATAAACATTTCATCACCAAAGAATAAGAAGGAAGTCGACTTCATTAGTGTGGAATGAGTGAAGCTCAATCTCACACATCAATTAATTGTCAACGACGATATAATAACGATAGATAAACATTTCATCACCAAAGAATAAGAAGGAAGTCGACTTCATTAGTGTGGAATGAGTGAAGCTCAATCTCACACATTAATTAATTGTCAACGACGATATAATAACGATAGATAAACATTTCATCACCAAAGAATAAGAAGGAAGTCGACTTCATTAGTGTGGAATGAGTGAAGCTCAATCTCACACATCAATTAATTGTCAACGACGATATAATAACGGTAGATAAACATTTCATCACCAAAGAATAAGAAGGAAGTCGACTTCATTAGTGTGGAATGAGTGAAGCTCAATCTCACACATCAATTAATTGTCAACGACGATATAATAACGATAGATAAACATTTCATCACCAACGAATAAGAAGGAAGTCGACTTCATTAGTGTGGAATGAGTGAAGCTCAATCTCACACATCAATTAATTGTCAACGACGATATAATAACGATAGATAAACATTTCATCACCAAAGAATAAGAAGGAAGTCGACTTCATTAGTGTGGAATGAGTGAAGCTCAATCTCACACATCAATTAATTGTCAACGACGATATAATAACGATAGATAAACATTTCATTACCAAAGAATAAGAAGGAAGTCGACTTCATTAGTGTGGAATGAGTGAAGCTCAATCTCACACATCAATTAATTGTCAACGACGATATAATAACGATAGATAAACATTTCATTACCAAAGAATAAGAAGGAAGTCGACTTCATTAGTGTGGAATGAGTGAAGCTCAATCTCACACATCAATTAATTGTCAACGACGATATAATAACGATAGATAAACATTTCATCACCAAAGAATAAGAAGGAAGTCGACTTCATTAGTGTGGAATGAGTGAAGCTCAATCTCACACATCAATTAATTGTCAACGACGATATAATAACAACAGATAAACTTTTCATCACCAAAGAATAAGAAGGAAGTCGACTTCATTAGTGTGGAATGAGTGAAGCTCAATCTCACACATCAATTAATTGTCAACGACGATATAATAACGATAGATAAACATTTCATCACCAAAGAATAAGAAGGAAGTCGACTTCATTAGTGTGGAATGAGTGAAGCTCAATCTCACACATCAATTAATTGTCAACGACGATATAATAACAACAGATAAACTTTTCATCACCAAAGAATAAGAAGGAAGTCGACTTCATTAGTGTGGAATGAGTGAAGCTCAATCTCACACATCAATTAATTGTCAACGACGATATAATAACGATAGATAAACATTTCATTACCAAAGAATAAGAAGGAAGTCGACTTCATTAGTGTGGAATGAGTGAAGCTCAATCTCACACATCAATTAATTGTCAACGACGATATAATAACGATAGATAAACATTTCATCACCAACGAATAAGAAGGAAGTCGACTTCATTAGTGTGGAATGAGTGAAGCTCAATCTCACACATCAATTAATTGTCAACGACGATATAATAACGATAGATAAACATTTCATTACCAACGAATAAGAAGGAAGTCGACTTCATTAGTGTGGAATGAGTGAAGCTCAATCTCACACATCAATTAATTGTCAACGACGATATAATAACGATAGATAAACATTTCATTACCAACGAATAAGAAGGAAGTCGACTTCATTAGTGTGGAATGAGTGAAGCTCAATCTCACACATCAATTAATTGTCAACGACGATATAATAACGATAGATAAACATTTCATCACCAACGAATAAGAAGGAAGTCGACTTCATTAGTGTGGAATGAGTGAAGCTCAATCTCACACATCAATTAATTGTCAACGACGATATAATAACGATAGATAAACATTTCATTACCAACGAATAAGAAGGAAGTCGACTTCATTAGTGTGGAATGAGTGAAGCTCAATCTCACACATCAATTAATTGTCAACGACGATATAATAACGATAGATAAACATTTCATCACCAAAGAATAAGAAGGAAGTCGACTTCATTAGTGTGGAATGAGTGAAGCTCAATCTCACACATCAATTAATTGTCAACGACGATATAATAACGATAGATAAACATTTCATCACCAAAGAATAAGAAGGAAGTCGACTTCATTAGTGTGGAATGAGTGAAGCTCAATCTCACACATCAATTAATTGTCAACGACGATATAATAACGATAGATAAACATTTCATTACCAAAGAATAAGAAGGAAGTCGACTTCATTAGTGTGGAATGAGTGAAGCTCAATCTCACACATCAATTAATTGTCAACGACGATATAATAACGATAGATAAACATTTCATCACCAAAGAATAAGAAGGAAGTCGACTTCATTAGTGTGGAATGAGTGAAGCTCAATCTCACACATCAATTAATTGTCAACGACGATATAATAACGATAGATAAACATTTCATTACCAACGAATAAGAAGGAAGTCGACTTCATTAGTGTGGAATGAGTGAAGCTCAATCTCACACATCAATTAATTGTCAACGACGATATAATAACGATAGATAAACATTTCATCACCAAAGAATAAGAAGGAAGTCGACTTCATTAGTGTGGAATGAGTGAAGCTCAATCTCACACATCAATTAATTGTCAACGACGATATAATAACGATAGATAAACATTTCATCACCAACGAATAAGAAGGAAGTCGACTTCATTAGTGTGGAATGAGTGAAGCTCAATCTCACACATCAATTAATTGTCAACGACGATATAATAATGATAGATAAACATTTCATCACCAAAGAATAAGAAGGAAGTCGACTTCATTAGTGTGGAATGAGTGAAGCTCAATCTCACACATCAATTAATTGTCAACGACGATATAATAACGATAGATAAACATTTCATTACCAAAGAATAAGAAGGAAGTCGACTTCATTAGTGTGGAATGAGTGAAGCTCAATCTCACACATCAATTAATTGTCAACGACGATATAATAACGATAGATAAACATTTCATCACCAAATAATAAGAAGGAAGTCGACTTCATTAGTGTGGAATGAGTGAAGCTCAATCTCACACATCAATTAATTGTCAACGACGATATAATAACAACAGATAAACATTTCATCACCAAAGAATAAGAAGGAAGTCGACTTCATTAGTGTGGAATGAGTGAAGCTCAATCTCACACATCAATTAATTGTCAACGACGATATAATAACGATAGATAAACATTTCATCACCAAAGAATAAGAAGGAAGTCGACTTCATTAGTGTGGAATGAGTGAAGCTCAATCTCACACATCAATTAATTGTCAACGACGATATAATAATGATAGATAAACATTTCATCACCAAAGAATAAGAAGGAAGTCGACTTCATTAGTGTGGAATGAGTGAAGCTCAATCTCACACATCAATTAATTGTCAACGACGATATAATAACGATAGATAAACATTTCATTACCAAAGAATAAGAAGGAAGTCGACTTCATTAGTGTGGAATGAGTGAAGCTCAATCTCACACATCAATTAATTGTCAACGACGATATAATAATGATAGATAAACATTTCATCACCAAAGAATAAGAAGGAAGTCGACTTCATTAGTGTGGAATGAGTGAAGCTCAATCTCACACATCAATTAATTGTCAACGACGATATAATAACGATAGATAAACATTTCATTACCAAAGAATAAGAAGGAAGTCGACTTCATTAGTGTGGAATGAGTGAAGCTCAATCTCACACATCAATTAATTGTCAACGACGATATAATAACGATAGATAAACATTTCATTACCAAAGAATAAGAAGGAAGTCGACTTCATTAGTGTGGAATGAGTGAAGCTCAATCTCACACATCAATTAATTGTCAACGACGATATAATAATGATAGATAAACATTTCATCACCAAAGAATAAGAAGGAAGTCGACTTCATTAGTGTGGAATGAGTGAAGCTCAATCTCACACATCAATTAATTGTCAACGACGATATAATAACGATAGATAAACATTTCATCACCAAAGAATAAGAAGGAAGTCGACTTCATTAGTGTGGAATGAGTGAAGCTCAATCTCACACATCAATTAATTGTCAACGACGATATAATAACAACAGATAAACATTTCATCAACAAAGAATAAGAAGGAAGTCGACTTCATTAGCGTGGAATGAGTGAAGCTCAATCTCACACATCAATTAATTGTCAACGACGATATAATAACGATAGATAAACATTTCATCACCAAAGAATAAGAAGGAAGTCGACTTCATTAGTGTGGAATGAGTGAAGCTCAATCTCACACATCAATTAATTGTCAACGACGATATAATAACGATAGATAAACATTTCATCACCAAAGAATAAGAAGGAAGTCGACTTCATTAGTGTGGAATGAGTGAAGCTCAATCTCACACATCAATTAATTGTCAACGACGATATAATAACGATAGATAAACATTTCATCACCAAAGAATAAGAAGGAAGTCGACTTCATTAGTGTGGAATGAGTGAAGCTCAATCTCACACATCAATTAATTGTCAACGACGATATAATAACGATAGATAAACATTTCATCACCAAAGAATAAGAAGGAAGTCGACTTCATTAGTGTGGAATGAGTGAAGCTCAATCTCACACATCAATTAATTGTCAACGACGATATAATAACGGTAGATAAACATTTCATCACCAAAGAATAAGAAGGAAGTCGACTTCATTAGTGTGGAATGAGTGAAGCTCAATCTCACACATCAATTAATTGTCAACGACGATATAATAACGATAGATAAACATTTCATCACCAAAGAATAAGAAGGAAGTCGACTTCATTAGTGTGGAATGAGTGAAGCTCAATCTCACACATCAATTAATTGTCAACGACGATATAATAACGGTAGATAAACATTTCATCACCAAAGAATAAGAAGGAAGTCGACTTCATTAGTGTGGAATGAGTGAAGCTCAATCTCACACATCAATTAATTGTCAACGACGATATAATAACGATAGATAAACATTTCATCACCAAAGAATAAGAAGGAAGTCGACTTCATTAGTGTGGAATGAGTGAAGCTCAATCTCACACATCAATTAATTGTCAACGACGATATAATAACAACAGATAAACATTTCATCAACAAAGAATAAGAAGGAAGTCGACTTCATTAGCGTGGAATGAGTGAAGCTCAATCTCACACATCAATTAATTGTCAACGACGATATAATAACGATAGATAAACATTTCATCACCAAAGAATAAGAAGGAAGTCGACTTCATTAGTGTGGAATGAGTGAAGCTCAATCTCACACATCAATTAATTGTCAACGACGATATAATAACGATAGATAAACATTTCATCACCAAAGAATAAGAAGGAAGTCGACTTCATTAGTGTGGAATGAGTGAAGCTCAATCTCACACATCAATTAATTGTCAACGACGATATAATAACGATAGATAAACATTTCATCACCAAAGAATAAGAAGGAAGTCGACTTCATTAGTGTGGAATGAGTGAAGCTCAATCTCACACATTAATTAATTGTCAACGACGATATAATAACGATAGATAAACATTTCATCACCAAAGAATAAGAAGGAAGTCGACTTCATTAGTGTGGAATGAGTGAAGCTCAATCTCACACATCAATTAATTGTCAACGACGATATAATAACGGTAGATAAACATTTCATCACCAAAGAATAAGAAGGAAGTCGACTTCATTAGTGTGGAATGAGTGAAGCTCAATCTCACACATCAATTAATTGTCAACGACGATATAATAACGATAGATAAACATTTCATCACCAACGAATAAGAAGGAAGTCGACTTCATTAGTGTGGAATGAGTGAAGCTCAATCTCACACATCAATTAATTGTCAACGACGATATAATAACGATAGATAAACATTTCATCACCAAAGAATAAGAAGGAAGTCGACTTCATTAGTGTGGAATGAGTGAAGCTCAATCTCACACATCAATTAATTGTCAACGACGATATAATAACGATAGATAAACATTTCATTACCAAAGAATAAGAAGGAAGTCGACTTCATTAGTGTGGAATGAGTGAAGCTCAATCTCACACATCAATTAATTGTCAACGACGATATAATAACGATAGATAAACATTTCATTACCAAAGAATAAGAAGGAAGTCGACTTCATTAGTGTGGAATGAGTGAAGCTCAATCTCACACATCAATTAATTGTCAACGACGATATAATAACGATAGATAAACATTTCATCACCAAAGAATAAGAAGGAAGTCGACTTCATTAGTGTGGAATGAGTGAAGCTCAATCTCACACATCAATTAATTGTCAACGACGATATAATAACAACAGATAAACTTTTCATCACCAAAGAATAAGAAGGAAGTCGACTTCATTAGTGTGGAATGAGTGAAGCTCAATCTCACACATCAATTAATTGTCAACGACGATATAATAACGATAGATAAACATTTCATCACCAAAGAATAAGAAGGAAGTCGACTTCATTAGTGTGGAATGAGTGAAGCTCAATCTCACACATCAATTAATTGTCAACGACGATATAATAACAACAGATAAACTTTTCATCACCAAAGAATAAGAAGGAAGTCGACTTCATTAGTGTGGAATGAGTGAAGCTCAATCTCACACATCAATTAATTGTCAACGACGATATAATAACGATAGATAAACATTTCATTACCAAAGAATAAGAAGGAAGTCGACTTCATTAGTGTGGAATGAGTGAAGCTCAATCTCACACATCAATTAATTGTCAACGACGATATAATAACGATAGATAAACATTTCATCACCAACGAATAAGAAGGAAGTCGACTTCATTAGTGTGGAATGAGTGAAGCTCAATCTCACACATCAATTAATTGTCAACGACGATATAATAACGATAGATAAACATTTCATTACCAACGAATAAGAAGGAAGTCGACTTCATTAGTGTGGAATGAGTGAAGCTCAATCTCACACATCAATTAATTGTCAACGACGATATAATAACGATAGATAAACATTTCATTACCAACGAATAAGAAGGAAGTCGACTTCATTAGTGTGGAATGAGTGAAGCTCAATCTCACACATCAATTAATTGTCAACGACGATATAATAACGATAGATAAACATTTCATCACCAACGAATAAGAAGGAAGTCGACTTCATTAGTGTGGAATGAGTGAAGCTCAATCTCACACATCAATTAATTGTCAACGACGATATAATAACGATAGATAAACATTTCATTACCAACGAATAAGAAGGAAGTCGACTTCATTAGTGTGGAATGAGTGAAGCTCAATCTCACACATCAATTAATTGTCAACGACGATATAATAACGATAGATAAACATTTCATCACCAAAGAATAAGAAGGAAGTCGACTTCATTAGTGTGGAATGAGTGAAGCTCAATCTCACACATCAATTAATTGTCAACGACGATATAATAACGATAGATAAACATTTCATCACCAAAGAATAAGAAGGAAGTCGACTTCATTAGTGTGGAATGAGTGAAGCTCAATCTCACACATCAATTAATTGTCAACGACGATATAATAACGATAGATAAACATTTCATTACCAAAGAATAAGAAGGAAGTCGACTTCATTAGTGTGGAATGAGTGAAGCTCAATCTCACACATCAATTAATTGTCAACGACGATATAATAACGATAGATAAACATTTCATCACCAAAGAATAAGAAGGAAGTCGACTTCATTAGTGTGGAATGAGTGAAGCTCAATCTCACACATCAATTAATTGTCAACGACGATATAATAACGATAGATAAACATTTCATTACCAACGAATAAGAAGGAAGTCGACTTCATTAGTGTGGAATGAGTGAAGCTCAATCTCACACATCAATTAATTGTCAACGACGATATAATAACGATAGATAAACATTTCATCACCAAAGAATAAGAAGGAAGTCGACTTCATTAGTGTGGAATGAGTGAAGCTCAATCTCACACATCAATTAATTGTCAACGACGATATAATAACGATAGATAAACATTTCATCACCAAATAATAAGAAGGAAGTCGACTTCATTAGTGTGGAATGAGTGAAGCTCAATCTCACACATCAATTAATTGTCAACGACGATATAATAATGATAGATAAACATTTCATCACCAAAGAATAAGAAGGAAGTCGACTTCATTAGTGTGGAATGAGTGAAGCTCAATCTCACACATCAATTAATTGTCAACGACGATATAATAACGATAGATAAACATTTCATTACCAAAGAATAAGAAGGAAGTCGACTTCATTAGTGTGGAATGAGTGAAGCTCAATCTCACACATCAATTAATTGTCAACGACGATATAATAACGATAGATAAACATTTCATCACCAAATAATAAGAAGGAAGTCGACTTCATTAGTGTGGAATGAGTGAAGCTCAATCTCACACATCAATTAATTGTCAACGACGATATAATAACAACAGATAAACATTTCATCACCAAAGAATAAGAAGGAAGTCGACTTCATTAGTGTGGAATGAGTGAAGCTCAATCTCACACATCAATTAATTGTCAACGACGATATAATAACGATAGATAAACATTTCATCACCAAAGAATAAGAAGGAAGTCGACTTCATTAGTGTGGAATGAGTGAAGC
This sequence comes from Ophonus ardosiacus, assembly GCA_943142095.1. Classification (NCBI taxonomy): domain Eukaryota; kingdom Metazoa; phylum Arthropoda; class Insecta; order Coleoptera; family Carabidae; genus Ophonus; species Ophonus ardosiacus. Next base: position 1,033,457 of record OW964838.1, on the reverse strand, counting down.
TCAATCTCACACATCAATTAATTGTCAACGACGATATAATAATGATAGATAAACATTTCATCACCAAAGAATAAGAAGGAAGTCGACTTCATTAGTGTGGAATGAGTGAAGCTCAATCTCACACATCAATTAATTGTCAACGACGATATAATAACGATAGATAAACATTTCATTACCAAAGAATAAGAAGGAAGTCGACTTCATTAGTGTGGAATGAGTGAAGCTCAATCTCACACATCAATTAATTGTCAACGACGATATAATAATGATAGATAAACATTTCATCACCAAAGAATAAGAAGGAAGTCGACTTCATTAGTGTGGAATGAGTGAAGCTCAATCTCACACATCAATTAATTGTCAACGACGATATAATAACGATAGATAAACATTTCATTACCAAAGAATAAGAAGGAAGTCGACTTCATTAGTGTGGAATGAGTGAAGCTCAATCTCACACATCAATTAATTGTCAACGACGATATAATAACGATAGATAAACATTTCATTACCAAAGAATAAGAAGGAAGTCGACTTCATTAGTGTGGAATGAGTGAAGCTCAATCTCACACATCAATTAATTGTCAACGACGATATAATAATGATAGATAAACATTTCATCACCAAAGAATAAGAAGGAAGTCGACTTCATTAGTGTGGAATGAGTGAAGCTCAATCTCACACATCAATTAATTGTCAACGACGATATAATAACGATAGATAAACATTTCATCACCAAAGAATAAGAAGGAAGTCGACTTCATTAGTGTGGAATGAGTGAAGCTCAATCTCACACATCAATTAATTGTCAACGACGATATAATAACGATAGATAAACATTTCATCACCAAAGAATAAGAAGGAAGTCGACTTCATTAGTGTGGAATGAGTGAAGCTCAATCTCACACATCAATTAATTGTCAACGACGATATAATAACGATAGATAAACATTTCATCACCAAAGAATAAGAAGGAAGTCGACTTCATTAGTGTGGAATGAGTGAAGCTCAATCTCACACATCAATTAATTGTCAACGACGATATAATAATGATAGATAAACATTTCATTACCAAAGAATAAGAAGGAAGTCGACTTCATTAGTGTGGAATGAGTGAAGCTCAATCTCACACATCAATTAATTGTCAACGACGATATAATAACGATAGATAAACATTTCATCACCAAAGAATAAGAAGGAAGTCGACTTCATTAGTGTGGAATGAGTGAAGCTCAATCTCACACATCAATTAATTGTCAACGACGATATAATAATGATAGATAAACATTTCATTACCAAAGAATAAGAAGGAAGTCGACTTCATTAGTGTGGAATGAGTGAAGCTCAATCTCACACATCAATTAATTGTCAACGACGATATAATAACGATAGATAAACATTTCATCACCAAAGAATAAGAAGGAAGTCGACTTCATTAGTGTGGAATGAGTGAAGCTCAATCTCACACATCAATTAATTGTCAACGACGATATAATAACGATAGATAAACATTTCATCACCAAAGAATAAGAAGGAAGTCGACTTCATTAGTGTGGAATGAGTGAAGCTCAATCTCACACATCAATTAATTGTCAACGACGATATAATAACGATAGATAAACATTTCATCACCAAAGAATAAGAAGGAAGTCGACTTCATTAGTGTGGAATGAGTGAAGCTCAATCTCACACATCAATTAATTGTCAACGACGATATAATAACGATAGATAAACATTTCATCACCAAAGAATAAGAAGGAAGTCGACTTCATTAGTGTGGAATGAGTGAAGCTCAATCTCACACATCAATTAATTGTCAACGACGATATAATAACGATAGATAAACATTTCATCACCAAAGAATAAGAAGGAAGTCGACTTCATTAGTGTGGAATGAGTGAAGCTCAATCTCACACATCAATTAATTGTCAACGACGATATAATAATGATAGATAAACATTTCATTACCAAAGAATAAGAAGGAAGTCGACTTCATTAGTGTGGAATGAGTGAAGCTCAATCTCACACATCAATTAATTGTCAACGACGATATAATAACGATAGATAAACATTTCATTACCAAAGAATAAGAAGGAAGTCGACTTCATTAGTGTGGAATGAGTGAAGCTCAATCTCACACATCAATTAATTGTCAACGACGATATAATAATGATAGATAAACATTTCATCACCAAAGAATAAGAAGGAAGTCGACTTCATTAGTGTGGAATGAGTGAAGCTCAATCTCACACATCAATTAATTGTCAACGACGATATAATAATGATAGATAAACATTTCATCACCAAAGAATAAGAAGGAAGTCGACTTCATTAGTGTGGAATGAGTGAAGCTCAATCTCACACATCAATTAATTGTCAACGACGATATAATAACGATAGATAAACATTTCATTACCAAAGAATAAGAAGGAAGTCGACTTCATTAGTGTGGAATGAGTGAAGCTCAATCTCACACATCAATTAATTGTCAACGACGATATAATAATGATAGATAAACATTTCATTACCAAAGAATAAGAAGGAAGTCGACTTCATTAGTGTGGAATGAGTGAAGCTCAATCTCACACATCAATTAATTGTCAACGACGATATAATAACGATAGATAAACATTTCATTACCAAAGAATAAGAAGGAAGTCGACTTCATTAGTGTGGAATGAGTGAAGCTCAATCTCACACATCAATTAATTGTCAACGACGATATAATAACGATAGATAAACATTTCATTACCAAAGAATAAGAAGGAAGTCGACTTCATTAGTGTGGAATGAGTGAAGCTCAATCTCACACATCAATTAATTGTCAACGACGATATAATAATGATAGATAAACATTTCATTACCAAAGAATAAGAAGGAAGTCGACTTCATTAGTGTGGAATGAGTGAAGCTCAATCTCACACATCAATTAATTGTCAACGACGATATAATAACGATAGATAAACATTTCATTACCAAAGAATAAGAAGGAAGTCGACTTCATTAGTGTGGAATGAGTGAAGCTCAATCTCACACATCAATTAATTGTCAACGACGATATAATAATGATAGATAAACATTTCATCACCAAAGAATAAGAAGGAAGTCGACTTCATTAGTGTGGAATGAGTGAAGCTCAATCTCACACATCAATTAATTGTCAACGACGATATAATAATGATAGATAAACATTTCATCACCAAAGAATAAGAAGGAAGTCGACTTCATTAGTGTGGAATGAGTGAAGCTCAATCTCACACATCAATTAATTGTCAACGACGATATAATAACGATAGATAAACATTTCATTACCAAAGAATAAGAAGGAAGTCGACTTCATTAGTGTGGAATGAGTGAAGCTCAATCTCACACATCAATTAATTGTCAACGACGATATAATAATGATAGATAAACATTTCATCACCAAAGAATAAGAAGGAAGTCGACTTCATTAGTGTGGAATGAGTGAAGCTCAATCTCACACATCAATTAATTGTCAACGACGATATAATAACGATAGATAAACATTTCATTACCAAAGAATAAGAAGGAAGTCGACTTCATTAGTGTGGAATGAGTGAAGCTCAATCTCACACATCAATTAATTGTCAACGACGATATAATAATGATAGATAAACATTTCATCACCAAAGAATAAGAAGGAAGTCGACTTCATTAGTGTGGAATGAGTGAAGCTCAATCTCACACATCAATTAATTGTCAACGACGATATAATAACGATAGATAAACATTTCATTACCAAAGAATAAGAAGGAAGTCGACTTCATTAGTGTGGAATGAGTGAAGCTCAATCTCACACATCAATTAATTGTCAACGACGATATAATAACGATAGATAAACATTTCATTACCAAAGAATAAGAAGGAAGTCGACTTCATTAGTGTGGAATGAGTGAAGCTCAATCTCACACATCAATTAATTGTCAACGACGATATAATAACGATAGATAAACATTTCATTACCAAAGAATAAGAAGGAAGTCGACTTCATTAGTGTGGAATGAGTGAAGCTCAATCTCACACATCAATTAATTGTCAACGACGATATAATAACGATAGATAAACATTTCATCACCAAAGAATAAGAAGGAAGTCGACTTCATTAGTGTGGAATGAGTGAAGCTCAATCTCACACATCAATTAATTGTCAACGACGATATAATAACGATAGATAAACATTTCATTACCAAAGAATAAGAAGGAAGTCGACTTCATTAGTGTGGAATGAGTGAAGCTCAATCTCACACATCAATTAATTGTCAACGACGATATAATAATGATAGATAAACATTTCATTACCAAAGAATAAGAAGGAAGTCGACTTCATTAGTGTGGAATGAGTGAAGCTCAATCTCACACATCAATTAATTGTCAACGACGATATAATAACGATAGATAAACATTTCATTACCAAAGAATAAGAAGGAAGTCGACTTCATTAGTGTGGAATGAGTGAAGCTCAATCTCACACATCAATTAATTGTCAACGACGATATAATAACGATAGATAAACATTTCATTACCAAAGAATAAGAAGGAAGTCGACTTCATTAGTGTGGAATGAGTGAAGCTCAATCTCACACATCAATTAATTGTCAACGACGATATAATAATGATAGATAAACATTTCATTACCAAAGAATAAGAAGGAAGTCGACTTCATTAGTGTGGAATGAGTGAAGCTCAATCTCACACATCAATTAATTGTCAACGACGATATAATAACGATAGATAAACATTTCATTACCAAAGAATAAGAAGGAAGTCGACTTCATTAGTGTGGAATGAGTGAAGCTCAATCTCACACATCAATTAATTGTCAACGACGATATAATAATGATAGATAAACATTTCATCACCAAAGAATAAGAAGGAAGTCGACTTCATTAGTGTGGAATGAGTGAAGCTCAATCTCACACATCAATTAATTGTCAACGACGATATAATAACGATAGATAAACATTTCATCACCAAAGAATAAGAAGGAAGTCGACTTCATTAGTGTGGAATGAGTGAAGCTCAATCTCACACATCAATTAATTGTCAACGACGATATAATAACGATAGATAAACATTTCATCACCAAAGAATAAGAAGGAAGTCGAACTAAATAATAAATATCAACAATTAAAAATAATTAAATATCAACTAATACAATAAACGCCAACAAACAAAAAGATACAAACAAATATAAACCAAACGTTTGAATAAACAACAGAAAACCAAGACCAAACGACCAAACAATGAGAAAACAACCCATAATTTTAAACAAAACTCAAAGAAATATTACAAAACAATGAAATAAACAATTAAAAAACCAAATAAAACAACAATTAATTGTTGAAGAATTGAATAACTGCCGAAAAATGTGTTGTTACGAAATACGACTTGGAGCAATGGAAATTCCCCATTTTGTGACACCGTTACTACGCAGCGAACAAAGAATAAATGAATATAACAACAATTCAAACGAAATGAACAAAAATATTATCACCACACTATATACGACAACGTAATGCAACATATTATTAATAATTTAAGTATTAATCAACGTTATTTCAACTAATAATTTGGAGATTTGCACAAACGAAATAAAACACAACTTAACACAACAACAACACAACAGTTATTTACCGGAACTGGATCGATATTGGACAAGAAGGACATGATTGGTCGAAATTCAGTGGCGTGACTTTAGTAGTCAAATTTATCTACTTTCATAAAATTATTTTTTTTAAATAGTTATTATTTTCAATATATTATTAGCTGTTAATTAATAAATAATTATTATATAATAATGTAGAATTTATGGAAATTTATCGTAGCGTATTAAGAAAAATATATTTTAAATCTGGAACATTCTATTTTGTTTGGTTATGTTTATCTTTCATCTCTGGGAAATTGGAGGTATTTATGTTTAAAATTAAATTTGGTCTAATTACTTATTTTACGTGGTTTATACATGTCTAGAAACGTTCAATGAAATAAATTAATCGATATAGATACGATATAACTCGTCTGGAACAATGAAAATGTTGTTTTTATAACAATTGGATGTTTCGTACAAGTTCATGTATTGAATATCCTTGATTAAAATACGAATAAAACACATTAAACAGGTAAATTGAGTATATATTAATTGTACATAGACTATTTATTAATTATATTGCAGATTTAGTACTTGTCATTTAATATATTTCGAAATAACTGCAGATATATGTGATGAAACTGTTTGGATTTGCTCAAAGTTTATCGAACGATTGGGCCCTGCAAACAGGATGTCATCTTTGTAATTATACAAATACAGTTACAGTAATTCATTATAAGACTATTTATATAGTTTGAAAGGTACGAATATGTTTATATTTTAAGTAATGTATAAATTTGTATGTATCTTTTTGGTTAGGTTACCAAACCTCCATTGGATTTCCAACTGGATTAATCTGATTAAAATCGTCGCCAAGTAATAATTCTCCCTTGGAAATGTTATTAAGTAGTTTGAAGACATAAATACAAGTTTCAACAAAGTATTTTCTTGATACAACATGAATAAACACATATTAAAGTATTGTGTGTACTAGTTTTTCAGTGGAAAACTTATCAAAACAAGTGCGAATACATCATTAAATCTATAAACGATGGTTTTATTTTATTATAGTTGCAATGATACATGATTAATATAGTTTTTACAGGCATTTACTCGATCTTAAAATGCACTCCAATTCTTCATTTCTTTCTTGCTCATTTTTCTTTCGATTTATCTTTTGGATTATTGTCTTTAAACAAGAATTATTATTCAGTGGACGTCCAAACATTCTGGAAAGATATTTGGTATCCAGAATTCACAGCTACAACTTTAATTCTTCTACAAGCTGCAGCAACAAGAACAACAGCTCAACAGTATCTTGATCTGCAAGAAAAGGAAATTTACTATTACATTATACATTACAAAGTGTTGGTTTTCTGCTTACAATCTTTTTTTCTCTCAAAGCTCGAAATAGTTATTTACGCAACAAGTGCAAAAAGTGTAGTCTTATTTCATTAATAGGAAAGTTGGACCGAACGCACCGCAGGATTTATAAAGTATGTATTTTTTAACACAATAAAACTGAAAAAGGTGCACTTTTTTAACTCTACGGAGTGAAATAATGAAACGTTACGACACTTTTTTTCACACTTTTATCACAGACGTAAAAAAATTTTGTATGCAACTCGTGAAATAAGACGATACTTTTTACACTTGTTGCATAAATAACTATTTTTACGTCTGCAATAAAAGCGTGAAAAAAGTGCCGTAACGTTTCATTATTTCACGCGTTTGCGTTAAAAAAGTACACTTTTTTCATTAATAGGGATTTATAAAGTAAGCCTTTCTTTAACGCAATACAAGTGTGAAAAAAATGTACTTTTTTAAACGCAAATGCGTGAATAATGAAACGTTACGGCTTACGGCACTTTTATTCACATTAATGCGGACGTAAAATAATTTTATGCAACTAGAGTAAAAAGGGTCTTATTTCTCAAAGGATTTGACAAATTCGCCTACGGCTCGTGCAGTAAAACTTTCCTATTCGTGAAATAAGACTATAACTGTAGAAGATATAATAATAGTTATTTATGAAACAAGAGTGAAAAGTATAGTCTTATAAGACACTTTTTACTTGAATTGCATACAATTTTTTTTACGTCTGCGATAAAAATGTGAAAAAAAGTGTCAACGCTTTATTATTTCACGCGTTTGCGTTAAAAAAAGTGCATTTGTTTCACACTTGTATTTTGTTAAAAAAGGACATCTTTATAAATTCATTTTAATAAACAAAAGTGTTCCTTTTTTAACAGACGTAAAAAAATAATATAATACAGGTTACAAGCAAGAGCTGCAATAATTGAAGATAATATAAATATTTTTATATGATATTCCTATTATTACTATTCAAAAACGTGAAAAAGTCAATATTTGAAATGTTTTTTCAGTATTTTCTTTCTAAAAATTGTTTTATTTGCTTAATAACTCTGTAAATTGATATAATTATGTAGTTATATTCGTAGAATCGATTGATGATTATCCAAAGTTTGAATCTCGACCCATTTTTAAGTTACAGCCCTAAATAGACATACCCATTTTTGGCTAAAAACTTCAAAACTTTCAAAAATCCTATTTTTACACTATTAGATACTTTTCAAAGCGCTGATTCCAAATTTTGAAACCACAGGTCGATATCTTTATCAGTTCCCGAGATTTGTGTTCAAGTTTGGATCCCTAGGTACCCATTTTGGGTTATATCCCTAAAATGGGTGGAAATGCAGAATTGCCGATATCACCATTCGATTCTACAGGCAAAATTATATAACTGTACTAATTTTTACACAACGTATACAATTTCCAGAAGAAAATAACTGAAAATATTAATTATTATTATTATTTCAATTATTTTGTTCTGAAAATTGTATACGTTGTTTAAAACTGATGAAAATTGGTATACGTATGTAATTTTGCCCGTAGAATCGAATTGTGATATCGCCAAGTCTGTATTTCCACCCGGTTTTGGGTTATTACCCAAAAATGAGTATTTTTGAACAAGATTTTAAATGCAAATATCTCGGAAACGAAAAAAGGTAGCGACCTGCGGTTTCAAAATTTGAAATCGGAATCTAAATACATAAAAATTGGATTTTAAAAATTTTGAACTTCGATACACATAGAGACATAATCGTAAAAATGTTATAATCGGATTGTAGGGACCTTAAAACTTGGTTATTCACTGAAGTCTGGATATGCAATTTTTAGCATGATTCCAATAGGTATTTCGTGGAATAATTTTAACAGCTATTTCATTAATATTAAATGTATAAATTTAATGCACAAAATATCGCGAAATCTATTGAAAATGTTTTATACAGTGTGTTCCCGAATGGACCAAACTGTTCTTGTAAACGTCCTTATTTTGCATTTTAGGAAGAACAGTCATTCTTCATAAAAAGTTTTGCTTCATCTAGCAAGTCCGCAGCAACTACCAAAATTTCGAAATAACATACAGGGTGGTTAGAAAACAATACAGCAAGTTGTATACTGGTATAAATTTTGCAAACGTGGTTATCGCAGGTTTTAGAATGTACCCAAATGATTAATTTCAATTAATTGTTAGTCAATGTTTGAATTATGTTGTCTTTAGAGCAAAGAATTTATTTAGTGAAATGCTACGATACCGGTGAAGTATATCGCTATGCAATTGATCTTTTTAATAGGAAATTTCGGGAGAATATGTTTCTGTAGTTTGTGTTCAAGAATTAGTAAGGAAGTTTGATATAACAGATTTGAAGAAGCAAAAGAACATTCATGATCAAAATGATGCTGCTACATTGATCGTTCTTGATTCTCACAGAAAATTATAGAAGCTATAGCGGACAGAAATGGAGATACCGTTCACGTAGTGTTCGAAAAGTTTAGAGCAGTTGTTGAAAAATGTGTAACAATAGGCGGGCAATATACAGAATAAGTTTTCTTTGTTTTTGTGTATTGTAAAAGTACCGCGAGACGAGAAATGGCGAGAAACAATCCACTCTCGTCTCGTGATATTTTTTCTTACTTTCTCTCGATCTCGACCCGAGAGTCTCTAATTTATAATTAAAAATATGTTGCAAATAAATTAATATTACAAGCAACATGAATTTAGTAAACGGGTATCACTGATTAAAATATTATTTTCTAAGTCTGGTGTTTGAATGGTAGGTAAAAAATAGGTAGGTACTCTATAATATCATGGCTTATTACCCGTTTTTGGGTGTAGCAATCTGCTTTGTACGCTATTGGTAATTATAATTATATATTCGTATAGTGCGGGCATTTGCGACTAGCGTGAAGTACCATAGATGTCACTTTTGTGCATTTTCTTTTTATTAAAACGCAATAAATATAAATGAAGAGGCAATTAATATATATATATATATATATATATATATATATATATATATATATATATATATATATATATATCCATACAAATATATTAAATGCGAAAGTAACTCTGTCTGTCTGTCTGTTACGTTTTCACGCCTAAACCGCTGAACCAATTTTGATGAATTTTGGTATAGAAATAGATTGGACTTTGGAGACGGACATAGGCTACTTTCTATCGCGAAAATAAACCTTGAAGGGGTGAAATAGGGGATGAAAGTTTGTATGGAGAATCCATCATTTCTTCCGCTGAACCAATTTTGATGAATTTTTGGTATAGAGATAGATTGAATCTTAGAGAAGGACATAGACTACCTTTTGTCGCTAAAATAAACCTTGAAGGGGTGAAATAGGGGATGAAAGTTTGTATGGAGAATCCATCATTTCTTCCGTTGAACCAATTTTGATGAATTTTGGTATAGAGATAGATTGGACATAGGCTACCTTTTGACGCGACAATAAAACTTGAAGGGGGTGAAATAGGGGATGAAAGTTTGTATGGAGAATCCATCATTTCTTCCGCTGAACCAATTTTGATGAATTTTGGTATAGAGATAGATTAGACTTTGGAGAAGCACATAGGCTACTTCTTGTCGTGAAAATAAAACTTGAAGGTAAGAAATAAAGAATGTTTTAGCGGTTTTGAAAAATAATCCTTCAAGGCGGTACAATAAGGATGATTTCAATTATTTTTTTTTTTTATCTTCGTATCTATAGTTGTTATAACCGTTAGCAGATATTTGTCGGAGAGATATCTTGCATCATATGTACATAAGCAAAAGTACGCGAGACATGTTTAGAAAAGGGCCCTGTTAGGTGCGGTGCGAGGATCGGGAGGGCAGTGGGCGGAGCCTGTTACATGTACGATGCGAGGCAGGTTGCCGGCTCCCTACGCAGCGCATATTTCCGAAGGAAAATGTGAAAAATTACTGGTACACGTGTAGATAATCGTTATTCTAGCTTTACCCGTGCGAAGCCGGGACGGGTCAGCTAGTATATATGTATATATATGTATCGACAAATATTTTGTTATTTTGTATATTTTAATTAGAAATATTTACGTAATATAAAAAAAATAGTACAATCGAGATCTCGAATTTCTACTCTCGTCTCGAGCAAATCTTGAGGGCATTACTCTCGTCTCGTCAATATCGAGACGAGAATAAGTTTAATCTCGTGTCGAAAATACGAGATCTCGGGGCATCACTAATTATAACCACTCTGTATGTTATTTCGAAGTTTTGGCAGTGGCTACGGACTTGCTAAATGAAACAAAACTTTTGGTGAAGAATGACTGTTTTTTCTTAAAATGCAAAACGAATTTTACAAGTATAGTTAGGTCCATTCGGGGACACTCTGTATAATCGATCAATAATCTACAATATTCAGTTTGTATTAATGTCAGTATTAGCGACAGTATTAGTTAATTTCTACGTACAAAACAATATCATATTATGGTTTCCATCATTAATTCTCATTCGTAATGAAAAGCTAGTCCAAATTCAGCCGTTATTGAATGTCAAAATTTCAGTAAATTCAAACAATTTCTATTTTTGTATTTCGGTCGAAAACTTCCAAATGAATTTCCCGATTTCAGCCAAAACTGTTCTAAATTGTAACCCTTCTCAACAAAGGTTTCAGTGCCCTCTGAAATTCGCATACCAGTGCAATGAAATGTTCATTGATTCGTCGAACATCCAACCCGTTGTAGTTTGTTAGTTCGTTGTCATGACAACCAGTTCTGGACTTTGTTTGTAGAACAATTTGGCGTTAATTTTTTTACAGAATATTTAACGATTCGATGAAATGCTGAAAGTTCACAAAGGTTGGACTTTCACATGTTTAACATTTTTTGTTTTGTTGATACAACACTTGAATTAATGTGTTTTCGATTTGATTTTGTTTTTTTTACGAGGTGTGGTAATAAAATAACGATATATTTTTTACGCACAACTGCATTAAAATTGTTTGATTATGACTTAGTTAGGGCGGGAAATTGAGTATTACGCCCGCCGGGCTTTTTGCCAGTTTTACTGCCCGCCGGGCCATTTCAATTTGAATTTTACAAGTTACTAAGAATGCAAAATAAAATCTTATTAGTGACTCAGGTGTAACATTTCTGTATATGTTTAAACAAAACCCTGTGTAGGACTGCACAAAATAAACAGTTACAAATTTGAAACTTATTACAAAATGTTGTTAACTGACAGAACTTTAATTATAAAACACGTATACTGTATTTTTATTCCAGTTTAATTTTCGCTGACAAAGAATTTAAAAAACTGGATTAAAGTGTTTGTACTGCATGATAAAATTTGATGAGTTGAACATATGACTTCCTTTCTTTTCACATCTCTTTCATTTTATATCCGCTGTAATATTCTGTATTTTTATCGGAATATTCGTAAAATATTCACGATAATTTTAAGGGCGTGTAGGTAACAATAATTCGGGCTTAACTATCGCCACTCAAATTGTCTTGTCTCTTTCGTATATTAAGGTGGTTTTATTACGGAAGTATTTTACAACAGTTTTTAATGATATTTAAGTACACACACCACACAGTTCTTCAAATATTTTAAAAATGCGTACACTTATGTAACATTCTCTTTACAATCAAATAATATTACTACCAAGTTTATATCTCTACCCATTTTTGAATTATTGCCCCAATAGTCAATATACCCCACATTTAGATAAAAACTTCAAAATTTTCAAAAATCTAATTTTTATGTATTTAGATACTTCTCAGTGCGCTGATTCCAAATTTTGAAACCGCAGGTCGATATCTCGTTTCGTTCTCGAGATATTTAGATTCAAAGTTTTGCTCAAAACTGCCCATTTTTGGGTAATAACCCAAAAATGGGTCGAGATATGAATTTGGCGACAACACCATTCGATTCTACGGGCAAAATTACATAAGTACACTAATTTTCAGAATTTTTGAACACCACATACAAACTCTAAAGCAAAATAACCGAAAACGGACAAAAATCGCAAAAATCCTAAGGGGTACCCCTTAGGATTTTTTCAGATTTTGGCCATTTTCAAACTTTTATTCATAAAAAATGAACCGGTTGGACAAAAATTATGAAAATTGCTATACTTATGTAATTTTGCCCGTAGAATCGAATGGTGATGTCGCCAAATTCATATCTCGACCCATTTTTGGGTTATAACCCAAAAATGGGCAGTTTTGAGGAAAACTTTGAATGTAAATATCTCGAGAACGAAAAGAGATATCGACCTGCGGTTTCAAAATTTGGAATCAGCGCATTGAGAAGTATCTAGATACATATAAATTAGATTTTTGAAAATTTTCAAGTTTTTATCTAAATGTGGGGTATATTGACTCTTGGGGCAATAATTCAAAAATGGGTAGAGATATAAACTTGGTAGTAATATTATTTGATTGTAAAAAGATTGGTACGTGAGTATTTGAACAACTTTGTGAATTTTTAGAAATAAAAGTGTTAGCTACCAATAATTAATACGAAATCATTTTCTGCTTTCCAGCGAAAATTGTGATATATGTCTCAGCTTACACCTAAATCTCTGTAATAAGTTTAATAGATGATAGAGCAAACATATCTTATTATTAATCCAGATAGAAAATAAAGTCATATATCTCCAGAATTTATCTCTTCAACATTTACATTGTCATAAGCAGCTGTTCATCATGTGACATTCTGCCTACATCGCGCTTTCAATTATCTTGAACAAGTGAGTGTTAAACAACGCCAACTTATGTCTTTAGGGATTCGTCCCTCACATAATAATAGTAACACGAACGTTGGTGTTACTGTTGTTAAGAGACGAGCATTGTTATAGTTACATTTTCATTGTTGTGTGTTGGGAAAAAATTACTCCAAGTCCCTGGATGGAGAATGTGGTATTCCCTATTGTTTCATTACATTTTCAAGTCGGAGTTTCGTATTTTTAAACGTAGTAGTCAAAAATAGCGAGAAAAGAAAAATAGGAGAGACAATAAACAAATAAAATAAGTTTAGTTAAAAATGAGCGATTCACATTTTTTACAAAGTATTTTAGATGAAAGTTTATGCAATATATTTCATAAAGAAATAATCGTATCATTTTTATTTTCTGATATAATTAAATAATAAGATTGACGCCAGGAAAAGTCATGAAAAACAATTTTTCTTTATTTATTTATATATATATATCCAAACAAACCGCGTCCAGGGAGGTCAGTAATAGCACGAAATTTGAAAAACTATGGATCATTTTCACAAAAACGTGAAAGGCAACATCCCGTGAGAAACAATGAAGAAATAGAAATCGCAGTTTTAGCTTCTATTGCGCGTAATCCCAATTCATCCACACGCGAAATTGCTCAAGAACATATTATTTCTAATATGTTCGTATGGCGCATTTTGAAAAAGCATAATTTAAAATCATATTCATACAAACTATTACATGCTATACATAATAATGACAATGAACGCAGAATAGTGTTTTGCGAATGGTTTTTGGTGAAGTATCAGAATAGAATTATGTTTAGAAAATAATGGAAATCAAATAGAACATTATTTATAAGGAGTAATTAACAATTATTAATTTTCAATTTAAATTTATCACTCTTGTTTCTCATCCAATTTATTAAAATTCAATCGCATTTTTTTCAATATTTTTATTATGTAAGGATATAAAACTAATACATGGTTAAATTCAGAAAAAAATATGCTATCGAATAGGCATAAAAAATATGTAGAATCCCATTTGAAAAAATATAACTTTGTGTTGTAACTTGAGAACCACTGATTTAAAAATATTTTTTCTTCTCTGTAAGGATGTCCCCTTTGGTCCCCTACAACTTTGTTCTATAGTATTTTTTTGTAACTATAATAATGAAGGTAATAATGGCGGTGGTCGGTGTACGTGTTACACCCTGTATATATATATATATATATATATATATATATATATATATATATATATATATATATATCCAAAAATGGAAGTTGCCATTTTAAAATTTCCAATAAATTCTCCGGGAACATGAGCTAAATGTTTGCATTTTAAACAAAATTTGATGCGAACAAAATAATTTCCGGATAAACACAAACAAAAGTATAACAAACCGGTATTGTTACGCGCATTCTCGCGGTCAGAATCCCGTTCCTCCATGAATGCTGATTAAGTTTCAATTAAACTCGAATTTCGCGCCATAACCGAATTACACCGTGCGTTGTTGGGCACTGCAACCATGCACGCCAGCAAATTGAACGAAGTTTGGCTTTATTTTCTATTTTCCCTTTTTTCCCAGGGCTGTCAAAACGTCATTAGTTGGGCTACATGTGTAGGACGAGTAATTTGATATTTTTTTGCCATTTGTTTTACCAAAACATTCGTTCGAAACAAAATAATACACAGGGGGGAATTATGTTTTAATATTTTTTCGCGGACCTAAATTAGTATATTGTGTTACTGGGAGTAAAAGTGATACTTTGTGTGACGAGTATGGAAGTTTGCACGACGAGAACTAGTGAGTCGGACAATTGCATGCGAGGCATTACGAATGAATAGAGAACTTTATATTTTATATCTGAATCATTAATTTTTTTCTTTTAGTTAAGTTAATAAGCTAATAGAAGCTAGAAAATTACTCGAATTCTTACAATTTTTAATTATTTTTATGAGGAAGCATAATGCTATTAAGCTTCATTTAAATTTCAACCAGCTGTTTAATGTCTTTAAGCCGTTTTGTTGGAATGTTTTAAGGATGTTTCCCCGCTATTCAGAATTATTCTGTGCACGTAATGCTAACATTTTCTTCCGGAACAACGCGGCAAAAAAAGTCAGATATGTTGGGAATAAACGAGCCGCGAATTTTATATCGAAATAGTTTGTAAGGGGACTAAATTCAATACAGAACCTATTAAGCACACAGGCAGAAAAAAAAACACAGACGTAATCATTTTCTTAAAAATGGTGAGATTAAATTCCCAAAAACAAATAAAATGAAGCAAGTTTTCCGAAATCAAAGGATTTAATATTCATGTTCAGGAAAATGGCTGGAAGGGAACAAGATGGCCCGAAGATAATGCGAAACATGGTAACGGTGTTAGGATAATTACGAATTGACGTAATTTTGCAAAGTTCGATACAAAATAAGGTCAGATCGCTAAGTTATACTCCTTTAAGGACCCGTTACTTCAAATCGGTTATTGCCCGCAGTGCTTTCCAATTTAATTAAGTTTCAAATTAGATTTTACTTCGTTTCAACTCCAAACGAAACTGCAATGGGAAGTAGCATTGTTGAGTAACATTTCATGTTTAAACGTTGAATTACTCAATAATTTTCATATTACCATAAAATGCATGACTAAACTAAACCATTGCTCAGAATTTTTTTTAAATATTTTTCCCGTAATCTACGTATAATTTTTAGCGTAGTAAGCTAGTTTTCAAAATGAAAACATTTAATTTGATATTTCAGTTGAAAAGCGCTGGCTATAAATGCTTTTAAAGTCTTGGCTTTGCGAAACCTTTGCTCAGAGAATTTTTTAAGTATTTTTCCCGTAATCTACGTATCATTTATAGTGTAGTAAGGTAGTTTTCAAAATAAAAACTTTTAATTTAATATTTCCGCTGAAAAGCGCTGGCTATAAATGGTTTTAAAGTCTTGGCTTCCCGAAACCGTTGCTCAGAGAATTTTTTAAGTATTTTTCCTGAAATCTACGTATCATTTTTAGTGAAGTAAGATGGTTTTCAAAATGAAAATTTTAAATTAGATATTTCCGTCGAATAGCGGTGGCTATAAATGGTTTTAAAGTCTTGGCTTCGCGAAACCGTTGCTCAGAGAATTTTTTAAGTATTTTTCCCGAAATCTACGTCTCATTTTTAGTGTAGTAAGATGGTTTTCAAAATGAAAACTTTTAATTTAATATTTCAGTTGAATAGCGGTGGCTGTAAATGGTTTTAATGTTTTGGCTTCGCGAAACCGTTGCCCAGAGAATTTTTTAAGTATTTTTCCTGAAATCTACGTATCATTTTTAGTGTAGTAAGATGGTTTTCAAAATGAAAATTTTAAATTTAATATTTCCGTTGAATAGCGCTAGCTTTAAATGGTTTTAAAGTCTTGGCTTCGCGAAACCGTTGCTCAGAGAATTTTTTAAGTATTTTTCCTGAAATCTACGTCTCATTTTTAGTGTAGTAAGATGGTTTTCAAAATGAAAACTTTAAATTTAATATTTCAGTTAAAAATTGGTATTTGTAAATTTTTTTAGTTTTGGCTGTGCGTAACTAGTTTTAAAATCTAATCTATAATGTCGTAACATGGTTTTAAAATCTGTAGATTATCGTATAATACTGTATGGTATAGTTGTAATATTGGCTAGAGAAAATCATTTCTCTTTTCTTTTGAAGTAGATAGGTACGTGATGGCAACATACAAACAGAATAAACATATTTGTATGTCAGAAGAGCAGAAATCCATTTGAAATGTATTAAAAGCACAAACGACAATATCAAATATTGTCCAGAACGTGACACGCAGAAAGCAGAAATGAATTATATTCTATTTGAGCCGTCAATAAGAAATGAAATGATATTTTATAAGTGCGACGAGATCTCGTGACTGCGACGGGAAAAGCAATACAAAGTGAATGCATTACCAGAATAATTTTTATCGGAAATTTCCGTGCAAAAGGAAACGAAGAAAATTCCGGAAAACCGGAAGCCGGTGAAAGAAGCTTCTTTTAAATTAATGGAAAGTCGCGAGGAATACAATGCTGAAAGTTAAAGAAGAACTACGCGTTTAAATTCGATACAACCGATATAGACTTCGCAATCAACATTTTAATTAGCTAATTTACAGAGCACACAAACAAAAACAGCGAGTTTTCACTTTGAAAGAATCGGACACCTCTCTGTACTTTTCAATTAACGATTTCTTGTTAGACACAAATGAAACAGTACTTACATTTTCCACTGAAACCTCTAAAAATTCTTATTTTCAACCTTGGCTATTTTTCAACAACACGAAGGGAATCTGAGGGATTACCCTACTTTCCAAAACTTTTTTCTTTAAGTTTGAAAGTTGTCCCCTCATTTCGAATTAACTTTCACCTTTCCCTTGTCAGTGAATGGCTAAGTTCCTTGTTCTGAATAGACAATAGTACGAAATTCTCTCTTAATTCATTTACTCTGTTCGCCAAAGGGTATTAGGCAAAGATTCCAACTTGCCAGGACTCAGAACTGAATGTTAAGTTAGGATTTCTATTTCAGGTCGAAGTTATAGTTACATATATATATATACGGGGTGTAACCGTCACTGTTTTCGATTAGTTAAGGAGGAAAATTTTGTGGGTATATCAGTGGATTAAAAAACATGTGACTTTGTCAAAATTAATGTTTTTATTTTTGTAAATTTTAATTATGTCAAAATTCTTCTATTTTTTATAACACAATGACTTAACTACACCAATACTGTCCTGATGAAGTGTAAAACCAAATACACGAAAGCCTAACAGATTTTAAAATAATCAATTTTAATTAATGCCCAAAATCCACTGATATACCCACAAAATTTTCCTCCTTAACTAATCGTCACTGTGTTTCGATATATATATATATATATATATATATATATATATATATATATATATATATATATATATATATATATATATATATATATATATATATATATGTATGTATGTATATACAATATTTAATAAATGCAAAGTTCTGCATCCAAATTAATCAGCCTTTGCCGGTAAGAATGCCTCGTTCTTAATGAAATTACATAGAGAATAGCTTCCCTTACAATTATCTGGAATGAATGTGCATTCCCTAACTTAGTGCCTGCATGAAAGGGTTGCAGGAAAACTTGGAATTTCTCACGTCAAAGTGTCATTAAGAATCCAATAAATCTTCAAATTGCATTCTTTCCTGCACTATTGTTCCAGCGAGGAAAAATGACACGAGAATTGTTAGAAAAATAATGGTTTATGACAGTGATTCGTTCTTCTACAATGTGATGCCTTTAAAAAGAAAAGACTGAAGTTTTGTTTTTGGTTTCATTTTACAGTTCTCGATTTAACACGCCTTGCGTTTAGCCTCATAAAATGCATACAGAATTTATAATTTAAATTGCAAGATATTAATTTTCGCGTTCAAGATAAGGAGATCATATTAATGAAAGGTTTTAGAAACTACTCGACTGTGAATAATAAAATTGTATACTTCACTTCATCTCATTTTGTTGCGCTACCACTTTACGAGAAATAAATACACGAAATAGGAAATTTTCTTCTCCAGATATACGAAAACCGGACGATAGGCATTTAACAGTTTTTTCTTGCCAAAAGTGGCTTATTAATTTTTGACAAAAATGCTTCAAATGAATGTTGTAGAAAATTCGATAGTGATATTTTCTTTCGCGTGTATGTAACCGAGAAAATTGAATTTAAAATTTTATAAAACTTCTCTATAGTGTTAGCCATGGTGTAGGGCACGGAGGATCACGTGAGCTATCATATGTTTTGTCCCTTCCTTACTTCAGACTCTTAAGCTCTGTCCTATGCTGACTTCAAACTGTATTGTATAACGCAGTACGCATGCGTCAGTTTGAATAGCTGTCACATTTCTAGCGGTAAATACGAAAATATAATGCATCAATCACATATCGTATTTACCGCTAGAAATGTGACAGATATTCAAAACTGACGCATGCGTACTGCGTTATAAAATACAGTCTGAAGTTAGCATGGGACAAAGCTCAAGATCAAATCTGAAGTTAGAAAGGGACAAAACATATGTAAGGTCACGTGATATTTCGTCCCCTATTGAAATAAAATTTCAAACAAAATTTATGACATTTTGCCTGTCAGAAACTATAAAATAATACTATCTTCTTGACCTGTGAATAATTCTCTATTTTCAGTAATGATAACTCGAAGCAGAGCGTTTCTGCTAGATAAAATTACAAATAAATATAATGACATTTACCTGTCAGAAACGTATCTGTCAGGTTGTGACATATTTTACCTGTCAGAAAAGGTCTGTTTGAGCGTAGCCTACGTTATTAAATACAAGGCCGGGAAACATCACAATATCTGTCAAACGGAAACTCTAGTTCTAAACTCGTCGTTTTGGCGCGACGTACTCTCAAATATGGCTGTCTTTTTTGACGTACGTGTTTTGAGGTTATAACCGCTAAATTGATAATATCAATATATTTTTTTGACAATCTAAAAATGACAAAATTTGTTTGAGATTTTATTTCAATACTATGGCAACACTATGAAAAAGTAACTTTTATAAATAAATAAAATATATCATCACGGCGTATTACCCAATTCTGAGTGTCCCACAATCTGCTTTATCACAGATATCGGTAATGATGATGACATATTTGTACCGTGTGGGCGCTTACCTAGCGTCACCTCACGGGCACTCATTGCTGGCATAACTTTTATAAAAGTTTAAATTCAAATTTTTCTGTTACGAAACGTGCAGAAGAAAATATGATTATTGATTTATATTCAGAATTTAATTCTTTACAACCTTCATTTGAAGCATTTTTGTCTAAGACTAATAGACCACTTTTGCGCAAACCTAGTTCAGGAACAAGTGTACCCTTGTAAACCAAGTTCGTTAAACACTATTTTAATTATGGAACAAACAGTTTCCTTCTTATAATTTATAGTCGCTTTCGTTACAAATTAGTTGGGACAAAAAGTTAATGTCAGTTTTTATGTTTAAGTACACGAACAGTTTGTAAGGACCTTCATTACTTTTTGTATTATAACCAGAATTTATTATTTATAAAAACTTTAATGAACAAGAGTTAGTGGCAGACATAATTAATTAAAGACCAGCAAACTTAAAAAATTTACACTTTGAAGAAAGTGGGACCTAAGGAATATTTGTTTGAAAACTACAAAAGATCTATCCAATTCTTTCCTAATTACGTAAAAGGTTTTCTTACTAACAAACGACGCATTCATTCCGTTAATTGTCAATATTTATTACTGTTCTGTCAATTCCATTTAACCTAGATTCACTTGGATAGAAGGAGTGATTTACTCTAAGAATCAGCGTGGGCAACGCAGATTGCCCAATCTTTCTAGAGAAATCCGTGGAAAAAGTTGCCACAAAATGGGTGATTACCCCGTAATCCAACGGGAATTAAACCCGGGAACAATGTCGTTAGGTTTATACTACACTTGAGACCAGCAGTCGAATAGGATGGATCAGATGAAGAAACATATAAGAAAGCAATTTCAAAAATTGTTGCCGCAATTGTTGGTCAGTGCAGCTGAGGGAAACTGTTAATCAAAATTTGTTCGGGCAATGCTCGAATTCGGGTATAGAGTATATATATATATATATATAAGTGATTTATTGTGGTGGAATTCGAAGTGGAAATAAACTGCAACATGAAGTTAGGAAGAGAGCATTATCGCGCTATGATTTACTATGATTTTTAATTTGAAAAAACATTTGCGTGGTCGAAACTTTGTGAAGGCTTGGAAATGATTAACACCATAGTTGTCAAATAAATATGGACTGGAGTTTTTTACGCTGTTGCAAGTTCCATTGGTCATGTTGAAAATTCAAGTATTGAACAAGTCACCAATATTAATGGTAATAAAATCCATTGTTATTACAAATTTGTTTCAGTTTATCTGCTTTAAAATGAAGAGGATTAATTAAAATACTATTATTTATTTATGAATTGTAAATAACATCGTAGCCCAATAATGTAAACATGCATTATTATATCAGTAATTATTTTTATAGTTAATTGAAATTATATACTCGTGAATAAATAAAATATATGTATGTAAACAATAAAAATTAAAAATCACCTGTGAATGTGACAATTTATTTTTTTATAATTAATGAATGTAAATTACAAATGACTGTTTTGTACATATTTTAAAATATTTATTTCCAAATGTATTTTATACACTTCATTAATAAATGTCAATTTTTTTTTTCTACAGTACATATACAAAGTAGACATTTGCGCTCACTTTTATTAGTGCAAAATGTCACTTTGCCGCTCATGCGCGAGATAATTGAAAAAATGCTCACTATCCGAATTTCTAACTATAAAATGTTGAGAAATATCACTTGTCTACTTTTCTAATGGGAACGTTTAGTTAGGAACTAATGGCGCTGTAGTTACTTACACATTAACCACCTCCACAAGTCTCTCTCTGTCGGTGTATTATATAACCAAACAAAATGCCGTACTGCTGTGTAAAGGAATACAGAAATAAAATAGGGAATTCATTTACAAAAACGAAAGTAAAAAATGCTTAGATTAGATTGAAGCAATAGCTCAAAAAAAGCTGAAAAAACGATAAATTCAAATTAAACAATATAATCGTTATTTATTGAGTAGTACTGTAAGTATAAAGTGTACATGTTATTATTTTTTGTTATGGTGGAAGACTCCATTCTGGCGCCTGTAGAAAAAATCGTGTATGTATTTCAAGAGCAAATCGACAAAGTCCCATTTTGCGCTCCTAATACACAGATAGCTATTGTATCAAATAAATATTAAATGGAATTATGCTCGCATGTACAAAGATTATGTTACATCTTTGATGTTGTAGGTGTGTCGAAACTATCACTAAATATTATACATTAAAGTGATCTCTATTAAGATGTAATTGAATCTATTAGTTCCTCGTCAAAATCACACGTGATTTTCATTTGATGACGAGAGCACATATCGAATTACGGAACACTCGTAGTTTACCAACCCGACGGTGTAATTTGCTTACGACGTCATTCGGAATCTGATTAATAGTCAAATGAACTATTTTTAAGCCACGTTTGATGAAATTAATAACGCTTCTTTTCTGGAACACAATTACGCGGTTTGCCAAGCAGTTTTCTCTAGGGGAAACGATGGAGAAGATTAGGTTTTCATAAGAATTTCAAAGAGCAAAGATTAGTTTGGTGTTTTTGCAACAGTGTTTACAGATAGGCAAATGTCCAAACTTAGCGCAATTCTCTGGCTCTGGTAAAAAGGTTTTGGGTTCAAAGCCCGGTGGTTGACATGACCTTTTCACAAATTATTTCTTTTATGATTAAATGTCTGTCTCAAATATACAAACGAATATATATACATATATATATATATATATATATATATATAATATATATATATATATATATATAGTTCTTATTACAATTTTACACAAGTCGGGTGATAAGGCTTCAAAATTCATATTCTGCATTTTCACCAAAATCTTCAAAATTTTAAAAAATCTATTTTTTATCTATCTAGATACTTCTCAATGCGCTGATTCCAAATTTTAAAACTGCAGGTTGATATCTCTTTTCATTCTCGAGATATTTCCATTTCAAATTTTACCCATTTTTGGGCCATAACCCCAAAATGGGTGGAGATACAACCCTGGCGACTTCACCATTCGATTCTACGGGCAAAATTACATAAGTATACAAATTTTCAATTTTTTTGAACACCGCATACAATCTCTAAAGCAAAATAACTGAAAATGGCCAAAAATCACAAAAATCTAAGGTGTACCCCTTGCCATTTTTTCAGATTTTGGTAATTTTCAGTTATTTTACTCTAGAAATTGTATACATTGCTCAAAAAAATTGAAAATATGCATACTTATGTAATTTTGCCCGTAGAATCGAATGGTGAAGTCGCCAGGGTTGTATCTCCACCCATTTTAGGGTTATGACCCAAAAATGGGTAAAATTTAAAATGTAAATATCTCGACAATGAGAAGAGATATCGACCTGCGGTTTTAAAATTTGAAGTCAGCGCGTTGAGATGTACCTACATGTATAATAATTAAATTTTTGAAAATTTTGAAGATTTTGGAGAAAATGCGGAATATGGGTTTTGATGACCTGACTGGAACAAAGACTTAAATCTTTGACTAAATGAATTCTGTTAATGGTGACATTATTACAATAACTTTCTGTTAAGAGATACATTTTTACCTTGCAACACCTTTAGGTAAGGTAGGTATTGTCTTTGGTCAAAAAATTCTGTGCAGAGTTTTTAATAAATATGCACGTTTTGCTATACCGGGTGTAAAAGTGGCCAATTAATTTTACACAAAAATTCTTTAAATAAATGTTGTAAAGAATTAAATTCTGCATCTAAATAGATAATCGCAAGTGCATGTGTGGTAAACCCAGAAAAATGAATTAAAAATTTTATAAAACTTACTTGTGTATAGTATTAGCCAGTATGTACTTATGTGTAAAGGGTAACAATTCATTTTCTTTTGAATGGCATAGCGCCAAGGTTAGCACATAAATATTCTCAATAATGCCATAGATACAATACATTAAAAATGCATAAATCCCTCGATAAATTTTCCATGCCCCAGTTAAATTTTCCTGTACATGACTGACTATTTTCATTATTTTTGTCCTATTTTATATTCGTGTGAAATTTATTCCACAATGAATACCACAATGCGAAATGTTTATTTCGCCCGTGATTGCTTCGATCGGAGTTTTGCAAATGTATACTAAGAGTTTTTGTGCTTTTTAATGACGTGTATGTTTTCATAATATCATGCTTTTTATATTTTATTCATACCGACGCTAGGAATAGAAATTTGAATGCGAAACACAAGGAATATTATTTGAGATGGATGCAAGGTACGTGACTGCGTTGCCACGCCGTCTAGAAAAGGACTCTTTTATTTGGTTAAATTTTGACGAATGTAGCTGCAGATATTATTTAATATCTCAATTTCAGTGAGGTAATTATTATTTCAACCAAATAGGTTGGTTAACCAGTTCATTTTGAATCGGATGTTCAAAATTAATTGAATATTAAAGATTATCTTGACTGCAACCCTAGAAATCGAATTACCAAACCTAAATATCCAAGTTTATAGATTTTAAATGTTTAAACGACTTTGATTTCAACTTGTTAGGGTTTCACTGACCAAAAACTAAATGCAGTGTATATAATCGCGCTATAACGATGCATCATTAATAATTATAACAGATTATCTTACTTTGCTAGTAATTTAATCACATTATAATATTAGTTTATTGATTACATAGGTCGAAAGTCATCCATGTATTTTGATATAGGGCAGTAATTAATTATTCCATTATATTAATACATGAGATACATTTTTGGTGTGGATTCTTCTTCTAAATAAATTGTAGAAGAGGTGGAAGAACCAATCGTTGAATCGTTTAAAGATGAAACAAAAGACAGAAAGGGTCCAAGTGAATTGTTAAATTTTTCTTCTTGCGACTATTGTAGAAAGCGATGTCATGTGCTGCTAACATCAAACGACTTACGACAAGCGACAACCGACAAACGATTCATTTGTAGAACAGGCCTTGGTGTACGACGATACTTTAAAGTACCGAGTACTTGTAGTTTAACCGAGTATTTTTGGTACCTAGCCTAGTATTTAATAAAATCTCACAAATAACGATAAAACAAAATTATATCAACTGATGCTGAAATAATAACGCTCTTATTAATTATAATTTAACGGCCTGTTTGTATAACATTAAAATTAATGATATTGTAAAATGTATCACAAAACATGTACACATATATTTCAAAGCCGTAATTATATTTGGTACAAATATAAATAAAAATTAAAATATAATTAGCGGAAACATGGTCGGAAAACATGGAAATAAATTAAAGAGATACGTTGTACAGCTTCAAATATTAATAACAAGTAATAAACATTTAACTTTTAATTAAGGGTAGCAATCTCAAAACTGAAATAAAGGATTTTTAAATTTTAAATTAAATTTAATAATGATAAAAATACATTTGATATTGCTAGTAAACTTTTAAACTATTTTGTTAAAAGAAATACTGCACTTTATTCAAGCTTTTCTATTTGTAAAACAAAGTCCAAACAAATTGCATTTCTAAGGGTTGAAAAACAGCCATAATTAGAAATTTAATTAATGCAAGCCATTTAATATAATTTAATTAAAAACCAAATAAAATTTCAACAGGAATTTTAATTGAAATATGAGTTCACCCCAGAAATAAAAATGTATGCACCGGTTGTATTTCATTAAACCCTTAGAAAAACTCACCACTATACTCTGTATTAAAATAAATATAAAGTTACTAGATACTAAAAGGCTCTATTTTGTGAACATCTGCAAAACTAGAGCACTCATTACAGAGAAGTAGCCTAATCTATGAGTGATTAAATAATTGACGTCTCACGCAAAAGAGAGATAGAACATCTCGATACAAACAAACCTCCCCCCCTCCCTTGTCTTTGTACTGTAAATGTCTGATGACATCTTTGTTTGTATTGTCGTAACCTAGCAACTATTAATTCCAAGCAGTGCCGCTAGATGCGGTATGTACAAATTGGTCTTCTGCAAGTGTCCATTGCAAAGACGTGCTGGGCAACATTCATCATCCAATTTTATTTTTAAAATCAAGTTAACCACGCAAGGCAACAAATACGTGTATATTATGTGGATTGTCTGTGTGAACAACATGTACTAAAAAGAGAAAAGTAGTACCGTGTTTTGATGAACACTAGTTATTTTATATCGTGGTGGAACATTGTATTTTTTTGGTAATTGTTGTGGGATTTGAATATAGACTCGTTGGGTAGTATAGGGTCGATAAAATGTCGGCGGTAAAGCTGTAGTTAATAAATTATTCAAGAAATAATTATCCCATGTAGACAGTCAATAAATGCGAGATAGTTTTTATATTACAACCAATTTCATTGTACTGTATTTATATTGTTAGGGACAAAAAGATTGGTTAAGGTTAAGTTAAGGAATATGTAATTTAATTGGTCTTTCGTCTTACAGAATTTGAGAAACCGTTCCTCCAACATCCAGCCACACACACACACACACACACATACATCCACACGCAAACACACAGATATCATCGTAAAAATGTTATAATTGGATTCTAGGGACCTTAAAACCTGCTTATTCACTAAAATCTGGATATGCGATTTTTTGCATAAATCGAATACTTCTATTAGCGAGATGTAAACAATAATTAAAATATGTATAATTTTAGAAGATTTATTGAGCGCGTCACTAGATATGAGGAGGTCCGGGGTTCACATCCCTGCGGTATCATAGAATTTTTCATAATTTCTTTCCTCGTTTAATTAAATTATCCTTGATCCTTTAAGGCCATTTGTATGTTTATAAAAGATGTTTACGAAATTATCCAGAGTGGGCGATGAAAGAATTGCGCGTATCTCCCTAATTATTTAAGCCTGCGGGCCTCGTTTGACACGCTATTTAATTTCACTGAAACTTGCGTTGTGAAATATGCAACAACTCCATTTAATGAGGCTGTAGTCTTAATAAATAATTCCCGAGCACCAGATTTCTAATTACCAGACTGTGTTCTGGCCCCGTTCGCCATTTTGAAGTTCGTTCGGTTATAGTTTAATTGTTATTCCGATTGGTGTAAATGTTTAATGTTCAAATTAGAGCCGTTGCTTGTTCTATCTTAATAAACACAGCAGTGTACTTTACGATCTGAGCTTCTTAACTGTTTGAGAAGATTATATTCTCTAGAATTCTACATGGATTACAAGTACGGACGGATGAGATGTGATGTATGAGTTAAATACAACATTTACATATTATATTATGTCGTTATACCTTATCAATTTATTCCTCGATTTACAAACGTCAGTTTTGTTCAGCAAAATAAACAAGAAACTATGCACCGTACAGAAAAATGACCTATTACCAGGAAATCAAATTGAGTTATTCTCTACATCCCAGAAAAAATTTCATTAAAATCGCTCGTACCGTTTAGGCTGTACAGGTGAATAAAATTTTCGCGATCGTCGTGATGAATTCAATTATATATAGATAGTGAATCTAGTTGTTTAGTATAAAAGACTAGCGAAAACTAGGGCTCGCCGGTAGTGTTTTATAATAGTTTTACGTAAGTCCAATTCGTCTAGGAACAATTTAAACGCAACGTGCACTCAAACTGCCCACGCAACTTGCCCACACAAAATGCCTACACAACTTGCCCACCCAAACTGCTCACACTCCCTGCCCACCCAAACTGCTCACGCAACCTGCCCACCCAATCTGCATAGCAGCCCTCGACGATACCTCTCATTTGATATCAAACATGACATGGTTCTGACAACTTAATAGATAGTGAATCTAGTTGTTTAGTATAAAAGATTTAGGATTTAGGCCTTCTTTAAATATAACTCCGAATGGGATATTAGTGTTATCAATTGGTTTGTATGGCAACACTTTAAAACAACAAAAATTAATTATACAATTAGATTTAATTTGATGTTTCAGATTAAATATTAATATTGTATTTCATAAAATAGAAGCTAAGAAGCTATTCTTTGACAGTAAATTTGACGTTTTGTACAAATTATAGCAAGGCACATGATTTGTTTAATTAGTGCGCGTCAACTCCAAGACATAGTGTGCTCCTGCAAAACCCTAATATCTAATTCCTAAAACCCTAAATAATCACTAGATCTAGGGCATATAAATTTAAGATTTAGATATTAGGGTGATAAAAATGCAACATCGGACACAGCCTAAGAGGCGTTGTTCTAACCATTGAGCCACCGGAGCCGACTAAATCAATGAACTACTAGATGTAATAATCAACAAAACACCCAAACATATTTCTTTCTTAGAGGTAAAGCCAAAATGAAATTAGGCTAGCAACGGTAGAAATGAATTGAAATAAAATCAGTGCAATTGGATTGTTGCAAAGTCCCAAAGGATTACGCTGTGGCTAATGCAAGTACTTCAGGGGTGCAGCGACGCAGAGGGGATGCTTACAGGACACGAATCTCTCGGGACATGGAGCTTCTTTCAGAAACACATTACGGGCGGTCTCAACTGGGAGTTTTATTTCAGAATAGAGGATATTGGCTAGCATATTCCAAGGAAAAGTGTATTAATAGCATGAATACATTTCGAAATTTTTAAATTTTACATCTGTATTTCTGCTGAAATTACATGCACAACAATATAATGTACTGAATTAAGAGTATTCGTCGAGGTAAGCTGAAAACGTCGTCGGGAGATCTGACTGTATAAGGCTTCGAGTTCCCTGGAATCCTCTAGCTGGGAAATAGGGTTTAAAACTTGAAGAACATAGTAGACCGGTTTTAAAATGCCGGACCCGCGTAAGGAAGCTTCTACAATAAGTCGTTTGTCGGTGTCGGATGTCGTACGCGTGCGCACTAAGCTAAAATTTAGCAGTAGATGTCGGATCGCATGTTGATCATTTCCTATCTTTCTACGACAACGACACTGGGCGACAATACGACAGAAACGTAAAAATGACAACAAAAGAAACAAATTATACAAAAATAAAGAAGATAGTCTTGTATGTTTTTGTCTTCTCTTTTGCATCAGCCGTCGTAGTATTGTTATTTGAAGCTATATTGCAATTAAATTAATATAAATTAGAAGAGATATAAAATCCATAACCTCACTTAAAAGTAACAGTTTGTTACGATACCTTACGACTCTCGCGACTATTGAAGAAAGCAATGTCGTGTGTTTCTAACGTTAAACAACTTACGACAATCGACAATCGACTCAGTTGTAAAACAGGCCTAAGAGTGTTCGTTGGGAATCGAGGCTAAGGGTTAGTTTAAAAAAGTCATCAAATAGAGCGCGCCGAAGCAAACAATGTCCTGAAAAGGCGTAAGCGTAACCTGAGATCGCTACACGCACTCGTTGTTTCTACGCTACACTAAGAGTAAAAAGTAGTTTTGAGGTTATGCATTGTAAAATCAATTAAGTTTTTATAAACAAAATAGGTGTATATTGTTTTTCTTTAAAAACACTGGCCAAAGTAGTATTAACAAAAACTGTTTTCACAAAACTGACTTAATAATTCAAAAATCGCGTAGTCCAGTCACTGTAAATGATTTTGACAGTGTGTGTACATTCACAGTCACAATTTAGATCACATTTTTTCCTGTGCAAATGTTTGCTTCGAGGAGCTTTAAATTCAAATAAATAGTACCTTCAGAATAAGTGCTTGACGTTAAAAATATTCTTGCGTTCATGTACCTCATACATTAAAAAGTAAAAAATTTAAATTTCAAGTTTCTCTCTGCAAATAAAAAACATCTGGTGCAAGATCCGTGTTGTAATATGATTCATGATGTTTACACAATTGAGAAAATAAAACTACAAACATCCAACTACACGGTATCTATATTCCTTTACTTGTGTCTGAATTTAAATAAGCCGTGTACGTACGAACATCTTACATCTAACAAGTCGCATTGAAAATTCCTCTTGAAGTTGTAATGTTATCAATGTGCCCCAGAAATTTCCACCTACAGACATGTAACTGTGTTATCGCAAAGATAGAAGAACGGGAACGCGAGCTGTAAACAAAACTTCCACAGGGTAGTTCTTGTGAAGTTGAAGTTATCCACTTCACCTAAGGCAGAGGACGTGTTTTTCTCTCGAACATTGAGGTGTTGAAAGTATTGACACTGGGATAATTAATTAAGAAGTGGTGCATTCACCACTTTGGAAAGATGGTTCGTCTCCTAGACAGTCTATGTACTCTACCGAGAGTAGAGATCGATACAATAAACCACTGGAGTTATTACTTAATTGTTATCTAACACGCACTTTCCCTAATGAAAGGGGTGCTGGCAAACAGGAAATGTTTTATTGCTTAGCTACTCAATCTCGCTACAAGTAGATTGCTGATAAGTGTTTATCAGCTTGTCAACAAATGAGAATTTGCTTTTTGCTAAGGGTAAACATGAGGCTTCCGTATTTTGAAAGGGGTAATACATAGTTCTTCCATAAATACTGTTACATGATTTATGGGCTGCTAAAAAGTTGTAAAAATAATAATATATTTTGTATTGCAAGTAATTTAGTGACGAGTATTTACAATAGTAAAAAAATCTGTTGTGGCCAGCACAGTTCCTCTCGGAACTACTACTTTCGGTTGTCCAATTGTTACTAAAACCTTTTCAGCTCTTCCCATGAATGTCAGATTACAGAATTCAGAGTTAAACTGGTCTTATAGTTTTTGAGGAGTCCTTCCAACACACATACACAGACACACACACACACACACACACACACACACACACACACACACACACACACGCAAACACACGCACAGACATCATCGTAAGAATGTTACAATCGGATTGTAGGAGCTTTAAAATGTGCTTATTCACTAATGGTTCGGAGTTGTATTTATGTGAAGAAGACCTAAAGACACAGCCGATGTTTCGACTATGAAACATATAATGTGCTTGAGGTCGAGAACGACTGGAGTAGTGTTTGTCGAATTAATACTCAAGTACGAGATTGAGCATCGACTATTATTACGGGCATTACTGCTATAGATGCATTGAGCTTCCCTGTTTTATTCAGCAAAAATAAATTCACTTACACAGCGCCTCTGTGGCCGAGCGTGTTGAGGCAGCGCTAAAAGCGACCTTCACCGCTCGGACCTTGCGGTCGTAGGTTCGATTCCCACAAGGGACTTGGGTGTTTGCGTGTGTCCTTAAAATACTTTATATATGTGAAATGTAACAAAATATTATAAAAATTCGCTTACACTTCATCTTCTTTGCAGAGCGCAACGCCTCGCACCACTTGGACGCCGACTCGAGCGAGGACATCCTCTACCAGAAGGACGCCTCGTTCAGTGCAGAGTTAGCATACTCCAATTCATCCAACGTGGATGAAGTCACTTCCCTCCAGCCAAATTTGGAGCAGAAATTGCCTTGGACAGGGGGTAACGCACAAAGAGCAACGCAGCCTTTAACTGCTACCCCCCAGCCGCAGTGCGGGAGGGATTGTGGGCCCGCTGGAGCATGTGCAGTTGATGAAGGGGGGGAGTATTGCGAGTGCTTGCTTGGAAGAGGGGGGGACTACTGCGAAAAAGGTAAGGGAGATGATTTTAGTACCTATACTTCTCTAAACCTACAGTAATAGACAACAATTGTTGCTATAAACGGGTTTTAGTCTCAGCATTTTTTGCAAACAACAGGTGTGCCCCAAGGCTCGATTTTAGGGCCTCTGTTTTACTCTACGTAGATAACCCGAAACTGCTACGTAGTATTTCGTCTGTTAATGACAGAATGTTACTGCAAAAAGGTTTACATACTATATTCAAGTAGTACAATGAGAACAATCTTTGTCTAAACACAGACAAGTTGCGTAGTTGGGCATGTTACACATACATAAGATACGAGTACATATTTTATAAAACTATGTTACAATTGCATTGCCGCAAAACATCCTGCTAAAGCAGATGACAAAAAGCTCAAACCGCAATTCCGTATGAAAAGAATCCCTTTCCACGTTATACGATTTGTAGGAAAACATCGCATTTTATAAACTAATAAAAGCGTTTCTTGTCTCTTAACACAACTGTCGCCATATATCTCGAACACTCTAATGCGGAATTCTTTACGTTTATCAGGCGGATTACAGTTCTCGCAAAAGCGAGGACATCTCGCTATTTTTCTTTCCCGTCTTTTCTCTTCGTCCATCATTCATAAGCCCATCACACATGGAATAAACCAGGAGCGAATTAGGATGGTTTTTATATCGACTTCAGGCCTGAGAATACAGATAAGAAAAATAAATCGGGATTTTGAATTTTGGAGATGAATAAATATAAATATTTACACTTCTTATTCGGATCTTAAAAATGCATTTTCTTTGGACAAGAATGTTAATAAAAAAAATCTGATCTTAGTGGCATAAAACCTCCCTCTATTTATCTTTTATTACTACCTACATATTTATTGATGCTGGAAATTATTTTCTTTTTAAAACGTTACCATTATTACATTACACACACACACATCCACACACACATACACACATAGACATCATCGTGAAAATGTTAAACTTGAATTCTAGCGACCTAAAAATTTTAATTCTTATATATATATATATATATATATATATATATATATATATATATATATATGTGGTCGCGAACCTGTGGAACCGGCTTCGATCCCGGTGAACGCCAAATATTTCCAATTTTAAATGGCACAAAAGTGATCCCTGTGGTGCACTCTCCACACCGATGTCTACATGTGTTGTAGATACTGGCACACCCAGAAATGGGTAATATGCCGTGATGATATATTTATTTTTTTATTTATATATACGAGCCCTGTCCCATAAGTGTTGGCCCAGTTGTATAAAATCATTGAAATGACTTATTTAAGCAAAAAATCAAAAAATTTACTAATTTATTTCCATTGAATTATAACTTAATGCCTTAAATACTGGAAATAATTGATCTACACTAACTAATGCAATTGGATGCAGCTTCTCCAGTTGAGCACAAGTATAAGAAATGCATTTTTTTATGACTGCGCCGACACTTATGGGATAGGGCTCGTATATACACGAAAATATACATATATCGCGAGCGTAAAAGTTATAAAAACTAGTAAAATGTTGTTCGTAGGGTATCGCTCAATAGCAGCTGTAGGCACGTGCATATATATATCCGGCAAATTATTTGTTTCTATCGCAGCGACAACATAGCTTCCAATTTCCTGGTCTTTTTTTGTGATGAGCAGGCAGCAACGGTTTTGGCAAAATAGTAATTAAGTTATAAGTGAAAAAACTCGAAGCATTACCAGTAATAAAAGTCCGGTAAAAAAGTCATCAGTCTGTCTGCGGTTATTGATTACCCCTTGAAAAACCTTTTCCTTTATTTTTGTCTCAGTGTTTTGTATTGCCTCTCGTACGTTTTCAATAAACTACTTCACGGATCCAATAGAATTAAATTCTTAACATTCGCGTTTTATTGCTATGAATACGTCACGGGTTTTATTCAGTTCCAAAACGGTAAATGATGATAATAAATAAAAGTAATGGTGATGATATATTGCAAATAATGATAAAAGTTATGGTAATGCTTAACGTCTTTGGCATTTAATGTAGCAAAATGTATTAGTTGAAAGACAATAGTATTTGATATTTTCATTGCGAAAAGATTTGAAGATTTTCTTTGGAATATTTAATGAAGAGTAATTATGTACACTGTGGAATATTTGACTTTCATTGTTTGCGGAGTTGAAACCACAAAGACCTAATATTTTCCACATTTAAATTAAATTCTGCTGGATAAATTATTCTCTTACTTCTGACATTTATTTAAATTACGATGTTGGTACTTTGTTATGGTTATTTCTTTGAAACAAAATTAAAAAATGAAATTGAAGATTTTAAATTTAAAAGTTATTTTGGACGAAACAGTAACAATACAGCATCTTTTTTACCTCCCGCTACCCTTGGCAAGGGAGATATAGGGATTGTGCTAAAAATTGCATATCGAGATTTTATTATGTTTTAATGCCCTTAGAATCCAATTTTAATATTTTCACGATAATGTGTGTTATATCATCACGGCATCTTGCCCATTTCTGAGTGTGCCACAATCTGCTTTATCGCAGATATCGGTAATGATGATGACATATTTGTACCATGCGGGCGATTACCAGGCGTCTCCTCACGGCATTGCTGGCGTGGAGAGTAAACAACAGAGGTCACTTTTATGCCATTTAAAATTCAAAATATTTGGTGTCGGTCGGGATCGAACCCAGTTCCCTAGGTTCGCGACCAGACACTCCGGCACGCGGCCACAGGACTCCTTTCATATATATATATATATATATAAGTATTATACTATGGATCTAAACTAGGAAAATAGCTCTTGTAGTTTGAATGCCCAATTAAAGGATCAGTAGCATTTCATTTTTCAAAATCAAAGAAAAATTGCTGATTATTTCTGTCGGAAACGAAATCAGTTTGTAGATAATTAATGATTTGGATAACAGATCGACAGACAAGTAATTAATTTTAAATTAATCAGCTGGTTCATTTTTATTCACGTTTGATTTACATAAATTTTTATGATTAATTACATTTTGCTAATCATTTTCCCCAAAATCGTTTTACCTAAGTATGAAATTGACCTCGTTCGAACACTATACAATACTAATGGACATTATAAAACATGGACTATACTAAGCCCTAAATAATTCACATGAGAACATGATTGTCTTCGGCATGCAACTTTGTCATCAATTATAGGCCCCATAGAATATGACGTCATTCTATTGATTAGGTTTGTTGAAATATTTAGGGGTTTGTGTTTGAAATCAATAACTATGAATTATTTCCTTTGAGGGAGAAAATAGTTTTTTATTGATTGCTTTTAGAATTTAGAGTATTACTTATATCAAGGACTTTTCCATAAAAAGTTATTTTCATTAATAAAGATATAATGTGTTTCTTGGGGAAGGAGACAAAGTTTTGAGATGTGGATGAGGCAACGGTTGGAAAAGATTGGGTGGAAAGAGAGAGAGAGACAGAGAGAGAGAAAGAGAGTTAGGAATGAGAAGGTGTTCAGAAGGATTGGATAAGATTGAAGAATTTTAGAAGAAATAAGAAAAAGAAAGACCAACTGGATTGGTCATATTTTAAGGAAGAATTGTGTAAAGAAAATTATGATTGAAGGAAAAATATTTAGGAAAAAGGACGTTCCAAATGTAAAAAATAATTTTATCAGAAACTAAAAGACAAAGAGTAGCTTACAAAATATTGATAATATTAATGAAAAATAATATTTTCAAAGTTTTTATTGGCACAGCAAATCATGTAATACCCTTCTCCGGCAAGCAAAGTGTTCGGCATATAAAATCAGTTAATATCTCCAACAAAATTTTTATGAATCATAAAATTTTCATTTTCGTAAGTATATACATTCTCTTTAATAACACTCGGTAAGAATCCTTCAACAAATACTCATATATATATATATATATATATATATATATATATATATATATATATATATATATATATATATATATATATTTAGTTTCTGCTAAGATGCGATACTTACTACTCTGTCATTAATGTAACGTTCCCGATAAAATGCAATATAGATTGTCAAAGTTGTCAATGTCAAACGTCAAATTAATTTGACATCACGCTTTAAAGATATTTGCTAAAGAAGAAAAAATCGAATGGTAACTTGTTGCAATGCTGGTTATAGTTTGATAAATGTTTGTGATATGTTGCTAATTTATCTCTTGAACGTTCTAGACCAAATCCTTCTACAGTTTCGAGAATATTAACAAAATTTAAAAGTAATGATTGTTTAGATAAGAATCATACGAAAAGGGCAAGAACAGAAACTGCGCGAACTGAAGAAAATGAAAATAATTTACAACGTGCAATAGAAGAAATAAAATTTGCTGTCTACAAAAGTTTTGACAAGTGAATTAAATATTAGCAAAACTTTTGCATTTAAATTATTAAAAGAC
Source organism: Ophonus ardosiacus (assembly GCA_943142095.1). Lineage (NCBI taxonomy): Eukaryota > Metazoa > Arthropoda > Insecta > Coleoptera > Carabidae > Ophonus > Ophonus ardosiacus. Next base: position 997,154 of record OW964838.1, on the reverse strand, counting down.
GACAAATTTCATTCCTGTCATTTTCAAAATCATCAAGAGTTAAGATACTGCTCTTATTACTTTCTTACGTTATTTAAAAATCAGAATTATTACGATGCCAAGTTCATTTAATATTGACAACCTATGTTGCATTTTATCTAGAACGATACAGTATATGTAAGTGGTATCCATAGTAATACATTAATGGCACACTAGTAAATATTGCATCTTAGCTGAAATTCAAGGTATATATATATATATATATATATATATATATATATATATATATATATATATATATATATATATTGGTACAACTCAAAATAGCGCATACATGTCCCTGTTGTCCTAATTCTTTTAGGGTGATTTTTCCAGCCCTTGTCATTTTCGTTATGGTTATAAACAGACTTCCATTTTTTGAGTTGCGTTAATAGGTGTTTCATTTCGTATAATTGCAACACATTTGTGTGTATGAACTACCGTCCGCAGTCTGCTGTAAATGACTACATAAATAATTTTGCAGAGTAATTGTACTCTAATTTGAATGTGGACCCTTTATATTTGTTACTACTTTATCGTGGCTTTGGGTGTAGTTTATTTCATGAGTTCAACCATTTACAGTTTAAATTTTTAGAGATGACCACTAAAACTGAATTTGTTAGAATATAGAAGAGCATATTTATCTCTTAAGAAATCGCCCTAGTGCATAAATCTAATGCAGTAATCCATCTTCGATATTGTCAACAATGCAGTTAATTAGATATTGGCGCAACGTTATGCCTGTTTGCATGTAATCAGAATGGAATTCTCTCCATATTCCGGACTAATTCCGGACCAACTCCTCCGTTTCCTGTTCTGGAACATGCTTCGAATTCAGACATATGTACACGCTCGAATCACATATTGGAAGAACACTGCTTCTGTCATTGATTTTCTTGGAAGTTTTAATATAGTAGTCAAATAAGTGCTCCATTATTTTCATGTTAATACAGTTGCAAGTAAAGTATAAAAGTCTGTCACGTTTTGCTTCTTTTTCTGCGGACTATGTAGTTTCAAAGGCCTTTTATTCACTTAAAAATAAAAGTCCAAAGGTCAGATTTTAATTACGAGCACGGTAAATAAAGTGTCAATTCTCATGTAGCACTTTGACTTTCATCCCGTGTCAAAGAACTTTAATTAGTCCACTTTTAAATCGACGAAGTTTCGCGCAGATTGAAACTCTGATTATTCCCTTCGTAATTAAATAATAAAACTCCAACTCATAAAACAACCATTAAATCGCAGCCCTAATAGAGTAAAAAGAATCAGCAAAAATGAGTAATTCTGTGAAAATGAAAGATTCGCGCAGATAAGCTACAAAGAATCCACTGGAGTTGGTTTATCTAATGGCCAGAAAATCAGACAAAGTTTTTTCACACAACCAAAGTAGCGATTGTTGAAAATGCAACACTAAAAAATAATAGGAACAAATAAATGGGATTCAGCATACAATTTTATAAATTCAATATAAATTATTTTAATTCAAATATACTAATACTAAGGGAACATTAAGATTAGCAATGAACGTAGAGTGTGCAGCCTATTTATTCTAAATAAATTAGGAAAGAGTGAAAAGATAATGTCAGCCACCGGGATTTGAACACAGGCCCACTGTCTTGCCGGGTCAACGCTCTACCAATTGAGCTATGGCGGACTCTTCCCGTTGGCTCACATTATCTTCCACAAATGTTAAACTGAAAGATTCTCATTTGAGAATACTTAGCGTCACGTATTGGGATTACAGCTAACCACTACATTTAAACATCAGTGACTTGTCATAATTTATTCATGCACCTATCGGCACATATATTGAAATGAACGTAGAGTGTGCAGCCTATTTATTCTAAATAAATTAGGATGTTTAAATGTAGTGGTTAGCTGTAACCCCACATCAATACGTGACGCTGAGTATTCTCAAATGAGAATCTTTCGGTCTAACATTTGTAGAAGCGTCCGCCATAGCTCAATTGGCAGAGCGTTGTCCCGGCAAGACAGTGGTTCTGGGTTCAAATCCCGGTGGCTAACATTATCTTTTCACTCATTCCTAATTTATCTATTAAGATTAGCCTCTAGCGGTGAGGCAATTTCTGCGCTCAGATATATGTAAATAAGTCAACCACAGTCCAGAAGACATAGTATTGATACGTCCCCTACTGAATATCTGAGATAGAGAAGTGTAAGGAAGTGAAGATATCGCGTAGCGAGACTGTACGTCTGAACTATGAGCCCAAATTAATAAGAATTCTAGAAAATAGTCTACATCGCGCGAATCTCTTCCGTATCTATTTCTAAGAATTTGAGCATAAATTTTTAGTATGACATCGGACGCTTCAAAATCTGGGTTCTGTTTAGGTTCAGGTTATTTTGTTTTTTGAGAGATGGCTTCCTGTGCGGTTCTGGTTCAAAAATTGCGGTTTTGTTCCGGGTTAATCCGGAATTAATGTTTTTGAATAACAATGTTCTTAAATGCGCGCCGGAATTAATAATGCAACACAATTTTACAAACAATCAACACAAGCAACAAGGCAGATCGGCTGATTTCGCTTGAGTTTCGAACTGAAAGTGATCCTCAACCGGAGTTGAACCCTGAACCCGAATTTTAATACCAGGTTCGGTTCCGCCTCGGGTTGTATTGAAAAATATATTTGAGGTTCGGGTCGGGGTTTGGGTTCGCTAAAATGTGTTTGGTTCGGATTCGATTCCCTGATAATATTAGTTAAAGTAAACTCTGGACTTTCAGGTATTAAAAATTAGTTCTAACTTAATTTTTATTGTTGTTAAACTGACCAATTACCTATAATGTACCATGTCAAACAACTTGTCTGAATTTAAATTATAGAGGGTGCCACAGGTGAAACAAGCGTATACATATATTCAGCAATTTATTAACCAGATTTCTTGCAGCTACCAACCCCCACTCCGGGACAGTAGGGTGCGTGAATCTGACAAATTTAACGCGTCCCCTTAGGCTAGTTTGCCTACAACTTTTTAATGAAAACCAAACAGTCAGAAACAAAAATATTTTTGCTGGTTACCACAATAACTTTGATCAAATAAGAGGGGACCACTTCTCTTCATTAAGAACGAAGCTCAGATACAAAAGAATATTAAACATGGTGGTAACTTTGCAGGAAGAACCGTTACTCAACTGAACAATAATTACAATAAAAAATTACAATTCAACAAGTTTTTTTTACGTATTTTACTATGTTACTAATATTATCATAATTTTCATGTCAGTAATTTATATCTTTGTTAGTTCTGACTGTTGAATTGTAATTTTTAAATAAATATAAATAAATATATCATCATGGCATATTACCCATTTCTGGGTGTGCCTGTATCTACAACACATGTAGACATCGGTAATGATGACGATATATTTTACCGTGTGGGCGTTTACCAAACGTCACCTCACGGGCACTCATAGCTGGTGTGACCACAGGGGTCACTTTTGTGCCATTTAAAATTGGAAATATTTGGCGCCTGTTGTAATTTTTTATTGTAAATATTGTTCAGCTCCTGAGGAAGGTTCATGTCGACCCGAGAATTTAAGAAATAAAATTTATGACTGCAATCCAAAAACAATTTATAACCTCATTAAATTCGATACTTATGTAACGAAACGGAAATGGCGAGAGGTGTTGTGGTGGCCGCAACAGATTTTTGTCTAGGTATCTAATTATAAAAGCGAACTGCATAATGCTAATACTAACTTATACAGCAGTCTGTTTGTTCGCAGATTGTGTATAAAACGACCAGGTTATTAAGATGTCGGTTGGAGATACGAAACGGCTTTCAAACACGAACCGTATTAAAATACCTATTTTCCAAACTACATATAGTCCATTTTCAACAAAATTCAATTTCTTTTACAGTCTAGCCATCAAAAAACTACACACTAAAATTTGAACACTACTTCCACAATGTCTCTATCCTGTTGGATAAATATTACAGAGTTTAGTTTATGTTAGTCAGTAACTATCTAATTTTCTCGTCATCCCCTCGATGTAGAGTTATGCACTTTGTCCATTACTAATGTTAGTACTAATAACGAGACATTTCCTCTAACTTTGGAACACAGTATCTGGCACTCTCGCTACACTAAGCATTATTCAACTTGTGTAAACCCTGAGGTTCCTATAGTTGAAGCCTTTATTCAGCGAATCAGTGAATTCTGACCACGATATTTACAGAATTCAACAGCTTTAAATACTGGGAAAATAATCGCAGAATATGAAGAAATTATATCTTCCCGCAATTTAATTAATAAAACAATAAAATTGTTAAATATGCTTCCCAGAAAAAGCTTTCAGTAATGTTACTAAAACTGTTGATTTTTGATTTTGATTGAATTTTCCAAGTTAATATCTCGATCCATTTTTAAGTTTCAGCCCTAATAACTTACATTAATTTTTAAAAATCCATATTTTGAAACCGCAGGTCTAAATCTTTATCCGTTCCCGAGATATTTGTGTTTAAAGTTGGATCCCAAAAACACCCATTTTTGGGTTATAACTCTAAAATGGGTGGAAATACTGACTTTCCGGGAACACCATTAGATTCTACGGGCAAAATTACATAAGTGTACCAATTTTCATAAGTTTTGAACAACGTATAAAGTTTTCAGAATAAAATAACTGTATTTCCACTCGGTTTAGGGTAATTACCCAAAAATGTGTATTTTTGGCTATGACTTTAAAAATGCAAATATCTCGGAAACGAAAAAAGATGGTACATAAGTACATTCTTTTATTCTTTGAGGAAGTTCCTATTATGTCAGATATTCTTCCAATTCATTAACAAGATTGGCGGTATTTCTTATGGATATATGCATTTTACCTATAATTTTAAATATTTAATTAATAAAATGATTAGAAAAATAAATGTACTTCCTATAAAAAAAACCCTTTCTCTAATGTTACTAAAACAGTTGAATACAACGCGCGTACTCACTGAAATATAGATATGCTACTTTTAGCATGATTCCAATACCTCTCTTATCGGGAGGTAAAAATTAGCAATAAATTCCAATAACTTACGATGGTCGAATGCGCTATGAGTATTTCTTGGTTACCGATACTTCCCCGTATAAATATTTCACATGTTGAGCTTGCCTCCCTCAGTAAGGTTTGCAAAGACGCCTTCTGGCGTCGCGGCGATCAATAGACATTCCAACGTCTGCGCCACTGAGCGCCGTGTTTGTGCGAGGGTAATTTATACGGATTATAGTTATTCTCTCGCCCCTTACACACGGACGCCTATGAGTGTAACAAATAGACGCACGCGGAAATTACTAAACGAAAATGAATATGCCTTTCCGAACTGCTAGCATGATTTATTTATAGTTTTAATTACAACAAGATAACAGCAAAGATGATGAAGTATTTGTTAATGAACTTCCTACAGCCAGCGAATTATTTGGGTCACTAATTTTCGAAGAATCCACAAAATGGTTGTTTATTTTTTTAATAGTCACTAAATTGGAAAATTATTTAGCAATGATAATGTCCAGAGAGCTCTACCCTTTCTGGGCACCTGTGGAAAAACTAGAAATTGTAGAAGATGGTCGATATTTATTGCGGCCGAAACATTGAAATTTCTCCTGCGAAACAAGAGAAAAACCTTGAAAGTTTTGAAGTGTGACTGGCCCAAGTCAAGCATGTAATTTAAATACGACCAATCACTTGTCAACTATGGAAGCGAAGAGAACAAATGAAAACTTACAGCTCGACTTCAACTTGTCTTCCGCCGGAAACCTGTTTCAAGCTTTGTCATTCCCAATTGACGGATTTATCTGTGGCATTCTGCTTTCCTTTAACATATATACAGAGAAATAAGAATAGAGTACAGTAAAATTCATTCTAAGGTCTTTGTCGCCATAAATGTTTATTCTCTTAAGTATAATGAATTCCGCATATACAATATACTGTCAAGTGTCAAACGGTGGTTGAAATTTCGCTAGTCTGTATATAGGACTAGCGCTTAACATGTGTAACTGCTTGGCAGTACGCCAGTCAGCCCATCTAATTACAAATTTCAATGTATCATGGCACAAACACGTGCCCTTTACCTCGAGCGGTTGTAATATCCAAGCTAAATGCTAAATGTTAAATGCTAACGCTAAGCATCAGACGTCACTTAACATGTGGATTTTATTATAACGCTTTGTAGAAATGTGGGGCACTTTGTACAGCGAAATTAAAGCGGGCTCGGGTTATTAATACTGGATATTACTTTTTCACATGTCAGCTTTAATTAAAAGGAGGATTTGCATTAATTTCGCGTTTTGATTTTTAAAATAGAACAGTGTTCTTATTTCTTTTTTGAACCGAACTCGTTGGCATCTACTATAATATGTAATTGTGGATTACTTCCTTTAAATTTTTATTTTCTTCCATAGGAAATTGTTGCAAGTTAATCTACTAATCTTTGCCATCCCGTACCGTCTCATATTTGAATCATTTATCAATAGGGTTTCTCCCTATTTCCAACTTTCTTTAATTAAGAATTATGTGTCCAACAACTCCAAACTTCCATAATAGATAACTTTATAACTTGTTAATAATAGAATGTATTGTTTCTGAGTGGTATTAACTATCCTGGAGACTTCACAAGTAAGATAATGGAAGTTCTAATACCGCTATTAGATTAATGGTGTACTTTATATGTGTGGACAGTTTGATCAGTTGATTGATAACTGAAAGAAAATACTGTTCGCGACGCAGTTTTTGACCACTACCGTTCTGCTACCTTCAATCGCTGCTACGAAGTCTACCTTACCATGGTGATCTCTTCTCCCATCCGGCTCGAAAGCCCACCAACTTTCACGCTGCACCAAAAACGTGTCTTGAAACCCCGAGATATTTCGCGCTGTTGCACCCCTTATCTTACAGTGTTGCCACTGTAACAAAGCTTTCTCGGACGTGCGCATTGTTGCCGTAAAGCCACGCGACAAAAGAAGACAGATGACAGCATTGTTTCGAGACCGGACTCTGGAAAACTGCTTCTAAATAATTTACATCCTATCTTAATCATTGTTGACCATTGTAATTCCTTGGTCGTGCTTGGATTTTGTAAGCCGATAAGAACGAGAAGAAAAAAGTAAATTAATGTCTGTGCAATCCTTGAAAGCCAATGGGATGGAAAGGCATTACTTCGCCATAAGGCTATTTTACCCTTGTCGTAATGTGGAATAAACTCAGAGTTTACCCTTCAAGATCAAGATTGGCTTTTGATGATAGCGAATTGATTTAACGCGAATATCAAACGCCAAAGAGATCCATTACGTGAAAGTAACCAATGCAATAAAAGTTTTTTCGTGGTGCCACTATAAAGTTTAAAATAAAATATTTCCTTTATTATGTAGAAAACATTGTAACAAATATCTTTCTCGTCATCTTTTGTCCTAAATCACAAAATTATACAAAGTCTTTTGATATAAAATCCTCCAATACTTGAAAACATGAAGTAACCAACCAATCGCAGCGATGCTACAACGTTATGAAGAGAATAGCGTACGCTATATTGGATGTCCGCTATCAAAATACAATTCCCAGAAAGAAATAAAACCAATACACCGTCGTAAAAATTATTACACCGAATAAGAGAAGAATAGGTATTGACCGTCTTTGAAACACAGACAATAGTTTGTGGAAAATTAAAATAGTGTTTTTGCAGTTTTTATTCTGTTTTCTGCAAAGATTTCCCCGTTGTGTTCGTTGGTAAATTTATAATCTTACAAGAACTTTCTTAAAATTGAGTTTGAGTAAATCGGATAAAGAAAAGTTTTAATTTGTCTGCTTTTGCAATTAAATATGGTTTGCACAAAACACAAAACTTTTTCAACCCATGGCTTTTCGCGAAGAACTATTAATACGAGGGTAGTACAAAACAAAGCCGTTTAGATTTTGATTAAATAACGCCAAAATGGCTTCTGAGGAGGTGACTCTCGTTTTGTTCGGGTGCCAATATTCGGGGTACCCATCTTGCTGACTTCTTATGAGGCCTTGTGAATTATTAACACTAGAATAATCAAATTTGGAACTTCGTTCAAACAATAAACAATTGCTGTTGTTACGAAGACAATATTTCAAAAACCTACTATGTTAGGGACAATAGATACTGTATTTAGGGCTTTTTAAATACAGATTAGAATCTTTAAAACGTTAAAAGTAATTCAGGACGTGAATGTTTTGCGAATAGAATTAATGTCAATGTAATGGAGAAATAAACGAAATTCGTTCCTCTTGTTTCCAACCCTTTATGGGGTGAATTCATTAACATCAAGGGTCAAGGCCTGACGATAAAATGTCTTACTTAAGGGCTCTTATCATTATACACTTCTTTACACTGTACAACCTTTGAAAAGAACAACAGTAAATAAAAATAAAACAACTACTATCTTATGCCCGTATTTATAGTCAGTACTTCGCCTCGACTCATACTTGAGTATGCCTTGAGTATGCCAGATTTCGTTCCATAATCGGTACTTGTTTCTTCACTCGTACTTCGATCGAAGGTTTACTTGAGGCGAGTTCCAAGCAACCTTGAGTAATGCTCAAGTAATGATTGATGCTTTTTTAAAAAAATTTAGGTAGACTTGATCAACATACAAAGAAACTGTCAAACTGTCATTTCCATCACATATGACATCTAAGTTAAATAATGAATCATGAAAATAATCAACAGTTTTTAGAATTTATAGACAGAGTAGAAGAAGCCTTAATAATAACAATAAATGGTTGCTTCAAGAAAAATATATCCGTGATATGACTCAAGTATCTGTAACCTGTGACAATACAAGATTTGAGAGAAAAATATTGAAATTTACAAATATACTAACATAATTGTTACAAATTCTCTAAAATCCTCCCTAGAAAACCAAGAATTCACGAAGTTTTGACTATGAAACATATGATGTGCTTGAGGTTGAGAACGAACGGAGTAATACTTGGAGAAGTAGTACTTAAGTACGAGATTGAGCATCGACTATGAATACGGGCATTAGTTACTTTCAAGTAGGGCTAGGACTTCGAAATGGGTATAGGAAATACCCATCCACCCGGATCAAATGGAATTGATTTTTCACCCTTAAAATCCGTAAGACCCATAAGAACCGCAGACCCGTACTACCCTTAAGAACCGCAGATCCGTATTACCCATAAGAAATGAATAACCCGTAAGAATCGTATTTCCCTTAAAACTTAACAATAAAATCCTATATGTAACATTTTTCTCAGTTTTTAATAGTTACGAATTTATATGAAAATTAAATACTAGAGTGTCCCTTCAAAGAGAAGAAGATGGAAGGACTGTGAAGCAGAAGATTTGAGGGAGGAAGAATTGTGTGAAGAAGATGCGTTGGACAGGAACTTTTGGTATGGGATATATACAAAATACATCGAATTGACGGAAGGTTTTGTGCTAGCCACAACAGATTTTTTTAAACTTTCTTTGAAACATCCTGTATATGTTATGTACTGCTAATAATTATACGTATATTGTATAATATATATGGTTTGGACATGAAAATTAAAATTCAAATCCCTGTGGGGGACTGCAATAAATATAACTCGGTAAGGATCTAAACTTGACCGTAGTTATTTTTATCTGTCCCTTTATTAAAAATGAAGCGTCCATATTAAATCCCGAAATAAATCCAGGATAAAAAACCACCCAATTAAATGGCCCGTATCAGATTAAGCTGTCAGGTTGGCAGCCTGAAAACAACAGAGCGAAACAGTTCCCCATTTCCGGCGCCGTCTTAGCTCCACCAACTTCCGGCCAGTGTGATGACGTCCGCAGCTAACCTCACAATCTATCAAGGGGTGAGAGCGACTTAGCAACACTGTAGGCGAATAAGACAAACTAACAGTAACAGTGCAATGGCATTCAACTAACTTATAACTAACTGGCAACATTGTAATGGTCCAAGTCACGCGAGAGGAGGGCAAAGGCACGCGAAGCGACTTACTTTACTGCCATTTTGGTTACAACACGCACCGTCCACAAGGTGGTCAATATTTTCGTCAATACAACTTAATGAGTAAGATACTATATTTGGTTATCGTGTCTTTTTAAACCCTTAAAGGCGATATACTGAGTGAGCCGGTTTCACAATTTTTAAAGAGTCCATAAATAAATATATCATCACGGCATATTACCCATTGCTGAGTGTGCCACAATTTGCTTCCAAGGAACTTTTTTATGGCATTTAACCATTTTTATTTCAATACTTTTATTTCTAAAAATTCACCCAGTTGTTCAAATACTTTAAAACATTCTCGTTACAATAAAATAATATTACTACATAGTTTATATCTCTACGCATTTTTGAATTATTGCCCCAAAAGACAATATACCCCACCTTTAGATAAAAACTTGAAAATTTTCAAAAATCTAATTTTTATGTATCTAGATACATCTTAATGCACTGATTCCAAATTTTGAAACCGCAGGTCGATATCTCTTTTCGTTCTCGAGATATTTAGATTCAAAGTTTTGCTCAAAACTGCCCATTTTTGGGTATTAACCCAAAAATGGGTGGAGATATGAATTTGGTGACATCACCATTCGATTCTACGGACAAAATTACATAAGTATAGCAATTTTCATAATTTTTGTCTAACCGGTTCATTTTTTATGAATAAAAGTTTGAAAATGGCCAAAATCTGAAAAAATCCTAAGGGGTACCCCTTAGGATTTTTTCAGATTTTGGCCATTTTCAGTTATTTTGCTTTAGAGTTTGTATGCGGTGTTCAAAAATTCTGAAAATTGGTGTACTTATGTAATTTTGCCCGTAGAATCGAATGGCGTTGTCTCCAAATTCATATCTCGACCCATTTTTGGGTTATTAAATTAGATTTTTGAAAATTTTGAAGTTTTTACCTAAATGTAGGGTATATTGACTTTTTGGGCAATAAATCAAAAATGGGTAGAGATGTAAACTTGGTAGTAATATTATTTCATTGTAAAGAGAATGTTTCGTAAGTGCACGCATTTTTAGAGTGTTTGTATATGAGTATACACAATTTTTAGAATATTTTCCAAGGAACTTTCTGTATGGAATTTGTAAAAAATTGTATTATGTTCGCATTACAATTTTACTGGATATATAGAATCTTTTCCAATGAACTTTTGGTATGGGATTTGTCCAAAATACATCAAATTAACGGAAGGTCTTGTGCTGGCCACAACAGATTTTTTTTAGTTCAGTTCATTCATCAAATTAATTATCACTGTATCTTGAGATTTATTGCTCTTCAAACAAATTTCTGACGTGAATAACAAGAAGCTCCTTAATAATTTATCGAGTGTCAAATAGCAAAAACAAGAAAAAAACCAGACACTATTCACCTTCAAGCAACAAGCACACAATCATTCATTATTCTCTGAGCAAACAACTCGCAGATGGCCTATTATTCACTGTAGTCTGTAAGGGTCCCTTCATTTTATTACGAAACAAGTAAAGAGAAAAGGTTTTTCATCATATCTGAACAGAGAAGTAGCACGGAATTGAAAAGAAGACTTCATAATCTTTAGAAAAGAAAAAGGGTAGGGCAATTTAATTGTGAAACATTTTTAAAGTTGCTTAAGCAATTTGAGTGGGCAGGTTGCATGGGCAATTTTACCATTTCGTTTCGGTTTCGTTTATTTAACTGGTAGTTAAAATTTTAACCAGAGATTAACCCTAAATCGTTCAACAGTATAACAAGTAATCCAGAAATTTGTCGAAACTGGTTCAATTGTTGATAGATTAACAAAAATTCATCGTCGTCTCGGGCGATCTATTGAAAACATTGTCCCAGTAAATGAAAGTGTTACCGAGAATGCAAAAACATCGACTTGCCGCAACAAGAGTTGGGATTTTCACGAAGCAGTTTAATTCGAATTTGAACTCTATATGGTTGAAATTATAAGTAGTAACCGTCAAAAAAGTACGGCTGCGTCCGATGTCGCATTTTGGCACATAGGATTTAGTTCTTCTTCGCATGTAAACAACGAATGGCACACTAAGTACATTCATTGGTTTTTATAAGTATTCTTTAGAACAACAAAAGTGAATTATATAATTCGATTTAATTTGATGCTTCAGATTAAATGTCAATAAGATATTTCAAAAGATAAAACCTAAGGCTGTGTCTGATGTCGCATTTTGACATTTAGATTTTAGGATTTAGGTCTTCTTCACATGAATATCGGAGTAATGAATTTTATTTTAAATGTAAAATGGCATCTACCTGCATGATTTGAAGACTTACTGGAGTATAAAACATACAGGGATTATTAAATTTTTTACGGTGATTATTTCAAAAGTTATATTTAGGAGTCGCATTTTGACATTTAATATTTTGTATTTAGGTCTTTTTCACATAAATACAACTCCGAATGGCCACCCAAACCCACGCAACCTGCCCACCCAATCTGCATGGCAGCCCTCGACGATACCTCTCATTTGATATCAAACACGACATGGTTCTGACAACTTAATAGATAGTGAATCTAGTTGTTTAGTATAAAAGATTTAGGATTTAGGTCTTCTTTACATAAATACAACTTTGAATGGGACATTAGTGTTATCAATTGGTTTGTATGGCAACACTTTAAAACAACAAAAATTAATTATACAATTAGATTTAATTTGATGCTTCAGATTAAATATTAATATTGTATTTCATAAAATAGAAGCTAAGAAGCTATTCTTTGACAGCAAATTTGACGTTTTGTACAAATTATAGCAACGCACATGATTTGTTTAATTAGTGCATGTCAACTCCAAGACATAGTGTGCTCCTGAAAAACCCTAAAATCTAATTCCTACACATCCTAAATAAGTAGCTATATGCACTCTAGAACGCAGTTTGGGTGGGCAGTTTGAGAGAGCAGCTTTATGACTTTAAAGCTTCAGTTACAAGTTTAGGTGCGAAGTCTATCTCCCGTTCTTTATTAATTAAAACAAGACTAATTATTCTTCATACATTAATTGCGTCTGAAACATCACACTCCTTAAAAATAACTAAGAATTTTTTCCAACATGATAAATTTAAGAGAGTGAAAATTTTCCTGGACTTTATTGGATTTTAACGCTTTCAGCAGAGATTAAAGTTTATAATTAAAATCTTCCAGAACAATTAATCAACAGTCAGTAAATTGCGAAAAGTTTTATACCTGGTAGCTTTCACAATTCACACAAATGTCAACATTAAAAAGACGAAAACTTTGCCGAGTAGAAGGAATATTTATTAATTATCTTCACAATTTAACAAACAAATTCAGTGGTTTTTCACCCTATACTTTTTTCTTTTCTTTATGCGGTCGTTTCGTTTCATTGTTTTTCCGATTGTTTTCCGCGTGGTCACCATAGCAACTCCTATAATAATAAAGTGAGGATGGTGGAATATGAAGAGTAAAATGGGCTTTGTGATGATTTCATATTGTGCTATCAAAGAGAAATACGACGCAGCTTAGTTATGCAAAGACTAGGAAAGGTATCAACTTTTATGTGCCTGTTTACCAGTGAGACACTGTGCATTGTTACTATTTAATTCAGATTATGTTAAAATGTCCAGTAAAGTAAATATGAAAATGCCGAAATAGTGTCGTTTTGTTTAATGTACCGAGAGAGCATGTAAAATTTTAATGAAATTGTCTGTGCACAAGGACAGAGTTTATTTTTAGTTTCGTCGTGCAAATGAATTAAAAAATATAAATCATATATACAACAACTTGCTTTATTAAAGCACTAATTTACTTATTAAACCATGTTATAGCTCTAAAAATTTATTTTGTATAAGGGTTAAACAGTTTGTTCTTTAATCTTTTTAATTATATATTGTTTCAAATTTTGTTTATCTAGTAGCAGTTTAATGTTTGCTTCTATCTTTTAAAGCAAAATGTTATCTTTTATAAATTATCGTCCTGTTTACATTTACACAAGAAAGGTAAATTTAAATTAACGTATAGTCCACACTTACATTAAAGTTATATTTGAACTGCAATACAAATTTTCAACACCATGTTACTACACAATATTTAACACGTACACTGATGGACAAAAAAAATAGGACAGTATTTTTTTTCTAGTGTAAATTGATCCTTGACAATCATTCAGGGTGATTACAAATTATTACACAATTTTTACAATACACAAAAACAAAGAAAACTTATTCTACCGTGAGTATTTTTTAACGTGAAATATTGGGTTTGTCATTTCCATGGTTATGATTCGACATTTGATTGACAGCAATGTATTTGCGTGTCCCATTTAAAATGAAACATAGGGAACGAATTTAAATTTGATAAGACGTCAGTAGAGGTTAATTTTGTTTAAATAATTATACCTGCTTTCTAAATTAAATTTGGTGTACCTTGTGCTTGTGATTTTCTGATTTGGCCAAATTTCATACAATTTTTAAATATAATACTTTGTCAAATTCATTCCCTATGTTTTAAATGAGACAGGCAAATACATTACTGTCAATCAAATGTCAAGTCGTAACTTATAGAAAAATTCAGCGGTTATCTGTAATATTGACAAGACGTCATTAGAGGTTATTTTTGTTTAAATAATTATACCTGTTATCTAAAAATTAAATTTAGTTGCAGAACAAATATTGTGTGCATCTTGTGCCCGAAATATGTTTAGTGCTCTCGAGTGGTTTTTTGATTTGACTAAATTTCTTACATAGTATAATACATCTGTCAAATTCGTTCCCTATGTTTCATTTTAAATGGGACACGCAAATACATTGCTGTCCAATCAAATGTCAAATCGTAACCATGGACATGACAAACCTAATGTTTCACGTTAAAAAATACTCATGGTACATATTGCACTCCTAGTGTTACACATTTTTCAATGAGTGCTCTAAACTTTACTCCCGGATATTTTCTATTAAGAAGTAGCGATACACATGCTGTCTCGTTTTCTAACCAGCCATGTATATTATTTCGAAATTTTGGTAGTGGCTGCGGATTGCTAGATGAATATATATATATATATATATATATATATATATATATATATATATATATATATTTGGACAGCGTTTCTAATCCTTTAAAATCTCGAGTGAAGTGATGATATAGCTAATGATGATAACGGTGTTTATAATAGACTATCTTCCGCTTTTCTATGAAGTGGTGGAGCTTAACACGACGTTGATAACGAAGTCTTTTCACCGACGATTCGCATAAAAGGTTTCTGTTTGTTTCCATGAACAGTTTTTGTATAAAAGCCTTTTTGTTTGCTTCGGTGTCCGTCGAATTACCATTAATTGTGAAAACAGCCAGCCCAGAGACATACATTTCAAGAGAAAACTTTTTTCAAGTACTGCCCGACAAAATTAAAATGTGTTTGTTGGTCGTTTAATTTTAATTGAAAAATCTAGATTTCTTTTTTCTAGCAATTGATTAAGGAAGTAATTGCGTTTGTTTGCAAGAGTTACGTACGGGTAATTGAATGTTTGTTTATAAAACTGCTCTCTTGAAATTCGAAAAGAATTTTATTCTATGGAACTGCAGTTTAAATTGATTGAATTTGAAATTATTAATCGACAACTTGAACTTTTAATCAAGATAAAATAAAAAGTAATACGAGTTATATATATATATATATATATATATATATATATATATATATATATATATATATATATATATATTGATTGGGCTATACATTAATTCTTTTAACATATAACCTTTAACCTTTTTCGTATATCGTTTTTATTTCTCTCTGACTTTTGCTGTCATTACCGTGAACCTCACATATTTTTAAATTTCATTGTTCGTCTGTTTTAAATTTCATCTCTCATTTATATTTTGTTTTTTGTAATGGAATATTCATATTTGTTATTTGTAAATTCGTTTTCCTTTTTTGTTTCAATTCTAATTTGGTTTTTACATCCAGTTGATGGACAACGTTTTATATAAAAATCCAAGGGGGATATATTTACGCCCCTATTTCGAAGGTATTCGACCCCGTAGATTAGGTGGCATATGTGTTTGACTGGAATTTCATATAGGAAAGAACAGCTCTATCGTAAAACATTCTCTAGGTTCCTTTTTCCTCAGAGTAGCTTAGTCTGTATCCGATATAGCATTTAGGTCTTCTTCACCTAAACACAACTCCGAATGGCACACTAATGACATCCATTGGTTTGTAAGGTATCACTTTAAAACAACAAAAATGAATTATACAATTCGCTTCAATTTGATGCTTGAGAGTAAATGTTAATATTATATTTCATAAAATAGAAGCTAAGAAGCTATTCTTTGACAGTAAATTTGATGTTTTGGACAAATTATAGCAACGAACATGATTTGTTTAATTAGTGCGCGTCAACTTCAAGGCATAGTGTACTCCTGCAAAACCCTAAAATCTAATTCCTAAAATCTTAAATAATCACTAGATTTAGAGCATATAAATTTAGAATTTAGATATTAGTCTAAGAGAAATACTTATTTGTAAAACCAATCGATGCGATTCTGTCTACTCTAGTCAACTGTTTCTGCGGGAGTAGATAGTTTTGTTTAATACAATCCGCAGTGATTGGTTTGGAATCAGCGCACGTTCGACTGTTTCATTTCAGAGGCCTCTTGATTAAATATTCACGCGATCAGGGTGACAACTTGCAAACTCTAACGATCTATACATGGAATAGGCGAATTGGGTTTGTGGGTTTACAGTTGGATTTGCATGTGCCCGTTATTAAAACTAGTCATTCTATTGGTTCGGCTTCAAAATTATCCTGCTTTGACCAATAGAAAGATTTGTCTTTATTCAAGAATTAGTTTCATTCTCTCTGTTACAAATGGAATATAACTAGTATAGAATTTTTTTAGCAACTTAAATCATATACATTGCTTGGGCAGTTTGGAGGGGCAGGTTCCGTGGGTATTTTGTGTTTTACTTTTGGCACAATGAAAAACAACTTCGTAAAAATCCACTATGTACAGTAAAACTTACCTTGATATATATATATATATATATATATATATATATATATATATATATATATATATATATATCTACCGTGAGTATTTTTTAACGTGAAACATTGGGTTTGTCGTATCCATGGGTACAACTTGACATTTGATTGACAGCAATGTATTTGCCTGTCCCATTTATAATGAAACATAGGGAACGAATTTGACATTTCTCAAGACGTCATTAGAGGTTAATTTTGTTTAAATTATTGTATCTGCTTTCTAAATTAAATTTAGTTATAGAAAAAGTATTGTGTGCACCTTGTGCACTAGTGATTTGGCTAAATTTCTTACAATATTTAAATATTATACTTCTGCCAAATTCATTCCTTATGTTTTATTTTAAATGAGACAGGCAAATACATTGCTGTCAATCAAACGTCACATTGACAAGATATCATTAGAGGTTAATTTTGTTTAAATAATTATACATGTTTTCTAAAAATTAAATTTAGTTGTAGAAAAAATATTGTGTGTACCTTATGCCCGAAATATGTTTAGTGCGCTCGAGTGGTTTTCTAACTAGGCTAAATTTCTTACAATATTTCAATATAATACTTTTGTCAAATTCGTTCCCTATGTTTCATATTAAATGGGACACGATAATGCATTGCTGTCAATCAAATGTCGTAAATATGACACCCCCAATGTTTCACGTTAAAAAATACTCACGGTATATATATATATATATATATATATATATATATATATATATATATATATATATATATAGAGAAAAATGAATAGGGCTTAGGGATACAATGCCTAATACAATTACTGCTGGTATTACTAATAAAGGCGATTGAACCAATATCAAATGGCAGAATACTTGAATAACATATTCAGTTTTTGTAAAATGTGAATTTTAAACTAACCGAAAGAAATTTGTACAAATTTCTCACCATTTGCGTAGGTTTTATAATTGTTTATTGAAAATATAAACCTGCGGAACAATTGTTTTAGTTTGAGTTTAGGGTCGAACATTTCCATCGTTCGAATATGTGTGTTAACTTCCCGGAATTCGTATTGTTGATGAGTATTTGATATGAAGTACGCTTTCTGCGTTTAAGAGCGCTACATTCGCGCGAACCAATTTGGATTGGAGGTAGCTGTGGAACCGGAAAACGGAAAACAAAAGCTAGGGCGGGTTCAGGGCGGACGGCTCCAGCAAACTAAACAGCGATAAACTCCATTAGCAATGCTAACTGGCCCACTAACGCTCCAACCATTGCTCATTACCTTGCCTACATCGTGTGAAGCCCAACGTTTTTGATACAGATGATACCGATAGAGAAAAGTTCATTAAAGGATATGATCATCAAATAATAATTTGCTTGCTTGTATTTCCTCATTTCCCATATTTTAAAAATAATTAAAACTCCAGCTCATAAATTACTGAAACTTCAAATCCATAAATCATCATTACCCAACGTAAATCATTTTAAAAATCTGAAAATTCTTTGCTGTACCAAGCCCCGCATTTCGATAGACTTTAAATAAAACTAAAATGCAAAAAAAGCTTCACTGTTTGGTGTTAGTTTGACAGCACGACTATCGGTATGATTTGTATCTAGAAGTTATGAATCACTACCGAACTAGAAAAATATGTAAACAACACTAGGATAACGCATCCATTATTATGTACTGGCGATTGACAGCCTTTTCAGTTATCAGTAAACGGTGATTAATAGTTTACCGTGACATACAGCTGATTTTTCGTAACGCAGTACAATCGTGTTTGTACGAACAGAATAAATCCAGGCGTGTTCATATTATCGAGCTGTTCACATCGACGAAGGTTTATAAAATTGAAGATAATATAAGTAATAAAACATGCACTCTTATTAAATGAACATAAATAAATACATACATATATTTATTAAGCCAAATTTACTATAGGTACATACAATAATTTTTAAAAATTACACTCCATGTCGAACTTTAAAACGCTGAAACTAGTCAGCACTAGATTTTTCATTCTTCTTACTAACTGGACAATTTCGATTACGTTGTTGCAGAAACCATTTATATAAGGGGGTGCTTCCATTTTAGCAATTCAGCTATTTTCAAAGTGCGTTTTTTTATCTGGCTTTATCATCTTACTTACGGTTTTATTTATCGCAAGATTCTTGTTTTTTGAACTGGAAATAGTGAACACCACTATGCTATATTTCTTGGATAAATAGGTTATATTAGTACCATTGTCATGTTCAGACAAACTTTGCTTTTTCACGTAGAGGTAAAGTTTTTCGTTTCAATTTAGACATTTTGAAAACTGCCTAATCAGGAAATATAAAAACGACCCCTCGTACAAAAGATAACAATCCCAGAATTTGAAGATTGTATATCTTCTTGCAAGATTAATCGTCTCTGAGTTATACAGATCACTTCTCTGCCAGTTTTTGCGGACGGTTTTTCCTCTGGCAAAAGAAGAGTCTTCCTGAGAAGATGCATGTTCGCCTTCCTAGTTATTGCCGGGCATGCATATATTATCTAGTAAATCGTATGCATAAAAAATACATAACATTTACGTACTTTTCATGTTACTTCGGTTATTTGTTTTTTGCTTTTGTCACATTTTATATGTCATTTTTCCCTGAAGAAGGCACCAGTTTATGATGCCGAAACGTTGGTATTAAATAAAAATACAGAACATACACTATACACTTATTCTCAGTATCTACAACACATGTAGACATCGGCAATGATGACGATATATTTTACCGCGTGGGCGCTTAGCAGGCGTCACCTCTCGGGCACTCATAGCTTATGTGGAGAGTGCACCACTGGGGTCACTTTTGTGCCATTTAAAATTGGAAATATTTGGCGTTTGTCGGGATCGAACCCGGTTCCCCCAGGTTCGCGACCAGACACTTAGGCAACGGGACTCTATTTATTTTTATTTGTTTATATATTTGAGTAATTATTTCCTACCCAAATTATAGATCCTAAAGTTGGTATTGTTTGAACAACTTAGTTTGGCAAGGACCAAGTTAAATTTGTAGTGTTAAGGTTGATACCACCTCACAGTACGCAAGGAGCTACAATGGAAAAAGCGAAAATATGTGCAAGACATTTTAAGCAGACAAATTTGATACAACTTCCATCATCAGTTCCTCATTGTCGTGTTTGTGAAATTACACTCCCTCTGTTATTATTTAACCATTCCTCAATTTGTTGACAAACTTTGGCTAAAGTAAATGCTGTTTAATCCTCCATTGTTAAGCTCATTCTAACAACCGTTATCCTTTATCCTTTATGATGTTTGAATATTAACAATAACTTGAAATTAATACCGATTAGTTAGTGTCTTTTGAAACAAACAACTTGTTGCTTTGTTTAACTGAAACTAAACAAGAAGACAGTAGTTCTCACCTCATAACGAACTTGGAAGCCCTGTTCCCAGGACAGAGATAAATTTTACTGGGAAACCGATGAGAGAAGATATCCACCTGGTGCAATGAGAAATAACCAGGTTTCAGTAATGTTCTTACGGTAGTAAAAGTTTATTTTCTTTATATTACTTCAAATATGATGAAGAATATTAAACAGAATACTATTTTAGATATAAACAGGATTATTAAAATTTATATGTACATGTATAAACATATTTTACGCCAAACTGGATCATATACCATACCCCAAAAATGATTAATAAAATCTGTTGTGGCCAGCATAATATCTCTCGCTATTTTCATATTAGGCTATATAAGTATTACATTTAACGTATGAAGAAGTCGTAAACGACTGTGCTAAGGATGAAAGTAAAGATGACTGAAATCCTGAGCACATCTTTACTTTCATTACATTTAACATTTCTGGTAGGTACACACAAAAAATTCTAATGAAGTCTATTCTTTATGTTTCAAATTCTTCTATGAACAAGTTTCCTCTTACTCTTCTAAATGTTCGAGATTCTTCCAATTCATTAACGAGATTGGCGGTATTTCTGAAGGGTATTCACGGGATATTTGCCGTAAAAACAACGCTATCATTTTTCATGGAAATAAATTAATTATATTTATGTATCGATTAATATTAAGGATGAAGTAAAAAAAAAGAAAAACCCCGAAGTCGTCACAGTTGTATCTCGACCCATTTTGGGGTTATGAACCAAAAATGGGTAAAATTTGAATTGTAAATATCTCGAGAATAAAAAGAGATATCGACCTGCTGTTTCAAAATTTGGAATCAGCGCATTACCTAGGGTAGCAGGAGGAATATAAATATAGATATATATATATATATATATACAGGGAGCCCATTTTAAAAGTTTCCGCCTTAAAGTTAATACTTTAAATCAAATAATCACAGTAGGTATAAGAGCTAAACAAAATTTTAAAATCCAAGTCACTTATGAAATGTAACATGAGTTGCCTATTTTTAAATTTTAAAGCGGGAACTTATAAAATGGGTACCCTGTATATAGGTACCCTCTTAAAAATGTGATAACAATAAAGCGCAAATGTTGTTTGTGTCTACACTGTCAATAACAATGAAAATGAATTACAGTGTAGAGAAATTAAATTTATTGTAATATCCTCATAAACGCAAATAGGCATATTTGAGGGTTAGTTTATTTATGATGTGCTCCTTCGCCTAGAAATGGAAATCGAGGGGTTAACCCTGTAAGGGTAGGTCTGCCTAAGGGAGAATGAACATGCAAATATTGTGGGGAGTTTATTAACCACCCTACGAAATCCAATCTACACCCTGCATACCCCAACATGGAATAAACCAACTGAAAGAAAAGATCAGGTGAATTCAACCAAAAGTGGGGGTAGGTTTAGTCAGAAACAAATAGTATTGCATGTGATATACTACATATAAAATTTCTACTATACTAGCGTTTGAGGGTTGCAAAATTGTAAACTAATGTTGCAAAATTAGTTCTGACTTTTGGGAATAAATGTTACATTTTTTCTTTGATGTCCGGTATGAAATTTGTAGTGCTATCTCCATTATGTATCGAATTTTTATTCGACATACAGGCACAAATAAAAAGCTATATTTTATCTTTCATTACAACAAAGAGAATAAAAAAGGTGATAAATTATGAAACGCAATAATTTTCAAAGCGTATACGAAATTTTTTCATTCATTTGTTAATAAAGTAATCCTCAAATAGCTATTTTTTAAAATAGATTAAAGATATTGTCCAATTCTAATTGAAGTTATTGTCGTACTCCCCGGAAAATAATTATAATTCAATGACTGAATTGAAATATACTCGTTGCGTTCGTGAAAAACTCGTTTCAATTTCTAACCAAGAAAATAAAACAAAAGGAAAGAACTAAAGCGTTTTTCAATTTGCTTCGTGCTATGCTATTAAAAACGTGACGACTATCCAAGTTGGTCCTGAAAATAATTGCAAGACAAACCAAATCCCGTGACCATGGAAAAAGGCACGCAAAGCATTGAGGTTTCCCAAGAAAAAAAATCTGTTGTGGCCAACACAATACCTCTTGCCATGTTATATAAGTATTATACTGTCGAAACGTCGTTTTATAAAATATAGAACTTTACCCAAATATTGATTCTTCCAATTCATTAACAAGATTGGTGGTATTTCTTATGGATATATGCATATTACCTATTAATTAATAAAATAATAAGAAAGATTAAATGTACTTCCCCATAAAAAGCTTTAAGAATATCACTAAAACTGTTGATTTTTGATAATGACATTTATCTGTCATATACAAACTATGTTACAAACATTTGAATTTTTAATGAGTTTCCTTGATGTAGCTTACCCTGTGCGAATTATTATATATGATTATTCTATATATTATAGTGTCTTTATCACTAATTTGTAATATAATAAATAATATTTAGAAGTTTTTTAAGAAACTACTTTCGGTTGTTCAATTTTTACCAAAACCTTTTCAGCTATTCCCATAAATGTCAGATAGAGGAATTCATACTTAAACAAGTCTCATAGTTTTTGAGGAACATTCGCACGTACACACACACACACACACACACACACACACACACACAGAGATATATATATATATATATATATATATATATATATATATATATATATATATATATATATATATATATATATATATAGACATCATCGTAAAATGTTAAAATCGGATTGTAGGGATCTTCAATCGTGCTTATTAACTAAAATCCAATACCTCTTTCAGCGATTTTTCTGGCCCCATGATGACATATTTCTGTCCAAGAAAATAAAAGTTAAAACAACGCTGATGGAAAGAATCCAGTAGTTTTTTTTTAAATAAAAATAAAAGTTCGCACTTCGGCCACCTTCATTCTACTTATTTATTTAGTGTAGAACATTTCCAGAGCTATAAACTTTCTCTCATCGTCATGTGCCTCTCGGGACCGACCTTATCCGCCGTCTATGGACGTGACGCCGTCAGATTCACAGCATCGACCCGGACAAAAAAAAAATACAAAAGGAATTGCATTTACAATGGCTTTTATTAAAAATGAAGCCGAATTATACACAAGACTTTCACTTTAAAGAAGTGGTTGTATTTTTCACAATCTGGAGTTTCGAATAATACTTATTTTAAATAGCAAATACTATCCACAGAACCACGGCATCGAACACGAATCAAAACCAGATGCGAAGTACTGACTATGAATATGGGCATAAAAGGGGTCGAATGTCCTCTCGACTTGAAAATTTTGAAAAGCTCCTCGTATTTACTTACTTCTACAGTTCTACTTCATAAAGAAATGATGACTCTGTAAATGACAACAATCGACCTTCCAAAATGCGAAATCCAATATTTCGTTGCACCAGTTATATTTTCTGTCAAAATACTTCACAAAAAGTTCTATACTTTGACAGGCGACACAATTCCGCAAATAATATCAATAGCCGAACAATGATTTCCCCAACAATTTATTACATAGTTACCGCTGTATTGAAGGGCTGTCATCTATCTGCTTCTTTCCTATTTTTTCAGATCCATATTCTGTTATTCATTTTCAATTTATAAAAAGATTCAATGGCAATCTATACAAATGTGTTTCGCTGAATGTTAGCCTTGTAATATATTAATCGATAATGAATGAAGATACACCCAAGTGTGAAGTTGAATTATTAAAGATAAAGTAAGGTTTAAAAAAAAAGAAAAACCCCGAAGTCTTGTTCACACTGTTCTTTAATTAAAATGTGGACCGGTTTCGATTACTTAGTAACCATCCTCAGCACCGGTTTTTGAACTCTAAAATGGCGACTTCACCATTCGATTCTACGGGCAAAATTACATAAGTATACAAATTTTCAAATTTTTTGAACAATGTGTACAATTTCTAGAGTTAAATAACTGAAAATTGCCAAAATCTGAAAAAATGACAAGGGGTACACTTTAGATTTTTGCGATTTTTAGCCATTTTCAGTTATTTTGCTTTAGAGAGTATGCGGTGTTCAAAAAAATTTGTATACTTATGTAATTTTGCCCGTAGAATCGAATGGTGGAGTCGCCGGAGTTGTATCTCCACCCATTTTAAGGTTATGACCCAAAAATGGGTAAAATTTGAAAGGTAAATATCTCGAGAATGGAAAGAGATATCGACCTGCGGTTTTAAAATTCAAAGTCAGCGCGTTGAGATGTACATGTATAAAAATTGGATTTTTGAAAATTTTGGAGAAAATGCGGAATATGGGTTTTGAAGCCTTAAATCTTTATGCCAGGTGACCCAAAAATAATGCGGCAAGGGATAATTTGTGTAGGCAAATATAAATAAATATTGTTTCTCAAATAAATGAACAGAAGTCGTGAAGATACTCATAAATATAAACTAGTTACGTGTGTAATTTAAAATGAAATATACCTAGACATGCTAGGGGAAAATGAAAACAAAATATTTGTAAAACTACACATATCAACAAAAATTGTTTTCCTTAGAAAATTGCTTTAGAAAAAAAGCAATATCATAGTATAATGTTACCCATGTTTTCTATAAATAACAAATAGAGAGCGAATGGAGAAAAAAGAAACCTGGATAAGGAAATCTGTTTTCTTTGGAAGTAGTGCCATAACCTTCCATAAACCTTCTAGTGTAAAGTCTCGCTCAATCATATCACACAATTTATTATTCGCCATCTTGATATAACGTTTCCATAATAAATCTTTTACCGTCCAAAACATTTCGTCTTTGTTGCTTCTGTTTTAATGCTGCATTTTTTATACCTGTGAACGTATTTTTCTTTTTGAGGTGCAATCTTTTTTATCAGATTTTTTACTTGTTTAAAACTTACGGAGTAAATTCTAAAGAAGACATTTTTCCTGTGTTCGCGTATGTTTATTTACATATTTCTCGTATGAAACTTTGTTTTATGTAGATAGCATCTTTATTATATCACACGCCTTTGAAATTATTGCTCCAAAGATATTAATCCTGTGTTCAATAAAGTGATTTAGGATTTCAGATGCTTTGAAAACTCGGTTCTCTTTGTGAATTTCGCACGATAATTCTGTGATAAACAACATGCAGTATATGCGAGTATTATATAGCTTTTAATAAATAAAACTGCATTTACAAACTAAAACACATAATCTACATACAATAGATCTGGACTATTTTATAAACTTTTACCTTCCGCTACCCTAACTAAGAAAGGTATATAGGGTTTTTAAAACATTCTTCTTTCGCCTTGTCCAAAATCATCATAACATTCATACAAAGAACATATTAATGTGACCGATTTTCGGTAGCGAATAACCGCACCCGGACCACAATAATAGGTACGCAACAATCATACTTCGCCACACTTTCCTATCCATGCACACTTCTTTCACCTCAGCCACATTCATAAACGTATTCATACATAATAACATATTAAAGTGACCGATTTTCGGTAGCGAATAACCGCATCCGGCCCACAATAATAGTTACACAAAAATCATCTTTCGCTACATACTTCGTTCTTCTCGTCCACATAAAAGTTCAGCTGTCTCTCCATTCTCATAAAACATTATTACTAACCATACATATTCACACCACAATAATTACGAAACAATCATCCTTCGCCACACATTCCTATCCAGGCAAACTTCTTTCGCCTCAGCCACATTTATAATCGTATTCATACATGCTCTTCTTCTCTTTCAACTCGGAAACTTACACTCCTTCAAAACACTATCAATCACATCCATCCACTTACACACTGGACGGCCACGCAATCGAACACCCTCAACTTTACCAACATACATGCGTTTTACAATCTTATAAACATGAATACTCAAATACTATCAATCAGAAGATTTTGTATATCCATTCTATACTAAATAAATTTAATATGATGATACAATCTTGAATTCTACGATAATAGCATTTAGTAAATAACTTTGATGGCGAGAGGTATATCGTCATCATTACCGATGTCTACATGTGTTGTAGATACTGGCACACCCAGAAATGGGTAATATGCCGTGATGATATATTTATTTATTTAGTAAATAACTTTAAATATATATTCATAAATTAATTTACTTTTATACACCATCTTGCCTATGCGTCAAACAAAAACATAATACTATAATAACAATTTTGACATATTTAAACAAATGTCACTGACAGGAAGCAATTACTTTAAAATTAATAATGAGACCGTGTTAAGGAGAATGTAGTAGTAAATATTTGATCCTAATGAATTTAAAGTTTATAAAAATAACATTTTCCATCTTACGTAAATATCAGATGTTCAGGATAATCCGATTTAAGTTTGCTATAAATCAAACAGCTGTTAATAAGCATGTATTTTCAAAGTGTTAAATATTAGTTTATCACTACACATTTACTAAATGGATGCGTTTTAGAGCACCAGAAAGTTGATGCTGATTTTTATTTTTTGGAACAACAAATTTGATTTTATATACAAACAATCAACCGGATATGATACTTAAAGCTCATTGCTGTATGGAATTGGCGGGAGGTCATGTGGTGGCTACATCAGATTTTTTAATATCCAGACTTCTCTTTCCAATCCTTTTATCCATCAGGATTTTATCTTTTCTTCCTGGAAATCTGAACAGCAAACATCCTTTTTTCTTAACAACCATCGATCTTTCGATACAGGTAACGCAGAAAAACTATTTCTGTGTTGGTGTGTAGGGGAAAATACCTTCGTGCCCTCACTAACTGGATCCATGTATCCAGACAGACCAGGAGTGTAAATCTACCGTCCCCTAGACAGGGTAGTAAGGGATTCCAGAAGTTTAGGGTCGTTAGAGGGGTTTTCAGTTATAGCAGAAATTGGAAGGGCGGGCTGAAGCTAGAGATGGAGTCAGGAGTTTATTTATTTGGACATTGAGAAGTATTACTTATAATTTATTTATTTAGAAAGCATAGCATATTATAGCACAGTAATATACAGAGTGGTCAAAAAGAAATGATGTAGTTGGCAATACTGTTCTGGGGATCTATTTATTCCACAATTTGTACATCAAGTGAAGGCGGACATACCATTTAACATGTCATTTTGACAATAAATACAAAAAGGGTTAAATAATGGTGCTTGAGCAAACTTAAACTTAACCACGATTTAAAATATACTGGTTATGCCACTTGTCATGTTTTTCATTGTTTCTGATGGTCCACTTGATGCGTGTTTCCTTGAATAATCCGCTAGATGCGCTATGTGAGAACGACCCTACCACAGCAAACTATTTTTACATAAAATATAAAAAATGAAATGCATAATGAATTTATTTTTAATATAAATTTATATATTTAATGGAAACCTGAATCAATACATTGTTAGAATTTAAAACTGGAAAACTAAATAAATTGATAGAACCGTACGCTTCCAGATTTCCATTCGGTAATAATATCTTCTTCCCGAAAATGTTTTCGACAAACATCATTCAATCATAATTCGCGATCATCTCTTCTAATTGCACATTGCCATTTTTTAAAAAGTGATGTATCGAGTGGAGCAGCAAACAGAGATTCTTTTTCAGTGGATTTCTTGTAACCGGTTTCACATACAGGAATGAAACATTTTCTATTTAATTTTCTTTTCATTTTGCATTAATTGCAATATCTTTCAACAAAATATTTATAATATGTTGCATATAATACGAATATGTACTTCAGAACCTGTTTATTTTGCTATCTTATAAGATATAACATGTAATATTTTCAAAGTGGCATGCAAATGACAGGTGTCAGTCGGGTCGTTCTCACGTTGCGTCTCTAGCGGAAAAAACGAGGAAACACGTATCGCTTTGGACCCTCGTTTTGTGCAGAGTGGCACAACCAATATATTTTAAATCATGACTTAACCACATGTTTCTATTTTTTCATTTTGTAATTTTTATCATAAATGTAGTTTATATGTAGATACCTACCTTATTTATATATCTATACAAATGTATTTTTTAGCTGTTTTCTGATGATGAATATTTATTCGAAATCGATCGCACATAGTATTTAATAAATAAACATATTAAAACTCATTGCTCAAGCACCATTATTTAACCCTAATACAAAGCAAACTGACATGGAGTCATTCATTCATAAATACAAAAAGGTTATGTCAGAGCAGAGACCTGACAGCTAATAAAATTTTGAGTGATTGAAATGCTTCAGATTATTGCGAGCAATACAATCCGATCGACAGCATACAAATAAATTTGGAGTTTTTTAAAATGTTGTTAATATCGTTAATAAATATGATACAAGGAACGGTCCTATATGAGATCCTTGCGGCACACCAGAGGTTAGAGAGAGAGAGGTGTAGCAAACAAGCGTGGTCGCACGCCTATTCAAAATCTCTCAATTTCGTGTGCGATTCCTGCTTTCTTTGCACAAATATCCATCTGAAATCCTGCAATCCCGCACGTAGCCTGTTGCATAACCTGCTGTCTCAGCTGCGTAAACATCCTTCGCAGGAATGCACATTTCATCTGAATGCAGTAAAGCAAAACTCACGTTCCTGCAGCCATCGTCCTCGATCTATTATGTCCATCCTGCGATGTTAGACGCGGTGTATTGACCGACTATGGCAAACGTGCAGGAGGCGAACTTAGCCGAAGGGGAGCGACGAAGTAGCGCGAAAGAAATGAAAAAAATATGATGACAAGATATTTAGTGATGTCTTTACGCAAATGTTCCATCAAAACATTGATTCGTTCTTGGGAAGTGTTTTAATCTGGAAGAAGATGAAATGACCAAACGTGCTTCGTTTTCAAATTCAGCAGAAAGCAATCTGTTTGGCCATTGGGAACTCTGGATTATTCTATGTGTGGGACGAATACACGCTGATGCTTCCAGCGAATACATAAACATACCAAGTCTTCAAGATTCTGCTCTAGTTGCTGTGGAATAGATGGAGGAGGAATCACCGGAATTCAAATGAAACGATAGCGAACACTATTGCCTTCTTCAAATAAAATACTCTTATAATAACAGATTGCTCTATATATAAACACATAGAAAAAGCCTTTACGATCAAGGAGAATTTGTAAATATAAAAAATTCAATGGCACCGCGGGAACTCGAACCCCGGACCTCTACACTGGATATGTGGGGGTCCAGGGTCCGAGTCTCCGCGTTTATAAACTTCAGGTACGATCACAAATAATTATATCAACGATTCCTCTATGCTTATAATTTTAATGGAAAATCCTTTTATTCCTTGTATCACCCCAAAAAATAATATCTGGTGGGGGAGATATCATAACAGAGTTGGAAGCCAACGACTTGAAAAATTTTAAAGTTGGATAACTTTTGAGAGAGATTAGGTAGAAAGACGTGGGTTGTTTCATTTTTTAGGCAAACAGTCTTTCTTTCAGAACAGTACGCAAATTTTTACTGGCACCTCAAAAAATAGTGGAAAAGCATTGGCAATTAATTGTTTAGTTTGTTGTGCAAACAAACCTAATAGACCATCACAACTCTTTTTCTTTTAGTAACTACAAAATCATTTAATATTTGCAACCCTTTATTTGAAGTTCATGATGATAATTCTCTAATCAATAATGATTGCAAAACGATTCAACTATTGAAACCTTCTTTCCTCGGGTTTATTTTGAAGTCTTTTTGTTGGAAATTTATTAGATTCGGTTCTGGTGGTGAAGTAATACTAGTAGCTTGGAAGTAGGGCAAGTTACTTTGATTTTTTCACGGAATTCTATTTGGGGTCGTAAAGAACAAAAGGTTGCTTCCAGCAGAAAAAACCCACGATTTATCGACTGGATTTGTCACGGAAAGAAATTAATAGAAATAAATTTGTTACCTAAAGGTGGAAATGTTTTACGGAGGTGGACGTTTATTTCGATTAACCACTATGATTAAAAACTAAGATGGATTAGGTTTATTTTGTTATAGCGTTAACTTAATACAAATGATTATTTTTTGACATTTCTTAAAACCAATGAAATGTTTCATCGCCTATTACATATTATCATTTTAACGAATCCTACCATTATAATAGTGAGAATAATCTCTGCCAGGATCGAACCCGGTTCCCCCAGGTTTGCGACCAGACACTCAGGCACGCGACCACGGGACCCGACAGACGACAAATATTTCCAATTTTAAATTGCACAAAAGTGACCCCTGTGGTGCACTCTCCACACCGGCATTGAGTGCCCGTGAGGTGACGACTGGTAAGCGCCCACACGGTAAAATATATCGTCATTATTACCGACGTCTACATGTGTTGTAGATACTGGCACACCCAGAAATGGGTAATATGCCGTGATGATATATTTATTTATTTATTTATTTATAATCTCTGCAGTTTTTGTTTTGTCAGATAGTTAACAACACATAGATCATGTAAGAAAAACACCGATTTAGGGATGTTTCACAATCTTATTTATTTTTGTTTAGTTTTGTTTTCATTTATTTTATAACCTATGAGCGCAAATCGGGTCTACCATGGAACGATTTGTTACACTCTTCTCGAAAAACTTCGACTAACTTCGTCGTCACGTGGTAAACAAGAAAAATTTCAGGCGTGCCTTGAAAGGCAAACAAATAATTATAACTATTTTTCAGAAGTTCAGAAGATTTTTTTATCTTGTACGAAAAAATTGGTCAGCAATATTGCTCACGCGACAAAATGTTATATATCCTATTTATAATAAGCTGAAGTTTTCCTTGCA
The DNA here is from genome assembly GCA_943142095.1 of Ophonus ardosiacus. Classification (NCBI taxonomy): domain Eukaryota; kingdom Metazoa; phylum Arthropoda; class Insecta; order Coleoptera; family Carabidae; genus Ophonus; species Ophonus ardosiacus. Next base: position 966,039 of record OW964838.1, on the reverse strand, counting down.
CTTTAACGGTGTGAGACCCTTAATAAAGCTTTATCAAAGCTTTGTTTAGTCCTATGAAAATCATGCCTTCCTTAAAGTTCATTAAAGCTTATTAATCTTCAAAGCGGTTATTTGTCTTTCGAAAGCTGCAGTTTAATGATTAAAGACATAAATGAAATGGTTTTTCCGCCCGGATTTAAAAAGAACCCATGTAGTGCTTTCAATAAAGCTCAGCTTTAATCTTGAACGGATGTAAGCTCGTGCACAAATGGCTCTAACGACAGAATTGAACACATACGATGCAGTATCTAAATAGAATCTGCTGCAAACGCATTAGCAACATTGCAGTAATAGAAGTTTTTATTGCCAGTTATTATTTCTATGGTTGATTACAAGTAATAAAATTGAAGCATACAGATGTAAAGGCGCTAGCAAGACCTTAAAAACAAGCCAGTCAACTTACAGTTTTCATAGAAATTTTCTGTTCATTATTTTAATAAAGTAGATGTTTTATACAGAAATGTCTGTTTTACTACTAAAATAATATTTTATATTTATATAAAATCAAATGCAAGATTGTAATAATAATAATAATTAGAATTGTATGTGTGCAGAAGACATGTTAAATACAATTTAAAAAAAAAAAACAATATTTATATGGGGTCCCGTGGCTTCGTGCCGAGTGTCTGGTCGCGAACCTGGGGGTATCGAGTTCAATCCCGACCGACGCCAAATATTTCGAATTTTAAATGGCACAAAAGTGACCCTTGTGGTGCTTTCTCCACGCCAGAAATGAGTGCCCGTGAGGTGACGTCTGGTAAGCGCCCGCACGGTACAAATATGTCATCATCATTACCAATATCTGCGGTAAAGCAGATTGGCCCACCCAGAAATGGGTAACATGCCGTGATGATATATTTATATTTATTTATTTACAATATTTGGGTAAAGTTCTGTAATGTTGTTATAAAACAACGGTTCGGTAGCGAAATGCAATAAAATATATAAATAACATAAAATGGAAATGGCGAGAGGTTTTGTGCTTGTCACAACATATTTTTGTCCATTAGATATCGAATACATTAACGAGCGTTAATTTGTAAGTTGCTGTTTTTAATTCCTTGAGGAATTTCTTTTTAGAAAAACTAATTTTACTATTTGGCTGCCCGACATATACATATACACTTTTATTATGTTGTATAACAAATGCTACTTTTCTACGAAATTACTCGTAATTATTTTAACGTTATCTACTTTGCTTCTTATAAAAAATTCACACGCAATCCCTTCATTTCTTTTGAGTTATAGCCAATAAACGTCCTGACATTTACGTGTGTATGAAAATACTTCACCTTGTACTCTTTTAAATCTTTCCATCTACACAAGTAAACAGGAGACGTACAGAACAATTGTTCCATTTATCCAAGATCTAAATGAAACACCGCACGACATTGGAAGAATTTTTCCATTTACCTCCAGCATTTACATATGGAAATGTCCAGTTGTTTTCCATATCCAACGAATGAAATAATTTCATATTTATGGGCGTGACGATCCGTCAAATTCGTGATTTATTAGCTGGATTGCGTGTTACAAGGAGTGGCAAGGAAAAGTTAAAGATATTGCAAGGAACAGGATTGTCTTGGATTTTTTCACAATAAAAAATTCTAAAGAAAATATTTTCTTCGTAGACAAATCTTATGTAAATTTCAAACTAAAATTCGTGGTAAAATCGTCTAAAATATTCTTTATCCTTGTGTGTACCACATAATAGTTTTATATTTCACTAGGCAAAAGACTTTGTGGCGAGAGAGCAATTTAAAATTTAAACTTTCAAATTCAGCATAACTACAAGATTTCAGTTGGATATTCTGTAGCAAAGAATGTACTTCAACTAACTTCTTTTATAAGAGAATTGTTACTACACTCATAAAATTATTGAATTTAAATAGACATGAGGATAAATAAACAAATTAATTAATATATTATACATACATATATATATATATATATATATATATATATATATATACATAAAATTACGCGTGCCCCACTTAGTCGGTTAACAAAAACCCGAAAACAATATTAGTTAAGAAAGCTTTCCACATCATATATATATATATATATATATATATATATATATATATATATATATATATATATATTGTGTAATCTTCACTGTGTTTTAATTAGTTAAGGACAAAAATTTAGTGGGAGTATCAATGGAAGATTTTCTGGCCTTTAGTTTTAGTAGATTCTTTTAAAATCTGTCAAGCTTTCGTGTATTTAGTTTTACTCTCCATCAAGACAATTTTGGTGAAGTTACTTGAAAGTTATTGATTTACATATAAAATGGAAGAATTTAACATAAATTTTGTTAAAATTTACAAAAATAAAAACATGAATTTTGACAAAATCACATGTTTTTGTAAGTCGCATTATTAGAGTTAATTTATTTATATATATATATATATATATATATATATATATATATATATATATATATATATATACGAGTAGGAGCCCTGCAAGAAAATAATTAGCCTACATCTATTTATTATAACTTTGTACATATATTTTTAACATTCTGTCAGAAGACGACCAAGCTAGATTATTAATAACTTTTTGAAGTCGTTGACAATAGTTAAGGGTATCTAAAATTTTAAACAGTTTCAAATCATCAGCATATAGAAGAGTATTTAAAAACTTCAAACACTTAGTAATATCGTTACTAAATAAAACAAAGAAAGAGGGCCCAAATTAGACCCCTGCGGAACACCAGAGTGAGTAGTAAAAATCAGAATTGAGGTTATTGTATTGCACAAATTGTTTGCTGTGTGTGATATAGGAACGTATTAACTTAAGTTTTGAGAAAAATCAAATTGATGCTCCAATTGAAACAATAGTACATTATGATTTATCGTTTCATTCATCAGTGGAATAGAAGTTAATCAAATACCGAGAACAAAGAATTTGATTCTACAGCGGGTCATCACAGTGGGAAAGAGGGTTGTAAATTTCCTCTAAAATGACTGCTCTTCCATCTTTTTCCTATTCATCAATCATTCATACAATTAAGCCCGGATCTTAGCGAAAACAAAATTTAGTATGACATCTTTATCCTTTGTCCTGGTTTCGGAATATCCAGCCCGGTTTACTGCAGACAACTCGACCCTCAGGAGAAAAAGATACACGCCAAAGTAAACAAAAATTATGCGAGCAACCGCAGAATAAACAGAAAAACACAACCACGGATCCGTCAGCCAACATCAGTTTGTTAAACTGAATTAAATGTTGTCAGATTTTTAACTTGGCAATCTACTTTGTAAGATGAATTACCTGAAAAGAGCTGGAAAAGGATTCGGAATTAAATACATTTAGAAAATGTCAGAGTAATGAATTTAATTTTAAATGTAAAATAGCATCTACCTGCAAGATTTGAAGACTTACTGGAGTATTATTCAACTTTTTACGGTGATTATTTCAAAAGTTATATTTACTAGTCGCATTTTGACATTCAATATTTTGAATTTAGGTCTTCTTCACATAAATACAACTCCGAATGGCACACTATAGTGATATCCATTGGTTTGTATGGCAACACTTAAGAACAACAAAAATGAATTATACAATCCGACTCAATTTGATGTTTGAGAGTAAATGTTAATATTATATTTCATAAAATAGAAGCTAAGAAGCTATTTTTTGGCAATAAATTTGACGTTTAGTACAAATTATAGCAACGAACATGATTTGTTTAATTGGACACACAAATAATTCTAATTATATCTATTCTTTCATTCTATAATCTTTTCGTACTCTTCTATGGGGTCCCGTGGCCGCGTGTCTGAGTATCTGGTCGCGAAGCTGAGGGAACCGGATTCGATCCCGACCAACGCCAAATATTTAGAATTTTAAATGGCACAAAAGTGACCCCTGTGGTGTACTCTCCACGCCAGCAATGAGTGCCCGTGAGGTGACGTCTGGTAAGCGCCCGCACGTTACAAATATGTCATCATCATTACCAATATCTGCGATAAAGCAGATTGTGGCACACTCAGAAATGGGTAATATGCCGTGATGATATATTTATTTATTTATCAAAAATGTTCAAGATGGTTCCAATTCATTGACGGGATTAGCGGTATTTCTTAGGTATATATGTACTATTACTGTAAATTACATACGTACCTACAATTTTAATTAATTAATCAATAATTCAATAAGAAATATTAAACGTACCTACTTCCCAGAAAAAGCTTATCTGTCAATTACAAACATTTGAAATTGACAACTGGTGTAGGCTGAACTGTGCCATTTATAGCAACAGTTTTTTTATATTATATTTTCTTTATCTCTGAATCTGTAAAAGCTACTACTTCCGGTTGTTCAATTGTTATCAAAACCTTTTCATCGCTTCCCATTAATGTCAAATTCAATAATATGTTGTTAAACAGGTCTTAATTATTATAGTTTTTGAGGAGTCGTCCTTTCAACATCCACCCATCCACAAATCCATACACACACACACACACACACACACACATCATCGTAAAAATGTTATAATCGGATTCTAGGGCATGATTCCAATACCTCACTTAGCGAGAGGTAAATGTGTAAATTGTGGCAAAGCTTATGGGTCATCGTTACAGCATGCATCAAATTCTTTGTTGTCAGTGTTTGAATAACTTCTATTCTAGTCCTGAACGAAACGTACAGTAATGGAGATATTCAGTGCTAAAATATCATCTATTTTGCTACGTTAAAAATGCATCCACTTTTATTGTTCCTTCTACACTTTATGTATCGTTCACAATGTAAAATACTCAATGCATACATTGCTCCCGCTTTACCGTTCAGCCGGGATAAAGAAAAATCGGAATTGATTACTGTTTGTCTTCCTCCCCCCGATAAAAATATCTATTCCTCTCCTTTTCATTTTCCGAGCCGTGGACGAGATTCATACGCTATCATTCCGGATACATTTCCGCTATTCGGAACTTAACTTAGCGTAGCTGTAGGAAATTAAAGGTGAATCTACAATGTAGTGGATAAATAATGTATGTTATTGCTGGCTTTCTCTGTTTTAATGTACTGATTTTAAAGTTTTAAAGGATTTGCAGAGCTAAGATAAGCTTTAAATTGAAAGTTTAAAATCATAAAATGCCAGGAGGGAAGTTGAGAAGAAGTTGAGAATCCAAAAAGTTTTAACCGTAAGGAGGATACGTAAAAATATTAAATTTTGAATATACAGAAAAAGAATCTTATACAATTCAAGGAACTTAATATTGTGGCTCTCACAAGACCTCTCGCCATTTCTATATTAGGCTGTATAAGTATATATTGCATTTAACATTTCTAGTACACACACACACAATTTTTAATTACATCTATTATTAACATATTTTTATATTTTTTAATTCATTCTATGAATAAGTTTCATCCCAGTTATTTAGGTTGTGAAATTTGTTAGGTACAACGAATTATTAGGGCTGTTGCAAGAATTTTTATATGACTTCTAAGTATTAAATTTGAAAAGATATTGTTCTTTAAAGAGCCTCAAATTTGAAAATATCACGAAATATCCTTTAGATATTTTACAATTAATTTTTGAAATTTGAATAAAATTTTGAATGTCACGTGATCAGAAACAGAATGTGACGTCAGAGTACATACATCTTCAGCGGTTCTAAGGTGTCAAGTGTATTGTCAAAGTTGTCAAATAAGAATCACGACCAGAACTTTAAAGTAAAATATATAATCAATTTATATAATAAATTCAGTTTTTATATTTTATTTTACCTCAACTCTTTAACACCCCTTATTTCGGTAGCAGTAAAATAATCGTTTTGATATAAATTCAGCCATCATCCAGCTATCGACCTACGGTTAATTGTCCGATTTAGCTTGAATGTAATTTGAATTAGCCATTATTACTTTAATATTCATTTACAATGAGCAATGTCAGCGTCAAATGTCAATTTAAAAGATTTTGTTATTAACATGTGACAAACTTTAGCCTACGTTTATTTAAATAAATAATATGAATAAACGTAGGTGATGGAAAAACTATTTTCCTATTGGCTATTAATGATGTAATGTATGTACTTCTACGTCACAGGAGTGGGGGGTAGTTTTTCAGGACGCCAATCTTTTTATTTAATTATTTCCACAAATAACAACAAACACACACACACACACACACACACACACACAAACACAGAGAGAGAGACATTATTGTAAAAATGTTAAAATCTAATTCTAGTAACCTTAAATCGTGCTTATTCACAAAAATCTGGATATGCTATTTTCAGGATGAATCCAATACCTCTCTTAGCGAGAAGTAAAACATGGTTAGGACTGTTCGAATGAGTAAAAAAGAAAAAGAAAAGAAACTTGTCCTTAACATTTTCTATATTGATTGCCTTCGAATCTTCTTCCATTTTCTTAACCTGCACTTTATTTCAGCAAATTGCAATCGATACAGAGAAACAGAAAATATTTAGTTTCGAAACAACTGATTTGATTTTCTAAAGTTATTAACGAAAGTTTCTTAGTAAGTGCTTTGAAGGGCACTATAAATCCTTCCCTTCGCCAATTATGTAAAGATACCCTACGAGTACATGTAATCATTATTCCAGTATTGGAAAACTGCAGAACTTCCCTCGTTATATAGTAACTCTTAATGATCTGAACTCTGTTTTTCCTATATTGATGTGATTGATGCTGAAGTTTCATTTGTTGATTTTTTTCTGTTCTCAGATGTGGAAATCCGTTCTCCAAGATTTACCGGCCGAAGTTGGTTAGCCTTTCCTGCTCTTAGAGCAGCTTACAAACACGTCCAAGTCACTCTGGAATTAAGACCCGAAGCCTACGATGGAATATTTTTACTTACAGGAGAAAGAGATGATATGGCTGGGGATTTTATGGCGTTGCTTCTGCATCAAGGTTTCGTCGAGTTTCGGTAAGTAATCATTTTGGTAAAACAATTTGGGTTTCAAAAAGGATTTGTGTAAACTGCCAATATGTCTTCGATATGAATATGAACGATACGGAGAGATTCTTTATTAGACATTTCACCTAGACCCGAATTCACCATCCCTGAATCAAATTTAATTCTCTGATCAACAAAATTTGACATTGTTGCTTGGCTAAAACTGTTGATCTCCAAGGTAAACCAGAACTTGATTTACAGATCAGTGTTGATCAGAGAATCAAGACTTGATTAACGGTTGGTGAATTTGGTGGCTAGAGTTCGCTATTGTACTTTGTTTATCAAAAGCAGCCAGTGCTTTTCGGCTATTCTTTGATAGATGGCTCTGCCTGTGATTAGTTACCTCTTAAGGCATCTATCTTGTATGGTGCACGACACCAATCTTGACCTGAGGACCAAGGGAAAGAAATGCTCATATCGTGATATTCCTTAGACGCCGTCAAATAATAATTATTACAGTGACTTTATACTTGAAACTCATTTGTGTACGGTTATGATCCGAGTATAAACAAGACAGGAACTGATAGGAACTACAAATTACAGTAATTACACAGATCAACTGTCAATATAAGAAAGGTTGTATAGCTTTAAAACTTATTTGGGGAACTGCTATATGTTATATTAGATATGAAGAAAGTAAATTAATTGTATTTCGTGTGGATTTTAATGGAGCACATATATTAGACAGTGATTTGTGCTCACATATTTTCCATAGTTCATCTTTCCTGTCCCTGACTATACGAGATGCATATCGCCGTGCCCAGCTGGTAAATTGTCTCTACAAAGAGACTACAGTTACATCACACTGATGAGACCCAATAAAATCGAAACACGTCTGTGGTTGCTAGCTGGGCCGGGTCAGCATCTGATGATGACTGACAAGTTGATTCAGATGCTTATTGTTTTTCTAATTCTTTATTAGATATTGTTTCACCCAGAGTTCCCTATTGTACTTTATTTTTTAAAATATAGTTTGTCTTTTTGAAGTTCTTTACTTCACCAAGAAGCGCAAACAACATTGTCACTTCGCTTCGATGCTAAAGTTTTTCTACAAAAAGGTAAATGTTCAAGGTGAATACAAACATCTTGTTGAAACCCAGCAAAACAATAGCTCAGTAAATTATATTTCGCATCGTATTTTGATTAATCTCTTCTTCATTTATCGTTTTACTTTGGTAAACGAGAACATTGAATGCTTAAGCGGAATTTCATTGTAAGTTTGTTGTGTATATTGCTTCAAAAGCTGCTTGATTACTGTTGTTTTCTATTTCTCTTGTGTTGTAACGTAATCGAAAAATAATAAACAGAAACTTCCCCGAACCTTCGCGAAAACAGGACTTCGTTTACTCTCAAAATAATCCTTGGAAAAGTAAAACAATATATATATATATATATATATATATATATATATATATATATATATATATATATAAATAGCTAAATGCCAAATATCTAAGGAATTTAGAGTGTTTCCCAAATTTTCATGCAATAATGAATTCGACTGTATTAGAATGATAAATGTTCCCGTATTTGACATTGCGAAACTGACATATGTACTATTCCAACATTGATATGTAAATCCATACTTCAAAACATGTGTAATATGTAATGTATCCCCTGTATGACCCGACTTCCAAACGGTCTTGGCTACAATAGATACGAGTTCAATTGTCCCTATTGTTCGTCTTCATGGCCAGGAACTATAGCAACCCCTTAGCATAATTACCGCCCATACGCCACCTGAAGGGGAAGAGGGGGAGACTCTGAGGACAGTCGGGGTGAAAGCTCGGGTAACTAGATTGTTCCGACCATCAGGGAATAAGCGTCATTCAATCATCAAATTGATGGAATTGTGGGGGCGATGATTTAATTTGCGGCGATGATTTCGGGGAGATAAATCATTAAAGAGATAAAGGACACTGAACATTTAAATGATCCGAGTTCAAAACTCGACTAAATAATGCATTTATCATTTCTATGGGCTTTCGAGCCGGATAGACTCAAGTGATGAGTGCCTGTGTCCAACTTAAAGTAGCAGTACAGTAGTAGAAAAACACTACGATTCGATGTGTCTATTGAGACAGTAACTGGTTAACAATAATGCTTTATCATCCAGGTCGTTCGAGGGATTTTTGCGCCTGTTAATAGTCGATCGACTAAGTCTAAAATCCAGAGATTAAACTTCGCACATTCACAACCACATGCTGAAGGGTGAATCACATATTAAGCTGAACTTTCATTCATTTTATGGAAAACAAAATACTGCATTTTCTGAAAGCTAATATAACATTTCTTTCAAATGAGTACGTCATACATTAAATTTTGAACTGGAAATACTAAAGAGGAAAGATGATAAGTTCCAACAATGTGTATGGAACTTCCAAAAAATAAATAAAATTAAAAAACTTTTTTGCTGGAGAATATTTTTAAAGTAAAAAGTTATTCAAAAAGAATTTTAAATGAAAAGGGTTGCAAATCAGATAGAACTTCAAAAGTTAATGAATTAACATATTCAAAATCATTCAAGCTTTCAATAACTCCAAAAGGAAACAGGTATGAATGAGATATAAATAAACAGAACACATCTGTTTCTATATATATATATATGGGGTCTCGTAGCCGCGTGCCTGAGTGTCTGGTCGCGAACCCGGAACCGGGTTCAATCCCGACAGACAGATTTCCAATTTTAAATGGCACAAAAGTGACCCCTGTGGTGCACTCTCCTCACCAGAAGCTATGAGTGCCCGTGAGGTGACGCCTGGTAAGCACCCACACGGTAAAATATATCGTCATCATTACCGATGTCATTAAAAATTATTTGTTTGACATTTGGATAGACTGCTAGATTAAATTTATTTTAAAAATTTAACAGTGCAGACACTCAGATTTTATTTTTTTCTGTGTGAACCGTAACAGATATCACAAATTACACAGAGAGACAAAAGTTTACTATTGAATGTATCTTTCACGTTTTCGGCATTGCCATTAAAAAGTTACGGTCTAATTAATGTTGGGAGACCTAAGTTTCATACATTAGTGGTTCACTAATAATAACATGTATCACCTTAAAAGATGACTTATAACCATGTAAACTGTCATACCAAATTTCATGCAAATCGAATAAAGCGTCCGATTATTATAAACAAAATTAATTTTTTTTCGAAGAACTTTGAAGCAGATTTCTGGCTAAATGGTACACTTTCCGGTAGAAGCAAGTTTGGTTAAATCGTCTTATTTTAGCCTCAGGAATCTGTGGTTAAGCCATATCCCCCTATTTAAGAGACACCTGTATATATATATGAAAATGAAACATTTTAATTTATATACGAAGAAACTGTTCAAATTTGCACGATTTTCATTCTCAATTAAATCTACTCGAGAGATTGCCCACAATATCACGCCAATAATCTCATAACTGATCACGCGTGATAAACTCACGCTCACATCACGCGCATGCATAGTTACATTGAATACCTTGAGGACCAGTGAACGTGAACGTGGTACGGGATAACACTCAACAGTCAGATGAAACAATTTTTTTTGACAAACCTTGGATTTCTGGATCGTAAATAAATACGTAAATTAATAAAGAAAAGTTGTAGCTATTGATTGTGAGGCAAAGATTCTATGAATTATTCGACAGCAAATATTAATTCCGATTCTATATTCTTCGCTCCATTTTCCGGCATAGTTGCAAATAAGTTTTAATTATGGATCTGCCTCCCAGCTATTAACAGTAATAATAACGAATTCACTGTAATTTTAACTACTTCCGTAAAAAGAAAAACTAATTCATAGAACTTTGGTTTGTTCGAGAATATTTGATTAACCTTCGTAGACCAATTACAATAAAAACTCCATCATCTTCCAAGAATATATTGAAGTTCTTTTTTGATTTGTATCGTCCTTGCCACAATTTTATTCTCAATCCAAAGGATAAAAACTTTAGGAAGCAATGAAGTGACGAAATCTTGTTACGGGAAAAGACATTTTATTTGACAGTAGCAAAAAATACAGCCGTAGGAAAGTCTGCAATACTTGACACGAATTTTTATTTTTACGACATTTTTTTATATATGTGCAAAAGCTTTACGGCAAGACAAAGTGAAGGAGGTATGTTGGCACTTCTTAAAATATGCGTAAACCGGGATTTACTCTTCATACTTCACGACAAAAAAAAACTAAAAAGAGGATTCCGAATATATATATATATATATATATATATATATATATATATATATATATATATATATATAAATAAATAAATACGAGCCCAGGCTCGTAATAGTTCGGCCGGCCTACATTTTCTACTAGACGTCTTAACAAATTATTACACCTACCCAAATGGTCAATAATTTCTACAAATCTTTTTCATCTATTTTAAAGTATAGACTTTAAACTTACAAAAACTGAATACTTTATTAAAATCGCCTAATAAACTAAATTTATATAACAAAAAGTATGGGATTGTATGTCTGGAAGGGGCGTGGGTAAATACACTTCATTAATGGAACAGTGAACTCACAGGAATACCGAGACATTTTGGAAGAAATTTTTTTACCTTCAATCGCTAATTGTGAAACGACGGAAGGTGAGTTCATCTTCCAGCAGAACGGCGCACCATGTCATATGGCAAAAAATGTTCAAATATGGTTCAAGGAGCATGAAATATCAGTTTAAAAATGGACGTCTTCTAGTCCAGATTTATCTCCTATTGAGTCCCTTTGGTGATATATGAAGAAACATCTTCGGAAACATCCGGCGCGTACAGTACCCCAATTAAAAGATACATTGCAACACATATAGGATAATATTCTACCAGAAGAATGTGCAAAGCTAGTGGACACAATACCTAGCAGAATAACTACTGCTATCAGTAATAAAGGCGATGTAACTCAATATTAAATTTCGGCCGAACTCTTATGACCTGACTGTTGGACCACAGTTTTTGTTTTATAAGTTGTACTTAGTTAGTTACTTTAATAAAGTATTCAGTTTTTGTATGTTCGAAGCATATATTTTAAAGGAGTAAAAAAAATTCGTGCAAATTGTTAAGGCGTTTAATTGAAATTGTAAGCCGGCCGAACTATTATGAGCCTGGGCTCGTATATATATATATATATATATATATATATATATATATATATATATATATATGTGCGAGTATACAGTGTGTTATTTAAGTAGCGTACAACTTTTAACCGATGCTAGAATTAACCCCATAAATAGTAAATCCAGCAACAATTTTCGTTTTATTTGCTTTCTATATGAACTGGTGCTCTTAATGATCAAATCATCCTTGGAAATTTAGTGATCACTAATGGAAATCCTCTTTAGAAAGACGGTAAACAGTGCCTCCATCATGATGTCCCATAATGCATACTAGCTGGCCATTACCCCGCTATTGTAAGCATTTAATTGTACGCTCCGTGGCACAAAATGTTTTAATAATTCACGATCCTCTAGTCTGCGCTGCGGGCAGTAATGCCGTGTTATTAAACGGCCGCTGCATGATTGTTTACTTTTGTCCCTGTTTGCTGCCCGAGCTAACAACATAATGCATGTGATTCGGGATGCTCTACAGAAAATCCATGAAGTTCTACAGTGAAATGTTAATTTCTTTGTTTCAAAACGGAGCATATTAATGAATAATGAAAAGGGATTAAGGAATTATATTTGTTTTTCTTGTCTTCCTTCAACGTATTGTTTTAGTTATTCATTGCAAAGACTTTTTTGGCAGTTAAAGCCAGGTTTACATCAGAGGATAATTGAGTTTTAGGGATGAATTTAGTACTGCCTCTTTGATATATTTTTAATTAGCTTGCGTTGTTGGTCGGTCTGCAGAAGTTTGTGAATGTTGATTAAATTTGTGTTACTGTAAAAATCATATGGGAGCTAGTTTCACATTCCCTTAGGGTAATTAAATTTCTTGTGAAATATTATAATCTACCTGCAACAAATGGAGAATAGTTAAGTATTCCTTGTTGCACCGAACCATCATCAAATTATGCTGGATAACTTTTGAAACGCTTTAGGTACAGGACAGGGTGTAGCATAATCGCGTCACCAAACCAGGTAGATAAGAGTGGTTTTTTAATTATTGCCCCAAAAGTCAATATACCCCACATTTAGATAAAAACTTGAAAATTTTCAAAAATCTAATTTTTATGTATCTAGATACTTCTCAATGCGCTGATTCCAAATTTTGAAACCGCAGGTCGATATCTCGTTTTGTTCTCGAGATATTTAGATTTAAAGTTTTGTTCAAAACTGCCCATTTTTGGGTAATAACCCAAAAATGGGTCGAGATATGAATTTGGAGACTTTACCATTCGATTTTACGGACAAAAATACATAAGTATACCAATTTTCATAATTTTTGTCCAACCAGTTCATTTTTTATGAATAAAAGTTTGAAAATGGCCAAAATCTGAAAAAATCGTAAGGGGTACCCCTTAGAATTTTTGCGATTTTTGGCCATTTTCAGTTATTTTGCTTTAAAAATTGTATGCGGTGTTCAAAAATTCTGAAAATTGGTGTACTTATGTAATTTTGCCCGTAGAATCGATTGGTGTTGTCGCCAAATTCATATGTCGACCCATTTTTGGGTTAAAACCCAAAAATGGGCAGTTTTGAGCAAAACTTTGAATCTAAATATCTCGAGAACGAAACGAGATATCGACCTGCGGTTTCAAAATTTGGAATCAGCGCATTAAGAAGTATCTAGACAGATAAAAATTAGATTTTTGAAAATTTTAAAGTTTTTATCTAAATATAAGAGAATGTTAAGCTAGTGTACGCATTTCATGTGATAGTTTTATTGGATTTATAGAATATTTTCCAATGAACTTTCTATACGGAATTTGTAAAAAAATTGTATTATGTTCATGTTACAATTTTACTGGATATATCGGATCTTTTCCAATGAACTTTTGGTATGGGATTTGTACAAAATACATCAAATTAACGGAAAGTCTTGTGCTGGCCACAACAGATTTTTTTTCTTAATTCACTTCAGAAATATAGAACTCCATTAGATTGCACCCGTTAGAAAGACGCTGGTATCCTCATTTTTTAGAAAAACAGTCCCTCTTTCAAGAAGATACACAAACTTGTTACAAGCGACCCAAAAATACTGTCGGGTGAGTGGGAAAGCATGATAGAATCGAGATCCTGCGAGTTGAGATATTTCAAAGTTGGATAACTTTCTAAAAAAACTAGGTAGAAGCCTCTTTTTTAGACAAACAGTCCCTGTTTAGATACGGTATGCATACTTGTTACAAGCGACACAAAATTACTGTCGGGTGAGTGAGAAAGCACAATATAATTGGTAGCATGTTGAGATATTTAACAATTGAATAATTTTCTAAAGAGGTTAGGTAGAAGGACGCGAATAGCTTCTTTTTTAGGCAAATAATCCCTCTTTCGGGACAATACATAAACTTTTTACAGGGGACCCAAAAACTAGTGTCGGGAGCTTGCTAGTTGAAATATTTTAAACTAGGATGATTGAAAGGAGTTGGTTAGCCTCAGTCCCTTTTTCTTTTATGACTACAACAATAGAAACTGTTTTCTTTATTATTATATTCATCGTCTTCTATTAACAATAATCTATTCCGCTATTCAGCTTGCCTCTATTCTCCTAGGCTTGTGAATTCCAGTGTTCCGATGATGAGAATTAACATCACGTCTTGGTAATGCCCTCGCCGCCACCGGAATGCTGATGGTCGTGCCGAATATTGATCGAATACCTTCACAGGTGCAAACCCTTGCGAACTACGGAGAACAGGAAGGGGTCTTTTCTTCTTAAATAGCTTGTTTAGAACAAACAACAAAAGACAAACACAATAAATAAATAAGTAAATAAGTAAATAAAGACTTCTGTATGCATTATTTTAGCTAATCTTAATCATCCTGATGATATATTTTCCATCTTCAACTGACACTTAGAGTCCTCTTTGGCGTCATATTGATCTGGCGTTTGTGACTGCTCGTGCCGTTTAAAAGAACATTATTTTTTGCGGAATGAAGTGCGTGGTGAAGCAGCGGAACGTTGGCAAAACGAACACGGCTGAACTTTGACCCCGATAAGGTCGCGCCATTATTCGCAGCCAGCGATGTGCGATGTGATTTGATTATTGGAATTTTCATGTTAAAGAGGAATTAACTACATCATGTTCAAGATGCTTGCTTCGGTTTTCAGAAGCGGAAGTCGAAACAGTCAAACTTATAGACAACTAAGCAGGGGACTAGCTAGGAGAGTTGTAAACCCGTTAAAAAAAATGTCCCACGTTGGGCGCCAGTTGAATCACCTTGCTATCGGATACTGGCTAGGGGCTGTAACAAAGACTAAACAGGGTACTAGCTATCGCCTGTTTAGTAGTTGTGAACGCGTTAAAAAAAAAAATTGTTGTGGCCAGCACAAGACCTCTCGCCATTTCCATATTAGGATATATTAGTATTGAATTGCACTTCCCTTTCGAACCGTCGTTTTATAACAAAAAATTACAGAACATTACCCAAATAATGTTTTTTATTATATTTAACATGTCTTCTGCACACATATAATTCTAATTATATATATTTTTCATTGTATGAGGAAGTTTCTAAATGTCAAAGATTGTTCCATTTCATTAACCAGATTGGCGGTATTTCTGGTGGATTTATGCATTTTACTACAATTTTACCTATAATTTCAAATATTTAATTAATAAAACAATAAGAAAAGTTAAATATACATGTGTCATGTTATAAACATTGGAATTTGTCAACTGGTTTCCTTAATGCCTTGGCCTCTGCGATTAGTTTACTCTATAAATTATAGAGTCTTTATCTCTAAATCTATACAAGATATAATAAAATTTTTAAGTGTATTAGATGGAGAATTTTATGTTCTTCAATATTTAATAAAAAAAAACTCCCAAAAAATTATATTTAGAAATTTTTTTCTAAGAAACTACTACTTCCGGTTGTTCAATTGTTACCAAGCTCTTCCCATGAATGTCAGATTGAAGGAACTACAGTTAAATATTTAAGTCTTATAGTTTTTGAGGAATCGTCCCTCCAACATCCATACATACACACACAGATATCATTTTAAAAATGTTATAATCGGATTCTAGGGAGCTTAAATCGTGCTTATTCAAGAAAATTTGGATATGCGAATTTTAGCATGAATCCAATACCTCTCTTAGCAAGAGGTAAAAATTGCCCCAAATTGGGCGCCAGTTGAATCACCTAGCAATCGGATACTAGCTAGGGGCTGTAACAAAGGCTATGTCCGATGTCGTATTTTGGCATTTAGTATTTACTATTCCATTAAGTCCATGTGTATGTGTGTGTTCGTTTTGGATGACAAAAGTGTCCTCCTGAAAAACCCTAAAATATAATTCCTGAAAGCATAGATAATAACGTCATATAGGTCATATAAATTTAGGATTTAGATATTAGGATGATAAAAGTGCAACAAGGGACACAGCTAAATGCTTGCGAGTTTTATTATTTATCCTTAAATTTGTGGTTGCTGTTGAAAGAATTAATTTTGAAGCAGCGAAACTGTTCATAAATCTTGGAAATCAAAGTAGAGAATAGTCCAATTAAACGATTAAAGTAAACTACATACTGCTATCAAACGAATAATAAAATGAAACAACCAAAGACTAAAGATCTCTTTTAACGAGGATATAGTTACGTGAAGCAGCTTTACGATTCTTGAAAGACTTTTAACTTGTAGACAACCCCATTAAAAGAAGTAGACCATTGTCTAAACTTTCAGAATACTAAACACATTAAATTTACTTTTATTTTGTTCACAAGATTTGTTTCAAACTTTTATAATGAATTGGGAAGTTGGAACTATGAAATTTAATTGCTTCGCTACACTAGAAGTGAATGCTGCAAGTGATTTCTGAAATGGCTTATTGTTTTATTAATAGTTTTTGTCGAACATCATAGTTATAGATTTATATATTTTTACCTCTCGCTAAGAGAGGTATTGGAATCATGCTAAAAACCGCATATCCAGATTTTAGTGGATAAGAACGTTTTAAGGTCCTAGAATCCGATTATAACATTTTTACGATGATGTCCGTGTGTGTGTGTGTGTGTGTGTGTGTGTGTGTGTGTGTGTGTGTATGTGTGTGTGTGTGTGTGTGTGTGTGTGAGTGTACGTGTGAACTGATTAGATTTTGGTTATATTAATTTTTGAGAATTCATCTTATTACACCTAATATGGAAATGGCGAGCGGTCTTGTGTTGGCCACAAAAGCTTCTTTTACTAAAGGAAGATAAAAGGCTTGTATTCCATTTAAAAGCTTAGCAAATATTAAAAATAATAAAAGCTCAAGATTAAAATAGCATAATATACTTTAAAAGATTAGATTTTCTTGGAAATATAAAAATATCGTCATCTCTGGGATTACTTGTACAAATAAATGAGTAAACCTTTACTCTAAGCTCACTAAGCGAAGTCCCAGGACTGAAAACCCTTGCTGTATAATTTATGTGGCACTTGTTTCAGACTGCTTCAGCAGATCGATATTTCAGGACACTCAAATGCTGATAATGAACTACGTGTCGCTTAGTTGTGGCAAAATTGTTATTTATTTTTCTTTTTCTTTAACAAAAAGATCTACGCAGAGATAAAAATAATGTTGCTGAAGTTGTTTCAGCACTGCTGAAAATAATAATGATAAAAGTTTTCACAAAAATAAATAATGTAATTGTTTAATAGTAATAATACGAATCTTGACACAATGGTAATTATTACTAAATCAATATTGTTAATAAATGAATTTTGGTGGTGAATGAAATTAAACCTGTTATATTGAACCAATTTTATATTGTAAACATAAACAATTTGCTATTTTGTTATTGTAGACAAACCGAAAATAATATTTATACAGCCGCATTGTATACCTTTTTTTTAAATCTAGTTATTGTTGAAACATATTATTCAACAAAAAAATAAACAAATACTTTCTACCTCCTGCTACCCTCGGTAAAGGAAGGATCATGCTAAAAATCGCTTATAGAGATTTTGATAAATACCTACGTTTTAAGTTCCCTAGAAGAGTGGAAATAGCAGAACTATGCTACGCAGATGACATGGTCATCATAGCAGAAGACGAAAAAACCTTAACAAGGAATATAGAAATATATGATAAAGCGCTACAAAAATTAAACATGAAGATCAATAAAGAAAAAACGAAAACCATGATACTAGGAAGAAATGAACAACACCACACGGTACAACTAAAAAATGAAAATCTACAGCAAGTCCAAAAAATTAAATACCTGGGGGCAATGATCTCAGAAGATGGAAGATTTGATGATGAAATAAAAGAAAGAAGAACAACAGGAGGCAAAATATTCAATAGCATCAAACACAGCTTCTGAGGAAAGAAAGAAATCCCGAAAGAGACCAGAGTACAAATATTTAAGAAAGTTGTGACGCCTGTACTCATACACGGAGCTGAAACATGGACATTAACGCAAAGGCAAAAAGAAAAAATTACGGCTTTCGAAATGAGATTCTTGAGAAAAATAGAGGGGATAACAAGACTGGACAGAATTGAAAACACAACCTACAGACAAAACTTAAAAGTAAAATCAATAGAAGATAAGATAGCAGAAGGACAGATGAGATGGTATGGGCATGTAGAAAGGATGGGAGAGGAGAGAATAGTTAAAAAAGTGGAAGAAAGAAACCACGAGGACGACCAAGAAGGACGTGGCTGGAAGAAGTAAAGGAGGCAGCGCAAAGAAGAGGTCTAACTTGGGAAGAAACGAAGACAGCAACACAAGATAGAGCAGAGTGGAAAGAAATATGGAGAAGACCAACGAACCAGAACTCAACCCCCCTCCCCCGCAAGCCGGGGGAACGCCTTACACCCGTGAGGGTAGAAAGGTGCAGGATTAAGTAAGTAAGTAAGTTCCCTAGAATCCGATTTTAACATTTTCACGACAATGCCTGTATGTGTATGTGTGTATAGATTTTGTTAACGCTCTGACTCAAATTCTATCATTCAGAAAATTCTGAAACCTTGCATTTCGACCCTATTCTAAATGAAAAGAAACCATTAGATTTTGATGTAAATCGGATAACCGGAAATGGCCTATGATTTAAAGATTCTTTTGTTGCACGGTTCATATTTCAAATGTACGTAACTGACAGATAAATATCACTGTCAAAAAACTAATCACTTCAAATTAATAATGGTGATATTTTAAAAAGAAAATAGTAGATAAAACAATAGTTATATGCAGAGGAACTTAATATAGTTTTGCAGCATTATATGTTGGTATGTATTTAAATTAATAAAAATTAACAGCGCGAGATATTGTGTTGGCTACATCAGATTTTTATTTTGTTAATACTGATAGAATTAATAAATAATTGTGAGCTTTTCTTGGAGGAGAATAAAGATAAATAATATGAATGTTCCTTCAATGTTTTTTGAAGTATAAAATTTTGTATTATTAATTAAATATTTACTTATAAATGATTTCTGTCTACTAAAATATTATCTCATATTTATGTTCTCCATTTCAAGTAGGTAGCTTCAGGAAACGTACAGAGGAAAAGTTTTAAAAATACTCTAGCTATATATTAAAGAAATTCAATATTGTACAACCATCTGTAGAACAATTCGTTTTGTTTGGTAATTCTTTTTGTTTCAGTTTTCTTTTGTTCTTGCTATTTGTATGTACAACTGGTAGCATTGTCTTTTTCTTTAACTGGAACTTTAGAACATTATTATGAAGATTATAAATAGGACAACACGTGAAAGAGGTATACGTTGTACTATGATCCAGATGTTGAAGATGATTATAAAATAAGAAGTTGATGGTCTCGACTCAACGTCTTGTCTTATATAAACTAAAATAAAAATGCAGTAATAATTTGTATTAAAAATTAGATTAAAGAGTTAAAATACTTGCTGATAAATGCAAAATAAAGCAACAGGAATACAGCGGTAATATTTTTTTTGCACTCTATATGCAAAGTAGTCATTTGCGCTCGTTTTTATCAACGCAAAATGTTACTTTGCCGCTCATACTCGACAAAGTAGGAAAAACGCTCGCTATCCGAATTTCTAACAATAAAATGTTGAGAAATGTTACTTGTCTACATTCTTAATTTTGGATTATTGCCCCAAAAGTCAATATACCCCACATTTAGATAAAAACTTCAAAATTTTCAAAAATCTAATTTACATGTATCTAGATACTTCTCAATGCGCTGATTCTAAATTTTGAAACCGCAGGTCGATATCTCTTTTCGTTCTCGAGATATTTAGATTCAAAGTTTTGCTCAAAACTGCCCATTTTTGGGTTATAACCCAAAAATGGGTCGAGATATGAATTTGGCGTCAACACCATTCGATTCTACGGGCAAAATTACATAAGTACACCAATTTTCAGAATTTTTGAACACCGCATACAATCTCTAAAGCAAAATAACTGAAAATGGCAAAAAATCGCAAAAATCCTAAGGGGTACCCCTTACGATTTTTTCAGATTTTGGCCATTTTCAAACTTTTATTCATAAAAAATAAACCGGTTGGACAAAAATTATGAAAATTGGTATACTTATGTATTTTTGTCTGTAGAATCGAATGGTGATGTCGCCAAATTCATATCTCGACCCATTTTTGGGTTATTACCCAAAAATGGGCAGTTTTGAGTAAAACTTTAAATCTAAATATCTCGAGAACGAAACGAGATATCGACCTGCGGTTTCAAAATTTGGAATCAGCGCATTGAGAAGTATCTAGATACATAAAAATTAGATTTTTGTAAATTTTGAAGTTTTTATGTAAATGTGGGGTATATTGACTTTTGGGGCAATAATTCAAAAATGGATAAAGATATTAACTTGGTAGTAATATTATTTGATTGTAAAGAGATTGGTACGTAAGTATGCACATTTTTTAGAGTATTTGAACAACTTTGTGAATTTTTAGAAATAAAAGTATTGAAATAAAAATGGATAAATGCTATAAAACAGTGAATGGTAATATTCTGTATCTTTTCTCCTTTTCACGATCAATTTTGACAACTTGAGTTTTGAATTGAATAATGACCGGACATAAGTTTCGTTCATAGCCCACTCCGAATTAAGTTTTTTCTGAACACACAGTACTTAAATAACTATTATCCCTAGAGAACTTTTCTCGCTCGATGTAAGGCTTGCGCTGAATCAATGTCGAAAAGCAATAACCTACAGAATTCTGATTTTATAGTAATTCAAAGCATAATTTTCTCAGCGTATTGACGTAATAATACCTCATTTTAGAAGCACCTAGCTTTAGTTCGTAAACTACTTATCATTTTGCTAATGTACGCCCGAAGACTACTTGTCGGCATCAGCATCCATGAAGTTTTATGAGCTATTCTCCAAACAGTGTTTTGTAGGTTCATAGATAATTTCCTTTTATAAAATAATAATAAGCTCCAGAGCTTTATGTTGTTAAAGTTTATGACGGCTAGACTTCACCGAATGTCTCGACTGTTTTACTTGTTAATTAATTTTAAAAGTACCTACATAATGTATAAACATACGCTCTGCATTGTACTGTTTACATTGTTGTTGTGTGTGACAAGAGTTTATTTTCTGCTGCAGACTCCTTGGATGAATTATGTTTACCTTTGTTTGGTAGTCAAGATAGTTTCAGTTTTACTAATGAAATTATTTTCCTAGTGTTTTCCTCTCTGTTCATTTCCGATATTTTTTGGTAGGGACCCTCAAAACTAGAACAACAGTGTTACGAAGTATGTCGATAAGATAACGGAGTTTATTTTTTTCGGCAACAATACAAGTTGTGTCATATTAATTTTCGGCTTCCCTATAGATTTGACAACATTGCAGGGTCATATGAATTTGTCATCTTCTCTCATTCCACGGTTAAAATTTCAATATAATTAAACAAACCGTTTGGCAGTAGCCTTTGACTAAAGTGGTCCACTTTTTTATACTTCGCCGAAATCATATTAGCGCCATTATGAATTTCTGTGCGAAACTTGAGAAATCCGCTACAAAAACATCCAATTTGTTGAAGAAAGTTTATGGTAATGAGTGTCTATTTAGTACTCAAATTTTCGAACGTTTAAAGAGAGAAGAAAAGAAATAGGAGATCGTTTTCTTCTTTTTTTGTGATTGCTCACTAGGGGTGGGATGCCAAGACTACGCTACCATAATGTAGTAACAAATAACACTTCGTTTCCATAACAACCGTGGAAGTTGATAGGGAAGGGAAGAGGAAACGTAAGGGGTATTTTTCGCTACGCTATCATAGAGTAGTATTGGGATCCCACCCCAGGTATACTACATGGAGGTGAAAAGAAAATGGCTGAAATGTGAAAAAACGATCCATGGGTTCTCCATGAAAACAATACAATGAAACACAACGCCCTGCCTGTCATAATATTTTTGAAAAAACAAAATTACCATTATTAAAATATATTTCAGAACTCATATTATTAATTGGAAAAATACTACTTTTTTTTAGTTTAAGTTCAGTATTTATTATTTAAACCCCAACGTTTCGGCACCATAAACTGGTGCCTTCTTCAGGGGATACATTGACATAAATATGTGAAATAAAAAAACAACAAATAACCAAGATAACAAGAAATGTTCATAAATGTTACCTTGTTTATGTATACAATTATCTAGACAATATATGCATGTCCGGCGATAACATGGACGGCGAACATGCATCTTCTCAGGAAAAAATCTCCTTTTGCCAGAGGAAAAATCGTCCCAAAAACTAGCAGAGAAGTGATCTGTATAACTCAGAGACGCTTTATCGATAGCAAAATACCGCAGCCGTACTCTTTATTAACAGATGTTAGAAAAAGTTTAGAAAAAATGGTATACATATTACAAATTACAACATATTTAATATTGGAAGCCATGCGCGACTATTTCTAATCCATCACAATGATTGAGATTGATATTTCTTGTTTTATAAATCTCAATGGCTTCTCTAATTAATCTGTTGTTATGTCGAGTAGGTCTTGCAATTATTTTCGTATCTTCAAATTTCATTTGGTGGAATTCTTCCAAGACATGTTCTGCAACGGACGATTTCTCAGGCTGGTTCAATCTGATCGATCGATGATGTTCGCTCAATCTTGTAGAGACAGTTCTACCAGGTAGTATTTTTCCAATTAAAATCACCATGTTGATACATCTAATATATTGATCTAACCTAGTGCCCTGTTACTTTCTTTTATACCCAAATTTAAATCTGAGTTAAAAGGAACCAAATTCGAGTCCAATATGCCATTATAGAAAAACTGGTAGAGAATATGAACAACCTAACAAAAAAGTACTGTTTTTTCGAAATGCGAGTGATTGTTCACATGGATTGGGTGCCTGAGGGGCATTTCGTTAACCAAGCATATTACAAAAAGGTGTTGATAACCCTTTATGTACGGGTGAGAAGAAAAAGGCCTGAAATATGATGGATTTTCCTTGAAGACAACGCGCCGGAACAAAACGCCCTGTCCGGTAAGACGTTTTTGAGGAAATACAAAATCACCGCCGATATGTAGATATAGAAAAGCGTACTCCTCGTATAATAAATAACAATTAGCGACAAAGTTTATTATCATATTCATGTTATTGTCGAACAATCACTATCGCCAACTTCCATCTTTGAAATGTAAATCTTTTCGTTTATTCCCCGTATCCCAATTATCCGTCCTCTTACTAAACGATAACTGAATCTCAATCGTCTCATTTATAAATTCCGTCCTCATTGGAGGCATATTGGCAGGTCGTTGGTATTCATAGTACAGGCTTCCCTACAGAGATTTCTGTCTTGGTTCACAGGTTCGATTGTGGTTCGGGTGTAGGAGTGGTACGGTCCGAAGAGACGGTGCTTCTCAACCAATGGAATCATATCACGTTGTATAGGCATAGATGGGACGCTTGGTTGCAGTTAAATGGAGGGAAACACGTCCAGGGACGAAGCAAGGTAGGGAGAACTATTTATTTTAATGTGGCACAAGTGCCCTTGTAGGGCAATAGTCTCGAGCACCCTACGTATTCGTTTTGTGTAGTTGGAGTTTTTAATCCGTACGACAACTGCTAAATACCATGCCCTACATTCCTGTCTAAGTACACTTCTTTCGTCTCGGCTACATTCATAATCGTATTCATACATGCTCTTGACCATTACACATCGAACGGCCACGCAATCCAATACCCTCAACTGCACCTACATATATATATATATATATATATATATATATATATATATATATATATATATAAATATATATATATAAATACAGGGTTAGTTAAAAGTATGGAGACTGCGATTTATTGTCGTTAATATTCATTTTAGGAAATACAAATACAAACAATACAAAAGTTTTTTAACAAATTTTGATCTACATTTGAGAATACTTGAATTTTATTTTTCTTCAATTGTTTTTGAGTTACGCTTGTCCGCGTAATTTAACTTTACTCTACCATTCGATAGAATGTTTTTTTCTCTTTACATCAGTATGTTTGTTTTTTGTTTTTCAATTTATTTTAATAACATTTTTACAAGGAAAAACACCGGTTCAAGTATTTACGAATAGTAGGTACATCTAAGATAGACAAAAGCGAAGCGATAAACAAACTCGAGCGATGTAATTTACTTAGCTATTAATTTGTTTTTAATGATAAAATTGTGACCGACAACTTTATTGGAAATAATTTTGTAAACACTCTATCGAATGGTAGAGTAAAATTAATAGGTTCTCATTTAAAAAAATTACGCGGACAAGCGTAACTCAAAAACAATTGAAGAAAAATAAAATTCAAGTATTCTCAAATGTAGATCAAAATTTCTTAAAAAACTTTTGTATTGAACATAATTTCCTAAAATGAATATTAACGACAATAAATCACCGTCTCCATACTTTTAACTAACCCTGTATATATATCTGTGCCTTAGAACAGGAAGTGCATGTCACCTTTTTGACTGTCAATCAAAAGTCATAAAATATAATAATTTTGTTTATCAATATGCATTTATAAATCTTTTCCAAAAATATGAGAAATATATATATATATATATATATATATATATATATATATATATATATATATATAAGCTGCAGAGCTTTAAGTAGGATATACTTACATACACCATTTAAGACAATCCTATAGCAGTCTTCAAAATGATGTAAAAAATTAGATTCGCGCGAAATGCTACAGCTCGTACTATTGAACTATTTATTACAAACTATACATATTTTGAAAGAAGAAAGTATGATCGACAAATTAACCGAGTTATGACTACTTGAGGAACAGCTATTTTTGATGCCTAGTATTATCAATCCTATGTAAAATTTCTTAACATGCTGTTCGTTGGTTTTTTGTTAACAACACACTAAAAATGTTTACATATTCGTAGAAATAGAGACTATTTTTTTAGATTTCTTGTGAAATTGCGCTCATAGTTCAGTAGTACGGTTTTAGCTACGAGCTTCCTTCAATTCGTTACGCATCTCTACCTCAGATACACAGGATCTGGTATCAGTATTGTGTCTTCTGGACTGTAGTTGAATCACATGCATATTTTTGAGCGCAGCAATTGCCTCGTCGCTGTAAGATCGTCTTAAATAACTCATTTTCACGGCAATCACTCTCCTTAAAGTTCTTAAAGAGAGAGAGAGCTGAGCTCTTATGTATGTGGTTTTGGAAGAGACGAAAGAAGTATGTATGTGTCGAAAGATGATTCTTGCTTGAGTAACTATTATTGTTAATATAATAATATGATAAGAGTGAGGAATATTTTGCTGGCTACTGTACGGTTGTTACTCTTATTGTTATTATTGTTGTTGTGTAACTCTTTTTTCTTCTTTCAGGGGTTATTTTCTCGGATAACTTTTCGCGAACCTCTATTCATTGGAGGTGCAGGCAATACCACCGGTCTTTCGGAGAAGCTTCCGGTAGCTAGTGGCCTCAAAGGTTGCGTTAGACATTTAGAAGTCAACGATCAAATTTATCGGTTTTCTTTGGAACCTCAGGGAGATGCAGCAAAAGGCTTCGGCATCCGTAAGTAACAACAGTACCTAGTGCATAGTTAAGAGCTGACACTTTTCTTCTTCCAGAGGAGTGCATAGCTGATCGTTGCAGTAGGGTTCCTTGCCAACACGGTGGAAAATGTCTGACAAGTCAAGATTCGGCAGTTTGTCTATGTCCGTTAGGATTCAGTGGTGATCTATGTGAAACGAGAGTCGATCTCGAAGTCCCTGCTTTCAATGGAAGTTCCCATCTACGGTATAGGGGCCTAGGAGACTCTGCCCTAACTTGGTTGGACATAGAAGTCACCTTGAAGCCTAATACGCCCAATGGGGTGCTGATGTACAATGGACATAGAACCGATGGCTCGGGGGACTTTATGGCTTTATATATGAACGATAATCATATTGAGTTTGCGTTTGATCTTGGCACGGGAACTGGTTTAGTAAGGTAAGAATTTTCGTCATACGAGGGTGGTACAGTATTTATTGTCCCTAATATATAAAACAAATTTACTTTTCAACATAATCGCCGTGTACTTGAAGACACTTACGAGGGTGGTTTGACGGAAGAGTGACTTTTCAATAAAAAAAGTTATTTTACTTTTACAAGTATTTATTTTTTTAATTGTACACACTTAGCCCATCGAATTTCCAATTTTTTCAAAGCATCCAAAAAGTAATCTTTCGACAACTCTTCAAAATATGCATTTGTCTCCGATATCCCCTCTTCATTGGTGTGAAATCTCTTTCCACCAAGCCATCTTTTTAAATTTGGAAATAAGAAATCACTGAGAGTCTGATCTGGTGAAAATGGCGGATGAAATAGCATCTCGTAACGCAATTCGACTAATGTTATTGTAGCAAGGGGGTTGAGTTCTGGATCGTTGGTCTTCTCCATATTTCTTTCCACTCTGCTCTATCTTGTGTTGCTGTCTTCGTTTCTTCCCAAGTTAGACCTCTTCTTTGCGCTGTCTCCTTTACTTCTTCCAGCCACGTTCTTCTTGGTCGTCCTCGTGGTTTCTTTCTTCCAATTTTTGCTTCAAACACTTTTTTAACTATTCTCTCCTCTCTCATCCTTTTTACATGACCATACCATCTCATCTGTCCTTCTGCTATCTTATCTTCTATTACTTTTACTTTTAAGTTTTGTCTGTAGGTTGTGTTTTCAATTCTGTCCAGTCTTGTTGTCCCCTCTATTTTTCTCAAGAATCTCATTTCGATAGCCGTAATTTTTTCTATTTGTCTTTGCGTTAATGTCCATGTTTCAGCTCCGTGTATGAGTATAGGCGTCACTACTTTCTTAAATATTTGTACTCTGGTCTCTTTCCTAAGAAGCTGTGTTTGATGCTATTGAATATTTTGCCTCCTGTTGTTCTTCTTTCTTTTATTTCTTCATCAAATCTTCCATCTTCTGAGATCATTGCCCCCAGGTATTTAAATTTTTGGACTTGATGTAGATTTTTTAGTTGTATCGTGTGTTGTTCATTTCTGCCTAGTATCATGGTTTTCGTTTTTTCTTTATTGATCTTCATATTTAATTTTTGTAGCGCTTTATCATATATTTCTATATTCCTTGTTAACGTTTTTTCGTCTTCTGCTATGATAACCATGTCATCTGCGTAGCATAGTTCTGCTATTTCCACTCTTCTCAATTTCCAATGTCCTATGTAGTATTTATATACTTCTTCCTTTGTCTCTTTTATTCCATCGTCAAGAATTAGCGTAAACAGAAGCGGGCTCAAAATTATTAACACTAGAATAACCAAATTTGGCACTTCGTTTGACGGTTAAATATTAAACAATAAAGCTGTTGTTATTTAGATGTTAGGGACAATAAATACTGCACAAACCTCGTACATTCATAATTCATATTATTGTACAGCACTCCTACGCAGTCAAAAATAGCATCTTGTGGGTGGAAAATTCGAAATCTACATGAAATTCTCTCTCCGGTTTGTTATGTTTCAATTTTTTCATCGGAATGGTTCAGAAATTATAGGACGCTAAATTCAATTTATTAAAATCAACCAAGCATTAAAACTTGTGCTTCATTGTTCGAAATAATCGAATTTCGAATTTAATTTCTGTTATCTTTTCCACCATTTCATCTATTATTGCCTTAACTTGATTAAACACGAAACCTTTTAAAGACATTTATATTCTGTGAAAGAACATTAACGTTAACTTAAAAATTATTTTAATTTCCTTACGCAGAAATATTTCCTTTGCATTAAACAGAAATAAGTCTTTAAGAATATTAATACATTTATTGAAGTCTGTTTTATTTTCTTTATAGGAGCGAGCACGAAATATCTTTAGGAGAATGGCATCAGGTAAAAATAAGTCGTACGGGACGTTTAGCAATAATGCAAGTAGATTCCCAACCAGCAACAGAAGTATTATCACCTGGAGCGTTCACGCAATTGTCGCTACCACAAAATTTATACTTGGGAGGAGTTCCTAATTATTCGACGGTTTCACCGAAAATCAAAATCAGAACGTCGTTTGTTGGTTGCGTACAAAAAGTAAGTATAAAATGAATTATAACTTTGTATGTATTGTTATTGGAAAATAAAGAAAATATTGTTTGTTTTCCCTACCCCAACAGCGTCTTAACAAGTTAACTACAATGGCATTTTTTAGGATTCCGGTCTCAAAAGTCATTTTAATTTAATAATATTATATTATTTATAAATAGTACTCGCTAATTATATCGTTCAATTGGTTGTTCATTTACTCACACATAATTTCAGAAGACTCCAGAGGATGAAATAACACATAGATAGATCGGACTAGCGCTGTGATTTCGTCATCAAAAGCCACAGAGAATGTGTTTGTTTGGAAAAAGATACGAATTTTCTTTTAGTTGGCATATGTAACAGAATTTTCTATTTGTATAAGCCAACCTTGATTTTTTGTTCTCTTCAAAACCATATATCCATGTAAGGCATCAAACCCGCCAAAAACAGGGTTCGGTTTAGGGTCAGGTTAATTTAATAAAATTTGCGGTTTTGTTCCGGCTTCAGTTACTGGGTTTTAGTTCTAATAAAAACGCCGATGGCGTCGACGATCGGCGGTATTCCGATTACGTTTACGTTTCGAACTATGAACCGGAATCGAAGCTGTACCCTGAACCCAAATTTTAATATCAGGTTCCGTTCTACTTCGGGTTCATTTGAAAAATATATCTGAGGTTCGGTTCTGGGTATGGATTCGGTAAAATGTTGGAGTTTGGTTCTGGCTTTGGTTCGGGTACTATACCCTAATCCATAGTTACACTTATACTATGGATTTAATCGTAGCTAGACGAATATGGCAGGTCAAACAACTACGAGATAACTCGTAGTCTGCGTTCGTACCAATAACGCAAACTACGAGTTAACTCGTAGCCAAATAACGCCAGCTGTAAAGTGGGAGAGTCGCCACTTCCTTCATATCAATCCCTGCCCCACGTGCAAGGTCTGACGCATCCACCTTCGCGCGACTAACTGTCTTTATGCATGTTAAAAACCACAACGTGCCTCTCATTACGTCGATCGAATATTAATACCCCAGGTTTGGTCAACTTACAGTAGGAGACTAGCAATTTGTTTCTATTCGATCACTCTCTCGGGATACAAACTTGTTAAGGCCCAGTAGAGAATGCAAATACTGACCTGACCCTGCTAGTTTTTTTCCTATAGAAACCAACAATCCTCTGCCTTCTCGTATGTTGCAGATTGTAGTAAATAGCTAGTTAATAGATGGACATTACTACCTCTAGTTAATGTCCATCTATTAACTAGCTATGCTGTACCGATGAGCTGTGATAAGAGCGAAACACGTGTCTACAGCTGCCACGATATATTAGTCACAATAACTTTCTTCCAGGTTGTCATCAACGGCAACCAACTGAGCATTCTCGCCGAAGCCTTAGGCGGCGTGAACGTAGACAACTGCCCCCATCCTTGCGTCGCCCGTCCTTGTGGTGACGACGGCACATGCATCCCTGACATGGACTACTTCACATGCCAGTGCAAACCAGGCTACCGAGACCAGCTCTGTTCTCAGAAAAGCCCAACAGAATCCTCATCGATAGAAACTCCTATCCCCTCGTTCACTGGGAAGGATAGCTACCTCCATTTTAGTGACTCGAAGACTATCAAGAAGTTGAATACATATCCTCTGGATGTCAATATGAGGTTCAAGATGACCTCAGCGGATGGATTGCTGCTGTGGTTTGGATTGCCTGAAGAAGGAGATGGCAAGGATTTCTTGGCGATGGGAGTTGAAAGAGGATCGCTGGTTTTGAGATATAATCTAGGATCTGAAGAAATGGTTATAGTGTATAATGTTACAAGGGTGAATGACAATTTGTGGCATCGCGTAAAAGCAATCAGGTAAGTCTGGTGGCGTATTCTGTTTAGTAATTTAATGGCCGATTGCACCAACGTAATATTAAATCTTGTTGGTGTAACTGGGCTATCCACCCTGCTTAAACATATTTTAGAACCCTGAGGGTGGTTAAAATAAATAACCGAAAGCTTGGCTAATTGTAAAGAGTGACAATTATTTACTAGAGCCCAACATACTCGTAGACTGCATTGCCGCTATTTGTATTCTTATATATATATATATATATATATATATATATATATATATATATATATATATATATATATATATACAGTGGTGGACAAAAGTATGGAAACTTTTAAATAATTCATTTTTTTAAAATATGTTTATAGTTCTCGCAAATTTGAATCGTATTTTCTAAAGTCAATATATCGAAGAAAATATTCACAAAAAATCATTTGATATTGACTGTACGATTTAAGTGAAATAACATATACTCGTTTTTTCGGTGGACAAAAGTATGGAAACTTATCTTACTTTCAGTTGTATTTTGTCATTTATTTAGTAAGTTGATGTTAAGATGGGTAAAATTAAATATTTTTCCGACGACTTAAGAGAAAGGGTAGCACAGCTTCATAAAGATTCTGTGAAACAGCGCAATATTATTTTTTTTTAATTAGTAAAGTGGCATATCAAAGATTTTGAAAAAAAATTCGCAGTATAGAAGTGTTAAAATTAATATAAGAGTCAGTGGTCCAAGAAAACTAGTGCCAGAATTAACAAAAACCATTCGGCGTCTACCCGTAAATGATTATACTTTATTATCAAGTGAACGTTCTACAAAAATTCGGGAACAATTTCTTGTAGATTTGAGTGATCGCACTGTGATACGATGGCTATGTGATGTAGGATTATTAGGAAAAATAACCGTTAAGAAACCTGTACTATCAAAGAAAAACAGGAGGGTCAGAATTGCATTTGCTTAGGAACACTCATCGTGGACGAGTGAAAAATGGCATACTGTCCTTTGGAGCGATGAAAGCAAGTTCAAGATGTCTAACATATTGACTCCCGTTGGAACCAAATATTTTGAACCTGCTTTCATCGCTTCAAAGAACAGTATGCCATTTTTCACTGGTCCACGATGAGTGTTCCTATGCAAATGCATTTCTGGCCCTCCTGTTTTTCTTTGATAGTACAGGTTTCTTAACGGTTATTTTTCCTAGTAATCCTACATCATATATATATATCTTGATTTAATAATTTAGCAAATTCCTTCCAATCTTATTTCTTTTTTTTCTGTTTTAGAAACAACGTCGGCGGTCTCCTTGTCGTAGACGACGGCCCAGCAGTCACCACCCAATCCATCGCCCCTTTATCGCCCCATAACGGCGACCGGGGCCTTTATGTGGGTGGCATGCCCCAAACAGACATGGCCACCGGCCATCGCTACTCCAGTGGGATCGTCGGATGTGTTGCTGATCTAGTTCTCAACGCTGACTACCGAATCCAGTTGATCACCATGTCTGCAGTCGGAAGAAACGTCGGACATTGTGAACCTTAAGTGCGCGCGTGGACTACTGTGTACAGAAGACAATGGTAGACAATAGTAAGCTGATAAAAGCTGGAAGGCTGTACCACTTCGGGCGTTGGAGCTGACCACTTTGGCGCCCAAATTGTCCTGAGGGGGGAGTTTCTTTGATGCTTCTTTGGTCACGGAAAAGATCAGATAGGTTGGACACAAAGCGGAAAATTGGATCTAAAATGGGTAAACCAATCAAAATTTGTTGTTTATTTTGGGTGGCAATACATTTTTAGCAACTATAAACCATGTGACCATTAAATCATAGTGAAATTCAGTAAATTTCATGTTGTAGTTTTGTCTCCCTGTGTTCAAATTCCGCTGGAGTCAATTATTAACTTGGCAAAACTACTCATACTACGCAAACAATCATAATACTAATTATTTTTCATATTCCCGTCCATATTAAATGGCTTTTCTTTCCGTGACCAAAATTGGTCGCACGAGTGGAAACTCCGCCCCGTCCAGGACGTCAGGTCCAGGCGATATCGCCGCAATAGTTGGACAAGAGTGCAAAGACTAAAAGAATTCACACAATTTAAAAATAAGGCTGACTTTACAAGAAACTCATTTGTATATGTACTGAACAAGGCAATTTTGTGTTAGGATATCGTGTAGTAGATAAGTGTTGATTCAAAGATTAGCGGAACTATGTGCAACAAATAAAATGTACATTTTTGAAGGACATATCTTTTTCTGTAATGAAGCAATCAGAAACGAAACGTTTTAAAAATGAGTTTTCATTCTTTGACTCAAAATTAAAATTTATGTGTATATCCGAAAGTGCACCGTTTAGCCTGTATTCTGCATTAAGTTACTTCTAAAAAATAATAATTTTGCCTATAATAATAAAACGCTTTGTTCGATTTGAATGAAATTTGGTATGACAATCCATATGAACATAGGTTATCTTTTAAGATGATATTTGTTATTATTTGATGAAATGTATGAAACTTTGGTGTCACGTCCATTATTAGCAAAGTCAATAAAGTAAAATTATTATTTTTCAGAAAAATACATTGAATAGTAAACAACAGGACACCTTGCGCGGCGACACAGACTGGCAGACATTAGAACTAATATTCCTGCAATTGTTTTGTAAATTGTCACACACGTTACCAAGATATTTGTGATTAATAAACAATATAATGAAAAATTACTTTAAAAATGAAAACTGCCTAGTCCGGGAATACAGGGTGATTCTTGACCTATACCCATAAATGTGAGGAATGATAGTTTGTGATAGGTAATAACATAATGAAAAAAAAAATTAGTAAAAGTTGTTTATTTACGGAGAAAACGAATAAAGTTTGAAATTATTTTAGTAGCAATAAACTAATAAAAAATTAATTAACTAGGGTGCTGTGCATTAGTGTCATAGCAATTGTTTTCAATCGTGTCTGTCATTATTTCGTAATCTTTCGTGTATTTGAGTTTTTCTTATGACGCATCATTTCTCTAACGCAGAATTTATGGATATGATATTAGCGTACGGAGAAGCAGAACAAAATTCAATAGCTGCAGTTCGCCTTTATGCACAAAGGTTTCCCCAAAGACATCATCCGGGACGAGACGTTTTTCTACGAGTGGTGCAGCGTGAACCGAGGCTCGAACAATTGCTATGATACTAATGCACAGCACCCTAGTTAATTAATTTTTTATTAGGTTATTGCTAGTAAAATAATTTCAAATTTTATTCGTTATCTCCGTAAATAAACAACTTTAACTAAAATTTTTTTTCATTATCTGTTATTACCTATCACAAACTATCATTCCTCACATTTATACGTATAGGTCGAGAATCACCCAGTATAAAAACGACCCCTCGTATATATATATATATACACATCGGGTTATGATAAGTGGGGTGTGACTATATTATTTAACATAAAATTAATAAAAACTACCTCAAAAAGATATGCATTTTGACCGATGTTTATTGTTGCACATATTTCCGATTTAGCTATATTATTGTTACTTTCTTATGTTTTTAAAGTTTTTTTAATAAAAATAAAGTATTTTATTTGCCACATAACAATTTCAATTATGAAACATAACTTATACTGTAAATAACTTTAACAATTACAAAAGTATATCATTTAGTTTTGGTGGCAAATAAAATAAGTACAAAAAAATACAAATATTCTGTTTGCCACGTGGTAATTAAAATCCTGAAATGAAAAGTTTATTGTACACTTCTGATGAATTAACAATTGTAAATATTTTTCCTTTATTTATTTTTAGTGGCAAGTGGAATGTTGTTGTTCCTTTGTTTGTTAAGAAGTGTTATAGTTTAAGCATCTTCACGTGTTCTATCTTGTTTGCTCCACATTTGGTGTAAGTAATGTAACTTGCTTGGATCAATGATTTCGTCCAGTTCCAGTTGATTTGGAGATTACAGTGTGTGGCTTTCAGCACGAAACAGACGTATGTCAAAGACTTTTAGTGCTACGACCTAATACATTTTCGAGTATGTGTTTAGATAAGATAGCAGATTAGGTCCAACTTATACATAATAAAAATACATTTGTCAATATATTACTACAACATATCATTGTTGCTTAAACAAGATTTTTATTCAACCAACATATTTCTTTTTTTAAATATTTATTTATATTATGAATTATGGGGTCCCGTAACCGCTTCAGTGAGTATCTGGATCACGACCGACGCCAAATATTTCGAATTTTAAGGCTGGGTCCGATGTTGCACTTTTATCACCCTAATATCTAAATCCTAAATTTATATGCCCCAAATCTAGTGATTATTTAGGATTTTAGGAATTAGATTTTCGGGTTTTGCAGGAGCACACTATGCCGTGAAGTTGACGCGCATTAATTAAACAAATCATGTTCGTTGCTATAATTTATACAAAACGTCAAATTTACTGTCAAAGAATAACTTCTTAGCTTCTATTTTATGAAATATAATATTAACATTTATTGTCAAGCATCAAATTGAATCGAAATGTATGTCATTTTTGTTGTTCTAAAGTGTTGCCATACAAACCAATGAATGTCATTAGTGTCCCACTCGGAGTTGTATTTATGTGAAGAAGACCTAAATCCTAAATACTAAATGCCAAAATGTGTCATCGGACACATCCTTAATGGCACAAAAGTGACTCCTGTGGTGCACTCCACGCCAGCAATGAGTACCCGTGAGATGATGCCTGGTAAACGCCTGCACGGTACAAATATGTCATCATCATTACCAATATCTGTGACACAGCAAATTGGCACACTTAGAAATGGGTAATATGCCTTGATGATATATTTATTTTATATATTATTCGCTTTTATTTCTTTTTCTACAGGGTGGTAGCAGTTAACGGTGGACATAGGACTTTAATAAGGGATTTTAGTTTTGTGAAATTTCCTCTTCTGTTAATTTAGACTTTCATCGTCCGTTATCTTCAACCGTGTATGAGTGGTCCATGAAAATATGATAAATGAACTAAATTAATTTAATGTTAAATATAAATTAATTTTCTCACAAGTTCTCAGTACTTTTGTCTTGTGCTCTGTTTGCACATTTTAATCTACCACTCCTACACTGTTAAAGATAGCAATCTGCGGGTAGAAAATTTAAAAACTACATAAAATTCTCTATTAGACTTGTTTAGCAACAATTTTTTCCGTCGAGTGTTGCGGGTTAACATACATGGTAGGCAATTTATTACGAACACGAATTACATAAGATCCAGGCGAAACTTCACAATTTGGACGCCGGATTCGTACTCCTGGGGGTCGAATTAAGGGGATGCCGTGTCTAACTCAATTTTTTTTTCCCCAATCGAAACTGAAAACCATGGACTAAAGCCTTGGGGTTTTTTTAGCAAAAAAAACTTTTTGACTCCGATTTGGTTCAAATTTGGTATACGTAAACCAGGGACAAAGGTCTAATGAATAGCGAAATCTGAGCCCATAGGGGTTGATATTAAGGGAGTTATTGAAGTATAGAGTGGATTTTTGGAAATGGAAAAACTATGGACTTAAGGGGAAAGTTTTATTAGGATTTTTTGTTACAAATTAAATTCTAAACAAGTTTTATTTGAAAAATTTTCTTTTCCGACTTTTCCTTTTCCAGATAATCTTTGAACGAATTTAAAATATTTTGTTGTACCTACAGCTGTGTTTATTTATATTTTCTTTCTGTTTACAGGGCTAAAGGTCTTCTAGGGTATACCCAGAATTTGGATGCGGTAAATATGATATAGGATATAAAGAATTGTACTTTTTTAATGTTAGAAAACTATAATAATATTTTAACGTCTATTAACTGTGTCTAATAATGTTTTTCTTTATGATTATAGGTACAACAAAGGGCCAAGGACCTCTAAAGGACATCCCAAGATATATTTATAAATATTATAAATAAAATGTATTGTATAATGAATTTATAGTAATATAATAATGTATATTATGAATTATATAATAAAAGGACAGAATATATCAAATTTTAAGTTTTTCTTTTAAATTCCTATTATATCCTTCTTTATTTATCCCTTTAAATAACGAAATAACCAGTAGAACACTTTTTGAAGGACACTTACGTAACAAAGGGCCTTAGGTAAAATTTGACCTCAAAATGATAATCAGCGAGTCCAAATTAGTCTAATACAATTTATCCGACTCTTCTAGCCCTATTAATAATGTAGTTACTAAAGGTCATCCCCTAAAATCTGAAAAGGGTAAATATATCATATACTAAAGAGTTTTAAACAATTCTGTTAACGCCAATGGAAAGAGCGGCTATAAATCTACCCGATATGCTATTTTCCAGCCCTTGATTCCTTTAAACAGACAAACTAGGGTAAAATAACCCTCCAAAAACTTTAGGGGCTGATATCTCGGAAACGGCTGGGATTTCAGCGATTTCCTTGAAATTTTGCGTTCCCCTCGGATACCCTTTGAGAAACAGGGTTTGTAGAACAACATATATAAGTTTCAAGGGCGTAGGGCCAAGGGTTTAGAAGTGGCCCATTTGACAGCTTTTTTGTTGCGTTGAAGATTAACAAATACATAATTAAAAATCGTCATTTTTAAAAAATTATAGAGCCCGTGTTTATAGTCCTTTTGTTACCAAATTTTGAGAATATACTCTTCTCAA
This sequence comes from Ophonus ardosiacus, assembly GCA_943142095.1. NCBI lineage: Eukaryota > Metazoa > Arthropoda > Insecta > Coleoptera > Carabidae > Ophonus > Ophonus ardosiacus. Next base: position 929,002 of record OW964838.1, on the reverse strand, counting down.
CTTCTACTATCCAAAAACCATAGTATGAACAACCCGCCTACACCTTAATTTGGGCTTGAAAATTAGAAAAAAATCATAAGTTCTGTATTTATCAAAATTAAATTTTTATATTAAGTCTATTATACGCAAATTGAGCCGTAGATTACAAAAATCGTATTTTTGAGTTCGTATGTCCACCCATTTTTGGGTAAATTCTTACTACCCAAAAGTGGGTGGAGATAAAAATCCAAACCTTCTATTTTTGAAATCTACGGGTTGAATTATGTACATAACCAAATTTTGGTTATAAAAGCTGTCTCTATAAGGGCGCTATGATTTTTTGAAATTTTCATATATCAGTCGCGAATTACGTAAGAACTAACCGTTACATCACAATTTGGATGCCGGATTCGTACTCCTGGGGGTCGAATTAAGGGGATGCCATGTCTAACTCAAATTTTTTTTCCCCAATCGAAACTTCAAACCATGGACTAAAGCCTTGCTGTTTTTTTGGCAAAAAAAACTTTTTGACTCCGATTTGATTCAAATTTGGTATACGTATACTAGGGACAAAGGTCTAACGACTAGCCAAATCTGAGCCCATAGGGGTTGATATTAAGGGAGTTATTGAAGGCTAAAGTGGGTTTTTGGAAACAGGAAAACTATGGACTTTAGAGAAAAGTTTTATTAGGACTTTTTGTTACAAATTAAATTATAAACAACTTTTATTTGAAAAATTTTCTTTTCCGACTTTTCTTTTTCCAGATAATCATCGAATAAATTTAAAATATTTTGTTGTACAACTGTGTTTACTTTATATTTTCTTTCTGTTTACAGGGCCAAAGGACTTCCAGGATATACCCAGAATTTGGATGTGGTAAATACGATATAGGATATAAAGAATTGTACTTTTTTTTAGTTAGAAAACTATATTGTATGTATCTATAGTACTATAACAATATATATTGTGAGTGTATTATGAATTATATAATAAAAGGACAGAATATATCAAAAATTAAGTTTTTATTTTAAATTCCTATAATATCTTTCTTTATTTATCCCTTTAAATACGAAATTACCAGTAGAACACTTTTTGAAGGACACTTACGTAACAAAGGGCCTTAGGGAAAATGTGACGTCAGATTCGTAATCAGCGCGTCCAAATTAGTCGAATAAAATTTATCCGACCCTTTTAGCATTATTAATAAGGAAGTTCGCTAACCTACACCCCTATAAATTTGAAGGGTAAATATATCATAAACTAAAGGGTTTTGAGCAATTCTGTGAACGTCAATCGAAAGAGGGGGTTGAAATCTACCCGATGCACTATTTTCCAACCCTTGATCTCTTTAAACAGGAAAATTAGGGTAAAGTAACCCTCCAAAAACTTTAGGGGCTGATATCTCGGAAACGGCTGAGATTTCAGCGATTTCCTTGAAATTTCGCGTTCCCCTCGGATACCCTTTGAGAAACAGGGGTCGTAGAACAACATATGTAAGTTTCAAGGGCGTAGGGCCAAGGGTTTAGAAGTTGCCGATTTGACAGATTTTTTATTCAGCAGAAGTTCATGAATGCTCTTGACGACATGTAAAAACTTCAAAAATTCACAGCGCCCTTATAGAAAAAGCTTTTACAACCAAAATTTGGGAAGTTCCATAACTCGACACGCAGATTTCAAAAATGGTTGTTTCAGATTTTTATCTCTACCCACTTTTGGGTACTAAAAAAGGATCCAAAAATGGGTGGACATACGAATTCGAAAATGCGATTTTTGGAATCTACGGCATAAGCTGCGTATAATAGACCATGAAATTTTAATTTTGATAAGGGCAGTAGCTATGATCTTTTCAAAACATTTTAAATATATTCAATGATTATCTGGAAAAAGAAAAGTCGGAACAGAAAATTTTTCAAATAAAAGTTGCTTAGAATTTAATTTGTAACAAAAAATCCTAATAAAACTTTTCTCTAAAGTCCATAGTTTTTTCATTTCCAAAAACCCACTTTAAAATTTAATAACTCCCTTAATATCAACCCCTATAGGCTCAGATTTGGCTAGTCGTTAGACCTTTGTCCCTAGTTTACGTATACCAAATTTGAATCAAATCGGAGTCAAAAAGTTTTTTTTGCCAAAAAAACGCCAAGGCTTTATAGTCCATGGTTTTAAGTTTCGATTGGGGAAAAAAAATTTGAGTTAGACATGGCATCCCCTTAATTCGACCCCCAGGATTACGAATCCGGCGTCCAAATTGTGATGTAACAGTTAGATCTTACGTAATTCGCGAATGATATGTAAAAATTTCAAAAAATCATAGCGCCCTTATAGAGACAGCTTTTACAACCAAAATTTGGTTATGTATATAATTGAACCCGTAGATTTCAAAAATACTAGGTTTGGATTTTTATCTTCACCCACTTTTGGGTAGTCAAAATTTACCCAAAAATGGGTGGACGTACGAACTTGAAAATACGATATTTGGAATCTACGGCTCAATCTGCATACGATAGACTTAATATAAAAATTTAATTTTGATAAATACAGAAGTTATGATTTTTTTTAAATTTCCACGCCCAAATTAAGGTGAAGGTGCGTTGTTCATACTATGGTTTTTGGATAGTACAGGTCAAGGAGAGTATATTCCCAAAATTTGGTGACAAAAGGAATATAAACACGGGCTCTATAATTTTTTTAAAATGACGATTTTTAATGATAATATTTGTTAATCTTCAGCGCAACAAAAAAAGCTGTCAAATGGGCCACTTCTAAACCCTTGGCCCTACGCCCTTGAAACTTATATATGTTGTTCTACGACCCCTGTTTCTCAAAGGGTATCCGAGGGGAACGCGAAATTTCAAGGAAATCGCTGAAATCCCAGCCGTTTCCGAGATATCAGCCCCTAAAGATTTTGGAGGGTTACTTTACCCTAGTTTGGCTGTTTAAAGAGATCAAGGGTTGAAAAATAGTGTATCGAGGAGTTTTCAACCCGCTCTTTCGAATGGCGTTAACAGAATTGCTTAAAACCCTTTACTTTAAGATATATTTACCCTTCAAATTTGTAGGGGTGTAGGTTAGCTAACTCCATTATTAATAGGGCTAGAAGATTCGGATAAATTTTATTAGACTAATTTGGACTCGCTGATTATCATTTTGAGGTCAAATTTTACCTAAGGCCCTTTGTTACGTAAGTGTCCTTCAAAAAGTGTTCTACTGGTTATTTCGTTATTTAAAGGGATAAATAAAGAAGGATATAATAGGAATTGAAAAGAAAAACTTAAATTTTGATATATTCTGTCCTTTTATTATATAATTCATAATATACATTATTATATTACTATAAATACAATATACAATACATTTTATTTATAATTTTTATAAATATATCTTGGGATGTCCTTTAGAGGTCCTTGGCCCTTTGTTGAACCTGTAATCATAAAGAAAAACATTATTAGACACAGTTAATAGACGTTAAAATATTATTATAGTTTTCTAACATTAAAAAAGTACAATTCTTTATATCCTATATCGTATTTACCACATCCAAATTCTGGGTATACCCTGGAAGACCTTTGGCCCTGTAAACAGAAAGAAAATATAAATAAACACAGCTGTAGGTACAACAAAATATTTTAAATTCGTTCAAAGATTATCTGGAAAAGGAAAAGTCGGAAAAGAAAATTTTTCAAATAAAACTTGTTTAGAATTTAATTTGTAACAAAAAATCCTAATAAAACTTTTCTCTAAAGTCCATAGTTTTCCCATTTCCAAAAATCCACTTTATACTTCAATAACTCCCTTAATATCAACCCCTATGGACTCAGATTTGGCTATTCGTTAGACCTTTGTTCCTAGTAGGCGTATACCAAATTTGAACCAAATCGGAGTCAAAAAGTTTTTTTAGCCAAAAAAACCCCAAGGCTTTAGTCCATGGTTTTAAGTTTCGATTGGGGAAATAAAATTTGAGTTAGACATGGCATCCCCTTAATTCGACCCCCAGGAGTACGAATCCGGCGTCCAAATTGTGAATTTTCGCCTGGATCTTATGTAATTCGTGTTCGTAATAAATTGCCTACCATGTATGTTAACCCGCAACACTCGACGGAAAAAATTGTTGCTAAACAAGTCTAATATAGAACTTTACATAGTTTTTAAATTTTCTACCCTCAGATTGCTATCTTTAACAGTGTAGGGGTGGTAGATTAAAATGTGCAAACAGAGCACAAGACAAAAGTACTGCGAACTTGTGAGAAAATTAATTTATATTTAACACTTTGTCATTTCCAAATCATTTAATAGGAAATTATTTTGCAGGGCCATATGTTAGAGAATTTCATTTAGATTCCAAATATTCAACCCGCATGTCGCCATATATAAACGTGTATGAGTAGTGTACAAAAGTATTATAGCGTTACAAAGCAAAAATCAAATATAAATAAATGTTTTTATTGTTCTATAATTTGTAAACCACTCAACGGAAAATATTGAAGTATGACATGTCTGATAGAGAATTTCATGTAGTTTCCAAATTTTCAATCCGCAGGTTGATATCTTTAACCGTGTAGGAGTGGTAGACAAAAATATGAAACATGGTCACATGACGACAAATTAATTAAATTTCATCAATGTGCAACTAGAAATTTCATGTAAATTGTTAAATTACAATCCGCAGGGTACTTTTTATAACAGTGTAGGAGTGGTCGACAAAAGTGTGAAAAGGCAGCAGGAAATAAAATAAGTATATTTTCTTAAACATCTGTATATATTTTATTTTGCAATTATACATAGGAATATCCGTGTGCAACAATTGAACTAATAAGTTTTATTACTTTTTAAATCAGTTATACTTAGTTTTATTTTATTAGTCAATAAGGAATTACACAAAAATAAAGATTCATTCTTTTATGTTGTTTTACTAATTTTTCTTTATAACTAAATTATGTTTTTAGTTTTTGCCTCAAAAAAATATTAAAAATGATATTAATTTCAGAGATTAATAAGAATGAATCTTTATTTTTTATTGCACAATATTTTCTAATATATCTTTTTCATTGCCTAACATTTAGTTTTAAAAATCAAAAAATAAATATAAACTTAAATCAAAAGTAAGAGCAGTAGTTTACTTTCAACAATTCACAAATAACTACTACTGTGTACATATAGTGTGAGATCTAAGTTAAGTTTAATACTGTAATACTGACATTGATTTTAAACTCTGACACTGCGAATTTAACACATAAATATAGACCTGTACTATTATTAATCTACTTTACACCTGACATGCACAATTAACATGAATATCTACAGAAAATGAATCAAACAGACCGATAGAAAAGCTGAGTTATTTCAATGAGAAATGCACTGAACTCTGTGTATAATTTGACAGTTACCAGACGTAAATCTTGCCACTAGAATTGTGAAGGAAATTAACAAACCCTTAGGATGAATCTGACTTCAGATTCGTGTTGTACGGGTCGAAATTAGTCTAATAAAACTTGCCCGGCCTTTCTACCTCTCATAGTTTTGGAGTAACTACTCTATAAAATTTTAGGGCCTGATTTTTCAGCTTTACCTTTTGGCTCGCTGAAAACCAGGAGTCGTAGAATAATATATCCAAATCTTAAGGGCCTAAGGCCAGGGGTTTCAAAACCGCTTATTTAAAATTTTACAGACTTTTGGCTTCAAAACGCAAGACTTTTAATTAAGTAAATGTAATTCCGTTACTAGTTTTTTTAAACTAATTTCCGCCCGTAGAACAAGAATCCGTAGTTAGATATTCCCAAAGAGATAATATAAAGAACAACGGGCTTAAAATCGCCCTTAGGGAATATGTGTCGGGATTCTACGGGTCGAATTTAGTATAATAAAACTTGTTCGACCCTTCTAACCCTAATAGTAAAAAGTGTTGTTTTGAATCGAAAAATCTGCCCAATTTTAATTAGGCGATTTTGAAACCCGTGGCCCTACGTCCTAGAGACTTGGATATGTTATTCTACACCCCCGGTTTTTCAGGGGATTAGAGGGACATGCAAAATTTCAAGGAAAACTCTAAAAATCTGCCGTGTCCGAGATATCAGCTACTAAAGTTTTACAGGGTATTTGGAACAAGTTTTATTAGACTAATTTCGATCCGTAGAACACGAATCCGAAGTCAGTTTCATCCTACAAGCTTAGTAAAAGGGCCAAAGGCTTAAAAGACACCCTTGGGGAAAAACTGTAATACACTAATTTAGTTAGTAACAGTTTATATACAGTTTTGCAAACTGTTGCCCCCATTTTAACTTACGGCAATTATTGTGGTGTCAATACAAAGACAAAAACTATTCCCCATTCGAAAATACCAAATAAGGGGAAATTATCCAATATTTAGTTATGTAAATGAACCTATTTTGACAGATAAAACGTCAAGCATTTTATCTTTTTGTTCAAATTTGGCATAGCTAGTGCTATTAATAGGAAAATGAATAAGTTTTATAATTAATTTATGGGCCTAAAATATAGGATAATTTTCACGTATTTGATATTTTCGGATAGGGATTTTTTTATCTTTGTATTTATACCACAACCATTGCCGGAAGTTAAATCGGGAGGCATGCAACATGCCCACCCAAACTGCCCTCGCAACCCCATTTGTGTGTGTGTGTGTGTGGTGTGTGTGTGTGTGTGTGTGTTTATCTATTTGATTCATTTTCTCATTTTTATTTGTTACCCTAATTGAACACATCATATTACAAATAATTGGACTACACAATAAGTTCACATCAGTTCTCAGTACTATACATATAAAGTACTGAATTGTTACTATTGAAATGGACTGGTTAGCAAGTTTTCAATACTCCTCAATGATTACTACAACATGTTTTTCACTCCAAATTACGGACACTCAAAGCTGGTGTAGAGAAAGAAGTTTAGTGAATAGTTTAGTGAAAAATATTGTTGAATAATCATGAAGGAATATACGAAATCAACTTACAATTATACTATACAGATATAAACAAAAAGAAAACTATAGGAACGCTGAATAAATTATCAAATTATAAATAAATTAATGAAAATATAGAATTTATAAATTGAAATTATTTACACAAACAAGAAAGCTAAAAAATAAAAATAGCAATAGTTAATACCATAAGTCAATACTTTATTTTAGAAAAGAAATAAATAATATAAAATAATTTCTATTACTATAAATTTTCAACTAAAATATACAATATATACATATAGTTTATAATATGAAATATAGCTAACAGACTTATAAAATTTATATATTAATTAGATATTAAAAAAAGAGGCGCGGACAGATAGTATAGAGTATATCTCTTTCAAGAGATATATCATCTATGTTCATCGTATAAATAAATAAATATAGACTTGGGTCCGAAACTAGGACGCATTGAAATCCTCGTCATCAGAGAGAAGCACTGCGTTCAGACTTGGAGGAAGAGACATGCCTACCACAACACAAAACAAAAATTACTAATGATTGAATACGATGATTGACTGGAAAATAATCCGACACGCAGTCAAGCGTCAACAATCTTCTTCATATTGTACCTACTGCATATACATTTTTAGAGCCCTGAAGAAATAAATAACTTTTGCTTGACTGCGTGTCTGATTATTTTCCACTCTTTCCACCAGTTTTTCATGAAAAGTCTATTAATTTGTCTCTGTTACACTCATGTCCTTTTCAAGTCACTTGAAAAGAAAAACTTCATCGTGTGAAGCACGCTTAACACGTTCACTGCCTATGACACATACGTTGTGTCATCTGGTATTTTGCGTGCTATGCCGATGACACAAAGTCTGTGCCATCATTATATACATTCTTCTATGCTTCGGTATCTCACAGGCATTAGGAACTTACAGTTGCGCTCTTATAGGCACCTCAGGTACACTTTATACAGGTCCTTAGTTGGTTTTGGGTTTTGGGCACTCTGAGTTCTACAATGGACAATCAATTGCCGGGACCATCGGTGCAAAAGAAAGTACGTTCTTGTCGTGACAAAAAGCTTATATTAGATGCAGAATTACAGAACAAAAAATTTGGAGAAGTATTAGAAAACCAAAAGCGATAATATAATCAATATGTCGAGAGTAAATTGCTAGGACTAAATGCTGACATGCTAGTGAAAGGAAAACCATGAGCTGGTACAAAAAACCAGGGTATCGAACCCGCCAAAAACTGGGTTCGGTTTAGGTTCAGGTTAATTTGTTTTTTGAAAGATGGGTACGGGTGCGGTTCTGGTTCAAGCATTAATAAAATTTGCGGTTTTGTTCGCGGTTCAGGTTCGACATAATGTAAAAGAGCCGGAATTTACGCAAAACGTAACAAGAAACGAACACAATTTTCACGAAAAGTCAGCCCAGACAGCAACGCAGACGCCTAAGACGTCGATTATCGGCTGTATTTACTTTTCGAACTAAGAATTAACCTGAACCGGAGTTGAACCCCGAACCTGAATTTTAATACTCGGTTCGGTTTCGACTCAGGGTCAATTAAAAATATATCCGAGGTTCGGTTCCCTAAAATGTTACGGTTTGGTTTTGGTTTTGATTCGGTTTAGGTTCGGGTTCGATGCCCTGCAAAAAACTCATAATACATCTCACATCACTAATTTCTAGAGTCCCATTACCAAAAATGTAATGACACAAGTATTCTGTCATATGGCATAGTAAAAATAATTGTGATATAGTTAGTTTCCACAACTAAGACCCGGCATAACAGGCAGTAACAGGGCAGATGATCGGCAGTGAACATGTTAAGAAGTCTATAATGAAAAGATCGAAAGATTCTTTTAAAAACATCCCCAAAAATAAATGCGAAAGAGCCCTTCAAATATCGGCAAACTGCGCTACCCCCACCACGATCTCCCCACTACCACCTCCTCATCCCCCCACTTCCCTTGCTTACCAGTGGTTATATTCGTCGAATTCCCGCATTCCCCTGCATGCCTAGTCTCTACGACGAATCCCGTAGCACAAGCATCTTGAAGCATATGACACCAGGAAGGGTAGGTCCTATGGTTGGACCCACAAAGGACCGTACTGGAATCCCTGGACCTGGGACATCGTTGGCCACACGTCACGCACCTTGGGGCACCTGACCAGGGCTCCGTGAGACATTGTTGGCGGTCGCGGCAACGGACCGTTGAACAAGTAGCGTGGGCTGCAAGAGGAAAATTGGTTAGTGATGAAAACACAAATTTAGTGGTTACTGAACATATGAGGTGTGGCAATTTGGTTTCCCTGTAAATTTTATATCATTGCAAGCTATGTCATATTAATTTGTCATCTTCCCTCCATCCACTGTTAAAATTTCAAGACCGTTCGGCAGTAGCCTTTGATTGAAGTTAACTACTTTCTAGTACTCCGCCGGAATTATGTTAGTGTCAATATGAAACAAAAAATCCGCTACAAAAATGTACAAATTGTTGAATGTTTATGGTGATGAGGGTGTATCTAGTTCTCAAGTTTTCGAGCAGTTTAGAAAATTTAAAGAAGGAAGAAAAGAGATCGGAGATGATTAGCGCCTCGGCCGTACACTAACATTGTTTTTTCGAAATGCGAGTGATTGTTCACATGGATTGGATGCCTGAGAGGCATTTCGTTAACCAAGCATATTACAAGAAGGTTTGTCCTTCATGCCCAGATCTTGAATTGTCTCTGCAAAGAGGCGTCAGTTACACCACATTGATGAGCTCCAACAAGAGCGAAACGAGACTGTGGTTACTAGATTGGCACGACTGGCATCTGAAAAATGACCGAGAGGTTGATTCAGATGCTGTAATTCTTGTGAAACATGGCAATTGTTACCTAATTCTTTATAATTATCTTATTTTTGAGTTTTAATTTTTTGTGTATGTATTTAAATTACCTCTTCATATTACTACGTAATTATTCTGTAATTGGGATGTACGTGTTTTGTTGAATAATAAATAAACAATTTTTTAAAAAATGTAATATGTTGTATGTTTTCAGACATTCATTCTGGCTTTGATCGTACGTACCTACTACATCCACCAGTTGAATTTACTGAAATAGTTATCACATTCCGCCACTTCAAAACTAAAGCCAAATTTGATAGTTTATCCAAGAATCACACGAGTTTGGATTACCTATTTTTTACCTGTTTTCGGATTACCGTGGATTCGAATTAAAAGGGGATATATATATATATATATATATATATATATATATATATATATATATATATATATTCGGGTGGAGTTTGGTGCCCGCTTCTCAAAAAGCACCCATAACCTAAAAATGAGTGGAGATATGTCTATAGCGATAACACCATGCGATTCTACGAGAAATTCTACATAAGCATACCAAGTTTAAATTTTTTTGATCAACTGATTCGACTTTGACTAAAGGAAATGGAAAAACCACTAAAAATGACCCAAGTCTAAAATATTCTCAAGGAACCTTATTTTTTTTGCTATTTTAGATATTAGATAATCTTTAATTAAAAATATATCCTAATTCCGAGTAGGCTATGAACACAGAAGCGTATATCCGATCATTATTCAATTCAAAAGGCGAGTTGTCAAAATTGATCGTTACATAACATTTTTGACAATATCTCGTGTCAAATTGACATTTAATTAAATACTTTAATGCCCGTATTCATAAACATTCGTAAAAATTTTAAACGGTTTGTTATAATATTTATCCAATAAAAACAGTCGACATTGAAAGAAAAATCAAAATTTTATTTGTCAAGTTTGATTCTATTTGTCAAAAATTATAACGAGCCGTTTTGGAACTTTACGAGTGTTTATGAATATGGGCATAAATGTCATACGTTTCTTTGTTAATAGCCTACTCCAAATTAGGATTTTTTTAACACACTGTTGTATTCAGGACGTGGAATTTACCTATTAGTGAAGTCGTTGGTATCTTTTACCCATTTCTGGGAGTGAGAGGGAGTATATTTTGGAAGATACACAAAATTGGAATTAAAAAGATGCCGAATTTTAAAACCGCAGATTGATATCTACTTTAGTTCTGGAAATATTTCGACTTGAACTTTTGGTGCATGTCCTCAGTTTTAAACACACTGGTGGTATGTGTTCTATTACTTAATAATACAGGTTATTTTTTCTAATTCTAAGCAGGGTAATACTAGAGCAACATATGGTTTCCTAGGCCTATGCTATTATTATTTAATAAGGTATAATAAAACAAGATGACCATGTGGTAAGCGAAGATTATCTATCACTAATACTTTTTTACAGTCTTTATCATCACAATTTACTTTATCTTGTAACATTATACAATACGTTAAGATCCCATAATAGATCACCGTTTACAGCATTCAAACCAATAGCAAGAAATATAGATAATTTTCGAAGTAAAACTGACAAAATTCTACTAGGAAATATTTGAGATATGTCATCATTATTATTCAGGTAACCTAATGCCTCTATGTAAAGATCTGAAGCATCTAAGCAACGTAGATAAACATAGGAACGACGTATTGTCGAGGTGTCAACGTCAAGTACAGTTCTTAGTTACCATGGAGACGTTTTGTTGATTTAGACACTTGAAGAGTTTGTCTTAGCACCATTGGTGTTTGCTCTCCACAAGTAGAGATCTTATAGATGGGAAAAATTGTAGCTGGACTTTTCCTTTCCTCATATCAAAGACGCCTTGGATCTTGGAGCACAGTTATATATATATATATATATATATATATATATATTTACATCCCACTACCATTGTGGCGTCCCCTGTGTAATTTTCTACATTCAAAGTGACGTCCTTGTGCATAAGACGTCCGTATACCGGACGTCATATGCACATGGCCTTATAAATTTTTTTCTGGTATCAGGGGGGCCTCTAGTATCGAATAGCAAAATTTGTTATGGACGTCAGAATGATAGCGGAATGGAAAATGTATATTTTTTGTAGTTCAAAAAAATTCCACTTGCGGCGCTAGTGTCGTCCGGCGTATATACAATGTATATACTGAAGTTTCATTCCAGCGACATTCTGAACTCCGTACACTTGGCAACAGTGGAACTTTGGATACTACATTAGCGCGCAACTCTTTTAATCGTATTTAAATCTACATTGTGCACTCCTGGTAGTATTTTAAATTAATATTTATGTAATCAAACCTTTTGTTTTGCACTTGTAAAATCCTCTGAGCAAATACAAAATCAATAAACTATGAAATCAAAATGTATGGTTTACAAATGTAATAAATTTAAAAAAGGTAATTATAAATACTCGTATCATAAAGCTGAATTATTAAGTACAAAGTCGAAAAAGAGAGTTTAGAAATAATTATTAAAAGAAAAAATGTTTAAAACATATTAATATGTACTACAAACGATTTATTAAATATAGATATTTTTTATTCTGGGTACTTCTTCCTATTTCTCCTCTACTTGAGGTGTTTCATTAAAGTGTTTTCTTTTAATTACAAAATATTTTTATACATTTTAGATAGTTTAAATACGTTAAAATATTTGCTTTTTATTTTTATTATAATGTAAATTGAAAAATTTTATTATATGCACTAGTGAGATATGTAGAAATATAAATGATCAAAAGTAATAACTTTTAAAAACACCGTATTTTTATTGCAATCTATATGCAAACATAGAAAGAAACACGGATAAATAATTTGTTTATGTGTAACAACTAAAGATTAATGAAACAAATTAATGTTTATGAAATACTCTCTCTGGAAATAAGCAGGACTGTTCGATGTAATAATAAATATTTCATAAATTTCATTTATTTGTTTTTACCTCCCGCTACCCTTGGTAAGGGAGTTATAGGGATATTGCTAAAAATCGCATGTTGAGATGTTGATAAATGACCACGTTCTAGGGTCACTAGAATCCGATTTTATCATTTTCACGATGATGTCTGTATGTGTGTGTATGGAGTTTGTCAACGCTCTAACTCAAATACTATCATTCAGAAAATTCTGAAGCGTGTTTTAACCCTATTCTAATATGAAAGAAACCATTAGATTTTGGTGTAAATCGGATAACCGGAAACGGCACTTTACTTGAAGCTCATAAAGGTTTTTCGTCAAAAAAATACCATTAAATGTCATTTTTTCGCATTTTATGCCATGAAAATTAAAGCTAATTGAATTTTCTACAAGTATACATTAATAATTTTTCTATGTATTTTACAGATAAATTTAAAAAATAATCTTTTTTATAAATCCCAATGCCTTTGTTTCAAAGATAAACAAAATTCCTTTGTTACACAGTTTATATTTCAAATGTGTCACTGCAAAAAAGAAATTAGGTATGAATTTAAATTAATAAAAATGAAATAGCGGGAGGTATTGTGTTGGCCACATCAGATTTTTTCATTTTATTTTCTCCGAAGGGGTTCAATAACTCTCAGGGGAGATTGATAATTTCAGAACAGTTCACAAGTTAAAGCTCTAAAATTATCTTTTGCTGTGATTTACAATATTTTATCAAATTTCCATAATTTCGACTATACTCTTATGTTAAATAAAAAAAAATTGATGTGGCCATCACATTACTTTCCCTCAGTTCTATACAAATGCCATACAAAAAGTTTCTAGCAAAAGATTCTACATTTTCAGTATTTCATTACATTGCATTCTGGCAGTTCCATGTATTTTGTACAAATACCACATAGAAAATTTCTATATTTCCAGTAAAATTATAACACAAACATATTATGTAATTTGCACTTGACACTGACTTATTATGTCAATTAGAATTTTCTTAATAATATGCCTATTATTGTAATTTCCGTAAAAATTCCAATTTATTGGAAAAATAGCCGAACCCAAACGACTGCTTTTCATATATTTTTACTATTTTATTAACATGTGAAAAATAATTTGTTCAACAAATAGCTATTTACTTAGAATAAGCGTATTAAAATCGGAATTGAATATTAATAATAAGCTTATTATTATAAATTTCATAAAAATTTGAATTTATAGCACAAATAGCCGAAGTGCATCCAAACTGTTGTTTTTCACATATTTTCACTCTTTTTTTTACAAATAATTTGTTTAACAAATAGAATAAAAATATTAAAATCGGAGATTAATAATCATATTAACCTTATTATTATATTTCTTCACTATTTTATTGATATGTAACAAATAATTTGTTTATCAAATAAAAATTTTATGACTATAATACAAAGGATGACGGCAAATTTTACTAAAAAAATTCTGATGTGGCCAGCACATGACCTTCCGCCAATTCCATGTTTAAAATAGCAATGAGCTTTAAGTAAAGTTTCACTTCCGATTGATCGTTTGTAAACAAAATCTACTTTGTTGTTCCAATAAATAGAAAAGTTTGTAATACGAAATTTTGGATTATATTTTATTATGTTTTTCCTGAAAAATCTGTTAGAGCTTCAAATTAAGTACTACATCCGGTTTATCATATATAGTCAAAATCTGATATGTTGTTTCAAATTATATAAGAGTATTAAATACCAACTTTTTGAAGTTTTGGATCATTAATATATTTTAAGGGAAAATTGTCACACACACATTATTGTCAAAATTATCACCAACTTCCTTATGCTCTAAAAGGCAATCTGTGTTTCGTAAATGTGTAGTTGCAAACTATTATTTGACACTTTGAAATCACGTTCTTATTGAGAGCTGTTTGATATATAATGCTGCAAACATCAAACTTAAATCGAATTATCCTGTATATCTAATATTTATGTATGATGGAAAATATATTATTTTTACAAACCTTAATTTCATTAGAATCATATTTAAACTACTAAATTTTTCTTAACACGGTTTCATTATTAATTTTAATGAAAACTGATTCGTGACAGTGACATTTGTTTAAATGTGTCAAATTTGTTATTAAAGTATTGTTTTTGTTTGACGCAGAGGCAAAGTGATGTACAAAAATAAATTATTTTATAATATAATATAAAGTTATTCCAAGTTATTTACTAAATGCTATTATCGTAGAATTGAAGATTGTGCCATTATATTCAATTTGTATTGGTAAAAGTTTTATATAATGAATTTTTTACAAGAAAAACTGTTAAAAGCTTATATAAATGATACTTCCGGTTATCCGATAAACACTGAAAACTAATGAGCTCTTCCCACATTGGTATAGAATGGATATACAAAATTTCAAATTGGTAGTATTTGAGTAATCGTGTCCACACACACACACACAGACACACACTCATACATACCTACAGACATCATTATAAAAATGTTAAAATCGGATTCTGGGGACATCAAAACGTGCTTATTCACTAAAATCTCTATATCCGATTTTTAGCACGATCCCTATACCTCCCTTACCTAGGGTAGCGGGAGGTAAAAATACTGCAGTTCATAATAAATTATTATTAAAAATAACTATCTGTACTTTTTAATTGTAAGATTTTGGGGTTATTTAAATAGTTCATTCTTCACTTATTTTCACATATTTACATTTACCGTCAGAGAAAATAGAATTGTTGTTCTTGTACACTAAGTGCAAGAACATTTCACATTTCTATCACATTTTGTACCATCGAGTTCGTTTACTGTAAATACATTATAAAGATTTTGTTATTGATTACTTGTATAACGGGTATCTACTTTATTTTTGTTATATGTATGAGAAATACAATGGTAAAATTTTAATTTGGAGAAATTTTTTTCCTAATAATTTTAGAACAAAAGTATTAAGTATTAAAAATGACATTTTAAATGACAAATTAACAGTTCCATTTTCAAATTGCTTACAGATTGCCAAAAGATATTACCATTATCAAACATTGTCGGAATCTATGATGTTTACAACAAAGTATGCATATTGTTCTGAAAGAGTGCTTTGGTTTCTATGCATCAGAATAATATATTTAATATTGGCAACGCTGCTGGACGTCACTGTAACGGTAGTATGAATAAAAATATACAAATTGGACGTCACAAGTACTGATTATGTCTGAAGTATATACTGTGGACGTCGGATTCACTCAGAATGGAGGAGCTCATAATGTCCGTCAAATGAAAGGAAACGTATATCGTTGTAAATCGACTTTATTGAAATTTGAACCGAAATTCATAATCAGGGGGAAAAATAAGTAGATATACTTTATAAAGTCGAAGCCTATCTCTATTCCTTTCGGTGGTTGCCACAATGTCCTAGCCATGAAAGGACGCAGCAATGATAGCGGGATGTAAATATATATATATATATATATATATATACGAGCCCAAAATCATAATAAATAAAATAAATGGTTAAAATTTCTACAAAATTCTTTCGGCTACTTAAAATTATTATTATAAAGTTCCAGTACGGAATTTATAGAAAATAGTTATGTTCTTGTTATAATTTTACACCAGTCCGGTACCAAGGCTTCAAAACCCATATTCCGCATTTTCTCCAAAATCTTCAAAATTTTCAAAAATCTAATTTTATGTGTCTAGATACTTCTCAATGCGCTGATTCCAAATTTTAAAACCGCAGGTTGATATCTCTTTTCATTCTCGAGATATTTACCTTTCAAATTTTACCCATTTTTGGGTCATAACCCTAAAATGGGTGGAGATACAACCCTGGCGACTTCACCATTCGATTCTACGGGCAAAATTACATAAGTATACAAATTTTCAATTTTTTTGAACACCGCATACAATCTCTAAATCAAAATAACTGAAAATGGCCGAAAATCGCAAAAATCTAAGGTGTACCCCTTGCCATTTTTTCAGATTTTGGCAATTTTCAGTTATTTTACTCTAGAAATTGTACACATTATTCAAAAAATTTGAAAATTTGTATACCCATGTAATTTTGCCCGTAGAATCGAATGGTGAAGTCGCCAGGGTTGTATCTCGACCCATTTTAGGGTTATGACCCAAAAATGGGTAAAATTTGAAATGTAAATATCTCGAGAATGAAAAGAGATATCGACCTGCGGTTTTAAAATTTGAAGTCAGCGCGTTGAGATGTACCTACATATATACAAATTGGATTTTTGAAAATTTTGAAGATTTTTGAGAAAATGCGGAATACGGGTTTTGATCAGACTGGAACCAAGACAAATCTTTGACAAAATAAATTCTGTTAATGGTGACATTATTACGATATTTTTCTGTTACGAAAAACTGTTTTCCCATGTTAAACGCCTATGGCCCGATATATATATTGTGTCTGAAGCAGAAGGAATTTCTGTTTCTTGTCGCTGTTCCACATGGAAGAAAATGCTCATATAGATAGCAATCTCCTTTCATTCTTTACATTTCCATTGGACACTCATGCATTAGATTTCTCTGTGTCAGAACAGAACATTGTCTAATTATCTTGTGATTTATGAACGGAGTTCGCCTTGTTTAGGGTCTACCTGCATATTAGAAAGTACCTACGCAATGTCTGATTGTTCCAGTCCATTTAGTTACAAGCGAACCCACGGCTACGCACTCAGATACAAAATAGACAAATATTTACGCCAATTACGAAAGAAAAACTACGCCTAGGTATTGAGAAGGAAATCATTTTGTTGGGGACTATTACTGAATTTGATGGCTTAGTTGATTACTGTACATGATCCGTTACTTTACATAAAAACTTTAGGGAAAGAGTGAAACTGCATTTCTTGATTCTTCCACTTTCATACAATACTTTAACCATCTCTCATAATGGATGAGATAATACAAATACGGTCATTAGCAACTTTAGAAGTTAATCTTATTGTCAAAAAACTAGAGAATAATTAAAAATCATTGACTATTTCTTTGTTTCCTTCAATTTTTCAGATTGGAACCTACCACCAGATAATAACCAGAAACGGTCAATTTGGAAGTCGCCTACGAGGTCAGGTAGGAAAATATGAATTCAACTGGGGTACCAAGTAAAACTCACTCTGTCATTGTGATCAAAAACAAACAATGGCTCACCAGATGAACTAATTTAAAAGGAGGGAGGAACACCAGCTGCTCTAAACTGTGCAATTTTCTGGATGAAAACAATTTAGCTAGGTCACTTCTTTGCCGGTTTTTGCGGACGGTTTTTCGTCTGGCATGAAGGAGAGAAATATTATTTTCTTTCTAAAAATTGTGTTATTTGTTTAATAACTCTACAGTGGTATAATTAACCGATTGATGATCTTCCCAAGCTGGTATCTCAATCCATGTTACAGTTCTAAAAAAATACCCATTTTTGGATAAAAAAGAAGCTATTCTTTGACAGTAAATTTGACGGTTTTCACAAATTATAGCAACGAACATGATTTGTTTAATTAGTGCGCGTCAACTTCAAGGCATAGTGTGCTCCTGCAAAACCCTAAAATCTAATTCCTAAAATCCTAAATAATCACTAGATTTAGGGCATATAAATTTAGAATTTAGATATTAGGGTGATAAAGGTGCAACATCGGACCCAACCTTGGCTTCTATTTCATAAAATATAATTTTAACATTTAATCTCAAGCATCAAATTAAATCGAATTGTATAATTAATTATTGATGTTCTAAAATGTTGCCATAAAAACCAATGGATGTCATTAGTGTACCATTCGGAGTTTTGTTTATATGAAGAAGACCTAAATCCTAAAATCTAAATGTCAAAATGTGACATCGGACACAGCCTAAGCTACTCTGAGGAAAAACAAACCTAGAGAATGTTTTACGATAGAGCTGTTCTTTCCTATATGAAATTCCAGTCAAACACATGTGCCACCTAATCTACGTGGTCGAATTCCTTCGAAATAGGGGCGTAATAGATCTTTTATCTGAGTTACTTGTTTAATATAAACACCAACTAAATATGTTTGTTCTGACAAAATCTTTGTGTTTTGGTGTATTTTCGTGATATTGGATATTGTGGGATCCATGCAGATCTTATGATATAACCTGATTGATAATATAAACCCCTTGCCATTTATTGTTCTTGAAATGCAATCATATCGTCAACATCAACATGATAAATTTGTTGTGACACAAACTTTTGTGTCTTGGTGTATTTTGGTGATAGTGGGACCCGTACAGATCTTGTGACATAACTTGGTTGGAAACACGGAACTGTTGGCGTGTATTGTACACAAATCAGCCTGGCGCGGCGGCTGTCCTTGGAGCGTCCTTGACGACGAGGTCGTTACCCAGCCGCAAGTCTGTCTGCCTGGCTCCGCCAGCTCGAAATTAACTAATGGCTCAGCATGTAGGTCACACACCAGCACTTTCTCCATAAACAAGGGATCACACCCAACGGGAGACTACGAATTTCGGGAGGAATCTTCGCAAGCAGGTTGTTTTGTTGATGATGCAGATACAGGGTGGGGCAGAATGACCTCCCTGATTTGAACGGTTAATTGTAAGAAAACGGTCCAAGATACATAAACAAGTTTTTTATTGTAAATAAAGTAATTTCTGGATATCAGCCACTAAAATTTATTCAGCCTTTCGACAAAGCGCATTTTCATCTTTGTGGCACAGTAAACAAACAAAATTTTCGTTACTGGTCATCTGAGAACCCTCGTGTACTGCATCAAAGACCTCTTTACAGCACCAAAGTAACAGTTTGGTGCGCTATGTCCTCTATACGCATTATTGGGCCTTATTTTTTGAATCCGAAGGATTAACTGCTCTGTTACCGTGTATTCGGCTCACTATTGTATGGAGAACTTTGTGCGCCCCAAAAAGGAAGAGTATGGCGAGAAACACGACACAGAAGCCTTCTGGTTTCAGCCACGGCCCATACTCTCACCGGGAAAATGATCCATGGCCCCCTCGCTCCTCCGATTTGAGCCCGTGTGACTTTTTTCTGTGGGGATATGTCAAAGCTGTAGCTTGAAGCTCTGAAGGAGGCGATTGAGGACGTCATCGCTGGAATTTCGCAAGATATACTGCGAAGAGTGGCCGAAAACTTCTTTGAAAGGCTCAATATGTGCATTGCTCGCAAAGGCCGCCACTTGCACGATATCATTTTCCAAATATCGTGAAAATAAGCCTTCAGTACCGTTTCCCAATTTTGGACACTGACATTTATATGGCAATTACAAACATTTTAATTTTTCAACTGGTTTCCATGTAGTTGTTTAAGCTGTGAGATTCATTACATATATTATTTTATATAATGTCAGATTAAGGAACTCATAGTTAAATTGGCCAATAGTCGTATCCACTTATAAACACACACACACACACACACACACACACACACACACACACACACACACACACACACAGAAAGAGAGAGAGAGATGATTGTAAAAATGTTAAAATCGGATTATAGGGACTTTAAAACGTGCTTATTCACAAAGATCTGCATGAATCCAATACCTCTCTTAGCGAGAGGTAAAAAGTGATTCGACGATTACTGCTAAGCGCAATATCTGAAGTTTTGCTATATTTTTATTTAATTTGCTAGGATACTGAGCTTTCAGTCATCGTCCACGTTTTTATTTGCCTCAGTTAATTGCACTTTATATTTTTTTAAAACCAAATACAGTGCAAAAATAAGTCCAATAGAAAACGAATATAATATGAACGGATCCTTGTAACTATGATTAAACTTCTTCTCAAAGAGAATTTCTTGCAAAAACCTTTAATGACTCGGTGAAAATCTTGACAAACTTTGCAGAAATCACCTAATTACACCTCTGATACGTTTAATTAAAGCCAGTTTTATGACTCGGCTTCCTTCAATAAAAGTAACGTTACAGAATCGCGGGAAAATCGTAAAATCCACTTAAAAATCTTGATCACTCGGTATTTTATATAGAGTAAATTAATGATGCAGTACTGCTGCACAGAGTTTAACTCAAAAATCAGTTGAGTTGTAATGTAAAATATTTCGGGTCTGTGTCTTCAAGTACCGTTGAAGTCTCCGAAGTTTAGAACATAATATATTCAGTATTCGTCATATAATATTTGTTTTACATGAAATATTGTCCAATATCTATATGCCGGGTGTGTTTTCTTTGAATTTCTGTACAGCCTTCTTGTTGCAAACAGAATGTTTTATCCACAGTTCAGTGAATGCAGCTACAAGGAAACTGCACAATAGTGCATTGTGAACCGTCGATGCTTTACGAGATCGCCTTTGGAGAATGTATAGTGTACCGCAGGTAAAAATAAAAGGTGGCTGGCTTTATGGTTTTAACATTATATGGGAAGTTACTAGCGGTCTTTTGTATCTTTTATGACTTTTCTGTCACTATTTCTTCCAAAATTCCCTCGAAACTAAACCCAATATATTTCTATTATATTTATTCTTTCCTAAAATCTGCCTGTTATATTATAAATAAATCAGGTGAGTATGAAATCCTATGTAGCTAATGTGACTACACATACACGGGTCAGACTGGGAGAAGTTTTTTCTTTAGGTTTATTAAGCATATGAGATCTTGGAAAAATAACAATTCAGACTCTAATCTAGCCATACATCTTCTTGAAAATAAAGACATTTCAATTAAAAACAAAAAATTTACACGTGGAAAAGAAAAGTTCTGAATTAAATTTCTTAGAAGCTTTTGAAATAGACAAAGCTATCAAATAACTAAAGAAAAAACCCCTTAACCTTAACAATAAATTTAAAAACTATATACGTATTTCAAGAACTAAGTTCTCATCATCAGTAGAAACTAGAAAGTAAAAACAGAGAAGTTAAGATTACTCAGCATGTAAACCATGCCAGAGGTTAAAACAACTCTGAGGAATAAGGGAGAGAACACGGGTTATATAGGGACATGAGTCATAGGTGAATGGATACCTAATTGGGTAACTAAGATTAAACAGATTAACTCATTTGGGATGGGACCTAGGTTCGCGTTCATCAATTTATCTTTAAATTTATGTATTATCAAACTCTCATGTGCGTCTAAATATAAATTATTATCAACTTGTTTCAATAATTTTATATTAGAATTGTCAATTTTATGATTATTAATAAACATATGTTGTGCTACGCTAAATTTATCAAGATTACCGCTTTTTAATTGATAGAAATGTTCTTTAAATAGGTATATAGTTTTTAAATTTATTGTTAAGGTTAAGGGGTTTTTTCTTTAGTTATAACTTTACCTTAAGACTCCATTTTAGTTTTATAAAGCTATCAAACATAATGAGAAACTTATGAATGACCAAACAGATGTTCTCCGCTCAGAAATTCTGGAAATATTACATAAAAAGAATTTTTGTTCTTCATATCATTTAATTTTCACGCCATAAAAGCTCAAAACGAAACAAATAAGTCACCGTTGTTTCCACATTCCACATTTTGACATTTTGGCGTGGTGCAACGGTTTAAGGTGGAACTTAGGAATAAGCAACGACTTAAGTGTTAAGTTGCTCTGGAGAAACTAGGCATTAGAATTTGTTGTGTGATTTGGATGGCCCGGTCTCCAAACTTGACTGCACACTAAGGTAAGCGCTTGAATTTTGCCGCATGATTTAAAGAAGTTCTCTCGTCAACCCTAGCCGCGTAGTTTCGCGATAGCCGCGCTACAAGTAGCAAAACGAATGATTTTATTTACGGTTTACGTTTTACGACTTGTTAATTATTTCCTGCAATGATTTTTAGCGCGATTTTACTACCTGTGGGGAATTTGGTTTTTGTTTTGTTTATGAAGGCAGCTTGTAGATTCCGCGAAACTCTGTCGAGTGCTGGTAAGGCCGAATTGCTCGGGTAACAGTGCCGGACGGTGGATATTTTTAGCTGTTGTTCCCCCACGCAAACGGTAGGAAATAAAGTACATGCTTTATGCCACAACGACAACACCTCGCGAGGAGGACACAGAGTTAGAGACACTCTCTTCCAAAAGACAACATCGATGGATTAGCACCACCTAACGACAATTTCACCTAAAACGCACAAAATTCGCACCCTGGTACGAATTACGAAAGTTGTCAACAACAATTGAAGGGTACAGGGGAAGAAAGCGGTTTGACACTAAAAATTTGAAATTAGGATTTTCATGCCATCTTGTAGGTAAATACCGAATATATTACGTGGAATATTTCCTTGGGCAAAAATACGGTAGGTCAGAAGTTATTACCAATGGAAAATTTGTCGTACAGAGGAAAAAGGCCGGTATGTCCATGCGGTACCAAGCAAAAAGGTGGATCTCATATATCAAGAAAATTGATCAGTACAGGGTAAAAAAGCGGTTTGTCAAAAAATGTAAAATTTGCAGGACACAGTTTTTAAGATTTTAAGATCGTGTCACTTTTTGGATAGTACCTTCAGCTATGCACAATTTTAATGCAAGATTCTTTACTGTTTTCTAAATGAGTACCACAAATTAGAAAACTTGTCTGGCATCCTATTTTGGTGAAAATTTTGACTTTTTATTTTGATGTCAAATTAAAAAACCGAAATTTCCACCAAAATAGGATGCCAGACAAGTATTCTAATTTGAGGTACTCATTTACAAAACAGTGAAGAATCCTGCATCAAAGTTGTGCATAGCTGAAGGCATTATCCAAAAAACGACACGATCTCAAAATCTTGAAAACTGTCTCCTGCAAAATTAACATTTTTTGACAAACCACCTTCTTCCCCTGTACCCTTCAATTGTTTGTTGTTTATCTATCAATCGAAGTGCGAAATTTAATTTTTGTATTGTTTGTTCCAAAAAAGCTCTCTCTATTCCACCTTCCATATTGCCACCATTAAAAGAGTTGTTTTTCCACAATCGACGCAAAATAAAATCAAAGTTTCCTACTTACGTTTGCATTTCCCCTTGTAGGCGACGGGCACCGCTTTTCCTTTTCTACAGGCAGCTTCTCTAAGATGACACGCACTGATGTACGTAAGTCCATCCGCCCCGCATACCGATCGAGAAGAGCTATCTATAGCTGTCACTGCAGAACACCGTCGGGAACAACGGACGCAGTGAGGCCGCAAATTTTGATCTACGACGCAATGTTTGCCACTACCGCAGCGAATTTTTTCACAAGAACCTGAAAAAAAGAAGACATTAAGACACAGAAGATGAGGGAAAAATCGCGGGTTATATCTCTTTCTGCGCAATAAAGCCCATAGGAAGAGGAAAATTTGGAGAATAAAATTCGAGATCGAGCCGTCCTTTTTAATTTGTCAACTTTATAAAACAACTAACACCACTAACATGCAAGTAAAATTGAGGGGTGTACCTAGGGTTACCAAACGTCTGGATATGTCCGGATTTTTAGGCTCTTGTTAAGAGTCCGCTCGGACTTTGAAATTGTCCGGACTTCTTATTTATTTACAAAAATAAAAAAAAACTTTATTGAAGAAAATGGAAAATTATGGTATCAATCTAAAATCTAATTAACTCTTCATATGCATGTAAAGAAGAGGAATACGAAAGAATGATAATTTTTAAAATTGTAATATTGGAGTTATCGTCGGAGAAAAATTTGTCACACACGGACACACACACACACACACACACACACACATACAGACAAAATCCACTTAAATTTCAAATGTCAAAAAATGGTATTTAAAAGCGTTTTTGCAAGAAAAACTGTCAAGAACTTCAAATAAGGGAACTTCCGGTTGACCAATTATAACCAAAATCAAAGCAACTCTTCATATGGATGTATAGAAGTGGAATACGAAAGAATCATAATTTTTAGAATAGTAGTATTGGAGTTATCGTCGGAGAAAAAATTGTCATACACGGGCGCGCGCACACACACATACACACAGTAATAGTTATTTACGTATAGAGGGCCGAAAGAAAGGGTTTACGCCTGCTTTTATTCGTCCAAAGGCGTAAACTTCTTTCGGCCTGAGGTACGTACAACGTTTTACGCACAACTGAAACCAAATGAAACGTAATTTTTAATTGCATGACTAAAAGCTTGTTGCTATGTAAAAAATATTAGATGGCCAGATAAACATTTCGGTGATGCGTTGTATTGGTAACCATTTGTTTTGTGTAAACAAATAATTAAAAATGTCAAGCATGGAGCTTCAACCTGAATATGATACTGAAATTTCTGAAAAAATTTTGCTAGAAGGTAATGAAGCTTTAGCGGATTTATGTCCTGGTAAGTCAAAGGACCGATATCAAAACGAATACGATGTGTTGCAAGCCTGGTTGACAGAAAAAAATGTGACAATGTTGAACGAAACTGTGTTGCTCGCATATTTCAATGAAAAGGTATGGCGATATATCAATATTACTCGCATATATATTTTTTACCGCCCGGCGGGCTTTTGCTTTACACTTTACCGCCCGCAGGGTGTAATCTTTCATTTTCCGCCATGGCAACTAAAATGTACACAAACAATTACAATACAGTTGTGCGTAAAATAGTATTTTAGGGACTCTAAAACTTGCTTATTCATTAATTTTTTGACCAAAGGCATTACCTTCCGTCACCTTTAGATGAAACTTTTTAACCAAGTTTAAAGTGAGGATGCAAAATAAAACGATGCAAGACGCAATCTCTGATAGTAAATAATTGAGGAATGCATCTGCGGTGGTGTTTATTGTATAAATATTTTGTTAAGTTTATAGCTCTACTATAATTAGGAATGTAACGTTGTGAAGTAAATTATGAGTATATCAACAAGCATAGAATCTACTGCACATACATATACAGATTCCTGAAATAAGTACCCAATATATACAAAACTTCACCTAGGAAAGATATGTTTCTAGTATTGTTGAATCTTAGTAGAAGTCTTAATTGGTGTTCGGCATCCGAGCAATGCAATGTTTATGAAGGTAACTACGCTGCATCGCGTGTCTATTTCGGTAAGGATCTACTAACTTCAGTTCCTCGTAAAAACGGGAAGAACAAAACACGTGCTTTATTAATAACATTTGCATACCAAACTCAACGCCTGCTTCACTGGCGCCATACGGCGCATTCCATTAGAGAAATCGGATGTCGAATTTATATTCGGCGACAGGCGAACAATTCTTCACTAAGATACAAATCACGACGCGCGCAGAACATTTGCCAATGCGTTTATTTCGAATTGTCCTCTGTGGTCATATTGTCTTTTTCTCAGTTCATCGTGTAAAATTAAGGGCATATTCCAAAAATAAAATATAATAACCAAAACCATGGTTTCGGTTACCAACTGGTTCTAGTCACGTGACTATTATTATTGAAACAATTCTGTTTCATTCGCGGGTGATTCGCGGAAACCCTAAAATTTTCTTTCAAAACATTACGTCTATCGTCTTTCATAATCCTAAATTATGGAGTGGAAAATTAAAATACGTACAATGAAAACCGTAGAAAATAGATGCAAACATCAAAGAGTCAATAAATAGTATCTAACCACACTAACCTATAAAATCTGACATCTTATGAAAAAGGACAGATGTTAACCGGCAAAACCAAAGAGTTGCGTTGGTGCGCTTCGGTTGCAACCATTTTAACCGGAACTATGTTTCATAAATGTACAATTTTTACCATTTGATATTTTTGGAATACTTTTGGTTAACCACGATTAAAATTTGATATTTTTGGAATATACCCCAAATCTGTTTAGTGATTTTGGCATAGAATATAATTATCTACGACTTTTATTTGAAACATTTTTGTCTTAAATTAATTGAGGACTTTTGTTCAAAGAAAAATTGTTTTCCAATATTAAACGAACATGGCCAGATTAACATTAAATCCTGTCCACAAATTTGTTCATAAAAATTTGGTTCATCGTAACAAATGATCTGTGTAAAGGACACTCCAATTTGGAATTTGATACTAAAGTTTTTCCCTTCCCGAAGACTTAGTTGCTTAGACTCTTCTTAGTAGTAGCTGGCGCCCTTTTTTTTAGTACCATGTCTCCATTCGAGTTGATTATTTTTGCACTTTTATCACCCTAATATCTAAATCCTAAATTTATATGCCCTAAATCTAGTGATTATTTAAGATTTTAGGAATTAAACTTTAGTGTTTGTAGGAGCACACTGTGCCTTGAAGTTGACATGCACTAAGTAAACAAATCATATTCGTTGCTATAATTTGTACAAAACATCAAATTTACTGTCAAAGAATAGATTCTTAGTTTCTATTTTATGAAATATAATATTAACATTTACTCTCAAGCATCAAATTGAATCGAATAGTATAATTCATTTTTGATGTTCTAAAGTGTTGCCATACAAATAAATGGATATCACTAGCGTGTCATTCGGAGTTGTATTTATGTGAAGAAGATCTAAATCCTAAATACTAGATACCAAAATGCGACATCGGACACAGCCTTAGTAACACTCACTTCAATAACTCGTCAAGGGTTTAAAATACTAGTGACCTCTTTGGGACGAGGAATTCAAAATATGTCTTTCAAATAATATGCAATATTAGTTACTTACTTTCACAATGGCCGTAATACGCCAACGTAAGCGTACTACTATTCCTTCTACACGCCCTCTTCCTTAGCCTACAGAGCGACCTATACGTCCTCTGGTCCGACCCACAAACAGGGCCCCTTTTCAGCGGAGGCTTCCTCCTACAATCGGGGGCACAAACACACCGTGGTCTCCCCCTTCTAACAGCACACCTCTGCCCAGGGCCACAGCGAACCCCCGAGCAAGAGACCCTACAGGCTACGCAAGGAACCCCACCGCCTAGGACGCGCCAGAAGAAGAGGGCCCCGCTGTCCATGTGCTCCGCGGACCAGGCAGTTGCAAGGGCGGAGCCCCCAGCAGCGCAGCACTCCTCCCGGGACATGTTGTCGGAAAGGAGCTCGGTGCAACGACCGTTTCGTACCATTGAGGACCAGCAGTTGCCACCTGGAAAAATAAAGGACTTATCAGCAACAGTTCCCTGACTTTCATAAGTTTGGTCTTAAAAAACTGTCTATGAGAGGGATGAAGTATGTAAGACAACCCGTGAGTAAGCCGACACAAAAAAAGATGCTAATCCTATAGAACTCAGTATATGGATTCACTCGTAAACTTATATAATAGTGGCTCTATTGTGGTCCTTAAAGGACCCGAAAATCAGTGGATCCTAGGTTCAGACCTATTCATAAATCAAATACTTAAAAAATGATTTAACAATTACAGACAGTGAACATATATCTATCACGAGTCTTGGAGGTTAAATTATTTTGTCTTTACTTCAGTTTTTCACTACTTAAAATATTATGTGAATAATATTTAAACATATATGTATATATGAGGTACTAAGGCACGGTACAAATAAGTCATCATCATTACCGATATCTGTGACAAAGCAGATTGGCACACCTAGAAATAAGTAATAAGCCGTGATGATATATATATATACAGAGTGTTCTGAAAATGGGTGAAAAGCTTCAGGTAGAACGATTCTTTAAGTAATTCTGAGTCGATAATCCTAATGCAAAAAAAT
This sequence comes from Ophonus ardosiacus, assembly GCA_943142095.1. Taxonomy (NCBI): domain Eukaryota; kingdom Metazoa; phylum Arthropoda; class Insecta; order Coleoptera; family Carabidae; genus Ophonus; species Ophonus ardosiacus. Next base: position 900,752 of record OW964838.1, on the reverse strand, counting down.
TGTACGGCCCTTCGTAAAGCCACACGAGCTACTTAAAAGAAATGTAAATTTGGCAACACCGAATCAAACTGTGCTTGATATTCTTCTTTTGCCAAGTTTGCATTCCCGTTGCAAAATCCATATACCATAAATATATCAGCGTATTCGTTCAAGGTATATATCAAATTATCCAATGTTTAATTCACCAAACAAAAATAAATAAATTATAAAATCAAACATCAACTGATAAACGTCAAAATTTGACAAATTATTTATAATTTCTGTTTCAAACAAAAAACTGTTTTATACATGGTTGTCGTACTTATTAAATTAAAAAAATTCTACTTTAGAAGAGTTAAAGGTTTGATATCAAACGTTTAGCTACGTACATCAAATTTTACACAATTCTTCTAGAATGTAAAGAGCAATATTACGTAAAAGATTTTTTAAAAATCGCTTAGTTCTAGTTGCACATTTACAAGTTTGATGGCTTCGTGTGCCTTTACGAAGGGCCGTACAAATTTTTTGCATTAGGATTATCGACTAAGAATTAATCAAAGAATCGTTCTACCTGAAGCTTTTCACCCATTTTCAGAACCCCCTATATATATAATATAAAAATAAGGTAGACAATAATGCCGGTAATTAAAAATTATTTTTGTATTGCTATTATATTAAATATTATATTATCTAGTACACATGTAAGGTGATAAACCTAACAATACTATACTATTTATTTTTAGGCACTAACAAGAGGAGCTAATACTTATAGAGGAAAATATCAAGGAAGGTAGTGAAATTTTTTACTAGTGACAATCGTTTAATTTAATATAAAAAACGTACAGTCCCTGTGCCAATTTTATTACAAAAAAAGTCTACTGAAGCAGCACTATGTGGTAAATATGATATATAGAATTAAGAACAAGATACATGATCGTTCCATATCTAAAATTTGATACGAATGTATTCATGTTCGACAATATATCATCCACAAAGAACAAGATTGTATCACGCGAATACAAAGTTTTTATAGCGGCATAAGTCAAAATTCTTCAATGATTTACGGTTAAGATGCCTATAAAGTCAATACCCACTCAAACAATTAAAAAACCATGGCGCCAATTTTTTAGTCTTTCCGCATATTTTCAACATTAACAAGCGTTAAATTTCATCACACTGTAAAAGTCATACAAAGGATATGACTTGAAAAACCGCCTTAATAAAATTACAAGACGCAAAACAGTAAAACTCTTAAGACAATAGAAAAATAATTATATTGTCTATCGTACGTGGATTGAAACTATGAAAGATTTAAAGCATGTCCCGACAACAGGCAGCATTAAAATGTAAGTAAAGAAAAAGCCGAAATGTTTGACCACTACCGTACTGCTATCTTCAGTTAGGTACCGACACCCAATCCGGCTCGAAAGCCAATTGAGATGAAGAAGAAATAATTCATCTTGGACGGGATTTGCAGATAAACCAAAATAAGAAGTCTTATTTTGAAGTTTGTCCATACGCAATATAAAAGTATGAATAAATTGAGGACTGAAATTACAGGAACTTGAAGACATCTTTAAGAGACTTCAGCTTGAGATCCTCGTCAATAAAATGCAAGTAAACTGCGAGAAATGCTCTGGTCGTGTGTATGAAAGAATCGAGTCGCAAAACAAATGGGAAGTTTTTTTCCGGAGATAATTAAAACTAGTCTGCGCTATCACCGTCATCATTCGATTAAAGCGCCAATAGTAGCGGTGGCGACAGCGCGCACTAAGCAAACACCAGACGAACATTTGCATTTATATAGTGCCGCGTGAAAAAACTGTCGCACTCTGGATTGCGAATTAACGGAATAATTGTGTTGTAGGAGCACTGCACTACGCAAAAAACTACCCTTATAAATTCAATTTTAACGCCAACTTACACCGGCACTGACTTTAGCCACTCGAATGCCGCTTTTTGCAAAGCTTTTTCTACATGTTTGTTTCATTATTCATGAAGTTTTATAACTTCAAATGGGCTAAATTACCCCAAGAGATCATAATAACTTTCAGGAGAGATCTCTCACTTTTTATTTGCCACCACTAGTTTACACCTTTATTAAAAATGGACTCCGTTGTGTCTGTACAGTGGTGGACAGAAAAAAATAGGTCGAAAAATCAAGTAAACTTTTCCATAAGATGCCCGGTTTCTCCAGAACAACTTAATCCATACCACAATCGAAAAATTTCCTATATTATTCAGAGTTATTCCTGTATCAAAATATTTATCTGATTATATTTATTAATCGCCTGTTCTTTCACTGTTTATTATTCTTTGATAGTCCTTCGTTGGTCTTCCGCTATTCGAAGAATCATAACACATACCTACTATCAACAAAATACTAATCACTTTTGGTCGATAAGAATTATTACAATTCAGCACATATCTGTCTTAAATGTTATACGTTTCATTTCGACATATCTTATAAATTCTTTGCAGAATACTATTATATTTGAAAAGGAAACTAATTATGAATGTTTTCTAAACAGTAGCTGATTATAATAAAAACTAGAAATGTGTCTAAGTAGACCAAGACCATCAGTATAAAACACAATTTTTTATTGTTTTTTTGTGTGGTGTACCAGACGATACAAAAAACTCGAAGCAGGAAAATAACAATTTCTGTTTGTCCTCCATCATTAAGTTTTTTTTTCAGAAAAAACTATCAGTCATAACAAAATTACCCACGGGTTACATCACTGAAAAATTCTTTAGTTTTAGTCACCTGTGACTTTTACCATCTTCATTTTGCTTACTAAAATTTTAGCCATCTTTCAAGTACTCGACTACACTATTTTATAAGCTTTCATAGAATAGAATAGAATAGTTTATTTGTCTATTATGTGGTACAAGACATTGTCAAATTGAAAGTACTAAGACATAAATTCATAAATATTATAATAACAGTGTTGAACAAGATGTGAGTGTAGTGCCCTTTTGAAATGAATTACATCAGTAATTTCTCTAATATACAGAGGTAAAGCATTATAAATTTTTAAAGCCCTATAATAGGGACCCTTCGCAAATAGACTTGATTTGTGTACAGGAATACTTATTAGGTTTTCTTGTCAAGTGGTCATTTTTGAGTACACATTTTTATTTAATAGAAAAAATGATAGGTTTTTCTTCACAAATAACGCTATTTCATAAATATATAAAGATGGTATAGACATCAGACCCAGCTCAATAAAAATCGGTCTACAGTGGATTCTTAGCGAGACACCTTTTATGCATCTAATAATACGTTTTTGTATAATGAATATTTTATGAGCATGAGTACTAGCCCCCAAAATATAATAGAGTATTTAATTCTGTTTTCAACATGTGCAAAATAATATGTTTTCAAAATGTCAATACTAACACTATTTCTCAATTTATACACAGCATAAAAAATCCTGGATAGAGTGGCATGTAGGGACTCAATTTCAGGTAGCCAGTTCAAGTATCTATCTATTATTAAACCTAAAAACTTGGTGTTTAATGAGGTAGGTATAGATTTCCCTCCTACTTTTATTAGTGGGTTGATATGAGAAGTGAGCTTCGAGTTAAAAATAATAAGGTTAGTTTTGTTGGAATTTAACATTAAATCGTTATTTTGACACCAGTTTGACATTGAATTAATAGCATCAGTTGCTGCCACAGAGAACTGTTCTATAGTGTCTGTACTTATTAAGCATGATGTGTCGTCAGCAAATTGACATAAAAGATCACATTTAGTAAAATAGTGAAGATCATTCACATAAATTAAGAATAATATTGGCATGATAGTAAAACTTCACGTCCAATAGTGTATTTAATAACCATATTATAATACCTAATGACCCAATGGATTTTTGTTAAGAAACTCAGGAGGATATTATATTATTGTCCGTAATATGTAAAACAAATTTATTTTTCAACATAATCTCCGTGTACTTCAAGAAACTTATTTCACCTGTTCTAACATGGTAACACTTTTTAAAAAAAAAAAACTTGGAGTCTTTATCGCAGATGAAGTTCTGAACTGCTGGCATAACAGCTTCATCAGTTTTAAAATTTCTTCCTCATATACTTTCCTTTAACTTGGGAAATAAATAAAAATTATATATGCGTTAGATCAGATGAATACGGTAAACATAACATCAGTCTGAAACCGAAACTAGACTTTTATGTACTTGAGCGTGGTCCTGGTCTAAGCGAAAATTTTCCTTTTCTCTTTTCTGTAATGTAACCACGAATTTTAGCTATTAATGCTGCGTAATACTGACCAGTGATTGTGTGGCCACATTGCAAATAATCAATCATTAAAATTCCCTCAGCATCTCAAAATGCAGTGGCCATAATCTAACCGGACCCCAAATGTGCGAGGTGGAAAAGATCCTCAATAACACCATTCAATACTTTGAATTTTAGACTCGTGAACGAAGTGGTATATCCAGCGAGCCAAAAAGCTGTTTGGATTTTGATTAAACAACGCCAAACTGGCTTCTGAAGAGGTACCTCTCTCTCGCATTTGTTCGGGCGCCAACTTCCGGGGTACCCATCTTGCTGATATCTTATAAAGCCTTGTAAATTATTAACACTAGAATAATCAAATTTGGTACTTCATTTAACAGATAAACAATAAACAATTGCTGTTATAAAGAAGCCTACTATGTTACGGACAACCTTGTAGGGTTCAAATCATCGAGTTGGCACATTAGTTTAGAAGCATTTCGGTATAGTAAAACATAACTTCCAAGTAAGTATTGAGTCCATAATAACCCGATAAAGATCTCTAGCTAGCTATACTTTGGGTCAATCACCACCTAGAGTTTTCCTACCTAGGTCATTAAGGACCTGGCTATAGAGTATCTCTCTCCCAGTAATGTTACCAAGTCTATCCGAACCTTGTATCATGTTATTGACTCAGTCAACCACGTGCTCTTCTCTTATGTTTTGGCGCGAAGCTGTATGAATGAATCTGGTTGCTATAGCAACACGCACTGACCTTGAGACGCTGTGAGTACTACAGACGCCTGTAACCCCGATGAAGTCTAGAGGAAATCAACAAGACAAATGTTTTACTATTTCCTTTTCCAGTTGGTTTATACTAAAACGGAATGGGTTGAATACTAAAGGATAGAGTGCAAAAAATATTGAAAAGATTGTTTCTAAAAATTGTCTTGAGTTTGTGGTTTTAGGATTCCCATACTCGTTTAGCACTCAATTGGCCAATTTCACCACCGATTCCTAAACCGTTGCTTTTGCCTAGCTAGAATTTCCTAAATTTAAGAACTGCCTAAACTGATTCTTATCCATTTTGGATTTCACCAAACAAAGCAATGTCCAGCTAGAAATTACTTACGTATGCATCGGATTATTAATTATTTTTGTGATATATTTGCACACTGGAAATAAATTAATAATTTTTATAATTTATGACATTTGTCAATTGTATTGATTGTATTTGTCAACATTTATATGCCCTAAATCTAGTAATTAGTTAAGATTTTAGGAATTAGATTTTAGGGTTTTGCACGAGCACACTATGCTTTGAAGTTGACGCGCACTAATTAAACAAATCATATTCGTTGCTATAATTTGTACAAAACGTCAAATTTACAATCAAAGAATAGCTTCTTAGCTTCTATTTTATGAAATATAATATTAACATTTACTCTCAAGCATCAAATTAAATCGAAATGTATAATTCATTTTTGTTGTTCTAAAGTGTTGCCATACAAACCAATGGATGTCATTAGTGTGTCATTCGGAGTTGTATCTATGTGAAAAAGATCTAAATCCTAAATAGTAAATGCCAAAATGCGACATCGAACACACCCTAAGTTCTTCAAGAATGCCCTTGAGGAGTTATCGAAAATAATTGCCATAAAACATCATCAAAAGATCAAAACACTTATGATGTAACATGCAAGAGATTTTTTCTGATCTAGTGGGCGCGAAAATAAAATAAAAAACTAACGACAATATAATCTAACGCTGAGAGTGTTGCTACCGTCTTATTTTCTGTCTTCCTGTTTGCCTTCTCTTTTTTTTGTTGACGATCTTTTTTGTTTCACGCTAGTAATCTTCCGGATTGAAAAAATCTTTCAGCAATCAAAATCACAGTTGATATATTTATTTATTTACTACAAAATGCTGTGACGTATAATTCCAATTTAAATTGAAATATGGGTATTAAAGTACTGGTAATTTATTTTATCTTGGCAATGTCACATGCGTATTGCATATTTTGCAACTGTGTACTGCTGAACTGAAAATAATCTAGCATATCTATTTAAGCGTGAAAACAAGTTATTTTGTTTTGGCTACTCTTGTTAAATGGTTTACTAATTCAGAATTGGTCAAGTTGTTTTTAATCATTGTTGACAAATAACAACGTATATTTAGACTGTTGATACATTGTATATTTTTAGAGGAATTTCTTTCGTAGCTGCTTGCCTTTATTGTTATTTTTGAGGTGCACTCTCTATGCCACTAAAAATGTGTGCAATTCAATTTTTTACACTAAACTAAGATCATGTCATGGTAGTAACAATATATATATATATATATATATATATATATATATATATATATATATATATACTGTTCTGGTGGACTCCCCTATAAAAAAACTTAACAAAACAGACACCGACAAATTGGAAATATTTCTTCTGTTCAAATATACTGTTTGGCTAGAAAAAATTGTTTGTCTATGGCTACAAACTATTTAATGTAAATGCAAATATGTCAGAAAAAAATCTTTGAACAGTTAAAAAACAGTCTTAATAACATGCTTCAGGACACGATTATTGGCTCATATGTTATTGGAGTAGTATTTTTCAAAACCTAAATCATGTCTCACAATATTCGGAAGTCAATAAATACAAATTTTAAATGTATTTATCATTTGATAATGAATGGAGCCATAGGTAAATAATTAATAGAAATATTTTTGTCTTCCTACGTTGTACAAGACAAAAAATTACTTGTTCTAATCTAGAATGTTGAAGGAAGTTTGACAGACATTTAAAATTCCAATAATCATAAAAATGTAAGCAATAAAACTTATCAAAGTGCATAATGGCTTTAAGTGGAGTTATAGAACATTGAAATAAAGCATAGAAAATTAAGTAATAAATAACAATTTATGCATTTCCGCCTACAGGTTGTTTTAACTACCTATAAACCAGACGTTCGACCTACATTAAGAAATTGTGAAATTATACGAAAATAAATATATCATCTCATAGAAAACGTTTCGAAACTTCGTCTGTAGATTCGGCTATTAAAATACCAGACACTAAATTATACTCGTTTAGGAAATAGTTCTTTTGACCCAGACAGTGAAACACTCACACACACACATATATATATATATATATATATATATATATATATATATATAATTAAAAAGCGGGCCATAGGCGTTTAACATGGAAAATCACTATTTTCTTGCGCAAAACTTCCTATTTAATGTTAGATAAAAATAAATGTTGCATTTTAAACGATATACATTTCTTTGTGTAATTTTATTTAAATTCCATGGCTTACATTACAAATAATCAATATTTATAAAACTTCAAAATGGATTTTCATGTTTTTCCAATATGTGATTTTTTTGTCTTAAATTGCGCAAGGAAAAGATGATTTGTCGGTGTCTGTTTTGTTGTTTTTTTTTATATATATATTTGTTGAAAGAAATGTAAGAATGAATCTTCGTTGTCAATAAAAAATGGAGTAAATTTAAAAACGTATGTTCCCATCCCGTGTTGTTGATTTAGAACATGGGTTTATTATTACAATTCTGACATAACAGCAGAGTTAACAATGTTTTCGAATTCCGTTCAAACACAATAAACAAATCTACAAACGAATAACATAAGAATCCAAGAATGTTGTGACGTCATTCGTTCTTGATCATAGCAGCTCTTAAATATGTCACAGTACCATCCAAAACTCTTCGTTAAATATGTGTGGAATTTCTCAAGATATTTATTAGTTTCTTTCGAAGTGTTTTGAATTTTTTCCAAACTTTAAAGCGGAAGTACAACACATTTTTACATGTGTTAATTATAGAAACATCCTGGCGCCAATCCACAGATTTGTAATGCACTTTGGTCAATAATATCATCAAATATTTCGGTAATGATGATATATTCTTACTAATATTTACCCAAGTTTTATAGTATCATCACGGCTTATTATCCATTTCTTGTGGCTAAATCTTTAGCCAGTTGATATTACTCGGATAACAGCGAAAAACCGGTTATTTAGCATCAAGCAAACGGTTAACCGATTGACCGATTAATACTAAATAAAATACCAATATTTACCCAAATACTACTGGCATTATTGTTACGACATACTACCCATTTTTGGGATCTCGTGGCTAAATCGTTGATCAGTAAATATTACCCGGTTAACCACTAAAAACCGGTTATTCAACTACAAGTAATCGGTTAATCGGCTAATGATAAATATATCTTATTCAGGCAAATGTATTTTGCATTAATTGTATTAATTGTAAACCATAGTAACCGGTTAATAGAATAATTGATTAACCGAGTATTTTTTAAAGCAGATATTATTACTTATTTCTTTTATTTTACAGTGTGTTCCAAAAAAGATCTTACCTCGAAGTAGGCTATGAGCAAAAAACGTACGTCAATTTGAAAGTATTTAATGTCAATTTGACACAATATATTGTCAAAAGTACGAAAACAATAATATTTCTTGAGCGCAAAATTTGTAAACAATTCTTTTTTCCTAAGGTTATCGCTCAATTGCTGCTGTAGACAAGTGTTTCGCTCTTATTAGAGCTCATCAGTACAGCATAGCTAGTTAATAGTGAACATTAATTTATTGTCAAAAATGTTATCTAAAGAAATCAAAGATTTCTTCTTGAATCCTTATTTTAGAAATAAAAATGAATTAGAAAACTGTGAATGATAATATTCTGCATTCTATTATCTTTTTTCCTTAAAATTATATTTCACGATCAATTTTGACTTGACTTTTGAGTTTAATTATCACATATACGTTTCTATGTGGTCGTAGTCTACTCCGATTTTTTTTTTCTGAACATACTGTATTATTTTATTAAGTATAACATTATTATTTATGAATACTTTTTAAAGAGTATGATACTGATAGTATTCTTGTACTTCTTTAAGTTAGAGTTGTTGACAAAATTTTGACACATCTAAAAAAGATCTATGATGGATGATAATTTGTGAAGTGGCATTAGTTTATTTTTTAGTTAACACATCTAACTTTAGCCCATGGTTTGTTTTTATTATTTTAACCCACTTTTTGTCTCAATGTCCCTGCAAATGTTTTGAAAACACAAAAATTTAATATTTAACCAACTCCAAATTGAATCAGCATAGCTTTTATATATCACTGTGTCTAATACAATTTTAAGAGTTTGTAATAATTGAATATTCACCATTAGCTGAAGATGGGTTTGCCTTAAGCCCAAAATGTCCGTAATTAAAGAGTTTAACAACCATTTAAGCCTTTCATTTCATCTTTAAAATCTGGTTACAATGTTGTTCAAAGCAAGCAAAATAATCTTCCTGTAAAGTTTTTAGTACAAACATTATATTTCTTCTAGTTTAAAGACAACGTAACAAATCTTGGCAAAATGTGTAATTATTTATAAATAATGAATTCCGATGTATGTGTCGTATTTGCGCATGGAACTAATTGTAAACGCAGTTTACCAAAGTAAAACAGATGTTACAGTGCATAGTAACACAGTAACTTCTGTGCACCGACGTACAGAGTTATTTCTGTGTACAAGTCAATTTATTCATCTATTTGTAAAGACTGGAACATTGCCCAATCGGAATATTGACCTACGATGTTTCCCGTAAAAATTCGTAGAGATTTGGACTATGTTGTTATTGTTACCTAATTTTGTTATGAGTTAAGAAAAATAACAACGGATTAGCTAAGTCCATATTTACGAAAAATAAATATAACCTTAACTATTCTTTCGAATAGAATACTTAAGTCATGTTTTAAGCAATCATTTCTGAAAACCACCCAATTTTGAATAATATTTTATAAAAGAAATTAGGTTTGAAAAATTACGCATTGTTATAATTTTTAAAAAATCTGTTGTGACCAGTACAAGACCTCTCGCCATTTCCATTTTATGTTATATAATTATTGTATTGCACTTCGCTATCGAACCGTCGTTTTGTAACAAAAAAATTACAGAACTTTACCCAAATATTGTTTTTTATTGTATTTAGCATGTCTTCTGCACACATACAATTCTAATTATATCTATTTTTTATTGTATGAGTAAGTTGCTAAATGTCAGAGATTCTTCCAATGCATTAACAAGATTTTGGCGGTATTTCTAATGGGTATATGCATTTTACCTATAATTTTAAATATTTAATTAATAAAACCATAAAAAGATTAAATGTAATTAAAACTTTGTTGTTTATGTTATAAACATTTGAATTTTTTTCTGAAAAAAAAATTATTTTATGTTATCGGCGTGGACATCAAAAAGTTACGGTCTAATCAATGTTGGGACACCGAAGTTTCATGCACTAGTGGTTCACTAATAATAACAAGTATCACCTTAAAAGATGACATAACCATATGAACTGTCATACCAAATTTCATCCAAATCGTATAAAGCGTTCTGCTATTATAAGCAAAATTAATTTTTTTTTAAGAATTCTGGCTAAATGGTACACTTTCCGGTAGAAGCAAGTTTAGTTAGATCGTCTTATTTTAGCCTCAGGAATCTGTGGTTAAGCCATGTCCCCTATTTGAGAGACACCTGTATATATATGTGTGTGTGTGTGTGTGTGTGTGATTTGGAAATCATTTTCTAGTAACGTTTCTTAAAATCTGAAACTTCCTCTCTTCTAAGAAACTTAAAAGCCATTGAACCCCGATGACGTTATTATTTGGGAACGTCAAACAATGCGTCTCCAATGGAATTTTTGAGAAAATTGTCATCACCTTACACATAGAAAATCTGTTTGATCCAAGATGAATACGAACATATTCGTAGTGACAACTATTGAATATCTGTTGTTGAAAAATGTTAGTTTTTCATTTCAGCACAATTACACTTATCCTTCAGAAATGTGTCAGACATAGAAATGTAAATCTTGGAGAGATAATGAAGCTTGAATTGTGACACAACAACAATAAGGAAAAATAAGTGTTTGAATTTGTCACGACGTCATTCCAATACATTGAATTTGAAAACTATGTTATTACACTACATTTGTCAACTAGATTTGAAGATTTGGATGATTATAACAGCGCATATTTATATTGTTGCATTCTTGGTACCCATTAAAATCAGTGATACTTCTTGCAGATAAACATAAGTTGATAAACAAATCCATATTTTATTCTGTTTATTGAAATGTCCATCATCAATGTTTCTTTTATTTTTCCAGCGCGATAAGTGAATTATTTACTATGAAATTCTTTCGTAATTGTGATATGAAACACAAATATTTTGAACGTTGAGAATTTTATTTTTGTTGCCATACGGAGAACTGATATTATTATAGGTCATTCGTTTGAGGAGATTATATTCCAAAGATGTTCTCGTAAGAATAATGTGATCGTAACACGTGATTTTATGTATGGTAGTGATGGAGTGTCTATTAATAACTGATTGACATTTGGAATAATAATAAGCCTGGCTAAATAAACCGTTTGGTTGATATATTTTTAGATGGAAAAAAAATTTTAAAAGCAGCGCATTGAGATGTTATAGGGATGCATTCGGGTCGGGCCGAACCGGGTTTTAAAGATCGATTCGACAAAAAATTAGCTGACCCGGCCCGAAAATTGACCCCAAATCGGATCGGGCAATACATTGCTGTCAATCAAATATCAAGTCGTAACCATGGATATGACAAACCCATTGTTTCACGTTAAAAAATACTCTCGGTATATCCACAAGAAATACCGCCAATCAATGAATTGGAAGAAATACTCTTACAATAAAACTGTGTGTACAAGGAACGTAAATTATTCATTATAAAACTACGCTTTGACAGCAAAATATACGTATATAGCATAAAATGGAAATAGCGAGAATATTGTGATTTTTTATGGTTGTCGTCTTGTGGTTAACATTGACATAGACATACACATAGACATAGACTATTCTCTGGCTGGTCGGTGTTCATTAATAATGATAGTTTTTGCTGGTGATTAATACCAGTTAATAAGCAGATTCCTGCGGTAACACCTGATCAAATTGCACGTCTACCTTAGACAATCTCTCTCTCCTACATCCGGTCATTAAGGTATTACGCATCTCAAAGAACGTACAATAAAAATCATACCTTCTTTCACACATCTAATAGATGTTAGACATTAGACCATCAACCTCAGTTTTCCATAAAGTGAAGATGAGTACGGTAAAGCTACCTTCAATGTAATAGCCCTATTTTATTATTATCGATCCATACTGTTGGGCAGTTTGAGTAGGCATGTTGTGTGGGCAGTTATATGGGCAAGTTGCGTGGGCAGTTTGATTTGCATGTACTGTGAGCAGTCTGAGTGGGCATGTTGCGTGGGCATTTTGGGTGGGCATGTTGCGTGGGCAGTTTGGTGGGCATGTTGCGTGGGCAGTTTGATGGGCATGTTGTGTGAGCAGTCTGGGTGTGGGCATGTTGCGTGGGCAGTTTGATGGGCATTCTGCATGGATAGTTTGGGTGGGAAATTTTTAGCAGGCAGTTTGGTTGGGCATGTATTTATGTATACATATGAGCGGAAAAATTTAGCGGGTGTATCAGTGAAAGGTTTTCTAGACTTTGGTTGTAGTAGACTTGTTCAAAATCAGTCAAGCTTTTGTGTATTTGGTTTTAAACTTCATAAGGACACTGAAGTAGAAATACAAGTAATATATAAAATAATTTGAATTAAATAAACTTACGTTTTGGTGAAGTTATTTAAAAGTCACTGAATTAAATAAAAATGGAAGAATTTTGACATAAATTTAGTTAAAATTTAAAAAATAAAACATTAATTATGACAAAATCACATGTTGTTTTGTAAGTATATATATATAACCAGAACGGGGCTCGTATAGTTACATATATGTAGATAGTTTTCATCACGACGATCGTCGAATATATGTAAAAGTAGACCTTCAGCCCAAAAGGTTTAGCCAATTATGATAAATTTTGGCTCAGTTATAAAGAATACTCTGTACATAAAGCTGAATGTATCTTGTCTAAAATAAAACTGAAAATATTTCCATAATCAAAATCAATCTGGAAGTCATTCAAAAACGGACACCGTAACACTGCATTATCATTCAATGTACGATGTGTTAAAAAACAAAACAAAAACACACGACTGGAGAAAAAGGAAAACGTCGCGTCGCGACAACAAACAAACAAAATGTCATCGAACCACAACAACAATCGCCTATCACCAACAATCAATCATTACGATAATCTAGATAGCTGAGCACATATGTCCTTCACGTGCAAGGACCTTCTTTTGTTATTCATATAAAAATAAAATAAGGAATTAGACATTCCTAAAAAATGTCATCTGTTTTGGTAATCCTCTATTAGCTTAGATTTTATTTCTTTCTAAATTAGCATATTTAGAAGATAAGATTTGGGTTTTAAATTTAGTATATTCTTAGAAAAAAAAACCTGCAATCAACCGTTTTTGTAACAAAAACTTGTTCCAAACAACTTTTTTTGCCGCTGCTGCAACCATAAATATTAAACAATTGCAAATTGAATTTTGACACATGAGCCAGAGGACACACTAAGTTTACATTAACGACGGTTATAATAACGAACGTTTAGCAAACGGCGGTTTAACTTTAGTTCTAGTGTACTTGAAGTAGTAGGGCCAGCGTTCTTCAATAACACAAGTCAGAAATATACGAATGTGTTTAAATATAACTTATTCAGGAACAACGTTCTAAAAATAAATATTATGGAGTATAAAATACTTGAAGTTGCTTTAACATTGCCAAAGAATTTTTCAATTTCAGAATTAAATGACTCTATTGTCATAAAAGTATTTTGGGCGCTCCAACGATGGTTTTTATACTGACATGATTATACAGGTCCATAATAATGTCAGACATAAACAAAAAGCCAAATTCGTAGGTAAGGTGTTGGTATGGTATACTATTTCAACAAAAGGTGTCTCGGAGTCTTATGTGCCCAAGAGAAGTGAAGCCGTAGTTAGTCAATGGTACATCGATAACAAAATAGGTTAATTTTATTGAAGAACACGCTGAGGACGATTTTATCTTCTGCCCAGATCTTGCATCCTATCGCTACGAAAGACAAACTCAAAATTAGCCAGCGGACCAAAACGTACCATTTATTCCGCGAAACGATAACCCTTAATATTCCCCAGGCTCGTCCCATAGCAAATTTTTGGCCTTTTTTACCTCAAAAAAATTACAATGGAGGAAGTATAACAAAACTTAAAGTAGACGCATTTTTATTACAAAAAAAAATGTTAAAATTTGTGACAAAACTTATGAGACAACGTTGTATCACCATTATTAACATTTGTGCAAACAGCAGATTTGTACACCCAGAAATAGGTAATAAGCCGTGATGATTTATTTATTTTACTACAGTCTATATACAAAGTAGGCATTTGCGCTCGCTTTTGTCAACGCAAAATAGAAAAAACGCTCGCTGTCCGAATTTATAACTATAAAATGTTGACAAATGTCACTTTTCTACATTCGTAATACGAACGTTTAGTCAGGAACTAACGGCGCTGTAGTTACTTACACATTTACCACCTCCACAAGTCATTCTGACATATGACTGCTCTGTCCGTATATTACATAACCAAACAAAATGCCGTACTGCTGCGTAAAGGAATAAGAAATAAAATAGGGCATTCATTAACAGAAACGAAAGTAAAAAATGCTTAGATTAGATTGAAGCAATAAATTAAAATTAAAAGATGGTTATTTATTGAGTAGTACTGTGTACATTTTATTATTTTTAGTTTTAGTGGAAGACCCCATTGTGGCGACTGTATAAAAAATCTTGTGTGTGTTTCGGGCGCAAATGGACAAATAACTATTATTTTTACAATTCTCCGTTTTGTTGTTAATAAAATTCAGTAATAACGAGAATTCCAGCTTGTACAATGTCCTGGTAAATGTCACAGACAAGAAAGTGTTCGAAACTGGTTCTCGGTAGTGAAAATCTGTAATCCGTCCCTGGTTGTGGGGTTGGCAACGACCTCACCTCGTTCTGCATAGTCCGCATTCTTCGTGTGTTGTGTCTGGAGAGACTGCCCTGCCTGTTACGTGGCTCTACAGGACCGTAACCAACAATATTCCCAACGCAAAAGACGATAAAGAAATTTTCATCCAACAGCCGGAGCTGTTCATAGGAAAATATTCTATAAATCCAATAATATTATCACATGAATATACATTATGTATACTCATATAGAAGTACTATTACTACATAGTTTATATCTCTACCCATTTTTGAATTATTGCCCCAAAAGTCAATATACCCCACATTTAGATAAAAACTTCAAAATTTTAAATTAACCGCAGGTCGATATCTCTTTTCGTTCTCGAGATATTTAGATTCAAAGTTTTGCTCAAAACTGCCCATTTTTGGGTAATAACCCAAAAATGGGTCGAGATATGAATTTGGCGACAACTCCATTCGATTCTACGGGCAAAATTACATAAGTACAGCAATTTTCAGAATTTTTGAACACCGCATACAAATTCTAAAGCAAAATAACTGAAAATGACCAAAAATCGCAAAAATCGTAAGGGGTACCCCTTAGGATTTTTTCAGATTTTGGCCATTTTCAAACTTTTATTCATAAAAAATAAACCGGTTGGACAAAAATTATGAAAATTGGTATACTTATGTATTTTTGTCCGCAGAATCGAATGGTGATGTCGCCAAATTCATATCTCGACCCATTTTTGGGTTAATACCAAAAAATGGGCAGTTTTGAGCAAAACTTTAAATCTAAATATCTCGAGAACGAAACGAGATATCGACCTGCGGTTTCAAAATTTGGAATCAGCGCACTGAGAAGTATCTAGATGCATAAAAATTAGATTTTTTAAAATTTTGAAGTTTTTATCTAAATGTGGGGTATATTGACTTTTGGGGCAATAATTCAAAAATGGGTAGAGATATAAACTTGGTAGTAATATTATTTGATTGTAAAGAGAATGTTACGTAAATGTATTTTTAGAGTATTTTTCGTACTTTGTACAACACTTCCTAGTAACTATTTTTTTAAAGAGCCTTCAATTGCTCTATCTCATTTTCTATCACCCCTGCTGGATTAGCAAAACGTTATTCCTTCAACTTCATTTTTAACCGTTAGAACAGGTAAAAATTTACTGATGCAAGAGGGTGTTCCAGAGTGGTGACATCCTTAGCAAGATAATTTTTCACCATCGGGAGCGATGCAGCAAAACCCAATCGTTTTTGTCACTACCTCATATATTTACTGCAGAAGCTGTTTACCATTTTGTGGAAACTTTTTGCTGTTTAGAAAATCGTACAATATTAAAATTACTAAACAGTTTTTCATATGCAGTTTATCTTTTGGTATTGCGTACAATTGCATGCTTGCAATTGCAATATATCACAATGTACTGATGCTTATTTGATTTATTATGGAATCTAAGAGTTCAATTATAAATCATATGCATTCAAATGCGGCAATATATGAGCTATTACGGGAAATGAATACATTGTATTTAAAGCTGTTAATGCATTTATTACACTGTATGGCATCAACGAAATAGACCAAAAAAGTAGCCACAGATAGATATATATATATATATATATATATATATATATATATATATATATATATATATATATATATGAGCCCTGTCGCACATCAGTTCGCCCACTGAAGATTTTTCAACATTATAACGTAATTTTAGATTAAATTTTAGCTAAAGATTAAAAATTTAAAGAGATAAATATTGGGTAACATCGTTTTTTATTTTAAATTACTATTGTAATACTTTTAGACATTTTATTTAATAAAACCTTACAAACTGACGATTTAAATTCTTTTAATTTTTTTTCAGTATTTCCTGAATTGGTAAAACTAAGTATTATTTCATTTTACAAAAATAAAAAAATATATATTTAAGAAAACATATCTTGCTATGTGTCATTAGAATGTTTGTAATATTAATAAAAATTGGCGATAATTTATGTTAGTTATTATTTTTATCATATATATACTAAATGAAACTAAAGCGGGTGGGCACACTGATGTGCGACGGGGCTCATATATATATATATATATATATATATATATATATATATATATTGAGAACTCTAAAGGTTCTAAAAATTGGAATTAATATTCGTCAATACCGGTTAAACTGTTTAGGGTATAGCGCCTTAAATTATAATGTAGGTCTACTTTTATTTTGGGTAACCACCCCTAAAAGTCTTTTAATTATATTTTTAAGTATTGTGATAGGATGGAACCGTAAAAGATTCCACTGTATATCTAAGTGTAAAAAAAAATTATCTCAGAAATACGCTGTTAATTTTCATTTTCTCTACACCCTGTACTTTAATTTCGCCGATCGTCGAACAATTTTTTATTATAGATTAATTCTTCAAAGTAAAATTATAGTACAATGTAGAACATGTAGAGTCTACATAATAGAAAAAAGATCTTTAGAATTTGTGACAAAGTTTAAAAAATACTAATATCAGATTAATTTTGCACTGTTGTTTCATTGTTTGTTATTTTGTTTTAAAAGCAGATATCACCCTTGTAATTTCGTAATCACAAGGTATAAGACCAATAAATGATCTCACAAATATGCTGCTAATTTGTTTTACTACACCCTGTACTTTAGTTTCGCCGATCGTCGTGATGAAACAATTTTTTATTATAGATTAATTCTTCAAAGTAAAATTATGGTACAATGTAGAACATGTAGAGTCTACATAGGAGAAAAAAGGTCTTTAGAATTTATGACTAAGTTTAAAATTAATTTAACTGAGATAACATCACCAAATAGCTGATATTGTTAAACGCTAGATCGCATCATTAAGATTATTAATTCGATATTGCTTTGTGCGTATACACCAAAAAAAATACGGGAAAAAACTTTGAAAAAAACTACCTATAATATTGTAGATCACCTAGTAATAATATATCATTAGCTTGTAATTTATAAATAAGTATATCAACGCATCTACCAGCACTAGATTTTAAAAATAATTAGTAGATGAATTTATTGTGGTTTGGAACATAGGAGCCCTCATGAATGTTAAACTATTAATATTGTAAATATAATAAGAACAATAAATATCTTTTCAAAATAATAAAGATTACAAATACATAAAATAGTTATACGTCTTGTCTGGTAGCAATAAATGGTTACCTGTGCTTGTATACCTTCGTCGCTAAATTCGTATGACTAAGATCATTGTTATTAATTTTTAATGAATACATTAGCATTTTCTTAGTCCTGCAGGTTGATACATTGTTGCTAATATATAATAAATCTCCCATCCCTATAATTATTTCCCAAATATTGAAAAAAAGTTCCAAGAAGGCTATAATTTTTAATTTACAAGAAGTTAATATCTGGTGCAAAAAATGTATAATTTTTTGCAATAATTATTGGTTTGCAGTAATAAACTTTTTTTGGAAAACTGCATTAGCATTATTAATTAATTGCAATAAATAAATGATTGTAAAAATTGAAATTATAGCCTACCTAGTTTGATAATTAAAACTGCAATAAGTAATTATAGGAAATTAATTGTAAAAGTCAAATGCGTATGACTATAATTTATATATTACTAATTGTACACAATAACTGCTTAAGGTGTGGTGAGATTATCTTGACAAATTGCTGGATAAATCTACAGGGTGTTAATAAGTAAATAACCAACACTTTAAGGGTTGTTTCAATAAGCATTCGGTATTGTCACTACGAGGTAACGTCAAAATTTGTCAATAAAATTTTGTTGAAAAAATGTACATTTTTACATTAATCGATTCGCCTCATATAAGTTGAAGTTTTATCAGCGTGTAAGAACGATCATCAGGATTAGTTTATATATATATATATATATATATATATATATATATATATATATATATATATATATATATATATATATAGTGCCCCCAGATGTACCTACCTATGCTTCTAAACTTCCTTATTTTGCATTTTAGGAAGAACAGTCATTCTTCAATAAATTGTAACCACTCTGTACATAATGTTGGTAGGGGCTGCGGACTTGATAGATGAAGCAAAACTTTTTATGAAGAAAATACTAAATAAGGAAGTTTGGTTCAACAGATTATTGCATTACAAGTTTTATCTGAGTTATAAATAATAATTTATCCTTATATCTATTAGTCCCGGTATTTCATTTATGGTTAAACCTTCTATTAACTGTCAGTTAAACGAAAATTTCGCGTCGAAAAATTGATGCCTATTGACAATATATATTTTGTTTTCCTGACAGTTAACAAATAGTTTAAACAGGGTTAACTATACCACGCCTAGAGTTTTTAAGTACTTTTGACAAGTAATATCTTCCAACAAATATTTGGAATCACCGTATGATATTTGTGTGAATAGCGTTTGTATTATGAGCAGCACGTGGTCGCCAACCACTTGTTAAGCGTCGCAACGCTAACATGCAACGCTAATATATTAACCTGTTGCCGTAATGTTGTCATTGTTCAACTTACTGCTCTATATTCGCGGAAAACGTTACAATTAAAACACAAACAATTCCGACACGAAGATGACAAACTGTACAAAAGTTTGTATTTAACGTAATTTTAATGTTGACTTACAAAAGTTATAAACTTAAACGTTTGTGATAGAATGTTTGAGTAATAGACCACAAAAATTTAGTACGACGTTACTTGTTGTTGTTTTACTACTAGAAGCAAATTTCAATAGCTTTATAACCAAGGTCTCTCAAATATAGGGTTCCCTGCACCCTAAACAGCTTAATTCGATTAGGGTGAATTGCAAAAAAGTCAGTACCTTTTACAAATTACAAACAAGAGCCAAATAACAAAAGTATCATTACTTAACATACAACCCTTCACTCGATTCAAATAATTTTAGTAAAGTTGTAAAGAATACAGAACAAGTGTCCTTCATAGTTCGGGAGGAAAGTACCAAATCATGAAGGATATAATTTAATTTTTAGTCTAGCCGATTAAAACAAATTTTGGTACAATAATAAAAAATATTATACTCTACTTCCTATTAAATTTATTGCCAAATTAGCCTGTATTATATAAATATAATAACCACGATAATCACTCAAAATAAAAGTAGATCTACAGGATCAAGAGTATAACTAATTTTGAAGTTAGAACGATAGTCATAATAATAAGGTAACACGAATAAGACTTCCGGGGTGTACATAATATTATTTTGTATCTTACTCCACCATACAAACAGGCGACTTATAGTTGAAGTTAGGGTTTTAGAGTTAGCTATACGGGCCCAATGATAGACACAACAAATTAGTATCTTTTAGGGTTTAATAGTTAAGTTAATAGAATTTCATTTCCGGGGTGGAAAGTAGTTAAGCCGTACTCACCATACGATCTATGAAGGAAGAAAGAAAGAATCAGATTGACGACCACTATCTCCTTAGTCATTATTCTTGTTGTTAGTCTATCTGTTGCTAGCCATCGTGGCTACCTCACTGCACGGTAGGGTTATCACTGCACCGAGACCGAGTCGGAGACGATGTCGAAGACCGAACCAAAGCGCGGCGCGGCACGGAACGGAGAGTTGGCTGGCGAGGTGTACGCGCGGCCACGACTAAGCGAAGTCTGACGCAGCCGCTCGCACGAACAGACAACGACCCAAAAAAGTAGCGTAGCGGCGGCGTGGCAAGGTGCAATCACCTGGCGGGAAGGAGAAACAGAAACAGGGTGGAGGACGAGACACAACATCCCTAGCCCAGGAGGAGGAGATTCAGACGGAGAAGACTCTGGACTCATACAAGGGACACTTGCGATTTTAAATTGTGTGTCCATCCGGAGTAGAGTGAAGGACTCCAACAAGGTGGAGGACCGCAACAAGCCTCGCCTAAGAGGAGGAGATATAGACGACGACACCCCATACACATGCAGGAAGCTACGCCCTGTTGGAAGATGCGACTAATCTCAGTGAATACAAGGGTAAGTAAAATCTTAGAGCGCCAGTCGGTCAGTCAAATTGCCCCCACAAACTGCCTTTTATTAACCAAATCACTGCCCTTTTTAACCTGACCAGAGCAATTGCCAATACAACATACCCACCCAAACAGCCATTTTTTACCTGCTCACTCAAATTACCTCCTATAATCTGCCGTCCGAAACTGCCCTTTTTAACCCGGCCGCTCAAATTTCCCAATCAGTATGCCCACTCAAACTGCCCGTTTTTAATCTGCTCACTCAAATTACTCCCATAACCTGCCCTTCCAAACTACTTTTTTAGCCAGCCCGCTCAAAATGCCCACGCAATCAACCCACCCAAACTGTCCTTGTTATCCTGCCCACTCAAATTTCCCACGTAATCTGAGCACCCAAACTGCCCACGCAACATGCCCACCCAAACTGCCTAGGCAACATGCCCACCCAAACTGCCCACGCAACATGCCCACCCAACATGCCCACGCAACATTCCCACCCAAACTGCCTACGCCACATGCCCACCCAAATTGCGCACGCAACATGTCCACCCAAATTAACCAACCAAACTTGCCCACCCAAACTGCCCTTTTTAACCCGCCCGCTTAAACTTTCTCCACAATCTGTCCATCCAAATTAAAAGATAACCTGTATAAACTGCCTCCGAAAAGTCCAACAAAATAGACGATTAGGGAAATCTTTCCAAAATATGAGGCCATTCTGTTATGAGGAAGTATTGAAACTAATAATCCATGTCTCCGTCCAGAGTGGAGGACCAAGGTATCTCTACCAGATTTCGAAGATGCCACAGGACCTTACAGTGTCTGAAAGTCTCACAACTTACAGAACCGTAAAACCGATAGAAGTAGGATCATTCTTAATAAAAATCCCGTAAGAACTCTAGCCTAATAGAGCCGCAAATTATAAACAAAAATTGCTGGAAGATCTCTCAATGTATCTGCAGATACCATTCAAATAAATCCTTTTGCCTAATCCATGGCAATAAAGAACAATATAACTTCCTTATCTCATAAAGAAGTTAATCTCTTCGAGCACCCAGTATATTTACTCTTACTGTAAGATGTAATAGTAGATTTACATTTTACATAATAAGTAACAAGTCTTCTATAATTATACATGATACAAGTCCAGTAAGTTTCCATTACCCACAATGCACTTCTTACGTCCGGTTCGATTGTTTATGGCTGGCATGAAACAATTGCCACGCGGCTGACAACCTTGGCCAACTACGCTATGACTGAACTAATTCCTCACCTGGTTAATTACATTTTAATAGATAGGAACTTCTAATGCTTTTCTTCAGCCAGTGAAAAAGGAGAGAACATGCTTTTTATTCGTAGATAAATTACAAATTGCTGTTATTAACTTCAAAAACGTTTTCGGTTTTTATCTGGTGCATAGATGAATGGAAGGATAGTTGTTGCTCTACACTATAGCTGTTCTTATGGAGAGAAAGGGCAGTGTTTAATCGTATTATGAATGGCTCCGTAGATAATTCTTGGTCTACATTCTTCCCCATTAAAGTTTGTCTCAATATCATGTCATGTTTCAAGATTCCACTACCTATTTGATCAGATTTCGGCAACGGTAATAGAAGCCACTCGATCATTCGACCGGTCGACCCTTTCAATAAATTATAAAATCTACACAAATGGTTAGAAATTTCTACAAAAAAATTTAAAAAAATTAAGGGCCATATGACTGGTGACAATAGTTCGACCGGCATTTTAAGGGTTATCTTCTAGTCCAGATTTAGCTTCTAATAAGACCTTTTACTTTTGGCATAATTTTGTAAAAATTCAGTGCGTGCGGTAAAACCTACCTTGCAAGACATATGAGACAATACTAACAGAAAATTTACAGGGTTTAGGGATACAATGCCTACTAGAATTAATGCCGGTATAATAATAATAATTGCGAACTGACAGCCTTTACATTTGTTTCTATTGGTTATAATTTTTAGTACCGTTGATAAGGCTTAGCAACTTCCTTGCAGAATTAGGGTAATTAAATGGTGGAATACTTGAATAACCTATTCAGTTTTTGAAAATACCTATATTTTAAACTAGTCGAAAGAAATTTATAAACATTTCTCACCATTTACACAACTTTTATAATTTGTTTGTTACAATGTAAACCGGCCGAACTATTATGAGTTTGGGCTTTTATATTAGAGAACGCGTACTATTAGTTAGCTTATAGACCCTCAAAGCTGTCAAAGGTTACTTTTGGGCTTTTTGAAATTTGCAAATAATTGACAAATTTGTTATCGGTTGGATGCGAATTCGGACCATCACCACCACTAACCTTCAGGAGTAAACATCTTTTTTCTTAAGCCCCATTTCGTTGTCAAACACCAACAAAATTCCACTATGTTTTAATTTATTTTGCTGAGTATACCCCTGGGTTGTGAAGCATTCTGTGTGTTGAACGTCAGAGGAAAATGCAGCGACCAGGTGTTTAGCCAGAATGCCAGAAACGCGCGGGCGAAATGCACAGCTGGCTACCCGTCACCGTCTCAAGTCTCAATGCATCGCAAATAGACTAGGTGTTAGACAATGTGTAGACGTCATGGTACAGAGTCGCACTACATTTGAAAACACTATTAAAAACTAAGCGCAATGCGTCAAAATGTTTATCTTACTACCATTTCCAGCTTTGCATAAGGATTAATGAGTAAGAACAAAAGTTTGTAAACTTCTAACCTGAACTGTTAACTGTATTTTATAATTATTACATTTTTAGTTTTTCGATATGAATATAGACACAAAAATATATTTTTAAAAAAGAATTGCTGCTGCAATGACAGTTTGCTAGACAACAAGTAATACGGGAAAAATTGAGACATTTCTATTGAATTAGTCACTAAACAAAGTAGCTGGAAATGGTACCCTAGTAAATTGTCATAATGCATTAATATATAATGCACTAATCCTTATACATTAAGCATTAAAACATTCGGTAGAAATGAGACTACATTCCAAATCATTTGTATGTGTCGAATTTATTTCATCCTTTGCTTTCTGAATACGGGCTAGTCTACACTTCCACCCTAATTGCACATCCAACTTGCCCACGCAACCTGCCCACCCAAACTGCCCACGCAACTTGTCCACCCAAACTGCCCACGCAACCTGCCCACCCAAACTGCCCACGCAACCTGCCCACCCAAACTGCCCACAATGATAGATTCAAAATAATTAGACAAGTGTATGAACTAATCTGAAATGGGGCTCGTATATGTCTGATTTTTTTAGTATTATCTGGGTGTACCACGGCTATAATTTTTACCATGATTGATATTTTCTTTTTATCAACTACCCTTTTTTGTCAATAAGTTTTCCAGTATAATAATACACCACTTCTCACGTTTTCTTGTACTTAATGATTTGCAGAAACTGCAAATTACTTTTAAAATTTTAATCAAACGGGATTGGCAAATGAACGCTACATTGTCACTTGTTATTTTCACGGTTTACATTGATGCCTTATAAAATTATTATCAATAATCGGTAGTCCTGAGTAACTGAAACATTATGTAGCTTCTAAACTAAATTAAAACTCGCTTAGAGTAATATTATTAGTGTTACTTCGTTCCAATCTATAATATGAAATTCACACAAAAACTTACGGACACAAAATTGATCTTTACCAAACATGTCTAATCACGTGAGTAAATTTCTTCTTCTTATCCACCAGAGAAAGAGCGCACAGTTCAAAACTTCTTTATTAATATAGAGCTACTCTTATTTTAATTACGCGATATATATATATATATATACTTGAATCTTGCAAGGTAAATTATAGCTGCAATAAATTCAAATACAATTTTGAAAGGTAGAATAAAATATATGTTAAATAAAAAACTTTTTAGTACGTCCCTTATACCACTCTTACTTTCAACGTAAAATTTTAACGTTAGTTTTTTATAGCCACAACTTTGCTGTCTCATTGACTAGAACAAAAAATAAAAATCTAAAAGTTTACAATACTTCTTAAATGTTTAAAGGTATCAGGAAAATTTTATACTCTTCGTAACACACTTATGTTACCAAATAAAATCTTGGCACCCTGTAATAATCTTCCTTGTGCAACTTAGATAATAAAACAGAAACATCTTCGGCGTTATAAATGTGTATACAAATTGGTTAATTAACTGAGCTAGGTGCATTGGAAAGCCGAGGATTTATTTTATATTTTGAGATGAAGTCTGGACTAAAGCCAATTATGCCCGTATTTATAGTTTCTTCGAACCAACACTAAATTTGAATATGATGTGGTGTCAGTCAGCTTGCTGACATATTGCTTAAGTTCTACGGAGAACTTACAAGATATTATGGCAAAAATTTTAAGCATTTATTCGTAAGTACTTTTGATGATGCCGCAACTGGCGAAATTGTTCAATAAAATAAAAATCAGCAACAACTTCATGGGGCTCTAAAACGCAATTTTGTAAATTCTTCACTGTACATGATGATAATTGAAGATTCTACCATTATATTCAATTTTTATTAGTAAAAGTTGCTGAAGAATTATATTCAATGTATTTTTTTCAAGAAAAACAGTTAAAAGCTTGTATAAGTGATACTTCTGGTTATCCGATATGCACTAAATATTAATGAGCTATTCCTAAGTTAGTATAGAATGGGTATACAAAATTTCATAATTTTCTGATGGATAATATTTGAGTAATCACGTCCACAAGATCCGAACACACACATACATAACCACAGACATTATTGTAAAAATGTTAAAATCGGATTCTGGGTACATCAAGACGTGCTTATTCACTAAAATCTCTACGCGATTTTAGCACGATCCCTATACCACCCTTACGTAGGGTAGAGGGAGAAAAAAATATGCGTTCAATAAATATAACACTGGATATCTGAAAGAACTACAATATAACAATACAGTTAAGACTTATTATTTCCAGCAAACAATTAACTAAGGATGTCGTTTAACATCTGAAGGTGATGATAAATGAATAGCGACCAACAATAAATTATGCTGAAGGACAACTAGAAAATAGTTCTTAAATGTATCATCAAGAACAAGAAAAAAAATAGTCGTTTTTTTAAATTGAACTTGGGTTTATTATGTCTGCATATCTGTTTACTTCTTAATAAATTTCGGTGAATTTCTCGCAGCAATTCTTTGAAGCAATACCGGATTTTCTGTTACTAATAAAATTCTTTTTAATTATTGTTACAGGAATCTTAGACGTAGACAACATATATCATATTAGTGAAGTAAAAGTTCCTTGCTGAAAACTTCATAGGACTCCACTGTCATGCAACCTCTTGCGATATGTAATGTGTGGTATTTTTCATTTATTTCAAAGATTCAATTAATTTAGAAAAGAATTTTACAATACTAAATTCCCAGAAATGATTTCTGAATAATTGAAAAGTTTAAAAGTTTTAACTTATGAGACGGAAAAATTTCAAACATTTTCTGTTTTTCAAGAAACTACATTTTCATTTCGTTGCACAATAGAAGTAGAATTTGAGATATTTCTTAATTTCAAACATCTTGCAATACTAATTAAAATAAAATTTTATGATGTCTAAGGAAATCGGATTCCAAATTAAAATTCTGAGAAACCAGTTAAGAATTCGAAAATCTGTTAGTGTGTCGTTTAAATTTAGAGGCAATTAAAAACATAAAATCCAACAGTTAACAAATATTTTACTTCTATCAACGTTTACATATCAAGAGTAAGATTTGTCTAAATTCAACTTTTTGTGATTATTGTAAAAAAAAATTGTCCACCCTAAAACTGCCCTTACTATACAATTAAACTATGCTCTTTTCAACTCTGAAAACAGATTTAAATTATCTCTCACCCTTTCAAAGTTACAGCCCTGTAAAGACAACTCCATTTTCAACAAAAATTGGCAATTTTTAAAAAAATTTTAAATTCATATCATGAAAACTACGACTCAATGAATTTTTTCATTATTTTTCCCGTAATCAGCGGGTATGAATTGGTGGTATATGATATATTTTATCCAAAAATAGGGGTAGTCAATTTTTTGGACTTTTTCATTTTATAGTTTTATATAATTTTAGGATATCGTTTGTATAAAATGTATGAATCTTAGAAAATAGTTGAGAATGAGTTAAACAGATTTAAATTATCTCTCATCCTTTCAAAGTTACGGCCCTATGAAGACAACCCCATTTTCAACAAAAAAAATTGGCAATTTTCATAAATTTTAAAAATTCATATCTTGAAAACTAAGACTCAAAGATTTTTTTTCATTATTTTTCCCTTAATCAGCGGGTATGAATTGGTGGTATATGATATATTTTATCCAAAAATAGGGGTAATCAATTTTTTGGACTTTTTCATTTTATAGTTTTATATAATTTTAGGATATCGTTTGTATAAAATGTATGAATCTTAGAAAATAATTGAAAATGAGTTAAACAGATTTAAATCATCTCTCATCCTTTCAAAGTTACGGCCCTGTAAAGACAACCCCATTTTCAACAAAAATTGGTAATTTTCAAAAATTTTAAAGTCATATCTTGAAAACTAAGACTCAAGGAATTTTTTCATTATTTTTACCGTAATCAGCGGATATGAATTGGTGGTATATGATATATTTTATCCAAATATAGGGGTAGTCAATTTTTTGGACTTTTTCATTTTATAGTTTTACAAAATTTCAGTATATCGTTTGTACAAAATGAATCAATCTTAGAAAAAAATTGAAAATGGGTTCTACAAATTTAAATTATCTCTCAACCTTTCAAAGTTAGGGCCCTACAAAGACAACCCCATTTTCAACAAAAATTGGCAATTTTCAAAAATTTTAAAGTCATATCTTGAAAACTAAGACTCAAGGAATTTTTTCATTATTTTTACCGTAATCAGCGGGTATGAATTGGTGGTATATGATATATTTTATCCAAATATAGGGGTAGTCAATTTTTTGGACTTTTTCATTTTATAGTTTTACAAAATTTCAGTATATCGTTTGTACAAAATGAATCAATCTTAGAAAAAAATTGAAAATGGGTTCAACAAATTTAAATTATCTCTCAACCTTTCAAAGTTAGGGCCCTACAAAGACAACCCCATTTTCAACAAAAAATTTGGAATTTTCAAAAATTTTAAAAATTCATATTTTAAAAACTAAGGCTCCAGGAATTTTTTCATTATTTTTCCCGTAATCAGCGGTTATGAATTGGTAGTATATGATATGTTTTACCCAAAAATAGGGGTATTCAATTTTTTAGACTTTATCATTTTATAGTTTTACATAATTTCAGTATATCGATTGTACAAAATGTATCAATGGTACAAAAAAGTTGAAAATAGGTATACTTATGTAGAAATGTCCGTAGTATCGATTGCCGCTATGTTCAGGACCATATCTCAATTAATTTATAAGTTACAGCCTTTTAATAATAGGTATGGCGTCACCAAAAAATTTTGATTTTTTCTACCATATCTTGTAAACTAAGGCCCAGGGAATTTTTTGACTATTTTTCCCGTGAACAACAGATATGAATTAGGGGGACATGATATGTTTCAACAAAAAATTAAGGTGGTCAAATTTTAACATTTTATGAATTTTGTAGTTTTGCCTTTTTTCAAAATTCTCTTGATAAAAAATGTTTCTAGTTTAGAAAAATATTGAAAATAGGTATACTTATATAAAAATGTCCCTAGAATCGAATGTTGCATAGTACAGCCTTCTATCTTTCTTAGTTTAGAAGTTACAGCCCTTTAAATCGAGTAGTATAAAAAAAAAAAAAATTGGTTCCACTGAAGATCTTAACATAATAATAATAATCACATATAACAATGTCCTGAACACTAATCATTAATAATTAATTATAAATCTGTAAGATTGCAAGGTTCACCAAATGTATTCTTCAAATTTCCACCCCTATATTCTGTTCGTGTTTCCGTAAGTATTGTCCGAGTGTAAAGACATTCTCATATTTCACCCTTTGTTGTGGGTATCTTTCCCCTATTCATGGCAATGTATTCGACCAATAAAGGGAGCGTCCATTTACTGTTGACCAGCGGCTGACTTCCCGAGTATCCGGCAAGCAGAATATAGTAGCGTAAGCTTGTATATTGGACCAGTGACCAAATAAACATACGGAGGAAAATACTTGAAAAATGAGTATTACCTGCCAAAATTGCTGAGTGCTACAAAACTATGTAAATAATTATCATCTCTATAAATAAACGTTGCAATCGAACGCATTATGAAAAATCGGTCATTTAAATTGTAAACAGTCTATTTATAAACCAACATACATATCGTATGATGAGGAAATGCTGATATACTTATTAATAGGAGCAATTAGCATGTTTGAAACAAGCCGAATTAATTAGTAAATAAGTCACAATTGACAAGAAATGCCGACAGGTCATACGATAGTCGAATACTTGGTCCCGGGTTCAAATCTTATCATTTATATACGAGGGAGTTAACAATTATATGTCAATGATCTAAGATGGACTCAATCAATATGGGAAGTCAGCATCATTATCGGTAAGACAACCCTCATAGGGTTAAACATATATATATATCATCACGGCATATTACCCATTTCTGAGTGTGCCATAATCTACTGTATCGCAGATATTGCTAATGATGATGACATATTTGTACCATGCGGACGCTTACCAGACAACATCTTACGGGCACTCATTGGAGAATGCACCACAGGGGTCACTTTTATGCCATTTAAAATTCGAAATATTTAGCGTCGGTAGGGATCGAACTCGGTTCCCCAGGTTCACGACCAGACACTCAGGCACGCAGCCACGGAACCCCATATATATATATACCACTAATTTTTTTCCTTAACTAATTGAAATTATGTACATATATATATATATAGGTTTTGTGCTTACCTATTAAATTTAGAGAAGAGTATTTCAAATAAAGATTGAAGATAATAAAATTCTACATCTAAATTTTGCACGTTTGGTAACCTGTGAAATCGAATTTAAAATTTTATTTAATAAACTGCAGCAAAACGCACTAAGGTTATATATATATATATATATATATATATATATATATATATAAACTTCATGCGTTCTGCTGTACGTATCATCCATTATAAACAAAAAAAAACTTGTAAAATTTGGCTAGACGGCAAGCAGATATAATTATTTTAATCTGGCGATCTCTGAAATCTTTTGGAGACATCCCTGTTTTTACCTTCCCTTATTTAAGGGCGAACGCAGGCAGATACGACACAGACAATTATAGTAGGCCGAGAAATCAGTTTTTTGCAGGGGAAGTTTATTATTTAAACCCATTTTTGTAATGAGAACATTTTATCGGCTAGACAGTCTTTTGTTGGTCTTATCGAGACACGACGTTCCATTGTTATAAAACAATGGTAGGTTTTTCGTCTACAGCCCTATCACAAAAAGACATTGATAAGTATTAATTAATACAAAACAATTATATTTAGTTTAATGAAATTTTGGAGGGATGTCAAAACAAGACAATTAAAGCGTTATCAGTTAAAATCATTTCACATGCCCAAAAATGGGTGAGAGATATAATTTCAAACACATTTTCATTAAATTTTTCATGTCAAAAAACATAAGTATACTAAATTTTATCAAATTAAAGGTTAATTATAAACGACCAAATTGCAGTTTTATATATCCAAGTTTATCCCTTCGTACAAATTGTAAAAAAAAATGTCCACCCTAAAACTATATGTTCTATACAATTAAACTATGCTCTTTTCAACTCCGTAAACAGATTTAAATTATCTGTCCCCGCATCAAAGTTACAGCTCTATAAAAACCCTACTTTCAATAAAAAAATTGTCTATTACTAAAATTTTAAATAATTCATATCTTGAAAACTAAAGCTCAGGGATTTTTTTTACTATTTTTTCCATAATCAGCAAGTATGAATCAGGGGGATATGATATAATTTACCAAAAAACAGGGGTAGTCATTTTTTTTAACTTTAGCAAATTTTACATTTATTACATTTAATATTTCGTTATGTACAAAATGTATCAATCTTAGAAAAAAATTGAAAATAGGTATACTTATGTAAAAATTACTAAAAAATCGAATGCCGCAATGGTTAGGGCTGTATCTCAATTATTTTATAAGTTACAGCTTTTCAAACATTGGCATGATTTTACAAAAATTTTAAAGATTTTCACAATTTTAAAAAATATATATTTTGAAAACTAAGGCCCATGGAATTTCTTCAATATTTTTCCCGTAATCAGCAAGTATGAATTAGAGGGATGTGATATATTTTACCCAAAAATAAAGATAGTCAATTTTTTGTACTTTTCTGAATCTTGCAATTTGTCACATTTTAAATTTCTTTTTGTAAAAAATATATCAACTGCAGAAAAAATAGGTATATTTATGTAGAAAGGTCTAAAGAATCGATTGTTGCTAAATTCAGAAATGTATCTCAATTAGCTTGAAAGTTACAGCTCATTTTTATAATTCAAAACAGACTTTTCAGCAAAATACAAAATATGCAGTATATGATACAGATACGAGGAATTGTTTTTATATTCAAGGACTAGGCTTGAAAAGAAAAGATTGGATTACATCGTTTCAAGCCCATTATAAAAACATTCCTTTGGTTTGTCCAAAAAACGCCTTTTGGCAGCTTCTGTAAGTTCGTTATCGTCCCTAAATTTTGTTCCCGTGTTTTTTTTTAAGATTCGGAACAAAAAATAGTCACTGAGAGCTAGAAGTAGACTATAAGGCGGATGGTCAATTTCTACGAAGTTACATTTAGCAATGGCAAAGATATTTACAAAATTCATTTCTTATCAATTGTGTAAAAAGTGCCATTTCATAACGTCGATAGGTTAGGTAAAATTCAACTTTTTAAAACGGAATTAGATAAAATTACATTAAAATTGAAAACTGCCCCTCGTAATCCTGATATCCAGCACTGAAGATCGAGTAAAAAGCATCATAGACCCCATAGATCGTGGGCATGTTTGGATTGTCTTGCCTGTTCGCTACAACATAAGGCTAGGTATTCCGTTAGCATATGTCGGAAGCTGATTCTGCATCTACAGAATGGTTTAAAAATCCTGACAGATAAACTAATGAAGCCACGGCCGAGTACGTTGATTGGCATAGAGTTATATACGCTGGAGTATTCAGTCAGGCTTGCTGTACTGCTCATTACCCAAGACTTTGTATAGGATGCTATCTCTATGGTTTTTTACTTCTATTCATTCAGCAGGATACCATACAAGACAGACGCAGATTAAATTCTTATTTAAAGAAAAATTAAAACGGGACAGTTTTGATGGAGAAATTTATGTGAAGCACAAATTAGAAAGGCATTTTTAACTGTGGATGAGTGGTAGATAAAAATATGCAAAGAGGTGTTTCACAATGTTCTTCAATCGAAAGAAAAAAATATTTTTCCTGAAATCGTCTTGTAACTACTTCCTTGCCGCAAAATCGGCAGAGAAATTGAATTTTCCTGCCAAGGCAGGGAAGTAAAATACAACGTTGCCATATTTGAGTTCCTTAAGTTTATCCTATAAATTTAGAGATAAAGACGCTATAATATATAGAATAACGTGATGAAATAAGTCGAGTAGGCTAAACTACACTAAGGAAACCAGATGGCAAATTCAAATGTCATCAACGTAATTTGTCAAAAATCAAAAGTTTTAGTTACACTGTGAAGGCTTTTTCTGGGAAGTAATATTTAAAATTGTAGGTAACATGCATATATCTATTAGAAATACCGCTCTGATATTTAGGAACTTCCTCATACAATGAAAAATAGATATAATTAGAATTATATGTGTGCAGAAGACATGTTAAATACAATAAAAAACCCTATTTGGTAAAGTTCTGTAATTTTTACCACCCGTCACCTTTAGGTAAGGAAGGTATTGTCTTTGGTCAAAAAATTCGTTGGTGAGTTTTTAATGAATGATGATGTCTGTAAGTGTGTGTATGTGTGTCCGTGTGTGACAAATTTTTCTCCGACGATAACTCCAATACTACAATTCTAAAAATTATAATTCTTTCCTTTTCTTTACATCCATATGAAGAGCTGATTAGATTTTGGTTATAATTGATCCATCGGAAGTACCCTTATTTGAAGTTTTTAACAGTTTTTCTTGAAAAAACGCAGTTAAATATAATTTTTCGACATTTTGTAACTATCAATTTGAAAGAATATCTTATTCTCTATACGGTTTGATTATACAGTTTCGTTCATATTCAATATATATAGAGTTATAGAGACATTAAGAGAGATTAACTTTCAAAAATTAGTCAGCTTTGTTAAAATTATGGAAACAACAGATATGTTCAGAAAAATTTAATTGACAGATGTTAGTGTCAAATGCAAAACCAAAGTTGAAAGTATAGAGTCAGAAAGTTATGTGTGAATGTGATAGAGTGTCCCTCCAAAGAGAAGAAAATGGATGGACTGTTTAGCAGAAGATTTGAGAGAGGAAGAATTGTGCGAAGAAGATGCGTTGGACAGGAATGATTAAAAGAGAAGAGTAAGAAACAGCGACCCCTAATAAAATAGGGAAAGGAACTTTCGGTATAGAATTTGTAAAAAATAGTGTGTTCGTGTTACAATTTTACAGGATATACAGAATCTTTTTCAAGGAACTTTAGGTATGGGATATATACAAAATACATCCAAATAACGGAAGGTTTTGTGCTGGCCACAACAGATTTTTTTGTTATAAAACGACGGTTCGATAGCAAAGTGCAATACAAAACTTATATAACTTAAAATGAAAATGGCGAGAGGTCTTGTTCTGGCCACAACAGATTTTTTTACAGTAAAAAGTGTGGCTACGCTAAACGTTGCTGAAAAATTTAATAGGAAGTCCATCAGTATAATTTTATTATAATTTAATAATAGAATTAACTACCAACCATTTATTTGCCCCATCCAAAAAAATCCAAAACTAAATTATGGAAAATAAGCCTTTCCTTTGTAACTTCTGGATTACCTTTTAAACATCGTTAAAACTAAACGTACAATTATAAATCCATCTGCATTTAAAGCAGACCAGATGCGTAATTGTAGATTTACGTAACCGATGCATCAGCATCCGACTGAGAGAGAAAATCAACAAATCATGTACATAAACAAGAAGAAAAGACAAACAACATAGGAAATCTATGATTCATAAAACACTCTTCTCGCCTTTTCTGAACCTCATCTTATTTTCAATTACTGGAATTGTATTTGTAACAATTAAAGAATGTCACTCAACAAATAAGGTCTCCATATACCACTCTAACTTCCAAATATGAAGCGACAAGTAAATAAAAAGTTTTTCTGTTATAAAAAATATTTCTTCACCTAATTACACAGTAAATCACGGCAGTCATTAGCTTAATTATGTGTGAGTAATACAGAATTTAAACGCGCTAAAAATGTACAAATCAAAAAGCCATTTCATGAATTTATTTCCGCAGATTTTCCAGAAAATTTCAGCTCAAATTAGCAGAAAGACAACAAAAAGTATGACACCATTATACCAGAAGAAAATGTAGGATACACAAATTTAACAGCAATTAACAGAAAGTTTAATCAGAGATGTTAATGTAATGTTTGAATTATGGCCCCCCGTTGGGCGCCTAGCTAATGTACTAGCTACTAGCTCTGGCTCATAATAGAATGATCAGTATATATTTTCAACAAACAAGAAATTTCTACAATTTTTTTTTTTATTAGTATAAATAGTAAACGAGTTATACACTCAGTGCAAAAAAGTTCACACTAAATATATAAATGAAAAACGCTATAAACTATAGATTTTAAGTTTACAACAACTGAATATGTTACTCAAGTATTCCACCATTTAATGTTGGGTTACAACGACTTTATTAATAACAACAGCTTTAATTTTGTCACATACGAGATTTATTTTCTCCGGCTTCCCTGTAAATTTGGCAATATTGCAGGCTATGGCATATTAATTTGTCATCTTCCCTCCATCCACTGTTCAAATTTCAAGATAATTAGGCAAACCGTTCGGCAGTAGCCTTTGATTGAAGTTAATTACTTTCTCGTACTCCGTCAGAATTATGTTAGTGTCAATATGAAATTCTGTGTGACACTTCAAAAACCCGCTATAGAAATTTACGAATTGTTGAAGAATGGTTATGGTGATGAGTACTAGTACTAGTTTTCGAGCAGTTTAGAAGATTTAAAGAAGTAAACTGACATTATTTTTTTCGAAATGCGAGTGATTGTTCACATGGATTGGGTGCCTGAGGGGCATTTCGTTAACCAATGCACGGGTGAGAAGAAAAAGGGCTGAAATGTGATGGATTCTCCATGAAGACAACGCGTCGGAACAAAACGTCCTGTCCGGCAAGACATTTTTGCTGAAATACAAAATCACCGTGTTGGTACATCAACCGTACTCGCTTTTATTCCCAAATTGTAATTCTGCGTTAAAAGGCACCAATTTCGGGGCAAAGATGTACCTATAGAAAAGCGGCAGAGCTTATGAACAACCTAACAAAAATGGCCTGCAGGCATTGCTTCCAACAATGGAATATTCGCATCGGGCGGTGTAGGGTTCGGGGAGGAGAGTACATTGAAGGTGGCAATATTTTATCCATTGTCAATGTTCTAAGATCAATCTTGTTATTTAATTGCCACACCTCGTATTTCTTACAAGGTAGATTTTACTGTATGCACTGAATTTTTAAGAAGTTTTTACAACCCTTCTGAAACCATAGTACTGCCAACGCCAGCTGCATGGTTTTTCTGTTAATTAATGGCAAAATAGCTGACCCATCTTCTGATTAGAAAATCTTTGGTGTGCGCCTATGCGCCGTCCTCATTCCCAGACATTGTTATTGTCTGGTCCCTCTGCCTCACTGATATACATGTGATAATGTCGTTCTGTTTAGTAGAAATGTGTCTGCGACTCGGGATTTTTTATTCACTTTATGAATCAAATTCACAAGCTATCTTTCATTCATTATTATACAGCGTGGTCGCTTTTCACTCTCTAGGTGATGTAGAAAAACATCACCGCAAAAAAATCAAATAGAGATGGTTAAACATGTCTTAAATGTGTAGGATTTAAAATATGAAAACATAATCGCGAAAATAATGACAACAAACTTTGGTGATGTTAGTTTTGTAAGTAGAAGTGCAACTTTTTGAACGCCCTGTGAATATGATAATCCTTTAAACGGAATACGAAGAACGAATGTGACAGCTATCATTTGCGTCTGATGCTTCATTCCATTAATCCAGATATACAGATTTTATAAAGTGTGACCAGACACAAAACAACATTTACTTTTTCTGTCATTCGTTTATTTCTTTTTCTACCAGAAAAGTTGTTTTGTTTGGTATGAGTTGCTAACAAAAATACAGTACCAAAAGATGAACACAGCTGCTAGTTACTGATAAATAATATATATATATATATATATATATATATATATATATATATATATATATATATATATATCAAACAGAGTCATTAGAGCAAGTACAAAGAAAGTTTTTAAAATTTGCAACTTACATTCTGGAAGGAGTTTATCCGCAAAGAGGTACACCGCAATCACAACTTTTAGAAAAATTTGATTTAGCCTCACTCGAACAAAGACGACAAGTTTCTGCAGTAATCCTATTGTATAATATTATCAATAACGACATTGACTGTATTTATATTAACAATCGACTTTCCATCCAAGTCAACAGATTGTCGTCGAGATTTAAAACCATCTTCTATTTAAAAACAGCTAAATCAAATATCCTTTCAAAATCCCCTATTCATCATATGGTTAAATCATACACTACCATTGAAAGTAAGATTGATATTTTCCACAATTCAGTTCAGGAAATAAAAAAAAGTATTTTATCTTATTAATTTATCATTCTCCTTACCCTAGAATTGGGCATATGCCTGTTGGGTATTGTATTTTAATAATAATAATAATAATAATAATAATAATAATAATATATGATTCGATTCGAGTGTTGTACTTCTACTTCAATGTCCTGATAAAGTGTAAAACCAAATACACGGAAGCTTGACAGATTTTAGTAGAATCTAAGGTTTCCGAAAGCTTGACTTTTATTAAAAAAGTGTTAAAATTTTTCCTGCCCACTGAATTCCGTTCTACTGTTATCCCGCTTTAAATTTTTCTCCTTAACTACTGAAACCTATATATATATATATATATATATATATATATATATATATATATATATAACATGGCCTCGTGCCTGAGTGTCTGGTGGCAAACTATATATATATATATATATATTAGTGTGTCCCCCGTTTTGGTTGTAATTGTAAATAGAGGAAAAACATTTTTGTTTGAAAACTATCTTAGTAAAAGTGCATTTCCGGTCTTACCGGATTTCCTGTTCAACTGTGGCATCTTGTTCCTGTAGGTAATGTAACAACGCTGGTTAATTTACAAGATGTTATCTTATGTCTGTGTAGGTACTTTATGTAACATACTTTTCATTTCATTTACTAATAAATATCAATGTTTCCTAAAAGGCCTTTTTTGTTTTTACGAAATATTATTGAAAATTATGAAATTATAGAAAATTAGCAGTTTTCCTTGGCACGTGGAGGAAATCATTAGAAAAACCGGTGACTTAATACGAATTTATTTATTTTCTTTTTACTATATTAATGCTTCCTCTTAAATCTTAATCTAACTTATGTTGAAGCAATTTTCATTGCGTAGCATTCTAAGAAAATGTAACTATAATATTATGTGAAACAATATTTGTCCTATCAAAGGAAATTTACTGAACGCGCAGACGAAAGAAAAACTATGGAAAAATTAAAAATAGATCTTCATACCATTGCATTTACTTCATACTTGTTCTACGAAAAGACGTGATAATATGCTGTTTATAATAATTATTGAACTCAGATGCAAATCTTAGAAATAATTATACGGTTTTGTGATGTATTGCTGTTCCAAAAATTTCTCGAAGAAAATGTATACTAGGTGCTACAATTACTGCAAATTATAAAACTTACGCAAATGGTGAGAAATTTCTACAAATCATGAAACAGATTATCACTTCTCCGCAGATAATGTTAAATGTTTAAAACTAAATTATCACAAAAATCTTAACATGTTGGAAGCTATAGAGATGAAAAAAACATTCATATTTCAATACTTTTATTTCTAAAAATTCACACAGTTGTTCAAATACTCTAAAAATGCATACACTTACGTAACATTCTCTTTACAATCAAATAATATTACTACATAGTATATATCTCTACTCATTTTTGAATTATTGCCCCAAAAGTCAATATACCCCACATTTAGATAAAAACTTCAAAATTTTCAAAAATCTAATTTTTATGTATCTAGATACTTCTCAATGCACTGATTCCAAATTTTAAAACCGCAGGTCGATATCTCTTTTCATTCTCGAGATATTTACATTTCAAATTTTACCCATCTTTGGGTCATAACCCTAAAATGGGTCGAGATACAACCCTGGCGACTTCACCATTCGATTCTACAGGCAAAATTACATAAGTATACCAATTTTCAATTGTTTTGAATGATGTGTACAATTTCTAGAGTAAAATAACTGAAAATTACCAAAATCTGAAAAAATGGCAAGGGGTACACCTTAGATTTTTGTGATTTTTGGCCATTTTCAGTTATTTTGCTTTAGAGATTGTATGCGGTGTTCAAAAAAATTGAAAATTTGTATACTTATGTAATTTTGCCCGTAGAATCGATTGGTGAAGTCGCTAGCGTTGTATCTCCACCCATTTTGGGGTAATGACCCAAAAATGGGTAAAATTTAAAAGGTAAATATCTCGAAAATGGAAAGAGATATCGACCTGCAGTTTTAAATTTGAAGTCGCCGCGTTGAGATGTACCTACATGTATAAAAATTGGATTTTTTTAAAATTTTGAAGATTTTGGAGAAAATGCGGAATATGGGTTTTGAAGCCTTATCCACCAAAACTTCAGTGTTGTTAAGAGAATAATTGCTGTTTAACTGAGATTTCGAATAATTATTTTTCAATTTTAAGTTGTTTATCTCTAAGAATTTCTTCGTGGTAATATATCTATGATG
Organism: Ophonus ardosiacus; assembly: GCA_943142095.1. Lineage (NCBI taxonomy): Eukaryota > Metazoa > Arthropoda > Insecta > Coleoptera > Carabidae > Ophonus > Ophonus ardosiacus. Next base: position 861,459 of record OW964838.1, on the reverse strand, counting down.
CCTGGTATAAATCGTTTTAAAGATGGCATCCAATAATCGATCTACTCTCAATTGTTCTGTTTTTCACCGCTTGCTAGACAAAAACGTGTATATCATCATTTAGCCGTCTTTATGACCATTTATTGCATAGATATGTTTGTTTACACTATAACTGCAACTGTGCAAAAACTATCCATTCGATTGTTTTCAGGTAGCGAAAGAAATAAAAAAGTACGATGGATCCATTTATCATGTGTTCTTTGGTTGACATGTTTTGTAAATAGATAAATTAAAATACCATTAGCAGACAAGACAACGAAAAGATCCTCAGAATTGATAAATGTGTTGTAGATTCATTAGTAATATTGTTATTTATAATTTTGTATTTTGCTAAACTGTTGAAAACAAAATTTGATACTTGTGGGTTTATTTACAGGTTGATAAATTGCTACTCCAATCTTTTATTTTGTTGTTGTTAATAGATTATAATTTGTTCCTACCTTGAAAGATGATCTAGAAAATCTGGAGTACATCTCGGAAAAGTTCTGCACACTAATGTTCACTTAAACCACACAAAACTGTTAAAATAATGTCAATTGTCCGCGAAATGTATTACCAATACACACAGAGTTTATTAACCTTCAAAGTTCAACATTAAAATTTTGCAATAATCCACATGAATTTTATACTAATATAATCACTGAATGTTGCTGATTTTAATGATATATAATACTTTATTTAAATCGTTATTAATACCACTAAAATATTGTTTAAACTATAGTATTAAAACAAGAGAAGCGTCAGCTGTCGATTATTAATTAACACTGCATTAGATTAGTTCTCGACCAATCTGAACGTGTTTTGGTATTGCGGTTGATTTAAACAAATATAAAAACTTTTGAAACTTTGTGTGATTTGAATGAAAAATTGAATTTAATAAAAAATAGAAAAAGATTTTTTAATTCTTTTATTATATATTTAAAATAAAACTTTATTATAAAGATTCTGCAAAGTTTTTTAAAACATTACACATATGTTTACAATATAAAAGATATAAATAATAACAATACTTACAAAACACGGAGATCGTACAAATTTAATATGTTTATCTGAAACAGAAACAAAATATTATTATTTTATTTATTGAAAAAGAAGGCCGTAGGTACAACAGGCCAAAGGTCCAATAAAAGCGCAGCTTAGTACCAATATCATAAAAAATAAAAAATCCAGCTAGATAGATTATACGGGTGTTAATAAAAAAACGGCCCATAACATGGGAATAAAGTTTTTCCTTGCCCAAAACTTCCCATTTAACTTTAGACAAAAGTATTTCAAATACATTGTTCAACATTTGAACTGGTACACTTACAAGAACATATATAAATAACAATTTAGTTCTTTTTGAGCAACACCTTCTTGCTTAATTGATAGTATATGGTTCTGGAAACACTTTTAGGGCGAAGAATTAAAAAAATAAAACTTAAATAACGAATTTCGAATGTTTTAATAGAAAAATAAAATCTTCATTTTAGTCTGGCTCATCCCTTCAATACTTAAACGCCTTAATGGCATGCAGTCAACCACTCTGAATTAAAACTTACTCGAGAAATTCGTAAAAATTCTTTTAAAACTTTATAAAGTATAAGCGTCCGCGAGCTCATTAACTGCACTTATAACAGATAAGCAACAATTGAATCGCAAATCTTATTCGATAGGCATTTGTTTGCATTCCGAAACACAGCCCTGATCATGTAGGAAGTCACTCCAAAACAACCAATGGAACCGGAGCTGGAATACATGGGGCAAAGGGACTAAGACACAACCAATCGGTTGGACAAATGCAACAGTATTCTAAGCAAAAGTACACGCAATTTTAACCAGCGTGCAATTACTATTGGAGAAAAACTACCACAATTGAAGAATCTCCATAGTAACAGACAGCCAAGCCGCACTTAAGGCACTAAACTCGTGTGAGGTAGGCTCAGGACTAATTCTGGACTGCATCCACAGATTGAATGCCTTAAGAGCGACGAATAAATTAAGATTGATATGGGTACCCGGGCATTCAGAAATTGAAGGAAACCAGGCAGCCGACCATCTTGCAAAAGATGGGACAAATATATATTTTATAGGACCAGAACCTGCTTGCGGAATAACTGCGCAAACAGTTAAGCAAGAACTTAATACTTTGCTTTGGCAATGGCACAACGGCATTGGAAGACTTGAGAGAAAAGGATCTGAATAGAGAAGACACATAAAATTGAAAAAAGTGGAAGAAGAAAATCAAGAGTAGCGACCCCTAACAGGAAAAATTTAAAGAAGAAGCAGAATAAAGACAGTGGACAAATTATTGTCAATATCTTTCGGCAGAATAGAATCTGGTCTGTGGCCGCTTAGAGTTGGAGCTCTCGCATCCGGTTCGCGAGATGCAAATGCTTGGGTCGCGCGTAGCGTAACATAACAACGTAGCGTAGCGCAGAGCGCAGCTGATTTATCTGGGGATCTCGGACATAAATCAGTGCGGATCCAATCAATACAGGAACTAAACACGCTACCTGATTTTACTACACGCGTTGTACTCTTCCACAGACACGTGGAAAAATACCCGAAGACACAGGGACGGGCTGGGAAGCCCGAAGAAACCAACACAGAAAACCAAGGGCAGGCTGATCGGATTTCGATGTGGAGGCTTGGATTCTAAATGTTTGTAGGACCTTCTGGGGTAATCCTACGAGGGATGTACAGTATTTACTGTCCCTAATATATAAAACAAATACTGACCAGTGATGTGTGGCCACATTACAGATAAACAATGCCAAACTGGCTTCTGAGGAGGTGACTATCTCTCGCTTATGTTCGGACGTCAACATTTGAGGTACCCATCTTGCAGACATCTTATGAAGCCTTGTAAATTATTAATTAGAATAATCAAATTTGGCACTTTTTGACAGATAAACAATAAACAATTGCTGTTGTTATGGAGACAATATTTCAAAGCCTACTATGTTAGGAACAATAAATACTATACAACCCTCGTAGCAATAGGAAGAAATAAGCCGGAAACTGTATGACCGGCGGGTTCGGATTTCCATGTTGACTCGTATACTCTAATATTTTGTAGGGTACTACTTGTATTTGGTAACAAACATACGTATTAATAAAAGGAAATTCAAGGGGTAGGAGTGTCAGAGTGTCAGATTTCCACTTAAGAAATGTAGAAATGTTAAGAGTATATTGTTACAAACGGTGGTACACTCTATGACTTCGAGGGAATCTATTCGTATAATTTTGGAAGCCTTAAAAACATATGAAACTTAATAAGCATTAGACAGTCCTGCCATAATTACTGTCACATAAAAAATTAGAAAACCCTCGCCATGTTTCACAAGATTTCAACATCTGAATCAACCTTTCGTCATCATTAGATGCCGGCCGTACCCAGCTAGTAACCACAGACACATTTCGCCCTTGTTTATCAGTGCTTTTCGGCAATTCTACGATAGATGGCTCTGCATGTGGCTAGAATTACCTCTTAAGCCAACTATCTTGCATGACATTGTATATATCTCGCGGTGCCCAGCTGGTGAATTGTCTCTGCAAAGAGACGGTAGTTATACCAAACTGATGAACCCCAATAAGGGCTAAACGGGTCTGTGATTACTAGCTAGGCATGGCCGGCATCTGATGATGACCATATTGTGAAACATGGTGTGTTGTCTAATTCTTTATTAGATATTGTTTCACCTAGAGTTCGCTATTGTACTTTATTTTTACTGTCACATAGTTTATAAGCTGCTATATCTATTCAAAATGGCCGCATTTGGGTTTAAAGCAAGTCTTAAGACAGTCTGACCATTCTGCTATGGCAGCCTTGACCATATATATCGGTAGTTCCCTCATTGCGAAGGTGTACCAAGAGAACGTTCTAGAAGAAGTTATGAAACCCCTGAACAACATACTCTTTCCTGGCAAATATTGGGACTTCCAGCAGAATTCAGCCCCGGCACGCAAAGCCAGAACAACGCAGGTCTGGCTGCGGACCAATGTTCCAGCCTTGGGGCAGTCCAGACATAAACCCTTTGTACTACAAATTGTGGTCAGTTTGGAAAAGGCTGTGAGGGAACTACCGATAGATACGATCCGTACCGCTGTACTAAAATGGCCACACCGTCCATATGTTACCATTTTAAACAGATGTATTATTTACTACTGTAAATACTCGAGGCAATAAATAACTTGCAATTTATTTATGGCAGGACTATGTACACTGAAAAATAAATTGGATTCTGTGAAAATTATAACGTGGAGAACATTATACTCGTTGCAGAATTAAAAGATGAAAGAAAGAAGCCACAAGGAAAATTTGATTAGTGTTATTTATACCGCATACAGAATTCACAATCACACTCTTTGTTACTTCCTCGTCTTCAGTAAATATCTTCAATTTTCTTGTAAAATCCTCGGGCACGAAATCTTCAGACATTCTAAGAATCTATTATTTTGTAGAAATATTTCAATCTGAAGAATGTATGATGAATAAAATGTCATTGAAATAATGTGTCATTAACTCTCAAAGGACTCAGATCTGAGTATGACCTCTGGTGTGCCACAGGGTTTTCATCTAGGACCAGTCTTTTTTTTTAACAAATTTATTATATATGCTGACGATCTTAAGATGTACAGTAAAATAACTTGCACCTCGGATTGTATTGCTCTTCAATGATTTAATAAGTAATGATCTATCTGTCGATCATAGTAAATGCTCTTAATACGAAACGATTTCGAATGTTTTGCAAGATGTAAAGCGAGGGTTGTATAAGCATCAATTACGGAAAAGTTCTCGATTGCTTAAGGAGGTACCAAGTGTTTTTCAAGTTGTTTTGATAGGCCCGTCAGCATCCATATCATTGGTACTGTCTCGCTCTCATTCTGATTTGAATGCAGTTGTTCTCGACAGTGCAATTTGCAACAATGTTCTGCGGCCAGAGTGCAATTTGCAACAATGTATCTGCGAACCACGCCCCTTGCATTCCGGCACGTCACGTTCCGGATAACGCGGCGCGACGTTCACGTAAACCTACTCCTTCGCAACAGCCCCGAGAACAACGACCAACATTCTCCTCCATCACAGATCTAACAATTCCGCACCATTATACGCGGGAATTCATTCCTCATGGCGAGCATTGTCTTCTATGGTGCAACAATCCCACACAGATTGTCATGAGAATTCTTTGAAGAACCTACTATGGTCCATTGTTATTAGTCTATTAACGAGTCATAGTACTACCGTACTTCTACCCCTTTTAAATGGTCAAATGTCGGCTCCGGTAGCTCAATGGTTACAGCAACGTCTCTTAGTCATGACTGTGCTCGGGGTTCTGGGTTCGAATCCCACTAAGGCATGGATATTTGTAAATAAAAAAGACTCTCTTCCCTGGTCGGGGAAGGTTCAGGTCTATACTTTCAAGGCGACCTGAAAAAAAGTGTCAACGCAACCACTATGCTGCCTCGGTCCATATTGCTACGTATTTATAATATTTTTAAGCTACGAGGGTTCTACAATATGTATTTATTCTTCCTAACATAGTAGCCTTTGAAATATGGTCTTCATAACAACAGCAATTTTTTATTGTTTATCTGTCAATGGAAGTGCTAAATTATTCTATACTTGCCATCAACATGGACTGGAGATTTCTATACTGTTGCCAATAGGGCTGTTGCAAGAAATTTTATATGACTTCTACGTATTAAATTTTAAAAGATATTGTTCTTTAAAGAGCTTCAAATTTAAAAATATCACGAAATATCCTTTAGATATTTTACAATTAACTTTTGTAATTTGGATACAATTTTGAATAAGTCACGTGATATGAAACAGAATGTGACGTCAGAGTACATACATCTCCAGCGGTTCTAAGGTGTCAAGTGTATTGTCAAAGTTGTCAAACAAATGTCAATTTTTTAGATTGGTTCAAGTTGTATAATATGTAGGTAATACAATGTTCAAAATAAAATGAGTAATTTACGATATTGTATTGTGCCTTCTTACAAAAATACTGTTAGGAACAAACCTACTATAGAGTTTATAAATTTGTCAAAAGATGCGTTGAAAAGAAAATTGTGGCTAAAAGCAGTAGGTCGAAGAGCTGATAATGTCAGAAAAATTGTTATTTTTTCTCGACATAGATCTACATATCCTATAGCAGATTCAATGTAAAAATCATGACCAGAACCTTGAAGTAAAATATATTATCAATTTATATAGTAAATTCAGTTTTTATATTTTATTTTGTCTCAAATCTTTAACACCCCTTATTTCGGTAGCAGTAAAACAATCGTTCTCTGATATAAATTCAGCCACCATCCAGCTATCGACCTTCGGTAAATTGTCCGACTTATTTTGAGTGTAATTATTATTCATTTACAATGAGCAATGTCAGCGTCAAATGTCAAATTAAAAGATTTTTTATTAACATGTGACAAACTATAAGCCTACGTTTATTTATATAAATAATATGAATAAACGTAGAACGTAGGTGATGGAAATGTATGTACTTCTACGTCACAGGAGTGGGGGTAGTTTTTTAGGACGTCAATCTTTTTATTTAATTATTTCCACAAATAACAAAAAATTATTACTAAGAAAATTATTGCATAGACTTTCCATTTAGAATAGTTTTTGAAAAATGTGAAACAGGCTCATTCCAGTGGTCATGTTGAAAATGCTAAGTTATGAAGAAGCGGCAACATTGCAGGGCAAAGGACACGGTGGAGAGAAGGGAAATTGAGCAATAAGTCCAACGCTCCAGTTCATAAAAGCCAACTTGATGGAATAAGTGTCTTCAAGTACACGGTGATTATGTTACAAAATAATTAGTAGTGTCTTGCCAGAAGTCATCTAATTCGCACCCAAACTGCTTCAGTCTAACCAACCTCCTACCTCCAAAGAAACTGCTCTCCCATCCTTTCCGTTAGTAAACGCATTGTCGCAGCCTCCTGAATCTCAGTGCTTATACTATTCCTTTCCTTTAATTTTTCAGTGAGCATGCATGTAGTTAATGCCGCACATCCTCTGCCTTTACCAATCTATGCTGTGGCCATCGGCGTAGAGTGTTATTGTGCATACGGAAGAGTGTATAGCACCCTGACCTATCCTAGCATGGTGCTGCTAGCTGCAGAGATTCCGAGAAGACGTGGCTAGCGGCGAATGATTCAGTCTCTCCGCGCTGTCTAACACTGCAGACCAGCCAGACCAATCAACTTGCAGGAGTCATCCACCTCGCAACAGCAAGAAACACGGCTTGAGGGTAGGTATTACAGCCAGAGCTCTTTCTGACACTGAGAGTATCATTCAAAGTACAGAGAAAGCGGATCCATGCCCGGTTTCTTCAGAGCAACTTAAGACTTAAGTCGTTGCTTATTCTTAAGTTGTACCCTAAACTATTGCACCGCCCAAAAATGTCAAAATGTAAGACGTAAGTAGCACTTAAATATACGTCGAAAAGATGGTGACTTACGTCATACGTCAGTTGACATATCAGTAAGTCGCGCTAAATATAATTCGTTTTAGGCTGTCATAGTGTAAAAATTCAACGATATCGAGAAGAAACGAATAAATTATAGCAAGGAAGAAAAAAAATGCTCTGTGGGATTGTAAAGAGATGTGCTTAAAGATAATATTGAAAATAAAAAATTAAAAAATCTGTTGTGGCCAGCACAAGACCTAATTAATTTGACATAAATACTCTAAACATTCTCTTTACAATCAAATAATATTACTACCAAGTTTATATATCTATCCATTTTTGAATTATTGCCCCAAAAGTCAATATACCCCAAATTTAGATAAAAACTTCAAAATTTTCAAAAATCTAATTATTATGCATCTAGATACTTCTCAATGCGCTGAATCCAAATTTTGAAACCGCAGGTCGATATCTCATTTCGTTCTCGAGATATTTAGATTCAAAGTTTTGCTCCAAACTGCCCATTTTTGGGTAGTAACCCAAAAATGGGTCGAGATATGAATTCGGCGACAACACCATTCAATTCTACGGGCAAAATTACATAAGTACACCAATTTTCAGAATTTTTGAACACCGCATACAAACTCTAAAGCAAAATAACTGAAAATGGCTAAAAATCGAAAAAATCCTAAGGGGTACCCCTTAGGATTTTTTCAGATTTTGGCCATTTTCAAACTTTTATTCATAAAAAATGAACTGGTTGGACAAAAATTATGAAAATTGCTATACTTATGTATTTTTGTCCGTAGAATCGAATGGTGTTGTCGCCAAATTCATATCTCGACCCATTTTTGGGTTAATACCCAAAAATGGGCAGTTTTGAGTAAAACTTTAAATCTAAATATCTCGAGAATGAAACGAGATATCGACCTGCGGTTTCAAAATTTGGAATCAGCGCATTGAAAAGTATCTAGATACATAAAAATTAGATTTTTGAAAATTTTGAAGTTTTTATGTAAATGTGGGGTATATTGACTTTTGGGGCAATAATTCAAAAATGGGTAGAGATATAAACTATGCAGTAATATTATTTGATTGTAAAGAGAATGCTACGTAAATGTACGCATTTTTAGAAATAAAAATGGATAAATGCTATAAAAAAGTTCCTTGGAAAAGATTCTTTATATCCAATAAAATTATAACATGAACATACACTACTACAGTTTAATCAGTCATTGAATTATGGCCCCACATTGGGCTCCTAGCTAATGTACAAGCCCTGAATCAAAATAGTATTTATGTGAAGAAGACCTAAATACTAAATGCCAAAATCGGACATCGGACACAGCCTCCGTCGTAATTATTAAAATTAGGGAGTATTCGCTTCTCAATTAAAATTTTTAGTGTCTGTGTCTTTCAAAGAATTAGCTCCGCAATTGTGGAATTTCTCTGTAAACCTATCCCATTCGCGTAAAAATGTTTGAACATCATTTTAAACAAGAAAAGTGTCTGTGTGTTATTTTGGTTTCTTTGGCTGGTCCATTTGTGTCTGGCTCTTTGTCGCTGCTCTGGAGTCCGGAAACCATTAGCCGGACTGGACTTTGAAGTCGGAGCAGTCGCGACACTATTATAATACTCCATAGGAAGTCAATCGCTCAGTTACTTTCAAAGTGCTTCACTTCAATTCTTAAATAAAAAGAGGATGGAGAACGTCAATTATCAGCGCGCTTTTCTCCGCAAAACACGCGGTGTACACGAGGATTTTCACAGTGAGTTTTTACCCATTTCTGGGTGGAATGTCCCATCATTCTGTTTTGAAATTTATTTGAAATTAGAGGTACTAACAACTTATATGTGAACAATAACTCGCATTTCAAAAGAAACAATATCAGTGCACGGCCGAGGCTCTAATCGTCTCCGATCCCTTTTCTTCCTTCTTTAAATCATCTAAACTGCTCGAAAACTTGAATACTAGACAGACCCTCATTACCATAAACATTCTTCAACAATTCGTACATTTCTGTAGCAGATTTTTTTAAGTTTCACACAGAATTTCATATTGACACTAACATAATTCAGGCGGAGTACGAGAAAGTAATTAACTTCAATCAAAGGCTACTGCCGAACGGTTTGCCTAATTATTTTGAAATTTTGACAGTGGATGGAGGGAAGATAACAAATTAATATGACATAGCCTGTAATGTTGCCGGAAAAAAATAAATTTCGTTATTTAATTGCCACACCTCAGTTAAATTCAACTTATTCATTTGTGGATAAGAAATAATTATTTTTGTAATTCATCTGATGACAGCAGCAACGCTAAAATTGCAATAAAGAATCTTTTGAAAACTTTATGAAACCTACCGAGTATTTAATTTTTTCTTATTCATCATATTTCACCTAGTACGCGCAGCATCTTCCATTGATTTTATTAACTTGTACACGATCTCGTCTACAAAAGATATTTGTCCGGTGTGTACATTTGTTATACGTAGTGCATTGTAACGAGGAGTGCAATTGCATCGCATCGTGCTGCCCTAGGACGGCTAGAGAACAAGCAAAACAACTGCTGGCCGGAAGCTGTATGCACCTGGTTACCGTAGTTACTCAACCATCTCTAGTCTTCTTCTTACACCACTCCAATTTATTTTTTACTCTAAACCTCAATCATTAAAAAACCAATCACACACACCGCTTTAAAAGGGAACACGATAAAGAAGAATGGTAAATATGTAATTACGATAATGATATTCTTCTTGCTATTGAGGGCTGCGTTGCCATAAACAAGACATTAGCCAGACAGATGTGCCAGTAATTCATATTACAACATTAAAAATGACTATCTTAGGCTATGTCCGATGTTGCACTTTTATCACCCTAATATCTAAATCCTAAATTTATATGCCCTAAATCTAGTGATTATTTAGGATTTTAGTAATTAGATTTTAGGGTTTTGCAGGCGCATCAAATTTACTGTCGGAGAATTTTTATGAAATATAATATTAACATTTACTCTGAAAATTAAATCAAATGTATAATTCATTTTTGTTGTTCTAAAGTGTTGCCATACAAACCAATGAATATCACTAGTGTGCTACTCGGAGTTGTATTTATGTGAAGAAGACCTAAATCCGTTATACTAACCAGGTAAATTCACTATCTATATATTCATCACGACAATCGGGGAAATTTTGCTCACCTGTACAGACTAAACGGTATGACCAATTTTAATGAAAATTTTTCCAAGATGTAGAGAATAACTCAACTTGATTTCCTGGTAATATGTCATTTTTCTGTACGATGCATAGTTTTTGTGTAAAAAATTATTAAAAGTGGAAATTTGGCTTTTTGAAACAAAATATCTGAGTCCTCCATGAAAATTTTAAGACGAAGAACGATTCTTTGACATGTCAATCAGAACATTTAAATGGAATTATTCACGAACTAAGGACAATTTAAAAGAAGTTAAATTCATAAACATAAATTATGGCAATGAACGGTTATTTACATAGTAGTTTAAAACTCCTAAAACATTATATTTAAAAATTATCATTTTTGAAGGTTCATATCCGTGATTCATGTGCATTAGAACCATGTCGTGTTTGGTATCAAATGAGAGGTATCGTCGAGGGCTGCTATGCAGATATGTCAGAATTTTGATAGCTCGATAGGCTTTTGTTTTTTGCATAAAGTTGTCAGAACCATGTCGAGTTTGGTAACAAATAAGAGGTATCGTTAAGGACTGCTATGCAGAAATGTTAAAAATTTAACAGCTCGATCCGCTTTTGTAAAACTTTTAAAAAACACTACCGGCGGAGCCCTAGGGAATACTACGCCGAGTATTTTGCTAGTTCTAAATACTAAATGCCAAAATGCGATATCGGACACAATCTTACTAAGATGCAATATTTGCTATTTTGCCATTAATGTATTACTATGGATACTATTTACACATACTGTATAATTTCAGATAAAATGCAACATAGGTTAGTCAATGTTAATGAACATGCCATCATAATAATACTGATTTATAAATAACGTAAGAAAATAATAAGAGCAGTGTCTTAATTATTGGTAATTTTGAAAATAACAAGTATAAAATTATCGTCTTTTAATAATGTAAATATAGAAGTTTTTTTTTTTTAATTCATTTGCCAAACTTTTATAGACAGCTGATTATTTCTTCTATTGCACGTTGTAAATTATTTTTATTTTTTTCAGTGTGCGCAAATTTTGTAAATATTCTCGAAACTGTAAAAGGGTTTGGTCTAGGATGTTCAAGAGATAAATTAGCAAACATATCACAAACATTTCTCAAACTATGACCAGTATTGTAACAAATAACCACTCGATTTTTTCTTCTTTAGTAAATATCTTTAAAGCTTGATGTCAAATTCATTTGACACGGATAACTTTGACAACCTATGTTGCATTTTATTTGGAACGGTGCATTATAACTAGTATCCATAGTAATACATTAATGACAGAATAGTAAATAAACTCACTGTATGTAAAAGTTACTTTGTAACTTGATTTAGTTTTTCAAAGTAGAAGTAATCACTTTTATGCACGTGGCAGCCTGGAAAAACTAAAGCAGTGTCTGCATGTCTGGCTGTTGATTAATTTGTATGTAGCACATCCAGACTAATCCATTTTCAAGTTAATTTAGCCACAGTTTTGTTGCTCTTATATGAGCTAGAAACAATGAGGTACATTTATAATTGAAAGAGAAGTGTTAACTAATTTTCAGAGCTTAACTATCTTGTACGTTACTCCAATCGATACAGATTTCAGATTTCGAATAAAACATAGTATAATTTTTCACTTACCATATTTTAAGTGTCGCCGTCAGATTCGTCCTTAAAAGCATCCAAATTGACGTCCTTAACTTTCTGGAAACGGAGTTGAGCTTTTTTCCATACAGTAGCTTTTCTTTCGGAGCTTTTATTGTTCAAGTTTCTAGAAGGAACTTCACTTGAAGATCCCAGTCCAGATTTACCTTCGTTCGACACCAGAGGCACCTGAAATCAAACAAAAAAACAATATTTTAATTAATTTTATTTTAGTTTCTATCAGTATACTAAAGATAATCGTCTCTCTGATGTAGTTCATAATGTGTAAAGATTCGCAAGGAAATTTGTGTAACTTGAACCCAGGATCTGCTAAAGAATTCACTGAGCCGCAAAATCGGTTAAAATAACTTTACCGAAACCGAATACATATATGTAAACTTGTAGGGTATGAAGTTACGTGATGCAGTTAAGTAATTTTGCGACTTTGTTGCCAATTAAAATCGTTTTAATCTTGTTGCAATTTGGAAAGGAAATTTTGCGAAAGGACGAACTGAGTAACCTACATCAAGTCATATGTTGTTACCTGGTCGGTAGACAAATTGTCAGGAATAGTTGGCGCTGCAAAAAACAATGGAATGCGCGGTAGTTCCCTATTTTGAAAGTGAAAACAGAAGAAAAAACCTCGCGCCTTACAGACGATCAAGCAAGGTCGCATGACAAATGCGACTAGCTCATTCAGACCGCTGTTCCTTTCAAAATAGACCCTATCCATAGGCGTCCCAACATGAATTACACTTTATTTAATCAATGCTATTATGGATAAAAAATTTATCGCTGGTCCTTCGAGCCGGATGAAAAAACGAGGGGTGCTTATGGTCCTTCGAGCCGGATGAGATAGCTGTGATGATATTTATTTATTTGTATTTAAGGTTAAGTTACTGTGTGGTGAAAGGATTATGTACTTATTACTATGTATGTAGTTTTTAAATTAGATATTTATACAAATATAATTATTGTTTTTACCCTATAAGCTTAGTAATGATTTTTTCGTTGTTATTGCCACACTCACACACCTCATTTTTAAGAATCGTAAACTATAAACAATAAATCTGTTGACGTCCCGGACGAAATTTGAGAGCATGGACCTGACTTTAGATTGATATCTGTCTGCACCATAAAATTAACTACCAACAAGTGCATATAGGGTTATAAAACTGTGTTTTTCCACTGCAATAAACTTAATTGCAAACAACAAGATTTTGGCAAGTCGTAAACGGGCGGATACAGATGCAGTCAAATGCCAAATGTGATGAATGATATACCACTTACATGGCCTGGGATTGTACAGTGATAGAGTGCTGGTCTTTCAGTACAAAAAGACGATGGTTCGAATCGGAGGTTTCCTTCGACTCCCCTTTTTAACTGGCCGAATGGCCCCTAGTATACCCTCCTATTTGCAAGTTGTAAAACAGGGGGATTTGAGGAATTAGATCACAGTTGCTTTATGGTCAAATATTTGATGAAGAATTTTATGTTCTTCAATATTTGTAATAACAAATTTACAAAAAATATTTAGAAGTTTTTTTAAGAAACTACTTTCGGTTATCCAATTGTTACCAAAACCTTTTCAGCTCGTCCCATGAATGTCAGATTGAGGAATACGTAGTTAAAGAGGTCTTAAGTATTATAGTTTTTGAGGAATCATCCTTCCGACATACACACACACACATTATCGTAAAAATGTTAAAATGGGATTCTAGGGAACTTAAAACGGGCTTAGTCACTAAAATCTGGATATGCGATTTTTAGCATGAATTCAATACTTCTATGAGGCTGTGTCCGGTGTCACATTTTCGCATTTAGGATTTGGAATTTAGGTTTTCTTGACATAGATACAAGTCCGAATGGCACACTAGTAATATCCATTGGTTTGTATGGCAACACTTTAGAACAATAAAAATTAATTATACCGTGAGTATTTTTTAACGTGAAACATTGGATTTGTCATCCATGGTTAAGACTTGACATTTGATTGACAGCAATGTATTTGCCTGTCCCATTTAAAATGAAACATAGGGAACGAATTTGACATTTGACAAGACGTCAGTGGAGGTTTTGTTTAAATAATTCTACCTGCTTTCTAAATTAAATATAGTTGTAGAAAAAATATTGTGTGCACCTTGTTCCCGAGTGATTTTATAACAATACTTAAATATAATACTTCTGTCAAATTCATTCCCTATGTTATAAATGAGACAGGTAAATACGTAGCTGTCAATCAAATGTCAAGTCGTAACTTATAGCGGTTATCTATCACATTGACACGATGTCATTAGAGGTTAATTTTGTTTAAATAATTATACCTGTTTTCTAAACATTAAATTTAGTTGTAGAAAAAATATTGTGTGCACCTTGTGCCCGAAATATGTTTAGTGCTCTTGAGTGGTTTTCTGACTTGGGTAAATTTCTTACAATATTTAAATTATAATACATCTGTCAAATTCGTTCCCTATGTTTCATTTTAAGTGGGACACGCAAATACATTGCTGTTAATCAAAAGTCGAATCGTAACTATGGATATGACAAACCCAATGTTTCACGTTAAAAAATACTCACGGTATAATTTGATTCAATTGATGCTTGAGACTAAATGTTAATATTGTATTTCATAAAATAGAAGGTAAGAAGCTATTCTTTGACAGTAAATTTGACGTTTTGTACAAATTATAGCAACGAATATGATTTGTTTAATTAGTACGCGTCAACGTCAAGGTATGGTGTGCTCCTGCAAAATCCTAAAATCTAATTCCTAAAATCCTAAATAATCAAGATTTAGGGTATATATAGATTTAGGATTTAGATATTAGGGTGATAAAAGTGCAACATCGGAAACAGTGAAAAGGTCTGCAGACGTGTTCTTTGTGGGTTTAGGGTATTTCAAAAGAGAAAAACGATCTTGATAGGGAATATTTTTTAATTTATTTGGTATGTTTGGAAGTCTGGCTTTTGGACCTTGCAAGACCAGAAGCCTGTCACCTATACTTCGTTACCGCTAATATACTGCGAGAATTAACGCAGAAACATGTAACCAGGACGCTCATTTTCAAACTCCAACAACCTACACTTCATGATCAAGATTTTAAGAAGTCTTCTTCCAAAGTTAACATTCTGGTAGGATACAAATTAAATTTGGTCTTCGTTTCTTCTCGTCCAGGTTTATAGATGCTTTCGTTTATGGGGAGAATAAAGTCCTTAAAAAATGCCTTCTTGCTACAATATCAGAGGTCTCTAGATATTTATTTCGTTCATAAATTTATTTGAGTAGGGTTCGTTTCAAACCTACACAGCCAAATACATTTATTATGGCATTAACATAATCAAAATGGGATATAATAATTCTGACCTTTTTGTTTCTTTTGTCATCTTAATATCTATTTGTCTATAATTATTGCTGGACGACGTCGTAGTTTAATGTTTAAGTATGAGACAAATATGGAGTTTAGTGGAAAGAAAATTTGAAAGAAATCTCAGAAGAAGATGGATGATGTTTGCAGCAATTATATTATTATAAAACTAAGTTCAATTAAAAAACAAGAAACCGGGAAGTTTTTATCGTTAGTTTTTCTATATTTTCATGACGTACACCAAGTATAAATAGCTTATAAATAACAAGAAATGCAGTTGTCTGCATATTTAAAATCAACATATTATTTTGATTATGTAACTGGTGTCCTGAATTAATTATTATTGAAACTTCCAGTTCAATTCGATTGTAAACATACGCAACAATGTATATACAAACTAATTTAACGTTATTACAGTAGGCGCAGTAAAAAAACAACTGAAAAATCATCATACCAGCCACCGTGATTATAAGTTAGGTTGAGCGTTACGCAATGCTCCGAAATATAAAAAATGGATCATATATAATAAAGGGTTTCGTGGCGAAATTATTAATTTAATATCTACGTAGGCATTGAAATAATTTCAGACTTCTTCCTGACCAGAACTTGTTTTCGACTGGGTTTTTCAATGCTGGTGTAAATAAGTAGCTAAATTTAAATTTAGTAGAAATTGGATATACGTCAAGCTGTTTTATTGCAAGTGTTCGTTGATTTCGACTAATTTTAATACCGTATAAATGGAAATTGATTACAAGTAGACGTCTTTATAGCCTTATTTTCAAAACAATGTTCTTCTTTGCATGAGGATAAAGATATTCCCAATAAATGGGGTGCATATTGTGTATGTAGGAATGAAATGTTGTCTGCCACCGACCCTGGTGTAAACTCCTTGTCCTGAACTTGACACCTTGACCTTGAGAAACGGCAAGCCCTTGCCCTTGTGCAGAGTGCACAGGTGCAACCGAAATACAAGGACACCCACCTACCAGTACTTCTCAAACGGCTATGCTACTTCCAAACTTAGGTACACTACTATTATTGCCAAACGGTTTGCCTAGTAGGGTCCTTTAAAAAAAAATGTAGATTTTTGCAAGATGCGACGTTTCATTCATAAATTTGCTAATAAACTTTCGCAGTTGTAAACACGGACTAATATATATTTGTATAGGGATGTCAGATTATATAATCGTATTATTTTATTGCCACACCTCCTGTTTATGGGCTAATTCCAAAATTCCTTATCTGAAGATTGTCCTGTAGATCTCGATACAGATTATCCTGCGAAGTAAGACTCTGAATATAGACTGTCTAAGACAGAATACCTAAATCATTGGATTCGCATCCGGCTCGAAAGACCATAAGCATCCCTTGGATTCCCATCCGGCTCGAAGGTCCAAGCACAACAATTTTTATCCGGGAAACAATAATATACAGACTGGTATCTTAAAGATATTTAACGAATCCCATTTCCAAAGGTCCAACAATTATTTATGAAATTAAAGCTATCCGCAGACCGCGGAACAATATCCATGAAATTTGTGGTCTCCGGTATTCTGTAGGCATATGGATTCTCCTCTCGATCTATGAAATTTGTCGTGATTTGTATCGGTAAAAAGTTTGCGAAGCACATGTGAAGTCTAGACTTATTGATCGATGTAGGATCAGCATTACGTCATACAGCATCTCTGGTACAGTGCCTCATCTTTGTCTAGCTGCTCCATCTTTGTCAGAGATGCAACAGGTTCCTGCATTGCCGCACTCATTTCCACACTTTACTTACAGGCCTATTCTACTAAAAAATTATGTATCGTTATGATTCGTTACTAGGCGATAAGTCGTTATGATAACGATTTTTGCCAAAACCCTATTCTGTTAATTTATTTATCGTTACGAATCGTTACATATCGTTGTTTCATATCGTTTAATAGCGACAAGTTCACATGCATCGTTGAAGTCGTAAAGTTAGACATATTTTGAGAACAAAAGTAAAAATGGCTGAAGAAGATATTTTGTTAATTGTAGCTGAAAAAGGGATTCTGCAAAGATGAGAATTTATTCACTTTTGTACACTAATTATATATATATATATATTATACTTTTTAGTATTAGACATTTTATTTATATTTCAGAAATATATTTAAAAATTTAGATTTAGATAATATTTAGTGGACGAAGGACTCCAGGCTGTTCTGCATGTTGATAAGGGTAGAAAAAAGAAAAATCCAAGGTTTTTTCGTTGCAGAATGTAAATAATAAATAAATAATTTTCAAATACATTCTGCAACGAAAAAACTTTTTCTTTTTTCTATCCTTAGATAATATTATTTAATATATTGATATATAATATAGAATATAGATGCACTATCTATATATTCAAAAATTATATATTTGTATAGGGATGTCAGATTATATAATCGTACACTGCGTGATACATCAGATCCTTTCACCAGGTCCCACAGAATTTAAATGACTTGTAAGTCTTCTCCATATTTCTTCCAATTCTTCAGTGGACAATTTATTAATTCCTAATGAACTGTTATTTTCCAGTTCTTCAACATATATTTCATACTGTCTTTGAGTTGTCCTCGAAGCCCTTTTCTTTATATCCATTGTCAAATTCAATTAAATAAACAAACAATGAATCGATATGTCGAATTTAAATTGAAAAACATATAAAAATTTATTCTGTCAAAATATACATGAAGTTAGATATTATCGTTATAATCCTGATAACGATAATTTATAACGATATGATTAGTAGAATAGGTTTTTGGCATTTGTCGTTATTAAAGTCGTTTAACCAAATGCTTAGCGACAGTCGTTCAGTAACGATATCGTTATACATTTTTTTTAGTAGAATAGGCCTGTTAGTCTTTATACGAGCCCAAACTCATAATAATTCGGCCGGTTTACATTTTCAACAAATTATCTACACAAATGGTTAGATATTTCTACAAAATTCTTTCGACTTCTTTAAACATAAACTTAAACCTGTAGGCCAAATGACTGGGGATAATAGTTTAACCGGGATTTTAAGGGTTATCTTCTAGTCCAGATACTTGAATAGTCAAAAAATTTTTGTAGAAATTTCTCACCATTTGCGAAGGTTTTGAAGTTTATTTGTTGAAAATGTATACCGACCGAACTATTATGATCCAGGGCTAGTACATTATCTAGGCGCCCAACGTGGGGCCATAATTCAATGATTGTAATTTAACATTACATTTTCATCTCTGATTAAATTGTCTGTTAACTGTTAACTTTGTGCATCCTACAGTTTGGGACCGTACAAATCGTGAGAAATCCTGGCGCCGTCCCTGCCTCTCGTATTTGCAATTCACTAATGATTGCGGCAGACAAAAAACTGTTTTGGTGGGTTTGTTGTTGAGTCATTTGTCATATCTCACCCGGGCTGCGTTAGGGTAGCCGGTCGTCATTCTCAGGTAGTCCCGTCTGCAGTCTGGGCTGTGTCTGCAGGTAGACCCGGTCAGGGTGACCTAAATATCGCTAGACGCACACGCAGACAAATGCCTAAGGCAAGGAAAACACTCACAAATAGACGGCGAGAGGACACGGCACCATCGAATCGAGGTCGGAGAGCTATCGAGAAGTGAATAGGTGTTTTATTTTGTACGAGGGCGGGATGATAAGTAGTTAGCCTGTACGTAGTTGGCGTTGATAGATAATAGTATAGTACATCCCAGGTGGGAAATGTTTCATTACAATTTTTCTCCAAAATACTAACTAACTAAAGATACCACCGCCAGTCTTATAAACGGAAGCCTTTTTCTTCAATGATCTCTTCCTTGCATCAGTCTTCATATTTGCCCAAATTTTATATAGGCTTGCCAATACAGCGGTAATTAATGTCCAGGTGTTATCTTTTTGAGTACTAGGCATGGAGAGCCCATTGATTTTTTTAATTTTCACTATTCTCTTTAAATCTTTGTTTCTACAATCTCAGAGAGCAATTTTCTAGTTTGCTATAATTTATTCGTATCTTCTTCATATCATTAAATTTTCACGCCGTAACAGCCCAAAACGAAACAATATCAATATACGTCAACTGACATACGTACTTCGATCGAAGGATTTCTTGAGGCAAGATCGAACCAACCTTGAGTAACGCTCAAGTAATCTGTCAACTGTCATTTCCATCACATATGACATTTAAGTTACATAATGAATCATTAATGGGGTCCCGTGGCCGCGTGCCTGAGTGTCTGGTCGCGAACCTGGGGAACCGGGTTTGATCGCGGCAGACACCAAATATTTCCAATTTTAAATGGCTTAAAAGTGACCCCTGTAGGGCACTCTCCACACCAACTATGAGTGCCCGAGAGGTGACGCCTGGTAAGCGCCCACACGGTACTTCGCCTCGACTCATACTTGAGTATGGCTTGAGTACCAGATTTCGTTTCATACTCGGTACTCGTACTTCGATCGAAGGTTTACTTGAGGCAAGATCGAACCAACCTTGAGTAACGCTCAAGTAATCTGTCAATTGTCATTTCCATCACATATGACATTTAAGTTACATAATGAATCATTAATGGGGTCCCGTGGCCGCGTGCCTGAGTGTCTGGTCGCGAACCTGGGGAACCGGGTTTCATCCCGACAGACACCAAATATTTCCAATTTTAAATTGCACAGAAGTGACCCCTGTGGTGCATTCTCCACACCAGCTATGAGTGGCTGTGAGGTGACACCTGGTAAGCGCCCACACGGTAAAATATATCGTCATCATTACCGAGGTCTACATGTGTTGTAGATACTGGCACACCCAGTAATGAATCATTATCTAAGATTTTTAGAATTTATAGACATAGTACAAGAAGCATTAAATAATAACCATGAAATAGGGTGATATGACTCATATATCTGTAACCTGTGACACTATGTAGATGTCAAATATACTATTTGATAGAAGAATATTAAAATTTACAAATATACCAACATAGTTATTACAAATTCTCTAAAAACCTCCCTAGAAAACCGAGAATTCAAGAAGTTTCGGTTATGAAACATATGATGTGCTTGAGGTCGAGATGGAGTAATGGTTGGCGAAATAATACTCAAGTCCGAGATAGAGCATCGACTATGAATACAGGCATTAGTCTAAAATTGCTCTGGAGAAACCGGGCATAAATCCTGGATTTTAAATGGCACAAAAGTAACCTCTGTGGTACTTTCTCCGTGCCAGCAATGAGTGCCGGTGGGGTGCCCCCTTGTAAATGCCCGACAATACTAATATGTCATCACCATTACCGATATATGTGTGCAAACAAGAAGTGTAATAGACCATTCCCGTAATTTTCGTCCTCCTCCTTTAGTTGAAATGATTGTGTCCCTACGCAGTCCGGACCTGGAGCTGTTATAGTTGCGTCTGGTTTTTGCCAGTAATTGCGTAACCATTTATCTGTCTGCCTGGTGAAGTCTGCAGACTGCAGTCGCGCCGAGTATCTGCAGGTGCAACCAGACGCATCCTGATTGTTCAAGGACATTGCAACAGGCTACAGGATAACAGCCGACAAACATTGGACCATCCAAAACTTCGTGTTCTGCTTACATACAGAGATGTTCTGTGCATAAAGCGAGGGCCGGATGATAAGTAGTTAGCTTAATAGTAATAAAGTTGTTATTTGTTTTCAAAATGACTTTTTTTTCAATATAGTCGCCTAACAGTCCAACAATCCCATCATGAAAGGTGCTTTCCTCAAGATCTGTAAATTAAGCTCTACGACTTCCTTCTCATTTGAAAAACTCTGTCCTCAAGAAATTTTTTATATCAACGCTCTCTTTAAAATGAGGACAAAAGGACATCTTCTTGGCGTTCGCTTTAAATAAAAAAATATGTTATGGCCACCTCAACACCTATCACCGTTTCAATTTTATGTCATATAAGTATTGTATTGCACTTCGCTGTCGAAACGTAGTTTTATAATAAAAAAATTACATTAAATCTATAAAAGATAAGAAGATATAATAAATAATATAGTAGCTTTTATATGATATACCTATTATTTCTATTCAAAAACGCTGAAAAAGTCAATTTTTCAATGATTTTTTTCATAATTTTCTTTATAAAAATTGATTTATTTGGTCAATAACTCTGAAAATTGGTACAATTATGTTGTATTCTTAGAACCGATTGATGACTTTCCCAAGTTGGTATCTCGATCTCGACCCATTTTTAAGTTACAGTCCTACAAAGACTTACCGCCAGTTTCCTAATAAATATAAAGTCACTTTACTTTTAAAGTGAAACATGATTTTGTGTGTCCTGTGTCTGTCTCTATCGGCCAAATCAACCACAATTTTCTAATTCATATTATTCGTCTGAATGTATGATCTTTTGCCCCAATTCAATACATTATTCAATTGACTTGCTGTCCATCTATTGCACATAAATTTGTCAATTAGTTCGTCTATGAAGTAATAGGGTTATTGACTTCTAACTCTAATAAGTTACTGTTTCCATCTGTCTAATATCCGAGCTAACAAATGATGATAATAACAAACTCATGATGATACAATCTTTATATATAGTTTCTAGTTATGTTGACTATGTTTTAGAAGGCATAACTTTCCTTTAATCAGAAGTGGCATCAGCTAATTTGTTCTTTCAACGATGTCTACCTTTGTAAAAGAATAAAGGTAGGTACTAGAGAAAGCACATAAAAGTAAACATAAAGATTCTTGAAGTGTATTTTACATTTCTCTAGGTAGATAGATATTGTCAACAATGCCGTACATTATACTTAGGAGTTAAAATAATATAATGATACATTTATATCAAGCATTATTGTCTACTGTATATGGATAGACTGCTAGATAAAATTTATTTTAAAAATTTAACAGTGCAGTCACTCAGGTTTTATTTTTTTCTGTGTGAACCGTAACAGATATATCAAATTAAACACAGAGAACAAAAATTTACTATTAATAGTAATTTACCTAACAAGACCTGAAAGTGATACTTTACATATTCCAGAGCGAGCCGTAGGCGAGCTTTGGAAGCTTGTGAGCCCAGTATAGACACTTTCAGGTCATGTTGGGTACAATATTTTTTTGCGATCCAGAAAAAAGAATAAAAAAGTATTATTTTATATTTTACTGCGAGCAAATAAGATATAAATAAACAACTGATCTCCATGGAAACATCAGAAAGAGCTCATTTTCTGGGCGATCGCGAAAAAATGTATCTTTCTGAAAATTTTTACATTGTCGGCGTGTCCAGTGAAAAGTTACTGTTTAATCAGTATCACGACACCCAAGTTTCATACACTGGTGGTTCACTAAAAATATCAAATATCATCTTAAAACATGACAACCTTATAAAGTGCCATACCAAATTTCATCCAAATCGAATAAAGTTAGAATAAAGTGCTCCGTTATTATAAGAAAAATTAATATTTTTTTCGAAGAACTTTGAAGCAGAAAACTGGCTAAACGGTAGGCTCAGTTTCCAGTAAAGGTAGGTTTAGTTAAATCGTCTTATTTTAGTCTCAAGAATCTGTGGTTAAGCCATATATATATATATATATGGTTGAAACTTTCATATCTCGGATCTACCCCTTATTTAGTTCAACTATACCCTTCATCATTAGTTAATTTTGTTACCATTCTATAAAAAAAATAACGACCAAACAGCCATATTACTAACATTTCTGAATAAAAGAGTTTTTTTGTGTTTATATAAAATATTATTATGCATGAGAGAAAACAGTATATATTATGGAAGTTAAAATTTCTTCGTAATCTGTATATGGCCATCATGTAGACATTTAGTAATAAAACCAGAGTTCTATAATAAACGTCCGCGTCGTAAACTTCAACAATAACAAAAGATTTTTTCGAAAAAACAAAAGCACGAAGAAGAAATATTCCAAGGCACGTAAGATTCTGAAAACGGGAGAGATTTTTATCTCCGGTTGAAATATGAACCAGATCCCTGTGTTTATGAGATCATTTCGTGCGCACGGGAATGTGATGCGTGCGTGTACGCATGTGCATTCGGCTGGCCAGGCCATCTAGATGCATTTTTATATGCAACAGCTGCAGAAAAATGAACACCGAAACAACTGCGACGGCTCAATGTGGTTGCATTTTGACTAGGTGCCATGAAACGACGTGGAACGTGGACTGTAACTATATAAGTTTGTTTTGGAATCGGACAGTCATCAAAATGTAAATTTCGCCCGTCTCGACTGGAATTTGTTTACTATTTTACAACGAAATGTTTACTGTTATAAGGACAGGTTTCTCCCAAAGTTTCACAATCACAATAAATATATCACACTGGCAATGGCTTCGCCTATCATTTCCACGACTATCATTAGGACTCGTTTAAATTCCTATGGGAATGTTTTTAAATCGAAAGATATACTCTTAAATCATGACGAAATCCCGGCTATAACATCATCTACAACCGTACGCAACAACATTTACAAACATAAATTTATATAGGTGTGGCATTTAAATAACGAGATTTATTTTTAAATTTGGTAACATTGCAGGCTATGTTATATTAATTTGTCATCTTCCCTCCATCCACTGTTAAAATTTGAAGATAATTAGGTAAACCGTTCGGCAGTAGCCTTTGATTGAAGTTAACTACTTCTCGAACTCCACCGGAATTATGTTAGTGTCAATATGAATTCTGTGTGAAACTCAAAAAATCCGCTATAGAAATGTACGAATTGTTCAAGAATGTTTATGGTGATGAGGGTCTATCTAGTGCTCAAGTTTTCGAGCAGTTTAGAAGATTTAATGAAGGAAGAAAAGTGATTGTTCACATGGATTGGGTGTCGGAGGGGCATTTCGTTAACCAAGCATATTACAAGAAGATTTTAATAATAATAAAAAGGGCTAAACTGTGACGGATTCTTCATGAAGACAACGCGCCGGAACAAAACGCCCTGTCCGGCAAGACATTTTTGACGAAATACAAAATCACCGTGTTGGTACATCAACCGTACTCAATTTTATTCCCAAATTGTAATTCTGCGTTAGAAGGCACCAAATTCGCGGCCGAGATGTAGTTATAGAAAAAGCGGCAGAGGTTATGAACAACCTAACAAAAAAGACCTGCAGGCATTGCTTCCAACAATGGAATATTCGCATCGGGCGGTGTAGGGTTCGGGGAGGAGAGTACATTGAAGGTGGCAATATTTGTTTTGTGTAATTTTATACATTGTCTATGTTCTAAGATCAATCTTGTTATTTTGTAGTCACACCTCGTATGTCACCTAATGTCGTCAAAAGGAGATCATCTTCTTATTAAAACCTACTTGTGCTGACTATTTTAATGATGACCCCAGTCAAATCAGTAGATGTCATCCCCAACCTTGTCTTCCAAGGAAATCATCTACTTCGGGTGTCCTATTGGTTCGGTTATGTCGATATATTTGCTGGCTCCAATATGCTAGACCTTTTTCGAACATCTTCGTCTATTCGACGACTTTAAAAAACAGATAGTGATGGCATTTTTCCTATTGTCCTATTCGTTTATTTTCTTTTCTATTTCCTAGAAAGGGTTCCATACTTCCAACTCCTAAAACCAGGTGTCCTCTATGATTTGTCTTCCCCTAAAGGTTTCTGAAGGAACCCATCTTCTTAGCTGGTCCATTCCGTGCCGACTGTATATGTCTTGTCTTTGGCTCGGCACGGCGCGGACTGTTTTGGTTGTGGGTAAGACCAGTAGTCGCGGTCACCTGTCTACCCCTCTTGCTCTTCTGCACCGCTGGACCCAGCCGAACACCTGTCGACCAGCGGTGATTGTGCCTAGCACGGGATGTAGGTACGCGAACTCCATATCCTTCCAGACGAATAAGAAAGGAATAGGACATAGATGAAAACTTTTGGCCACGGTACTCAAGGACCTTGTTACGTGATTTTAGTGGTATTAAAGGATGCATCAAGCAAGAACTAGAAGAACTAAACCCAGCTACAGGTAGGTATTGTCTCCAGAAGACCCTAGTTTGTTCAAAAATCTACCGTTATGGCCCTTTAATCAATTGAATAGTGAAAAATATTAGACCCTTAAATCCATCTGTAATCATGAAAAAATTGTAATTGAAAATGGCATTCTTTAAAACGGGGGTGCTAGACCCCCGCTTCGGCCCTTGCCCAATGACGTCACAGGTTCGGAGCAACGACCATTTTGATTTTCACACTGTTTTAAACGACAAAGTAACATTTAAAGATAACCTGAAATTTATGAAAATAAACATGTTGATTAAACGTTGTTTCGTGACAAAATAAAGAATAAAATAATATTCTGGAATATATTCAATGTCTCACATGCGTTTTTAACCTTCTAGCGTCTAATTTCAAATTAAAAGTGTAAGAAACATCTGATTTAACGTGTAGATAAGTTCACGCCAAAAGTCAAATGAAAAGTATATTTATAAAATTAAATAGAACGATGTTATATATTATAGCATATTTAGATATAAATAAAATAAATAAATATATCATCACGGCATATTACCCATTTCTGGGTGTCCCTGAATCTACAACACATGTAGGCATCGGTAATGATGACGATATATTTTACCGTGTGGGCGCTTACCAGGCGTCACCTCACGGGCACTCATTGTTGGCGTGGAGAGTGCACGACAGGGAGTCACTTTTGTGCCATTTAAAATTGGAAATATTTGGCGTCTGTCGGGATCGAACATATTTAGATATGTATTCCTCAATTTATAGTCTATATATATATATATATTTCTTTTACAAATTCTGAATTTAGGTTCAGAACTTTTTAAAAATATCGTACTTTAAAAGGATTTTATACAACAAAAAATGTAATAAAAAATAATTTAATCATACTGAACGATAAATTAGACTATCCTTCTTCGATTTAAACAAAAAAGATACAATTATTTTTTGCATGGCCCCATTCAAGAAGGAATTTTGAAGAAGTTGTCTACGCAGAAAATGAATTGAAGATTAGAAGACATACAGGAAAATTTCTTTTCCCGTGACTAATAATGAATGAAGTCTTTGCAGGATACAAATAATTACGCTAAAAGAAAACAACTCTAACAGGAAGAAACAACTGCAATCTGCTGATTTCCGGTCTTCAGCATCAGCTGTCAACGCATCACAAGAAACCAACAACCAACAGCTAAACTTGTCATTATCATTATTATTCATACATGTAAATTAATGGACGTCTCTTTAATGTTCAGATTGTTTCTTTCAAACAAATTTTGTTTTTGTTGTCGAGAATAAAACTACTGTCTAGTCATTTGCATTTAAACTATTTATTAAAAATAATTTGTAAGAATTAAAAACCTAACATCCACAATTAGAGGTAGTTAATATTTAAATCCGTTGCCCACGAATAACATATTACAGTATGTTCACAAAAAACCTAATTCGGAGTAGGGTATGAAACATATGTATCATCAGTATTCAATTCAAAAGTCAAGTCAAAATTCATCGTGAAATGTAATTTTGAGGAGAAAATATAATAAAGAAGAATACAATATTTTTTAGCTAACATTTTTAGCAATATCTCCTGTCAAATTGAAATTTAATTAAATACTTTCAAAATGACAATGCCAATTCGATACTTACCTACGACATTTTTGAATATTTTACAATTTTAATGGTAAACCTATTGAGCAAAATATTTGAAAATTGGTATACATATGTAAGAAATCACATAGAATTGAATAAGAATATTTTAAAAATTATAACTATGCTTAATTTTGGGTTGGAAACGTCTACCCTTAAATGGGTATAAGATACAACCTTTATTTTATCACCAATCGATTCCTTGGTTCAAACTATACATATATACCAAATTTCTTTAAAAAATTCCGACTGGTGTATTCAATATTTAAATAAATCTGTAGCCATAATGCCAATTCGATACTTACCTATGACATTTTTGAATATTTTACAATTTTAATGGTACACGTTGAGCAAAAAATTTGAAAATTGGTATATATATGTAAGAAATCACATAGAATTGAATAAGAATATTTTAAAAATTATAACTATGCCCAATTTTGGGTTGGAAAAGTCTAGCCTTAAATGGGTATAAGATACAACCTTTATTTTATCACCAATCGATTCCTTGGTTCAAACTATACATATATACCAAATTTCATTAAAAAATTCCGACTGGTGCATTCAATATTTAAATAAATATCTAGCTATAATGCCAATTCGATACTTACCTATGACATTTTTGAATATTTTACAATTTTAATGGTACACAGTTGAGCAAAAAATTTGGAAATTAGTATACATATATAAAAAATTACGTAAAATTTGATGGTGTTATCGGCAAGTCTGTATCTCCACCCAGTTTCGGGTAGGGCACATACGCCCGAAAATGGGTTTAAGATACAATTTTAATTTTATGAAAAATTGATTTTCTAGGTCAAACTACATATGTTTACGAATAATAATTAATAATTTAAATAAATATGTTTTAACAAATTTACACAAAATTCGGCGAATAATTTTTTGTCTGCATTTTGTTTAGTTTATAATATATATTGAAACCTATATAGTAAGCACTAGAATAGTGTTACAATTGACAGCAATATGCCGTTATACACTTATGTTCCTTTTACACTTACTAACATAAGAGAAAGGATAATAGAACAAAGTAACAATAATGAGACAATTCTGTATTACAGCCAATGTTTTTATTGTTGAACCTTGATTGCAGAGTAATTATAGTCTAGAAGTGTGTTAGAATAATGCCTAAAGCGTATCATACATATATTAATATTCAAACACCCTATATACGCGAAATAATTGTAGTTATAGTTGACCAAAAAACGCACGAATTCATAAAATAAACATATAATAACATCTCTTCCCGAAATTTCCCGATTTCGGACGAGACCAATCGAAACAAATCCATCAGTCTGATGGAAATTAACAATAAATTACAATGTTTAACTCCAAACGAGTACGGTAGAGACACCTGTATTAAAAATTGTTAATTAAGTCCAGAGGCGAATCTTGCAAAAACCAGACAAAGTTTATGTTTAAAAATAGATTATTGTTACAATTTCAAGTCAGAAATGCACAAAATATTGAAAATATGTTTTGAATACAATAAATGAAGTTACAAAATATGTTTTTATGTATGTAAACATGACAGAAAATTTTAAAAAATACATTTTAAACGTTAATAATATTATTTTTTTAAATAAATATTATAAAAACAATGGGAAGTTACTATTTTTTGTTTCTTGCTTAGTGTTAGTATACCAGCTGGACACGACAATTGAAAATTTGTATACATATTGCCCCAAAAGTCAATATACCCCACATTTAGATAAAAACTTCAAAATTTCTAAAAAATCTAATTTGTATGTATCTAGATACTTCTCAATGCGCTGATTCCAAATTTTGAAACCGCAGGTCGATATCTCGTTTCGTTCTCGAGATATTTAGATTTAAAGTTTTGCTCAAAACTGCCCATTTTTGGGTATTAACCCAAAAATGGGTCGAGATATGAATTTGGCGACATCACCATTCGATTCTACGGACAAAAATACATAAGTATACCAATTTTCATAATTTTTGTCCAACCGGTTCATTTTTTATGAATAAAAGTTTGAAAATGGCCAAAATCTGAAAAAATCGTAAGGGGTACCCCTTAGGATTTTTTCAATTTTTGGCCATTTTCAGTTATTTTGCTTTAGAGATTGTATGCGGTGTTCAAAAATTCTGAAAATTGGTGTACTTATGTAATTTTGCCCGTAGAATCGAATGGTGTTGTCGACAAATTCATATCTCGACCCATTTTTGGGTTATTACCCAAAAATGGGCAGTTTTGAGCAAAACTTTGAATCTAAATATCTCGAGAACGAAACGAGATATCGACCTGCGGTTTCAAAATTTGGAATCAGCGCATTGAGAAGTATCTAGATACATAAAAATTAGATTTTTGAAAATTTTGAAGTTTTTATCTAAATGTGAGGTATATTGACTTTTGGGGCAATATTTCAAAAATGGGTAGAGATATAAACTATGTAGTAATATTATTTGATTGTAAAGAGAATGTTACGCAAGTGTACGCATTTTTAGAGTATTTGAATTAAGGGAAAATTATACTTTTCGTTTAAATATAGCGTGGTCGGATTTTTAGTGGCCTACTGAGTATTTCAAGATACCATTTTTTCGTTTCTTCCAGCTGAACTCGACAATTGAAAATTTGTATACATACGTAGAAAAATCCATAGAATCGAATGGCGCAAAGCCCATCATTGTATCTTTTACTATTCATTAGTTATAGATTGGCAAAGTCAAAAAAACTTTGAGAGATTTCTAAACAAAATAAAAATTTCTATTTTGAAATCTAAGACCCAGGGATTTTTTTCATTATTTTTCCCGTAATCAGCGTGTCCGAATTAATGGAAAATGATACTTTTCATTTAAATATAGCGTGGTCAGATTTTTAGTGGCCTACTGAGTATTTCAAGTTACCATTTTTTCGTTTCTTGTTTGGTGTTATTGTACCAACTGGACTCGACTAACGCAAATTTGTATACGTATGTAGAAAAGTCCATAGAATCGAATGGCGCAACGCCCGTCAATGTATCTTTTACCGATTATTAGTTATAGAACGGCAAAATCAAAAAAACCTTGAGAGATTTCTAATCAAAATAAATATGTGTATTTTGGAAATTAAGTCCCAGGGAATTTTTTCATTATTTTTCCCGCAATCAGCGTGTTCGAATTAATGGAAAATTATACTTTTCATTTAAATACAGCGTGGTCGGATTTTTAGTGGCCTACTGAGTATTTCAAGATACCATTTTTTCGTTTCTTGCTTGGTCTTACTGTACCAGCTGGACACGACAATTGAAAATTTGTATACATATGTAGAAAAGTCCATAGAATCGAATGGCGCAACGCCCGTCAATGTATCTTTTACCGATCATTAGTTATAGGCCGGCAAAGTCAAAAAAACTTTGAGAGATTTCTAAACAAAATAAAAATTTCTATTTTGAAATCTAAGACCCAGGGATTTTTTTTATTATTTTTCCAGTAATCAGCGTGTTCGAATTAATGGAAAATTATATTTTTCATTTAAATATAGCGTGGTCAGATTTTTAGTGGCCTACTGAGTATTTCAAGTTACCATTTTTTCGTTTCTTGCTTGGTCTTACTGTACCAGCTGGACACGACAATTGAAAATTTGTATACATATGTAGAAAAGTCCATAGAATCGAATGGCGCAAAGTCCGTCAATGTATCTTTTACCGTTCATTAGTTATAGGCCGGCAAAGTCAAAAAAACTTTGAGAGATTTCTAAACAAAATAAAAATTTATTTTGAAATCTAAGGATTTTTTTCATTATTTTTCCCGCAATCAGCGTGTCCGAATTAATGGAAAATTATACTTTTCATTTAAATATAGCGTGGTCGGATTTTTAGTGGCCTACTGAGTATTTCAAGATACCATATTTTCGTTTCTTGCTTGGTCTTGTGTCAAACTGGTACAGTAAGACCAAGCAAGAAATGAAAAAATGGTATCTTGAAATACTCAGTAGGCCAATAAAAATCCGACCACGCTATATTTAAATGAAAAGTATAATTTTCTATTAATTCGGACATGCTGATTACGGGAAAAATAATGAAAAAAATCCCTGGGTCTTAGATTTCAAAATAAATTTTTATTTTGTTTAGAAATCTCTCAAAGTTTTTTTGACTTTGCCGGCCTATAACTAATGATCGGTAAAAGATACATTGGCGGGCTTTGCGCCATTCGATTCTATGGACTTTTCTACATATGTATACAAATTTTCAATTGTCGTGTCCAGCTGGTACAGTAAGACCAAGCAAGAAACGAAAATATGGTATCTTGAAATACTCAGTAGGCCACTAAAAATCCGACCACGCTATATTTAAATGAAAAGTATAATTTTCCATTAATTCGGACACGCTGATTGCGGGAAAAATAATGAAAAAAATCCTTAGATTTCAAAATAAATTTTTATTTTGTTTAGAAATCTCTCAAAGTTTTTTTGACTTTGCCGGCCTATAACTAATGAACGGTAAAAGATACATTGACGGACTTTGCGCCATTCGATTCTATGGACTTTTCTACATATGTATACAAATTTTCAATTGTCGTGTCCAGCTGGTACAGTAAGACCAAGCAAGAAACGAAAAAATGGTAACTTGAAATACTCAGTAGGCCACTAAAAATCTGACCACGCTATATTTAAATGAAAAGTATCATTTTCCATTAATTCGGACACGCTGATTACGGGAAAAATAATGAAAAAAATCCCTGGGGTCTTAGACTTCAAAATAGAAATTTTTGTTTTGTTTAGAAATCTCTCAAAGTTTTTCTGACTTTGCCGGCCTATAACTAATGAACGGTAAAAGATACATTGACGGGCTTTGCGCCATTCGATTCTATGGACTTTTCTACATATGTATACAAATTTTCAATTGTCGTGTCCAGCTGGTACAGTAAGACCAAGCAAGAAACGAAAAAATGGTATCTTGAAATACTCAGTAGACCAATAAAAATCCGACCACGCTATATTTAAATGAAAAATATAATTTTCCATTAATTCGGACATGCTGATTACGGGAAAAATAATGAAAAAAATCCCTGGGTCTTCTTTTCCAAAATAGACATATTTATTTTGATTAGAAATCTTTCAAAGTTTTTTTTACTTTGCCGGCCTATAACTAATGAACGGTAAAAGATACATTGACGGGCGTTGCGCCATTCGATTCTATGGACATAGAATCGAAGAGCGCAACGCCCGTCAATGTATCTTTTACCGATCATTAGTTATAGGCCGGCAAAGTCAAAAAAAAAACCTTGAGAGATAAAAATTCCTATTTTGGAAACTAAGGGATTTTTTCATTTCATTATTTTTTCCGTAATCAGCGTATATATACTTATATATATATATATATATATATATATATATATATATATATATATATATATATATATGCTGCTATAGCTACCATTAAAATTGTAAAATATTCAAAAATGACATAGGTAAGTATCGAATTGGCATTATATTTGATACATACATATATATACCGTCACGGCATATTTTAAAAAAACTGTATATTTGCATTCTAAAAATAAATATTGTAACTTTTGTGGCCAATCATCCGATCTTCGTGGAATCCTCAACAAACAAGCCTATTTGAATAAAATTCGTGTGTTGACCGAAAATAACACTTTACAGTCAATTTACACCATGATTTCAATACGTAAACATTTTAAAAGTGCGAATAATATCACTTTAGCATCGCATGCACCAAAAACAAAACCAAATGCATATTTACTTAGCCAGGTACCTGCATACAGTTCGCGACTTGGGCCCAACCGTAAATAAACATAAAAATGAGGACATTCTACACTGTCTGGGTCCTTTATTTTCAGAAGAGACACAGTGATAAGTAAATTTGTTTTTGGGGACGTAGGAGGATGCGAAAAATGAACGCCAAGATTAAGATAACGATGACAAAATATAAGTATTCAAAATAGGGCTGTTGCAAAAATCTTTACAACACTTCTGAGTACTAAATTTGAAAAGATATTGTTCTTTAAAGAGCCTCAAATTTGAAAGTATCACGAAATATCCATTTGATATTTTACAATTAAATATTGAAATTTGTACAATATTTCAAAAGTCATGTGATCTGAAACAGAATGTGACGCAGAGTACATGCAGTTTAACCACATAAGCTAAAACTTCCCATGTTGCAAGTTCAGGATTTGAAACTGTTGTATCTCAGGTACTTTTTTAATTAACCATCAAAACGAGCAAGGGTATTTTGTTACACCCTATGTATATACGTTGAACAAATAATTATTGACACCTATTTTGAACTAAAACTATGTATTTTGACACGTAGATTACTGAAAAATATCTACCTTCGTGTGTTACCTATGACAATTGACATCATGCCTGCGGGAGTCTTCATTTGCTTATAACAATTGAACGAGCAAAAATTACTTCAAATAGTAATCATATTTGTAATCTACGATGTCGAATTAACAATTGACATTAATTTACAACAGTTGTAATCTTTTTATTTACGAATTACAGAATGAATTGCTAAATTTGGTGGCTTTATTTGAGGTTTTTTGCTCGTAGTTTTTAAACGATAGGAAATTAAATCAAATGGTTATCATTTTTGGAAAATATGCCCTCGAATCTATATAAATTGATATATTTCATCCAATTTAATTTTAAAAAATCAGTCATCATGTGTAATGACAATGAAAACGTATCATGTCTGCCTAAGATTCTTCATTTGCTTATAACAATTGAAAGAGCAAATATTACTTCAAATAGTAATCATATTTATAATCTACGATATCGAATTAACAATTGACATTAATTTACAACAATTAAAATCTTTTTATTTACGAATTACAGAATGAAAAGCTTAATTTTGTGCCTTTATTTGAGATTTTTTGCCCGTAGTTTTTAAACAAGAGAAAATTAAATCAAATGGTTATCATTTTTGGAAAGTTTAGTTGAAAATTTATATAAAATGATATATTTCATCCAATTTAATTTTAAAAAATTAGTCATCATGTGTCATTACAATGAAATCGTGTATTGTCTGCCTAAGCGACTTCTTTTGCTTATAACAATTGAACGAGGAAAAATTACTTCAAATAATAAACATATTTATAATCTGCAATGTCTAATTAACATTTGACATTAATTTACAACAATTAAAATCTTTTTATTTACGAATGACAGAATGAAAAGCTTAATTTGGTGCCTTTATTTGAGGTTTTTTGCCCGTAGTTTTTAAACGATAGAAAATTAAATCAAATAGTTATCATTTTTGGAAAGTACATCCCCGAATTGATATAAAATGATATATTACATCTAATTTAATTTTAAAAAATCAGTCATCATGTATCATTACAATGAAATCGTGTATTGTCTGCCTAAGCGACTTCTTTTGCTTATAACAATTGAACGCGCAAAAATTACTTCAAATAATAAACATATTTATAATCTACAATGTCAAATTAACAATTGACATTAATTTACAACAAGTATAATCTTTTTATTTATGAATGACTGAATATAATAGCTAAATTTGGTGCATTTATTTAAAGTTTTTTGCTCGTAGTTTTTAAACGATAGAAAATTAGAACAAATGACTATCATTTTTGGAAAATACGACCTCGAATCTATATAAAATAATATATTTCAACCATTCTATTTAGTTTAGCCGCACTTAAGTAGTTTTAAATATATAATATTCACTTACCTTTGACAGTATATAATTATTACTTACCACAACTGATTTTATATACATATTTATAAACAAAATATCAAATTCGGCATAAAAATAAAAGTTACATATTGGTCAAAGAAAATCATCAAAAATATACAAAATGGGTACTTACTGGTTCGGTGAGACCGGTACCATCTTTTCCTAAGGCCTGTCCCTCAGACCAGCCCATTTTCGACAGCATTTTGAATCCTTTATTGTCAGCCGCGATAGATCTTTAATATAAAACACATATACTCACCCAATGCCACAAAAACACCAAAATTCACAAAACACTTTTCACAAATATTGTACTTACTCATGGACAGAAGCAACCTGAGTCTTCTCATTTTCGTTAACACTGCCAACAGTCTTTCTTCTTTCTTCGGCCCGATCAGAATAACCGTCCCCTAAGTCAGTTTGAAGTTCGGTCTTTTCCAAACCGAATTTTTTCTTCAATCTTCGAAGTTCTTTTTTGTGTTGAGCACTTTTCTTCGCGGTTTTATCAACTAGAAAAAAACGGTTAATTCCCATGAAAAACGTATAAAAAATGTATATTTCTTACTTTGAGGAGGCTTTTCGATTTGTATCAGCCCCGGTTCGCAATGTCCGCAAGTTTTTTGTCCGTCGTGAATATGACACAAGAGTTTTGTTGCGCCAAACTGTAAAATACTTCCGTGGACGATAATATGTGGTTCGCTGGCCTGTTTTGGGGCAGATATGCGTTTTCCGTTTAATATTGTACCGTTTTGGGAACCCAAATCGGTTATAACATAATGTTCTTTTTCTTTATCGAATATTATTTCGGCGTGGCTTTTACTGACGTTTATGTCTGGGATTATGATGGATTTTTCGCCTTCTCGACCGATATTGCCTCCATCGCAAGTAATAATGTATAAAGAACCGACTTTTAGTTTGTCTATGGTTGTTTCTTTTAGAATTATGCGCATACAGGGTGGCCAGGATTTGGAAATATCTAGAACACAAACAAAAACGCCAAATTAACAACTTTTTATATTTTATAAATCGACAGATTTTGCTTAGAAATTTTAATTTTACAAAAGTACAGGAGGTTATTATTGAAGTATATTGTAGTTTATGTGTGATTTACCAATATTTTCGTCACTTTCAGAACAATCCGAACTTGAGTCTTTTTCGCTGTCCGAACATTCGCCTTCTTCCAAATTCTGGTCCGGTTTTTCTTTCTTGGCCCGTTTACCATCCTACAATACGAAACATTGTATCAGAAATGGGTACATACCTAAAGCTTGGTTGCGAGAATGATCTATGCTCAATTGAGAAAAATTTTGCAGTAGACCATCGATAGAATAACTGTTTACCTACAAAACAAAACTATTTATTTAAAGAATTATTAGAAAATATTAAAAATTACTTGTTCTCGGTGATGTTTCTTTCTTTTCGCGCCAGTTTCTTCGGTTTTAGGTGCGGATACTTGGGAATGAAAGTCGTAAGTCTGAGTTTCATTGTTGTACACTAGGTAGGTTCCACGGTTTCCGTCGTAATACAGACCTAATTCCTACAAAAAATAATAAAAAATAACACGAAATGAAAGTAAAATATGTATTTTTATTCAAACATACAGCATTGTAATAATAACCAGTGTTATAATCATAATACATTCCAGATGTGGGTTCGTATACAAAACCAGTTTTGAGTAATGCATTTTCAGCAGCTTCTTTAATCTCTTCTGTTATAGATTTCGGGCAATCTTCATTCTTGATTTCTTCGTTAATATCTACTGGTGTTTGTGTAGTTGTGTCTTTATACTTAATCTTTGATTTTGGCTTCTAAAACATCTTCAAATAATACTTGTTTCAAGCTTTACTTACGATGTCATACCAGTTTTTTGAGGCTACTTTTGAGTTTTTTAATCTTCTTCTCTAACTTCTTAATGCGTTTGCCTTGTCGAATAATAAAATCAAGGACTTCTGGCTTATCTTGAAGCTCATTTTGGAATAGTTTAAGGTTAGATTTAGAATTATTTTCACTTTCAGAGTCACTTTCACTGTTTTTTCGACTATTTGAGCCGTTTTTGTTGGACGTATCATCTGGCATAAAGTCTTTAGGGTCTATTTGAGGCAATTCTAATAAATCTTCACTCATTTTTAAAGGAATACCGAGGGATGTACACACAAAAAGAAACAAGAACTTGCCATCTAAGTAAATTGTATCAGGATGACAGAATGATAGAAACAACTTTCAAGTTTATTGTTGTAAAATACGTTTGTTTGATGTATAAATTAACTAATAAATAACATAATTTAAATAATAAACGCCTTGTTATATATATTTTTTATATTTTTTGTTTGAATTTCTAGAATTTTAACGATAAACAATAGTACTAGAGTCATCTATTAGCAATTGCCCAAACGGTAGTCTTGAAGAGAAATAAGCTCCTCAATATTTTAAATATTACTAATTCATTAAAAGTCTGTTAATTTAGGCTTATTTCAATATGCCCAATTTTTTCAGAACCAAAATACACTTAGATATGAATATAAAAGACCTATACCATTTCATTTAACAACAAACAATACTACTAGAGTTATCTATTAGCAATTGCCCAAACTGTACTCTTGAACAGTAATAAGCTCCTCTAATAATTTAAATATTACTAATTCATTAAAAATCTGTTAATTTAAGCTTATTTTTATATCTCCAATTTTTTTCAGAGCCAAAATACACCTAGATATAGATATTAAAGGCCTATACCATTTCATTTGACAATAAACAATACTGCTAGAGTTATCTATTAGCAATTGCCCAAACTGTACTCTTGAACAGAAATAAGCTCCCCTAATACTTTAAATATCACTAATTCATTAAAAATCTGTTAATTTAGGCTTTTTTCTATATATCTAATTTATTTTGAGAACCAATATACACCTAGATATTGATATTAAAAGCCTGTACCATTTCAAAACAATACTACTAGAGTCATCTATTAGCAATTGCCCAAACTGTACTCTTGAACAGAAATAAGCTCCTTTAATATTTTAAATATTACCAATTCATTAAAAATCTGTTAATTTAGGCTTATTTCTATATCTCCAATTTTTTTCAGAACCAAAATACACCTAGAAATAGGTATTAAAGTGTCAAATACCATATTTGACGACTGTCAAAGTAGTCAACAGCTGATCTGGAAGGTGTGGAAGGATGATTGAATCTTGCCAAAAGAAACGCATGCTTTTAGGAATCTCTTTCTTGGGAGCGTATGTACCCATTATTTAAAGAAACAAGCTCCCCTTTATCGTATTTCTTTTACAGATTGACCGTTTTGGTCCTAATTGTTGAATCCCATTGGACGGATGGTACAGGATCAAGACGAAAAAAAGTCTTTCCAGCAATAGAAAACAACTCAACTTGCTGGAAAAGAGAAACTTATAGCGTTATTCAAGATTGCCATCCATGCACAGGTATTTTCTTAGCTTGTTTCTTGATATATCAGCAAAATAATATTGTTTTAGACTTCGAAATCGCAAGTCAAAGTATTGGAGTCTGCATTCACACCCATTTTAAGGAAATATTAAGATGTGCGAGTGGTGAAACTGTTACTAGAAGTTGCGATAAGGTTGCCTGGTTAGAAGAAAGAAGTTTTTGGACCTTTCAAGGGATTACTTTTATAACTGCGGTCATTTCTACAACATATGTAGTAGCTAGAAAACGTGTTTTGAATCGCCGAATGTTAACTCGGATGCAAAAACAGTTAGCTAGTAGTGTTTAAAATGGATAATTTATATTTAGATATATTTAATTATAAGGATGAAACCGTTGAAATACCTTTAGAAACATTGATTGTTTATTTTATTTATAAACATTGTAACAAAACTGCATTTAACCTGCATTTTGTACAAAGAGACAAACTGATAAATGAACCAGTTTTTAGGATAAATGTTACTAAAAACTACTCAGTTATATTACAACCAAATTTACCATTATTGGCTACATATTGTTGCCTGCCTTTGGCAATAATTAACAACCAAATTATCATTTCTGGTTTGTGTTCTGTTGCCAGACAAATTATAAAAAACCTTCCAGAAAATGATGCAAAGAGAAAATTATTAGGATTTCGTGAAGCGTGCCTGATGGCTTGTAACGAATCATCAGTTTGGACTAAATTTTGCGAAGTAGACATGATTGAAACAATCAAAAAACTATTAGAAAACCTTGCAGATTTTTATTCCGATGATAAAATTAAATTACCGGTTGATTTAACGCGTTTTGAATGCCATTTAAGTCAACCGGTTCGCATACATAATGTATATAAAGTGGCACAAGATTATGCCAAATTAAATATGAAAGATTCAACAAATATTACAACAAAAATACCGAAAGAACAGTTGGATTTACAGCACGTTTTTGGGGAAGGACCTTATATGACTTTGGCAGACATAATTTTATTGCCTTTAGTCCATATTTGTTACCAAATTTATGGTGGTAACACATTCCACAATAACTTACCACTCACACATAAATGGTACGAAAATATGTGCCGAGATGTGGCTTTAATAAACTTTGAATTTA
Organism: Ophonus ardosiacus; assembly: GCA_943142095.1. Taxonomy (NCBI): domain Eukaryota; kingdom Metazoa; phylum Arthropoda; class Insecta; order Coleoptera; family Carabidae; genus Ophonus; species Ophonus ardosiacus. The sequence goes on along the minus strand of OW964838.1, from coordinate 822,001 downwards.
ATAAGTGTGTTATTACACAAAATGGCGCAATTGTTCAAGAAAGTATTGCGAAACAAAGTTTATATATATCTGATCCCCAAAGATATAAACCACGCAATCGTATATTTACAAAACAACCAGACATTGAAACCGCTTTAAACATTGTCAAAAACTTAAATATAAATATAGATTTGTGCCCAAAGCCATTTGGCAATGAAATATTATTTGATTGGGCAAAAATACCTTTGGAGGCAAATCCAGAAGGTGGCGGTTTGCCCCAAACTCGCTTAAAAAGAAAATGCGAACAATTAGAAAACTTAGTAAAACCCGTTTTGAAAATTGCTAAAAATGGCGACACCATAATTGATTTCTGTAGTGGTAGCGGACATCTAGGTATACTATTGGCTGTCAATTTACCAAATTGCAAGATTATTTTATTGGAAAACAAAGAAATGTCTTTGAATCGCGCCCGAGACAGAATCAACAAACTAAACTTGAAAAATGTGACACTTCTCCAATGCAATTTAGACTACTTTATAGGTAATTTCAACATTGGAGTTTCTCTGCATGCGTGTGGAGTCGCAACCGACTTAGTAATCCAACATTGTTTAAAACGAAACGCTTATTTTATCAGCTGTCCGTGTTGTTATGGCGGCGTTCACGTTTGCCATCACATTTCTTACCCGCGAAGTAAAGTATTTCAAGATTCTCAACTAACTCTGCACGATTATTTAGTTTTGGGACACTCGGCAGACCAAACACATGATTCTAAAAACGTGAAAACGAAGCAAGGAATACAGTGCATGAATATAATTGATACAGATAGAAAATTACAAGCTGAAGAAATGGGTTATGAAGTTAAACTATCGAAGATGATTCCTGAAAGTTGTTCTCCTAAAAATAATATACTGGTAGGGATTCCAAATATGTAGTTAATGCTTGAAAAAATATATTTATAACTAATTACAAGATTTTTACAAGATCTAATGGTATTTTGTGTCCATCTACTCCTAATACTTTGACTTCTACTCTGCTTCCAACTGCTATGTCTCTTCCTTGCATATATTTGATGTGCAGTAGACCATTATGTCCTACTCCTATGTCTATAAATGCGCCGAAATGTACCACGTTTGTAACTCGACCTAAACAAACAAAATGCCGAATAAGTCAATCATTTTTTGTTGTAATTTTTGCTAAAATTTGAGACTAGACAGTTTTCAAGACCAAATTTCTTATTTCAAAAGGAAAGAAATTCGTGGCACATCATTTTCCAAAAGAAAATATACTAAAAGGTATAATTTATAATAAATTAACAACAAATCTGAAATCTCAACGAAATTGTTGGCTAAATATTTATATGTACCAGTCGCAGATTTTCAGGACACCAAGAAATAAATGAAACATTAGATTCACAAAGTAGATTGGCATAACTCGAGAGAATTCAGAATCAAAATCAAAAAATATGTTCAAGATACTGTCGATTTTATTTGGAACATGTTTATTTTACGCACAACTGCATTAAAATTATATGTTTACAGCGGAAAATTGAACATTACTCCCGCCTTTTTGCAGTTTTACTCCCGCCGGGCTTTTTGCCAGTAAGTATTTATTTAATTACTTATAATATAACGAAAAATTAAGGTTAATCTGGCCACATAATATGCAGGGTTTTCATGGAAGTATTCCTGATGAAGTTCAAACAAAAACCAAGACAAAATTCAAAAAGATATTCTCAAAAGGTTAGCAATATCATCTTTAGGGATCTCCCAACCATTTTTACCTCCCGCTACCCTTGGTAAGAGAGGTATAGGGATCGTGCTTATCGAGATTTTAGTAAATGACCACGTTTTAAGGTCCCTAAAATCCATTTTTAACATTTTCACGATGATGTCTGTATGTGTATGGATTTTGTCTTCGCTCTAACTCAAATACTATCATTCAGAAAATTCTGAAACCTTGTATTTCTACCCTATTCTCATACGAAAAGAAGCCATTAGATTTTGGTGTAAATCAGATAACCGGAAATGGCACTTTACCTGAAGCTCATAATGGTTTTTATGTCTTATGAAAATTAAAGATTATTGAATTTTCTACAAGAATACATTAATACTTTTTCTATACATTTTACAGATAAATTTAAAAATATTTTTTTTTATTAATCGCGAAGCCTAAGATAAACACAATTTCTTTGTTGCACCTGGTTACACAGTTCATATTTCAAATGAATGTAACTGACAGTAAATGTTACTGTCAAAAAACTAATCACTTCAAATTAATAATAGTGACATTTTAAAAAGAAAATAGTGAATAAAGCAATAGTTTTCACCAATGGAACAGTTTGCAGCGTTCGTAAATACGTAGGTATGTATTTAAATTAATAAAAATTAAATAGCGGGAGGTTTTGTGTTGGTCACATCAGATTTTTTATTAAAAGATATAGTAGCAACAATTATTTATTTTGTCCTTTTAGTTTAAAACGTCGATTTTGTTGGGAACAATGATAGTCCACCCAATTGAGACTATTTGGTCAATACTTAACGGAACTAAGACCAAGCTTCAGAATCGCATTATGTACTTTAGTTTTGTACAATTAATTTTGTTAAAAGTCTCAAACATTAAGCATCACCTCTTATACTTACCGGTAAGTATTAAATTCGGTTTTAAGTCTTCGAATCTCGTAATATCCTTCTTGAAAATAGGCCCGTGTTTATTGTCTGTTCTCAAATCATGTGCCAACGGTTTTGACAAAGCACTTATAACTAAATTGACACTTTGTTCACTTGAATTATATTCTTTAGCTAATTTATCTATCGGAATACTGCTAGATAACTGCTCGAATTGTTTAATAAAACATGGTAAACCAATATGTTTAAAGCGTAAATTAAACTTCCGGATCATTCTGAAATATTCAAATAAATACATCATAGTTGTGAATTATTAAAGTCTTACTCTTCGGCGATGTGGTAATCTTCTGGATGAATGTCTGTAGCGTCCAAAGGGGTTGTTTCTGGTCTTTCATAAAATTTGACAGCTTCAACAGAACTGCTAGGCATTATGCGCAAAAATCCAGAGCATTGTTCGAAGATTTTTTCCCCTATTCCTTTCACATCTTTCAATTGGTATCTATTTGTAAATGGGCCGTTTTTTTGACGATGTTTTATTATATTTTCGGCTTTGATATTGGTTAAACCTGCCACGCGCCTATACGACAATTAAATACACTATTTTTGTTTTAATGAAATATATTGTTGTATTTTATCTTACCTTAGGAGACAATGTGACGCTGTATTTAAATCAACACCTACAAAACTAACACATTCAGAAATTACTTCGTTTAGAGTGTTGTCTAACAGTTTTTGGTTCAAATCATGCTGATACATTCCAACGCCTAAACTTTTAGGGTCAGTTTTTATAAGTTCTGCAAGTGGATCTTGAATTCGTCTCGCCAAAGAAACTATAAAAACAATAACATCATAATTCAACAATTACGAGCCCAAACTCATAACAATTCAGCAGATTTTTCAACAAATTATAAAATCTACACAAATGGTCAGAAATATATATATATATATATATATATATATATATATATATATATATATATATATATATGTGCTGTGAAGATCCGACAAAACATGGATCCGAGTACTCGGATTTTAAAATATCCGGTTCCTCGGATATCCGATGTTCGGATATTGAAGCTGATATCCGTAAATTTAATTCGGATTTGTGTTGTTCACGGATCCGGATCCGAATTTTAATTCTGGATCCGTTTCATCATTTTGAATGTAAAGGCAAACATTTGAATGTAGACGGTTGTAGAGACAGTGGTCTGTAATCAGCAATAAATTTTATAATGCCCCTCTAAAATAGCCAGGTAATTGGTGCAAATACAAGAAGGATATTTCTTAGAATTCAATTCAATATAACAAATACTTCAAAGAAAACGAAATTAAGATTAAATTTGAGAAATAATGGTAACAGGTTCACTGCAGGTGTCGAAATACCTATTTATTTATATCGTGCATGTGTTTCACATAAAAGGGATTGTTTTTGTTACCTACTTATAGTTCTGTGGAATCGAAGAATTTTCTTCTTAGCGGATGCTAAAAGTTTAGCATCGAAAATATACCGACTATTAACTACATCAAACAAAAATGTATAGTGGATTATTTCATAATCAAATTTATTTAGTTTTGTGACTCCATGATAATATACATTCAAATATTATCATCTGGTTCAATACTGAGAATAGGTACTCGAATCCGAGAACCGATGCGCATACTGAAATTCCATATCTAAAATCCGATACTCATATTCATATTCGGATTCAAAATCCAATACTCAGATTCGGATCCAAAACCCGATACTCAGATCCGGATCCAAAATCCGATACTCAGATCCGGATAGTTCAACATTCAATTATTTGGATATCCGGATATTTTTGGATCCGAAACCGAAACTATCCGGATCCCACCACTAAATATATATATTAAATGGTTGAATATTTGTATAACATTCAATTTTTGTCTAGTCGAAAGAAATTTGTAGAAATTTCTCACCATTTGCGAACTATTATGAATCTGATAAAATAAATATTCAAACCTGCTCCAATGTGTAAGGGATCCATGTTTGGGAATTCTTTTTTCGCTTCTTTGCTACAAGAATAAACAGACGCACCGCTTTCTTCAACAATCGTATACGAAACATTTAACGGATTGAAATAATCTTTGTTTATAAGTCTTGTTAACCAATTTTCCGTCTCTCTACATGCAGTTCCATTACCTAATGCTATTAAGGAACAACTAAAAAATTGTTTTTATACTGAAAATGATCAAAAAGATATAAATTTGTATGTCTTACTTGTGTTTTAAGAGTAATGTTCTTATATGTTCTGCGTCTGAATCGCTATTTTTGGTTGTATGAGGATACACAGCTGATGTGTCTAAAACTTCGCCTAAGGATGAAATAACAGCTATTTTACATCCTACTTTTAAACCAGGATCAATTCCCATAATTATTTTTCCTTTTACGGGTGGTTCAAGTAATAATTTTTGTATGTTTTGAGCAAAAACTTCTATCGAAGCTTTGTGGGCAGTTTTTTTCAGTTCGGAACGGATTTTGCGGCTTAAATAAGGCGAAACTAAAATAATACAAACGATAATTTTAATCCTGAATGTTCAGAAATTATTGTATTTACTGCTTTTAGAATAAGTTTCCTTTATAGCTTCTTGAAACAACCTAAAACTGTTACTATATCTCGGTGAATTTCTCATAAATTTTTTCTCGCAAAAATCTTTGAACCGCCAGTTAACAAAATCTGGAATTATTACTTTTACTGACAAGATTTTTAAACTTTCGCCTCTATTAATGGCTAGAACTTGATGTGGTTGAATAGTATGTGTAGAAATCTTTTTGCCGAAATATAGTTCGAATTTATGGATTTTATCTTTGTTTTCGCCTTTAGTAGCGGTTGTAGACAAACTAGATTGTATTGAAAAAGAAACTTTTTCTATCCTAAAATTTGTAAACATTACACGACATGAATAATATATTTATAAGTTTTATGAACGTACAATTCTCGAAGGAAAGCTAAAACTTCGGAATCGTGTGCGATCATATGAGCCAACAAATTAATTATGTTCTTTTCTACTTTGTCTTGGCTGCATAATTCGTCATTGTCTTTTCTGATATATTGTCTGGGATCTATTTCTTTGCCCTCATGTAATAAATTAATAGCAGGTTCTTCTAATCCTAAGTTTTTGGCACGTTCAGCCAAAGATTTCTTAGCTGTTGGCTTGTACGGAGCGTACACATGTTCTAACTCTTCCAAACTTTTACAACTTAATACGCTTTTCTGCAAATCTTTGGTCAATTTTCCAGACTTTTCCAAAGTGGTAATCATTGTTGATCTTTTCGTTTTTAGTTCCACGATTTCGTCGTAAGTTTCTTTTGCGTTTCGTAGAATTTCTGCGCTCATATCTTGTGTTAAATGGCGTCGATATCTGGCTATAAAAGGAACTGTGTTGCCTTCGTCAAATAAGTTTATTAAAGCTTTGGCTACATTTTTTTGTACTTTTTCTTTTTCGGCTAGCAGATCTTCGTCGCGCCATAGTTCGGCCACGCCGAATTTTATTTCTGTTTTTATAGATTTTAATGTTTTTGTAGAAGTCTTTTTGGATGCCTTTGTCTTAGGTTCGGATTTTTTGTCAGTAGTTTCAGGTTTTATATCTGTTTCTTTTTTAATATTTGTCTTAGCTTTTTTACCAACATTCTTTTTATTTGTTTGCGTTTCCTCCTTAATGTCTGTTTTTATTTTGCTTGTTGACGGTTTACATTTCTTCTTTTGTGGCTCGTCGTCTGTTTTTATTTTGCTTGTCGTCGGATCTTCTTTACATTTCTTCTTTTGTGGTTCGTCGTCTGTTTTTGGATCTTCTTTACATTTCTTCTTTTGTGGTTCGTCGTCTGTTTTTGTTTTGCTTGTCGTCGGCTCTTCTTTACATTTCTTCTTTTGTGGTTCATCGTCTGAATCTAAGTCAATTACATTATCGGTATTAGTTGTTTTTAACTCTGTGTTAATTCTTTTCGTCGTTCTTTTTGTAGGTTCGTCTGTCTGTGAACTTGTGCATGGTTCTTTCTTAATATTTTTATCACTGGGTTTAGATTTTTTTGGTGCTGGTTCTTCATCATCAGAAACTAAATCTATCTCAATTTTAGATCCTTTATGTTGCTGAAAACTAGTTGAAGGTTTTTCGTCAGTTAGATCTATCATAGACGAATTTCCACTAATTTTTAAACCAGTTATTTCTTCGATAAATTTAGGGTCTATATTCAGCTGTTTCATTCGTTGTCGGGCTGCGTTGTGATCTATACATGAAGGAGTGCTAGATACATCAATAAGTTCTTGTTTTATTTTTAAGTCATAGTTAGATCCTGCTCTTGTTTTTCGAGTTTGGTCTAAACAATTTATCAGAGATATTTCGCCTGCTCTAACTCCAGTTAACATTGTAATTAATTCTGAATCTATATTTAATTCATGTAATATTTTCGCGATTTCTTTAAAATCTGTTACTTCAGGTTTTAAGCTTTGAGTTTCTATTAAATCGTCGTCTATTTCGATAGTTTCGACAGCAAATGAATTAGATTCTTGTAGTTTTCTGTTCTGTTGTGTTCGGTTTTTCCTAGACATTTTTATATGGTATTGTTTTTTAAGAATTAATTTTAGTTTAGATTTTGAATGTTTGTGTCTTTTTCGTTTCTTTTTTTTAAGATCTGACGAAGATCTCGAACCTTGGACAATATTTGAAGAACTGCAAGATGTACGATCTTCTTGCTTTAATATGACTGTTGAAGTTGAAGAATCATACAGATTATTATTTTCAGATTCTTGTCTTATAAAATGAGGCTCTTCCTAAAACATTTGTTGTTCGAAACACCGGAATACAAATTTCACAATTTTTATTGTTGTTTTGTATGTCAACTCTTAAAAATTGTAAAGAACTTACCTCGTACTTACCTTTCTCTCTGTTTTGATATATTTTAAATCAAGTGGCGACATTTAGCCGTATATTTATCATTTCTTTTTGGGATAAACATCTAACGTTCGCACAGTATACAATGTGAACACACCACAATAACACGACGACAACAACAGCTCGTGTCTCGTGTTCTAGCTCTGACATGCAACTACTCAGCTAGCCGCTTTTGCTGTGCGCAAGAGACTGTCAAATAGTCAAAAAATCTTTATAAAATCATCCTAAAATATTCCTGTCATAAGATATAAAATTTGTGAAGTGTATAGTGTGTACAAAATCGGCAAAGTGACAGCTGACTTGTAAAAATTGAACGTATATCTAAATTGTAAATTAGTAAATTGAACAAGATAATCAAACAAAATGTCTAATCATGACACATTGCTGACGGAATTTGTATCCATTACGAATGTAGATGAAGAACGAGCAAGATTTTATTTAGAATCCTCTGCATGGCAACTCGAGGTTTGTGCTGAAATTCTCCCCATAATATAAAGAATATTTACCACGTTTTTAAATAGGTCGCGCTAGCAAGTTTTTACGAAAACGATGGAATCTCTGGCACGCCTCCCGACGAAGATACTGCTCCGATTTCAATGGAAGAATCGCCGACCACTCCAGCCGCTGTAAAAGTCACAGCTTCTCAATCAAAGTCTCGGCCTAATCCTAATTCTAGAATTACAACCGTTCATAGCTTAAATAGTTCCAGTTCTGATGAAGAAGGCCAAGCTTTTTATGCTGGAGGATCGGAACATAGCGGGCAGCAAGTTTTGGGGCCGTCGAAAAAGAAGGATTTTGTTGCTGAGATGTTCAAATCCGTACAAGAGTAAGATACCTCAAATTCTACTGTAAAAAGTCTAGAATATTGTTAAATATTGTGCAATTTTGTGATTTGTCAGGCATGGAGCTGAAGTAGTCGAACCTAGAGGATCTTCAGACAAACCTAGAGCATTTTTGGGGACAGGGTATAAATTAGGTCAAACAAGTAATGATACCGAAGTAGTTGCTGGTGCTTCAAGACGTCCATCTCACACAGAAATGGTTTTGAAGTTATGGCGCGAAGGATTCAGTATTAATAATGGCGAACTACGGGAATACACCGACCCACAAAATCGCGAATTTCTGGAATACGTCAAAAGAGGGTAAAAAATATTTGAGCGTTATTTGGGCGAAGTAATAACTAAAAGTATTGTTTTTCAGTGAAATTCCTCCAGAACTAATTCGTGATGCTAACGGCAGTGAAGTCCATTTAAATATGGAGGATCACCGACATGAAGAATTCGTGATGGTAAAATCAAAAATACAACCGTTTTCAGGAAGAGGACATACATTAGGAAGCCCTGCACCAGCTGCAGTCGGGGCTCCGGGAGACAAATCGGAAGACCGGGAAGCTAACGAAAAACAAGCCAAAAAAAAATTAAATGTGAACAAAGAAGAACCAACCACTAATGTTCAAATTCGGCTAGCGGACGGGTCGAGACTTTTAGGAGAATTTAATCATAATCACACTGTAGGAGATCTTCACCATTATATTAGGGCGTAAGTAAACGAAACTGCAATGTAAAATGGGTGTAATTAATATGATTTTCATTAGTGCAAGACCGCAATATGAAAATTTGGAGTTTGCTTTGCTGACTACTTTTCCAAATCGAGAGCTCTCTGAAAATAATCAGACATTAAAGGATGCTGGGTTGTTGAATGCAGCAGTAATGCAACGTTTAAAATAATTATATATAATTGCTGTTTAACTTATCAACATTTTATAATATAAGTAACTATTGGTTTAATAAAAATATGCATTTACATATATGTTTCGTTTATAATCTGTCGTATTTAAATAGCTTAAACAAAGTTGATTTCTTCAAATCTTTAGCAAATCTTAACACTGTACTATCCGTCATTGTAGGCTGTTTTTCACAATGAGTATATCTTTGGATAACAGCTACAGAATCACTTATTTCTTGAGTATTTACAACACTGTTTTCTTCAACAGAATTGCTTCGATATACAAATAATTCATCATTAACTGATTCATGAAAATATATATTATGTAGAATAGCAGGTTCTCTGTCCCGTTTTTTAGTGCTGAAATCTGCACAAAATAATAATATTTTCAATCCGAAACGATTTGTTTGATCCGATGGATCGTAACTATCTAGAAGAGCTTGCAATGTAAAATGATGTCTTGGTACTAAAAATTCGTTGAAACTTAGGATAATAACGTTCTTGCTTCTGTCTTTAGTTCTCAGTAAACAGTCTTCTTGTATTATTAATCTTTGTCCTTCATTATGAGGATAATTCCAAGGATAATCGATGATTTCTACGCCAAGTTTTAAGGATAATTTTTGTAGTAAATGCATGAATTTATACGGAATGTTGTCGTTGTATATAATAAACGAATCCACGTCAATTATTTTATAAAAACTTATAAACTCAACGATTTGCTGTTTTGAATATTCTTCTGAAGGAACAACACATATTGTTGTACGCTCATATTTCTTTTTAGCAACCGGAGATACGATTATTTTCTTCAATTTCCCAGATATTTTCTTGCTATCAGCGAAAGATACTGCATAAGGTATTTCTGTAACAGAATCTGCATGGCAATTGTATTTATAAAAAGCTGTATGTGCCTCTAAAACAGTTATTTTCGAGTAATTTACTGTTCCAATAATTGGTTTTGTATTGGATTCAAACCATAAAAAGCAATATTGTAAAGCATTTCTGGTGTCTTCATGAACTACAAGTGCTTGAATATCGTTTTCATGCTTTATAAAAGCTGAATATACAGCAAAATTCTTATCAGAAATCCATATAGGAGTTGGTCCCCAGTCATGTTGAAGAGTATTTGTAATGTTTAATAATTCTGGAAAGCTGCAATCACTTGGTTGTCCAAAGAAATTGAACACTTCCAATACATATCGTAACCGATTGTATTCATGACGATAAATTAATAACAATGATACACTTACAATAGATGTAATTAATAAAAGTAATTGTTGATATTTTCTCATATTTATAAATCAAATTATTTACAAATAAGATCAGCTGTTTTTCATTTTGAATGTTATATTTGACAGGAAAATGGTGAAATAGGTGCGTGCTAACATTTACCGCCAGACTTCTCGCGCAACTGAAGTTCAGTCTCAAAACTTTTGAGTAAATATCAATATTATGGCATAAATGTATACTCAAAAGAAAGATAAAAGTTTTTTGTAGCGATTGGTATAAAAATAAGTACGGAAAAGTCAATAAATAAGGGAGAAAACTAAAGTTGAAGGTTAGACCCAAAAAAAAAATTGACATGAAGGGCCCTAAGGGAAGTGAAAAAAAATTTTTTTTCTTGATTTTCGGCTCTTTCTAAGGTCTAAATAATTTTTTTGGCCTGCTACCTCAAAAGGCACAACCTAAAAAATTATTTAGACCAAAAAAACCGAAATCAATGTACTTCATTTTGTCTTACCATTTTACCTTTTACCATTAAATTTACCAACCTTGTTTATCCATATTCCTGTCCCATGGAACCTACACATTACCTAAACACTAGGGAAGAAATATTTTTTCTGTTTTTTACAATAGTAAGTACAATACATCTTATAAACTAAAACTTAATTACTGTACAATATATGTTGTAGAATCCTGGATCTTCTGTTCGTTGTTAATCCGGGTTATGTCACGAAGTCTAAACAGACAAATAATATGTGAGAAAATACTCGAAACAATTTGTATAATTCACAAACCTGGATATGTTCGGATGATCATCTTTGTTCGACATCTTCATCTGCTGCTTGTTGGACTTAGAGCATTATATTTTAGGATCTAAACAGAAAGAAAATGCTTGAAATGTGATTTTAAGTATCGTTTTCGATCCTAAAGTAAGTAAATATGAACATAAAGACATTTCATTCAATGATTCATACATCATTCATTGGGCGTCCCACATATTCTCCCATTCATACTCTTTTACACCCTAAAGTCACCAGTCTTCTAAATATTTTATTCCTCCTTAATTCCGAAACTCTTCTGTCCTCTTCAAGCCTGTAATCTTTGCATCTGTGTTTCAGCATCTGAAATCACACAAAAACCAGGCAGTATTTGTTCTTTGTAAACCACAAAATGTAACTACCTAAGATTATTTTTGTATTTTAAAAGTTTTGGAATATCCAGAAAAAACTTCAACGCTACATACCTCTCTTATCAAAGGACAACAGAGACATACATACTACATACAAAACGGGGGGAGCTATCTTATAAACTAAATACTGTTTTCCTCTGAACAGAGCGAATATATAGCGAGAAAGTTCGATTCTGGATAAGCCTAAATCGTTAAAATACAACACAAATATTTACATAAGTATGCTATAAAGAAGTAAAAAAACTCACCGGGAATATTTTTAAAGTGTTTTGAAGCAATCCAGTTCGTATGTGTTTTCAAAAAAGTAAACTTCTATTCACTTAGCTTGTTCATTCATTTTGCACTATAAGTTCATCGAATCACCAGAATAAATTATTCGGAAATGTTTTGAATTTTGTGTTAAACGAAAGAGCAATATTTTCTGAATTCACTGATATATAAATTATTAATAGATATTAACTATTATTAACCGTAATTAGTAAAAGTTTACGCACTAACTTATTAACAATATTTAGTTGTTTATTTATTGTTGAACAATTGCTAGTCGCCGCAGACAAGATGGCTGTTCTGGGCGCGCTAATTTGTATAAGGTATTTTGTTATAATTTATTAATTTTAAGGTATTAAAATAATATTAAAAGCAATTTTACATGAATAGGAACTTTTATTACACATCCATTGCACATAATAATGTGTAAACTACTAACGAATCTTATTTGTAACATGTTCTTACTATTAAAATAAATGTTGTTACAATATTGCTTACTTATTTAATTACCTATTTAACGATTGTTACTTTTGAGGTAGACAAATTTGTCAGTCAATCTTAATTCTATTTTAAATATAACAATGAAATTGAACTCTAAGCTAATAAATAATTAAATTAACAAATTGCTTCAAGAAAACCAATCAAAATAAATATTAATTTTGATTATACAATACAATAATATTCTTGGTCACAAATTCAAAATAATAATCGTATATATATAAATCGGCACCTTAACACAGTTTTAAAACATTTCAATTACAATATACAAATATAAAATCAAATAGCTAAATTTATGCTACATAATACTATCATGTATTTCAAAAATTCATGGCAGTATGTTTTAAAACGTTCAAATACTGCTAAAATACTATAAAATCTTAAGAAAGCATGAATTAAAATGGTTAAAATCAGGTAAAATTTAAAATTTCAACTAAAATTATAAAATCTACACTGGGTTATCATCTTCAACATTTTTATAAAAGTTTACCCAGTCATTTTAAATCATGGAATGATCATCCACTGGCATATTTAGTAAAAAAGCACAGTTTTAAATATAAATATACGTATGTATACGCAACTTTAATATATTTATTTTATTCTTTAAAAAGAATAGATGGTATGTTTAACAATTATGCAATGTTGCTAGTATACTCTTTACCTTAAAGGTAATTTCTTTTGAGCGCTTATAAGTGTAAAATGTGCTTTTTATTTGTAAATATTTAAGAAAATTCTAAGTAGATTAAAATGTTAAAGCTGCCAAACTATTTTCTGTGCGCTGTAATCTGTAAAATTAACTAACATAAAAATAAAATAATAAGGTATCTCATGGTAACTTTTCATCCTTATAATTTATATACTTCAGTCTTCTGTAAAGTCAGTCTTCTTAAGGATGCTTTATTGCAATTATGATCACAACCATGAACGTTCTGTTCATGTCACAACCGATTTTTGAGTAACTACTTGAATCAGTCTTAAAATTGACCAGTATTGATCATGGCACTGTTATTTGTTATTTATTAAGTACTACTCTTGTACTGATTGTACCCGTATTAAAAATACAAATTAAACGTTTAGAAAACAGAGCCTTTGGCACGACAATGATACATTTAAAATGTTGTAACCCTGAGTTATCATCAAACATCAAAATATTTGTATGCGGTTATTTCCAAAATCAACCACAATTATTTTCCCTTCTGGGTTTAAACAAATACCACTGGGGCGATCCAGTTCTCCTGGATTTTTTCCATGAGTCCCTATTTTCCATAAAAAGTTTCCATTAGCTTCGAAGACTTGAATACGGTTATTTCTGGAATCCGCTACTATTATATGTCCTTCATCATCACATACTATTCCTTGAGGTCTTAAAAATTGTTTCATGCCAGCGCCTTCACATCCCAAAAATTGAGCGTTTATTAAACTCGGATCTATGATTACCAATCGATGGTTATTGAAATCAGTAACAATTATGTCTCCGTCTGGATTAAAACAAACACCTCTAGGGGAGTCAAAATGTTTCCACATAGCTACAGATCCTTCAAAGCCGTATTTATTGATGAATTGTCCTTCAGAAGTAAATAGTTGAATGCGATGATTTCTCGTGTCAGAAACGACAATTTGTCCATGAGCATTTGTGGCTACATCCCACGGGTAGTTAAATTGACCTGACCTGCATCCTTTTTCGCCGAAAGTCAATATAAAAGTTCCATCCAAACTAAAAATCTGCACTCTATGATTGTCTTTATCCGCTACAATTATTCTTCCCATGGGATCTGTCGTAATTCCTGCAGGGCGATCAAATTCTCCCGGACCTGTTCCTTGATCGCCGAATTTGTGCGAAAAAATTCCGTCAGGTCTAAAAACTTGTATGCGATTGTTGCTTCGGTCTGCTACTATAATATTTCCGAGTTTATCGCAGCAAACTCCCCACGGGCGACAAAGTTCGCCGTCATTTTCTCCTTCAGTACCAAAAACTAAAGCTGCGGTTCTTGGGGAACGAACTAAAACGGGATTTGTACAGCCGTATATTGGGCGACTGCGGAGAACATTGCGGATGAATGGTTCGCCTATCGGCGCTGGAGTTTGGCGGGGTTCTTTTCGTACCGGACGGGTTATGGTGTTGCTGGAAGTTGATGTTGATATGCTCCCTAAATTAATTAAGGCTCGGATGATTGAATTATCAGGTTGGACGAAACTTATATTTGCTTCTTCACATGGTTTCAAGTTATTGCGTATGGATTTTAGCTGTTTTAATTCAGTAGCAGCTTTTTCATTAGCTACCAATAGATCTAAACCGGTAGAAGTGTTTAAAGTTTCGGTTAACAAATCAGAAATACGAATTAATCTGCCCAAAGCAACTCTCAAGCTTTCCATTTGCAATACTAACGATTTAGCTTTTAAGTGACGAATCTGATCAACTCTTCCCAGCAGTTCTCGTTCACGTTCTTCCAAAGCAGCCATTAAGCTTCTAATCAATGTCCGGATTTCCGTCGCGGCTTGATTGCTTCTCATTTCAACACTTTCTGTCATTCTTTGGACTGAGTCTAAACCATCTCTAACAGCTTGAGTTCCAGCTCTCGCGTCGGTTAACAGTTGAAGGCTTTGAGTTCTTGCACCGTCCAAAGCATCTTGCAAATAGATCATTTGATGGCCACGATGTTCTCGAAGGGCGCATTCGCCGCAAATCGCGTTCAAACATGTTTCGCAGTAAAGGCGTTGGAATTCATGGTGTAGGTCGCAAAAGGCACCTGGGCTGTGCCCCGAACTGCAGGGGCTGCCACTCGCCTGGAATTTTTACACGTTTAAATTCAGGGCCTTGCAAAATGGATTCAGAATTTAACGAAGAATTCAAAAATGCAGGACTTGCAATTAACATAAGAAAGTATGTATATATATATATATACAGATGTCTCAGGACGAGCTTACGCTATCTATATTTTAAATACTATTTAATATAATTTAACGAAATTTGGTATCTAGGGGTTATCGAACATGCCCGTTTTAACTAAGATATTTTCAAAGCAGTAGCACTTCCGATTTGACCGGAAATTGACCTCAACTTTCTTATTTTAAATGGAATATGCTATATTTTATTTTACCATTGAATGCAGCAGAAAATTTTACATATGAAGCAATAAAAACATTTTACTCATGATCAACTACTTCCGGCGTTATTCAACTTTTTTTGATTTTTTGTCTGAAATCCGGCACATTTTCAAAACTCTGTATATCGGGAACGAGATCGAATTTTTATAATCTGAAAAAAGCCTTTTATAAAGGAGACTTTAAGCTACATTATCCATAGAAGAATCCTTGATTATTTATAAAAATGTGACGGGTACGTTACACCAAAATTACAGTTGACAAACTTCAAAAAATACATTTTTTTTAAATAGAACCCCCTCTTTTTTATTAAATAAATATGTTCTACGGCTAAAAATAAGGGTACTTTATGTAACATGTCCTATGTTGAAAGTTGATAAAATTTCAGTAAATTAGAAAAACATGTTATCTGGGTATAATTATATAAAAATAAAAATATATCATCACGGCATATTACCCATTTCTGGGTGTGCCAGTATCTACAACACATGTAGACATCGGTAATGATGACGATATATTTTACCGTGTGGGCGCTTACCAGGCGTCACCTCACGGGCACTCATAGCTGGTGTGGAGAGTGCACCACAGGGGTCACTTTTGTGCTATTTAAAATTGGAAATATTTGGCGTCTGTCGGGATCGAACCCGGTTCCCCCAGGTTCGCGACCAGACACTCAGGCACGCGGCCACGGGACCCCATAATTATAAAAGTATTTATCCAATTTACTGAAATTCTATCAACTTTCAACATAGGACATGTTACATAAAGTACCCTTATTTTTTGTCATAGAACACATTTATGTAATAAAAAAGGGGGGTTCCATTTAAAAAAATTGTCTTTTTTTAAGTTTGTCAACTGTAATTTTGGTGTAACGTACCCGTCACATTTTTATAAATAATCGGTGATTCTTCTATGGATAATGTAGCTTAAAGTCTCCTTTATAAAAGGCTTTTTTCAGATTATAAAAATTCGATCTCATTTCCGATATACAGAGTTTTGAAAATGTGTCGGATTTCAGACAAAAAATCAAAAAAAGTTGAATAACGCCGGAAGTAATTTATCATGAATAAAATGTTTTTATTGCTTCATATGTAAACTTTTCCGCTGCATTCAATGGTAAAATAAAATATAGCGTATTCCATTTAAAATAAGAAAGTTGAGGTCAATTTCCGGTCAAACCGGAAGTGCTACTGCTTTGAAAATATTTTAGTTAAAACGGGCATGTTGGATAATCCCTAGATACCAAATTTCGTTAAATTATATTAAATAGTATTTAAAATATAGATAGCGTAAACTCGTCCTGAGACACCTGAATATATATATAGTGAAAACTTAAAATAAGTATTGCGGATATATATGGGAAATCTTAAATATTTACTCATATATGTATTAAGTTTTTAATTTTGTAATCTTTATTTTAATTATCTGATACCCAATGATTAATGAAATATTAATAAGAATAACAACAACAATAAAATCATTAATTTTATTTAGTCGTACGCACCTGCGAACCCTGGCTTCCACAAGTGGATCCCTGTTCCTCTCCGAACCTTAAAATCCTGTGCTCTTTCGTGAGCCGCACCCTTTGGTGGGCCCTCACACATGGGTCACATAACAGTTCGCTGCAATCGCGGCATCTGGAGGTCGCTTGGGCGCCTTCTTCACAGCTCGTACAAACACACGGTTCATCTCCAGTTACGGCTTGGAGAAGATCGCTGATGAAGGCGTCAACTGAACGGGGTTCCGGCGAAGAACGTGAAGATAAAGAAGAAGTAAATGATGTGGGGGCGAGCGTACACATTGTCGGCAAGATTGGTGACATGCTAAAAAGGTAAATTTTATTAATTATGGGTGAGAACAATTGATTTTGGAGCTCATAATGGTTGAAAGAATTCGTTTCGTTTGACCAGTATATGTTTATTACAAGTTTTGCAGGGAATTTTATATATCACATTCGATTTGTTTGTTTTATTTATAGAATCGTCGCTATAAAATCGTCTTAAAAATGTTTAAAGTAATTATATCAATCATTTTTGTAATATCCTCGTTTGAAACCATTTTATTATCCCACTTTCAAACTGTAAATTCTAAGAAAAAAAAAACTGGTCTCATACGCCTAGCCTTTTTTGCTCGGGGCTCTTGAAAGAAAAGCAGATCTAAGAATGTGTAGAAAAAATTTACTGTTATGCTCTGGCAAAACTACCCTGAGTCGAGCAGGTAGCAAGCGACCCTTACTGGACCCAAATCTTTTCTAAAATACGTCAATGAACTTGAATTTGCCAAGGACAAACCGAGAAACTGACCATGGTTTAAGGGATGATTTTACAGTCTCAATTTCGTAGAATTTTCTTAAAGGATTTTTCCAAATTTTCGAAATGAACTATTGTGGAAAACTTTAGAAAGATTTAGTTTATTTTATTGTATAGTTATTAAATTATTATTATGGATAACAGGACTGTAGCTAGATTATTTTCTTAGAGGGAGCTAATTACATATATATATATATATATATATATATATATATATATATATTTACATCCCACTACCATTGTGGCGTCCCCTGTGTAATTTTCTACATTCAAAGTGACGTCCTTGTGCATAAGACGTCCGTATACCGGACGTCATATGCACATGGCCTTATAAATTTTTTTCTGACATCAGGGGGGCCTCTAGTATCGTATAGCAAAATTTGTTATGGACGTCAGAATGATAGCGGAATGGAAAATGTATATTTTTTGTAGTTCAAAAAAATTCCAGTTGCGGCGCTAGTGTCGTCCGGCGTATATACAATGTATATACTGAAGTTTCATTCCAGCGACATTCTGACCTCCGTACACTTGGCAACAGTGGAACTTTGGGTACTACATTAGCGCGCTACTCTTTTAATTGTATTTAAATTTACATTGGGCACTCCTGGTAGTATTTTAAATTAATATTTATGTAATCAAACCTTTTATTTTGCACTTGTAAAATCCTCTGAGCAAATACAAAATCAATAAACTATGAAATCAAAATGTATGGTTTACAATTGTAATAAATATAAAAAAGGTAATTATTTATAAATACTCGTAACATAAAGCTGAATTATTAAGTACAAAATATTGAGTAAATTGTAAATAAAAGCCAGTTGTAAAGGTAAGAAGATTAATGATTAAATGTATGGAATAAATATGAGCACGGTATGCTACAGTGAAATATATAAATAAAATATTTTTAAACTTTCGATATAAAATACGAAGACCGAAATTTTAAGTAGAGTCGAAAAAGAGAGTGTAGAAATAATTATTAAAAGAAAAAATGTTTAAAATATATTAATATGTACTACAAACGATTTATTAAATATAGATATTTTTATTCTGGGTATTTCTTCCTATTTCTCCTCTATATGAGGTGTTTCATTAAAGTGTTTTCATTTAATTAGAAAATATTTTTATACATTGTAGATAGTTTAAATACGTTAAAATATTTGCTTTTTGTTTTTATTATAATGTAATTTGAAAAATTTTATTATATGCGTTAGTGAGATATGTAGAAATATAAATGATTAAAAGTAATGACTTTTAAAAACACCGTATTTTTATTGCAATCTATATGCAAACATAGAAAGAAACACGGATAAGTAATTTGTTTATGTGTAACAACTAAAGATTAATGAAACAAATTAATGTTTATGAAATACTCTCTCTGGAAATAAGGGAGTTATAGGGATCTTGCTAAAAATCGCATGTTGAGATTTTGATAAATGACCACGTTCTAAAGTCACTAGAATCCGATTTTATCATTTTCACGATGATGTCTGTATGTGTGTGTATGGATTTTGTCAAAGCTCTAACTCAAATACTATCATTCAGAAAATTCTGAAGCGTGTTTTAACCCTATTCTAATATGGAAAGAAACCATTAAATTTTGGTATAAATCGGATAACCGGAAACGGCACTTTACTTGAAGCTCATAATGCTTTTTCGTCAAAAAATACCATTAAATGTCATTTTTTCGCATTTTATGCCATGAAAAGTAAAGCTAATTGAATTTTCTACAGGTATACATTAATAATTTTTCTATATATTTTACAAATAAATTTAAAAAATTCCGATGCCTTTGTTTCAAAGATAAACACAATTCCTTTGTTACACAGTTTATATTTCAAATGTATGTCACTGCAAAAAAAAAAAAAAAAAAATAGGTATGAATTTAAATTAATAAAAATGAAATAGCGGGAAGTATTGTGTTGGCCACATCAGATTTTTTCATTTTATTTTCTCCGAAGGGGCTCAATAACTCTCAGGGGAGATTAATAATTTCAGAACAGTTCACAAGCTAAAGCTCTAAAATTATCTTTTGCTGTGATTTATAATATTTTATCAAATTTCCAGAATTGCATTCTGGCAGTTCCATGTATTTTGTACAAATACCAGGTAGAAAATTTCTATATTTCCAGTAAAATTATAACAAAAACATATTATGTAATTTACACTTGACATTGACTTATTATGTCAATTAGAATTTTCTTAATAATATGCCTATTATTTTAATTTCCGTAAAAATTTCAATTTATTGGAAAAATAGCCGAACCCAAACGGCTGCTTTTCTAATATTTTTACTATTTTATTGACATATGAAAAATAATTTGTTCAACAAATAGCTATTTACTTAGAATAAGCGTATTAAAATCGGTATTGAATATTAATAATAAGCTTATTATTATAAATTTCATAAAAATTTATTTGTAAGACTTTGGGGTTATTTAAATAGTTCATTCTTCACTTATTTTCACATAAGTGCAAGAACATTTCACATTTTGTACCAGCGAGTTCTTTTACTGTAAATACATTATTAAGATTTTGTTATTGTTTACTTGTATAACGGGTATCTACTTTATTTTTGTTATATGTATGAGAAATACAATGGTAAAATTTTAATTTGTAGAAATTTTTTTCCTAATAATATTAGAACAAAAGAATTAAGTATTAAAAATCACATTTTAAATGACAAATTAATAGTTCCATTTTCAAATTGCTTACAGATTGCCAAAAGAAATTACCATTATCAAACATTGTAGGAATCTATGATGTTTACAGCAAAGTATGCATATTGTTGTGAAAGAGTGCTTTGGTTTCTGCATCAGAATAATGTATTTAATATTGGCAACGCTGCTGGACGTCACTGTAACGGTAGTATGAATAAAAATATACAAATTGGACGTCACAAGTACTGATTATGTCTGAAGTATATACTGTGGACGTCGGATTCACTCAGAGTGGAGGAGCTCATAATGTCCGTCAAATGAAAGGAAACGTATATCGTTGTAAATCGACTTTATTGAAATTTGAACCGAAATTCATACTCAGGGGGAAAAATAAGTAGATATACTTTATAAAGCAGGTACCTATCTCTATTCCTTTCGGTGGTTGCCACAATGTCCTAGCCATGAAAGGACGCAGCAATGATAGCGGGATGTAAATATATATATATATATATATATATATATATATATATATATATATATAATCGCTCTCTTTAAAATAACAGGACAAAAACATAGGAGCTAATTATATATATATATATATATATATATATATATATATATATATATATATATATATATATATAATCGCTCTCTCTAAAATGAGGACAAAAGAGCATCTTCTTGGCCATAAATCTACAGAAGATATAATATAATATAATTGTTTTTATATAATATTCCTATTATTTCTGTTCAAAAACGCTGAAAAGGTCAATTTTTGAAGTAAGTTTTTTCATTATTCTCTTTCTAAAAATTGTTTTATATGCTTAAAAACTCTGAAAATTGGTATAATTATGTAGTTATATTCTTTGAATCGATTGATGATTTTCCCAAGTTGGTATCGCGACCCATTTTTAAGTTACAGTCCAAAAGAGACATACCCATTTTTGGCTAACTTACACAATTTTTGAAAATTGGTATCTTATGTAATTTTACCCGTAGAATCGAATGGTGATGTCGCTAAGTCTGTCTGTATTTCCACCAGTTTTGGGATAACCCAAAAATGGGTGTTTTTGGCATCCAACTTTGAACACAAATATCTCGGGAACGGATAAAGATATCGACCTGCGGTTTCAAAATTTGGAATCGCGCGTTGAGAAGTATAAAAATTGGATTTTTGAAATGAAAAAAATCTTGTGCATTTAGGGCAAATATTAATAAGCAGAATAATTGTTAGCATATTTTTTTATATACTCCTGGCAACAGATTTGAACAAAAGTAAGAACTACGATAATAACGACAACTTTTATTTAAATTATAGAGAACAATTACAATACAAGTCGCTAGTTTTTCAAAAGTTTTGCGAATAATCCGTTTTGAATACAATTCTACCTGTATGTCCACCCTACAGGTAAAATTTTAAGAATAGCAGAGTACCTGTCTTCAAGACAAAGTGTATTTCCAACCGTACATCTGTTTAAATATTGGGAAAATCCGTAAAGTACAGTCGGACAGCAAGTTTCTTTGCACAAGTGCAAAATACAACAAAACATCCGTTCGACAACATCTGCTGCCCACATTTGCGCGAAATGTTCCCTTAAGATGAGTTTAAATTGAATGTAATTAAATATTTGGAAGAAACCCTCATTAAATGATTTAATTATCGGATTGAAGGGCTCGTATTTTGGTCCAAGGGCGTGTACCACGCAAGCGCTTCTTTCAGTCCCTCCGTAACCATACGCATGTTGAGTAGGTCAGTATTTTGGTGCAGAAAGTACGCATGCACGACCATACACGCCCCAACATTTTTTCTTGGGGTACTGTACAATCTATCTTCAAATTTGTTTATAGTTGGTGCAAAACACATTACCAAAATTAATACAATATCTGGGAGATGTTCATGATTATTTAAACAAATTATAAACTATATATTATCATGAAAAAATGCAGCAATAAATGATAAATTGTAGTTTTGGGGCAAATTTGTTACATTACCAAATTTGTAAATGAACATGCAAAATTAATAAAAAATTGTTTGATTATTTAAACAATTGTATAAACAAATGATAAACTAAATATTATGATGAGAAATAGAGCAATAAATATGTTGAAAAATAAAATGGGGCAGTTTGTTTACAAATATCTTCCGAACGCCTATGACCTAGACATTGGGGTTTGGGGTACACGAATCGATTTTTAAAAACCTAGGGTACAGAATTTATTCAAGGTCTATGCCAAATTTATTTACCAAAACACGTTAGATAAACATTCTAAATTATTATCCAAACGAGGTTAATTCTAAATGTTTAACAACAACTTTAAAATTATTAATAAAAACATGCTTAAATATTGCTTTGCACATTATAAACAAAATATTTTTATTGTAAATTAATAAATAATAATATTTAAAGTGTGAACAATCAATGAAATAATAGTTAATAGTGCAAAAATAGTTAACAACTGTCAGACTACTTGTCAATTCTACAAAAGGTCAACAAAAATATTGTTAAACACCAAAATAAAATCAAGAATATTGTTTACCTTTAGAAATCTTCCATGAATATAACTTTTCTACTGGATTTCTTCGTTCATTTTCTCTTTCGAGGTACTAATAACACTATTTGTAGTATTTTTAACGTCACTACCCTAAGTCAACTGCATCTGCACTACTGCTATGCCCTCACCGTAAAACGTACTGTGCCTTTTGCTTTTGCGCATAAGCGCTGTTCTTAGAAACCGATCGAACAAACTGGGGTTGCAGCTTCATCCCTACAAGATTTTAAAGATTTGCTACCCCTCACACCTTCGGGAAAGATGGGCTGTCAACATCCGATTTTTCCGGATGTGAATCGGATTTTAAAAATTCGGTTTCCGGATGTTAAAATAGTAACCGGTATCCGAAAAATTTGACATCTTTGAAAATCGACATCCGATATTCGCAAAACCAGAATTTGAACAACAAAATGACAGCTAAAATTTTTCCCTTAATCACCCCTGAAAAAAATTTGAAATATCTGTTCCTAAATTCGAGTAATTTTTTCAAAATAAAAGTTTTAAGGACTGAAAGGAGTAGAAGTAAAAATATTGCAAAGCAAACTCAAAAAGGAAATACAAAATTTACCCATTTGCCGCTTTGAAAATATTTTAGTTAAAACGGGCATGTTCGATAACCCCTAGATACCAAATTTCGTTAAATTATATTAAACAGTATTTAAAATATAGATAGCGTAAGCTCGTCCTGAGACACCTGTATATATATATATAATTTTTTTCGATATTACAACGAATGTAAGCTACTATAAATAGTAAAACCTATTAGACTAACAATTAAATATTTAATAATGTTTATTTTTTGTCATTTAAATTTCTTTCATAGTTTGTAATTCTGGTTAACTATTTTTTAACAAATTGTTCTCAACTCTCTAAAATTTATTCAGAATTGCTAAAAACTATTTTAAATACTTCTGTACTATCCAAAATTTTTCCAAAATAAAAGTTTTAAGGACTAGAAGTAAAAATATTGCAAAGCGGTTAACTCAAAAAAGAAATACAAAATTTACCCATTTGTCAAATTTGTACGCTTTGCCCAAAATAGTTAAAATTTGGTTTAAATATACTTCAAACCTTCCCTTATGTACCTCTGAAAACAGATTTGAAATACCTGTCCCCAATTTGGAGTTACGAATATTTTTATTCACTTCTGTCAAAGTCAAAGTAGAAAATATTATTAGTTATTATTTGGTGGGTAAAGAATCGTTTGTTTAAAATAATAAAGGCTCAATATTTATTTATAAATTTGAAGTTTGCATACAATTCGAGAACTCTCACAATTTTATAAAAGCATTATGTTTAAACTTAACGAACTAATAACAAGTCTAGCTACCAGTATTCTTCAGGCTAGAGTATTTAAACATCAGGAACAGTATAAAATTTCAAACTAAATACTGAATTATGGATCTATTTATAACATTTTCCTTAAAGTACTTATATTAAATTTATGCCCAAAGTAGCCTCTACATAACATATTTACAAAATTATATTTACAATTGGCAATTTTGTTAAATTTCAAGTGATAAGCTTGATATATCACAATAATAAATTGCAGAAGCTACCTCAGATTAAAATAACAATACATTGGGGATGAGGGCTCACCTAAACATAGAAATATTAACAATTTGCCTATAAATTCTACTATATTTCTCCATTCGTACTGTTTTCCTGGTCTCCATTCGATGTTTCGCTCCCTGAGGCTTCTGTTGTTGATGCTCCATCTTCAAAAAAACAACAGATATAACATAATAGTCTAGTTGTGCCTTACAAAAATACGTAATATTGGTTATCTTTAATCGCGTCGTAGTTTTAGATGAAAAGATTGTTAGTAATTCGCGGAAAGCAAAAATATTGTAAAAGAGAATTTCATGTGGAATTGCAATATTTCAAAGTTTCAAACCGCGTTATCGTATCTTTAACCGGGTTAGAGAGAGAGGATTAATTTGTACGAAACAGATGACAAAAATTTAAAAATCGGCGACAATTTATTTCTTTCGATGCCAAGACGAATGTATTGTGACTACTGAATTCTTAATATTGTTTATTTTTTGAGTAATTTATATATATATATATATATATATATATCGATAATAATTTTTTTTGATGTTCCAACGAATGTAAACTACTATAAATAGTAAAACCTATTAGACTATTTAACTATTTTTTAACATAACTATTTTAAATTGTTCTCAACTGTCTAAAATTTATTCAGAAATGCCAAAAACTATTTTAATTTTTTCTCAGCTGTCTAAAATTTATTCAGAATTGACGAAAACTATTTTAAATACTTCTGAACTGTCTAAAATTTATTCAGAATTGACAAAAACTATTTTAAATACTTTTCTACTGTCTAAAATTTATTCAGAATTGACGAAAACTATTTTAAATACTTCTGATCTGGCTAAAATTTATTCAGAATTGACGAAAACTATTTTAAATACTTCTCTACTGTCTAAAATTTATTTATTATTGCCGAAAACTATTTTAAATACTTTTCTACTGTCTAAAATTTATTCAGATTTGACGAAAACTACTTTAAATACTTCTGAACTGTCTAAAATTTATTCAGAATTGACGAAAACTATTTTAATATAATAATAATAATAATAATAATAATTTTTTTTGATGTTCCAACGAATGTAAACTACTATAAATAGTAAAACCTATTAGACTATTTAACTATTTTTTAACATAACTATTTTAAATTGTTCTCAACTGTCTAAAATTTATTCAGAAATGCCAAAAACTATTTTAATTTTTTCTCAGCTGTCTAAAATTTATTCAGAATTGACGAAAACTATTTTAAATACTTTTCTACTGTCTAAAAGTTATTCAGAATTGACGAAAACTATTTTAAATACTTCTGAACTGTCTAAAATTTATACAAAATTGACGAAAACTATTTTAAATACTTTTCTACTGTCTAAAATTTATTCAGAATTGACGAAAACTATTTTAAATACTTCTGAACTGTCTAAAATTTATTTAGAATTGACGAAAACTATTTTAAATACTTCTGAACTGTCTAAAATTTATTCATTATTGCCGAAAACTTTTAAATTATTTACAACTATTTAAATATATTCAGCACTGTCTAAAAATGTTTTAAATTATTAAGAATTGGCGGAAACTATTTTAAATTGTTCCCAACTGTCTTAAATTTATTCAAAACTATCGGAAACTTTTTAATTTGTTCTCATTAATCTAAAATTTATCTTGAAAACATCTTAAAATCGTAACTAATCCAACTTTTTTAAGACCGGTAGTCGCCAATAACTGGACTAATCGTATTTTTCCCAAAACTTATATATATATATTTGTACGTTTTTGCACATTTTTGGGTACCCACCTGTATTTGGGAGCGGACACGGTTGCCCATTGACCCTACAAGTATTATACGATCCACAATGTGTACATTTCAAGCCCACGACATGAAATTTCACTGTACTTTCATTATGGCAATCTTTACACAAAATATCTACCATAAAATTTCTGTATTCTGATGGCATTGGAGTCATAGCAACTTCACTATCCAAATACTTCCATAACTGTGTCATATCCAGAAGAGACGTCTGACATATGGGACACGCATAATGTCCAGAATGTAACAATTGCTCGAAGCATGTCCGGTGTAAAAGATGACCACAGTCTGGTATGTGACATGGAATTCTGGAAGTGTGAATATCTTCGAGACATACAGGACAGTTTGCTCGGGAAACGTTTTCTACGCATCGGTGGCCGTTTTTTAGCTGGACAGGGAGACACATGTTGCATTTTTCACAGTGGAAGAAGCGGTGGGCCCCGCCAATCCGGCAAATTCCGCAGCCGTTGCAGTGGTACTGGTTTTTGTCTTCGTCGTCAAATAAATTGCATTCTAAACATGTATACTACAAAATCGATTAGTGTTTAAATTACAATATATATATATATATATATATATATATATATATATATTTCATAATTTTGCCGCATCGTGTAACTCTGTCACAAAAACCACATGTGATTTTGTCAAAATTCAATAGTTTTATAAATTTCAGCCAAAATTATGACAAAATTATTCAACTTTTTGTATAATTCAATGACTTTTAAATAACTTCACTAAAACTGTCCTCATGAAATGTAAAACCAAATAGACGAAAGCTTGACAGATTTTAAAAGAATCTACTAAAATCAAAGCCCAGAAAATCTTCCACTATATACATATATATACTCGTAGATAGATTTAGATATTCAAATTATTGTAAAACATGATTGAATGTTAAATTTTATGTTAGGGAGAACATTTTCATTGCAAAAAAGAAAGGAGGATAATATTGAGTAAAGGTGATCTGTCCTCCACAAACAAGGTCGGACTGCGTACTTACTTTTCCAAAACGTATTCCACACTTTTCGCACTCAGCTTGTACTTTTTGTCTGGTTTCGCACTTGGTGCAAATTAATTCTGTTACTTCTTTTCGATTAACGGAATGGTCTTCATTTTCGTCGTGACAAAATCGGCATGTGTACACTTTATTACAACAAGGAGTCTACAATGATAATACAGTTTTTGGTACAAAGAAATCTAAAAATACTCTCGCAAATTCGATTAATTGAATGAATTGACTAAGTAAATACTTACAACGAATTTGGATTTTCGTTTATAATGTGCACAACCTATAGGTTTTTCAGCGTCTTCTGTTTCATTTTCTACTCTTATTTTTGTTGTTCCAGCTTCGTCCATCGTTTTATACAGTAAATATTTGGAAGTACGGCTACAATTAACCAATTTCGTGAGATCGGGCAATCGTTTCAACAGCTGTGACTTTTCGTTGCCCAAGATGGCAGCTGTCAACTAGATCCAAAAGAAATTAAACATTTCTTTGAATTAATTGTTGGCTGAATTAAAAAATCACGAGGTTTCTTTAATTTTTATTAGTTAAAATTGAATTTGAATGTACTTCTTTTTATTAATTTGGCGGTAGAGATACGATAGTACATTTTGTGATTATCTGGCAAGATTTAGATTTGCTGCTTAAGAAAGTCTAATTATAATATAGTTATCTGTTTAAATATTATTTCTTATCTCACATTTTATCATTTAAACGTAGAAAAACCGCTTAAAGATTTAAAATACAAGCAGCGCCATTATATTTATGAGTTGTCAAGAGACAAGGTTGTACTTTCATCATTCGTCACCGTGTTCGTGTTCGTAGTGTTCGTCATTAGGCCAAATTCGTTCGAAGTAGCATCTTGACGTCGTGTCATAGCATAGGTAAGTACTAATCCATAGACTTTTTGTACCGGCAAGGTCTTCTTTTAATCAAAAACTGCATATTTCCTCAATTATAGATGAAAAATGGGGCTCGCCGGTTTTTTATTAGTACGAACCGTGGAGGTTGGTCTTATTATAGTATTAATACTCGTTATGCCTAGTATACCTCCAAACTCGACCTTTACTGCCTTTAAGTAAGTATTTCTTTATATTTTTATACAATAAAATATATAATATATCATTTATTACAACAATAAATTCATAAATTTGCAATGTCATTCATTATTGTTATTGTTGTAACAGAGCTGGGGTATTTCGAAAAAGTATCGTAGGTACTTTTGTAAGGTACATAAAATTGTTAAAGATATACTTCAAATATCATAAATATTCATAAAATATCTTAAATACTCTTAAAATATCTTAGGTTTTTGTAAAATTCTTAAGTACCATATATAGTATCTTAATTTTAAAATATCTTAGATACGTTTAAAGTATCTTTGATTATGTATTTATATATGTAAAGATATTAAAATATATTTCAAAATATGTAAAACGTATTTTAAAAACTAAAATATCTAAAACTTTGATTCTATTTAGAAAATTTCCAAGTATTTTGATTGCATTTAGATATAATATTCCCAAGTTTTTAAAATAAATGAAGTATATTAAATATTTTAGAAGTATCTGACATAAAATTTTAAGATAAAGAATACAGATAATTTTTTAAAATGAACATTATCTATAAAATAGAAAGTATCTTAGATATGATCGAGTATCTTTTTTCGTAAGATACTCCCAGTTCATTGTAGTAAAAATTGTTTTAATTCATAGAGTAACGCCTGTCCAAGAATTAAAAGGAAAATTAGCAATAAATAATCGGTTAAACAATGTAGAACATATCTACGAAGACCAATTGAAAGGTGCCGAGGCTTTCGCCGAATATAACGGCGAATTATACTCGTCTTTATTTTCCGGAGAAGTCGTCAAACTTTCTAAGGGACATATAGTCCCTATCGTCAAATTTGGCAAACCATGCGCGGGCCATCATGAAGAACACATCTGCGGAAGGCCTTTAGGTCTAGAATTTGATAAACAGGGAATGTTGTATGCAGTAGACGCGTATTATGGTGTTTGGAAAGTTGATATCAAAACTGGTAATCCAAATATTTCGAGGTTTGTTTTGGGGGTATATTGTGGTTTTTTTGATAGGACAAAAAACGCAATTGGTGTCGATGGATCAAGAAATTGAGGGGAAGAAACCGATGTTACCAAATTCGATAACTTTGAGTGAAAATGGAGATTTTTATTGGACTGATTCTTCGACTCAGTTCCATGTTGAAGATGGAGTTTTTGATTTTCTTTCCGATGGAAGTGGACGGTAAGTTTTTTAATTTCGCAAGCTTATTTCCCAATATTTTCACTTCCTATCAACATATCATGGTTTTATTTTTTTAATTGTACTCGTTAATTGATACTTGTTTAATTTTAACTCAGATAACAGTAAGTGCATTCAATTATTAATTATACTCTTATATTCTGTGTATAAGTTGTTTATATTTATACATTATCTTTATATATGGTCAAAAATGAAACATCCACGTGAAGTATGCGTGTTTATTTTTTATTTACAAAGTGATTTTCATCTCATTTATACTTTGATTCACTTCAATATCAAAACAAAGACAAACAAAGTATTAATGGACGGTGGAGAATAATTTAAAATAGTTTTTGGCAATTCTGAATAAATTTGAGACAATTGAGAATAGTTGAAAATAGTTTTTGCAATTCTAAATAAATTTGAGACAGTTGAGAATAATTTAAAAGTTTTCGGCAATAATGAACAAATTTTAGACATTAGAGAAGTATTTAAAATAGTTTCCGTCAATTCTGAATAAATTTTAGACAGTTGGGAATAATTTAAAACATATTTAGACAGTTCTGAATAAATTTAAACAGTTGTAATTTTTTCGCCACATCCATTCAAGAAATTCCTCATATCCTCAGCTTTACCAAAACATCTCGGCGCTCGTTCTTTAAATGTAAAAGTATTTTATACTTAGATTGATTCACTACAATGCGAAAACAAAGACAAACAAAGTATTAATGGACGGATTGCATTTCGCCAACGGAGTTAAATTGTCCTCTGGAGAAGAATTTCTCATAGTTAGTGAGACTGTTACCAGCCGAATATATCGGTATTATCTCAAAGGCCCTAAAGCCGGAACTCACGATATTTTTGCGGATGGTCTGCCGGGGGTTCCTGATAATATAAATAGCGATGGGCAAGATGGTTTTTTGATACCACTTTTAGCAGCAAGAGATGTAAATCATCCACTGATAATGCAAGTTATTGCTCCACATCCATGGTTGAGAAAATTCGTAGCTAGGATTTTTGGAATTACAGAAGCTACGTTTAAAACTATACATAAAATATATCCTACGTCATATACTCAATGGGCTATTCATATGGTAAGAAGAATATTATTTAAAGTAGGCAGATTAATGAACGAAATTTTATAGGTGGGTCACTTCGACACAACACGATTTTTTATTCCATCGCGTACAACAGTTTTACACTATTCTAAAAACGGCGAATTAATTGAATCTTTTCACGGAACTGACAGTACTTTTAGTGGATTAAGTGAGGCTTTTATCCATGGAGATCATTTATATTTAGGATCACCATTTAATTATTTTATTGGACGAGTTACGCTATCCCAAGCTGGAATGGAACACTTAAGAAAAAAACGAGAAACACCTAAAATTACAACTTCTAAACCAGTAGTTACTACAGAAGCCCCAAAACCTGTCAGGGAAGCCAGAAATGAACCTCCTCCTCCTCAAATGCGCCCAGAAGAACTTAAAGTTATAACAAAACCGACTCAAGTGCCCCAAAAACAACCTCCCCCGCCCAAAACTGCTCCAGCCAATGAGAAACAAGCTCCCCCGCCCACAAAACAGTCCAGCCCTCCTCCCGCCAATCAAAAACAAGCTCCCCCACCCAAAACAGCTTCTCCAGCCAATGAGAAGCAAGCTCCCCCACCCAAAACTGCTCCAGCCAATGAGAAGCAAGCTCCCCCACCCAAACCTGCTTCTCCAGCCAATGAGAAGAAAGCCGCCCCGCCTGTAGCCAATCAAAAACAAGCCCCACCTCCCAAAGTACAATCAACAGCTTCTCCAACCAACCAGAAACAAGCTAGCACGCCTGAAGGGCAAAAACAAGTTCCGCCGTCCAAAGTACAGTCAACTGGTTCTCCGGCCAATGAAAAGCAAGTTCCGCCGCCTGTAGCCAATCAGAAACAACCCTCCATCCCTTCTACAGATAAAAAACCAAAAGTGGTTCCAGTTAAGGAGAGTTCCGTGCCAAAGCCTAGAGTTTAAGAAGTCTCAGGATTAAAATTAAAAGACAGCTTTTTAGTCAGGGTTAATTTAGTATTTTACTTTAATTCTAGGGGTGCTTTTTTTTTCGTGCAACGAACCAAAATCTGTGGATGGTTGTGATAATCAAAACAGTATCAAGCGCACAAATTAATTAATTAATAAGACTGTCAATGCATTTTGATATTACGGTAGTTGAGATTATTTTTTAAGCTTTATTTATCTCTACGGGCATTCCATTTTTGTATATTTTTAACAATTGTTAATTATTTATAAGTACAATAGTCAACAGCAATATAAGTACAATAACATTCTAGATCTGTTAATGCGTTGTGTATTCATTTTATAAATAAAATGGTTTGGTTATAAATTTTCGTCAGCGAATCTTTTTGCTGATTCAATTGCTTCGTCTAATATTGTTTCCCAATCGGCTAGGTTCATTCGTTTTGCCTTCATATTGCAAACCTGCACGTTACTTTCCGGCCCTTTTGGCACGCTAGTAATGCTGTTAAAGACTTTTGACACTGTTTCTTTCAGCCATAATTCGGCCGTAAAATTGTCCGACACTAAATTCTACAAAATTTATATATTATAAACTTTAAATATATATATAGTATTAATATAAATTTAGAAAAATTGATTTGTTTTCACTTACTTTAGGAACACAACATCTGGCCTTAGCTATTTCGTCTGAATATGAAATAACTATTACTGGAACATTTTCGCAGATTTTAGTCGCCCGACTAAGTGGGACATTATCTAAAATACAGGAAGAGCCCAAAAAATGGACAATATATGGTTTATTACTTTTGGATTTATTGCAGTTTGTTTCTAAAACTGAACCCATTTCTAAATCTACAAATTGTCTAAAAAGAAACAGCATAATTTATATTATATTCCATATATATTTTATATATAAATACTTTAAAGTCTCCCGTTCATCTTCTTTTAATTGTTTATTAACTTCGTTCAATATTTTCGTACATTTTATTTTATCAATATAGGGAATAATATTGTCATCTTCAATATTAAAATTTAACTTTTGACGTACACTACTTATAGTTTGATCGGTAAAATTTAGCTAAAACAAATAAAGAATATATATATATATATATATATATATATATATATATATATATATATATATATATATATATATTGAATAATAGCCCAGTCAATAGATTTTTACTCTACAATTTAAAATAGTTTCCGTTATTTCTGAATAAATTTTAGACAGTTAAGAATAATTTAAAACAATTTTAGACAGTTCTAAATAAATTCAAGATAATTGTGAATAATTTAAAACAATTTCAGACAATTCTTAATAATTTCAAAACAGTTGTAAACTAAAACAATGTCTTTTTGTCTCCATTGTCTGGACTATAAAAATAGTGGAAAAAATACATACTTCATTTAAATTATAATCTTTTTGCAATTTTAGCACTTGTTTCATAATTTCTTCGCCGTTTTTTCTGGCTAAAATTGCTCTATCGCCACTAACAACTTGTAAAGAAGTTGTACTTCGCCCTAATGATTTTATATTTATTATACAAATATCTTTTAAGTTTGAAGTGTTTAAAATATGTGTTCCACAACATGGCTCTCTAAAAATAATAAAAACTATGAAATAATGTAACTTGTATAATTTTTTTTTCATACCTTGATAAAAAGTCTTCACTCTGGATTTCTATCAAACGTATATTCATTTCTGGATAAATTTCTCCAGGAACTATTGTTACATTATCCAAACTTAATAATTGTTGGCTATTTATTTCTTTTATATTAACATCAACCGATTTTTTTATTAAATGTCTAATGAGTTTTTCAATTTTATCGACATCATCAATTGATAATTTTTTACTATAAATTCCGACATCAAATAATAAATAATTGGGAGTAACTTTACTTGATTTTTGACATGTAACGCCTTTAGTTATATATTTTAAAGCTGCATTTAATAAATGTGTTGCAGTATGATTTAACATTAATTTTTTTCGATAAGTTTCATCTAATGATATTAGGCCAATTTCTCCCAATTTTAAGGTAGATTTAGATGTTAAAGTTCCTTTATGGAGTATATAACCGTTTATATTTAACGTATCGTTAATTTTAAAGATTTTACCGGAAAAATTTACCTCTCCTTTATCGGAAATTTGCCCGCCGGATTCCGTATAAAAATTAGTTGAATTTAAAATTAAATAACATTCTTCATTATTATTTACTTCGTTTATTAATTCGTTGTTTTTAACAATAGCTAATAAAGTAACATTTATTTTATCAAATTCGTATTTATTATTGCTTAACCGATATTTATATTTAAAGGAATCGTTAGTTTTAGGAATATGAGATAGTTTTTTAGTAATTATTTCTGAGTTATCTATAGTAATGTATCCGTTTTTAGTACGATTTTTAGCAAGCTCTAATTGTCTTTTTAAATCGTTAGATTTAAACTTAAAATTTAAGGCAGATGATAATAAATTTAATGTGTTTTCGTCTAAACCATATGTATCATATAATTTAAAAGCAATTTCTGGCGAAATGGTTTTGTTTTTTAACGAAATTAATTCGTTATAAGCTGTAACTAAACCTGGCATTTCCAAAACATTTAAATTATTTAATTTAGGTTCTTTTTGCAAAATTTTTTGCCATTCTTTTGACGCCGATGACCGAATAGATTTATATACTTCTTCTTCGTATGCGATTATCTGTTGAACCTGTAAAAAAATAGTAAAATTTAAATATTTGTATATAATTGAAAAGTTTCTGGCAATAATTAATAAATTTTAGATAGTTGGGAATAATTGAAAATAGTTTTTGGCAATTCTGAATAAATTTTAGATAGTTGGGAATAATTGAAAATAGTTTTTGGCAATTCTGAATAAATTTTAGACAGTTGGGAATAATTTAAAATAGTTTTTGGCAATTCTGAATAAATTTTAGACAGTTGGGAATAATTTAAAATAGTTTTTGGCAATTCTGAATAAATTTTAGACAGTTGGGAATAATTTAAAATAGTTTTTGGCAATTCTGAATAAATTTTAGACAGTTGGGAATAATTTAAAATAGTTTTTGGCAATTCTGAATAAATTTTAGACAGTTGGGAATAATTTAAAATAGTTTTTGGCAATTCTGAATAAATTTTAGGTAGTTGAGAATAATTTAAAACATTTTTAGACTGTGCTGAATAAACAACATACCTGGTTAATATTTTTATGCATTTCGGGAAAAACTTCGCCCAAGTTTTGCGAAACTTCCTTCACAAGTTCAGAAAGCAATCCCTTATCTTTTTTAAAAACAGTTTCTGAGACCAGCATTGCTTTTCGTAAAATTCTGCGCAACTTTTGGCTAAAAAAAATTGTGAAATATAATGTGGATCATTTGTATGGTACATACTTTTGTTCAGGGATCATTCCATCGGCCAAACATGCTGTTATCATTCTGGAATGGTCTGCTAGAATCCTATAAGAAGTGTCTAAACCATTTTGATCATCCAAAGAAAATTTACCCTTGTATTCGGGTAAATTTGGACAATTCTACATAAAAAAAATAAAGTTATATGATTGCTTTTATATTTTTTATTATAGTGACATACTTTTTTGATACAATCAAACAAATAAGCAAATATATCAGTGTCGTAATTACTATTTTTTCCCTGTAAAATCGCTGTAAGTCTTTCTAGACCCATTCCAGTATCAATATGACATTTTGGCAGTATATTTATACTACCATCAATGTTTCTATTGTATTGAATAAAAACTATATTCCAAATTTCGGTTAAATCAGAATAATTTTTGTTTACATCTCTGGATCTATTTGTTTGTCCAGTATGGTCTACATGTATTTCGGTACAAGGCCCACAAGGGCCTACTGGACCCATTTCCCAAAAATTTTCATTTGTAAATGGCAGTATATGATCATCTGCAACACTACAGTAATAATTTGCTAGGAAGAATGTAGAATGATTGTGCAAAATGTGTTACCCTAAAGATTTCCAAATTTCTCTACATTCTAAATCGGGTTCTAGGTTTAATAATTTGTTGCCCCCGAAGTAAGTGACGTATAAATTGTTCGGATTAAGGCCGTAAGGACCTGTGAGAAGATTCCAAGATAACTCACAGGCTTCCTTCTACAATTATACATAATTAAAAGTGTTTTATTCGTTTTTATTGTGACTTACTTTGAAATAATCGCCGAACGACCAGTTTCCCAGCATTTCGAAGAATGTGTGGTGATATCCATCGTTTCCAACAATATTTAAATCGTTATGTTTGCCGCCAACTCGTACACACTTCTGCGTATTTGCTACTCTTGTAAAACGAGGTTCTTGCATACCCAAAAATATACTTTTAAACTATAAAAATGTATAGTTACAACCACAAACACGTAAAATTAAAGAATATATACTTGATTCATCCCGGCATTGACAAAAGCGACTGTGGGATCACAAAAAGGCATAACAGGGCTCGAACGAACAAATTTATGTCCATTTTCCTTTATGAAATAGTCCAGAAACTTTTGCCGAACATTCACTGACAATACCTCGCTACTAGTATGGCTTAATTCTTTGGTTTTCGTGTGGATTTGTTTATAAAAATAAGCATTTCTTAGATGAAAGCGAGTCATTTTAGAGATAACCTTCTTGTTGATCACATTTCGGTCAACACATGGTGCTAACTTCAAGATAAATGTGAGATCAACAACAACGTTTTCTACGAAGTTTATAAATAAAATATCCGAACCCAGTTGCAATATAACTTCTAAAACTTGCTGAAAATTAGTAAATTCACGATAAATGAGGACACCTGTTAACCACAAGCCGATAATATAGTTCACAAAACAATTATTTAAAGTTTATCAATATATTTAATATATTGTGATCATAAACTAAAGTAAAACAATAATTTAAATACAATATTCAAATTTAAATTGTTGGAGCCATGGCGAGAGCTGCATTCTCATTGGCTGCTGAACGCAAGCGATTGTTTCAACAAAAATTGGAAAAAGTTTTCATGTCCATTGTTGTGCTCCGTAATTATTAAAGTTTTCAGTGATTAATATGTTAATATCAATAATAAATTGTGTATCAATTGATTCGTGAATGTCTGACGATCATTTTAATATAATTTTATGTGGTTCTATTGTGTATTTATATAGATTTCTTGTTCTCAAAGTAGATGGTGTACGCTGTCCATTTCACTATCTTCATAAACAATTTTCCCGGTGAGTTTGTTTATTAATTATCTTTTATCATATAAATATAGATATACATTTAAAAATAAGAAAGTTTAAAAGATATTAGTGAGTTCTTTATTGTTTTATAGTTGTCTTTATTGACTGTTAGCGAACCGGGTTTAAATCTGTGCCACGATTTTGAATTCAGAAGGAGATGCATTTAGTTTTAAGATAGCTCCCCCCTCGTATTTTGTGTGTTAAAGACGTTTTCATTTGAACTCAATCGCGTACAGAAAAACTTTGAGATTCGCTCTGAGTCAATAGAGTAATTCGTCGAACAGTAGAACTTCCTAATATTTGAATTTAAAGTGAATGAATTTGCCTGTAACAAGCTGTAAGAGTAGATACTGTTGTATTTTTTCTTCCAGGGTGAAAGGAGCACCTGGATTCGAACCTGGAGCAGATATTGGACAACAACGGGACTTGAAAATAAAAGGTGATATGTATCTATTACTCATTTTATTAAAACTCGTGTGAAACTTGTTGTAATAGTCTGGCGGTTCTAGCATATCCAGAACCGAACTTTTTCACTATCCATTCGTTCTGTTCAGAGGGAAACTTTTAGTTTGTAAGTTAGCTCCCCCTCGTTTTGTGTGTTTGTTTGTCTTGTTGTCCTTTGAATGGAACTGTGTCTAGTGTTTGGATTTCTAATCTAGATATTCCAGAATTTTCAAACTGTTTTTCATGGTATAATTCATCAATTTGTAAATAATGTAGAAGAGAAACTGCCTAGTATTTTCTGTGTTGCAGGTCAAAAGAATCGGGCAGAAATCTTCTCATAGACCTGGAGGAAGAAATACACTCTGGAGAGTACTCTGTCCATTATGCTATCTTCATAAACAATTTACCCGGTGAGTTTGTTCATTAATTATCTTATAAATATAGATATACATTTAAAAATTAGAAACTAGTAGATATTAGTGAGTTCTTTATTGTTTTATGGTTGTCTTTATTGACTGTTAGCGAACCGGGTTTAAATCTGTGCCACGTTTTGAGTTCAGAAGGAGATGCATTTAGTTTTAAGATAGCTCTCCCCTCGTATTTTGTGTGTGTTAAAGTCGTTTTCATTTGAACTCAATCGCGCACAGAAAAACTTTGACATTCGCTCTGGGTCAATACAGTAATTTATCGAACAGTAGAACTTCCTAATATTTTTATATGTATTTAGAGTGGATAAATTTGCTTATAACAAGCTGTAAGAGTAGATACTGTTGTATTTTTTGTTCCAGGGTGAAAGGAGCACCCTGGATTCGAACCTGGAGCAGATATTGGACAACAACGGGACTTGAAAATAAAAGGTGATATGTATCTATTACTCATTTTATTAAAACTCGTGTGTAACTTGTAATAGTCTGGCGGTTCTAGCATA
The DNA here is from genome assembly GCA_943142095.1 of Ophonus ardosiacus. Lineage (NCBI taxonomy): Eukaryota > Metazoa > Arthropoda > Insecta > Coleoptera > Carabidae > Ophonus > Ophonus ardosiacus. The sequence goes on along the minus strand of OW964838.1, from coordinate 783,745 downwards.
TTCAGAACCGAATTCTTTCACTATCCATTCGTTTTGTTCAGAGGGAAACTTTTAGTTTGTAAGTTAGCTCCCCCTCGTTTTGTGTGTTTGTTTATGTCTTGTTGTCCTTTGAATGGAACTGTGTCTAGTGTTTGGAGTTCTAATCTGAATGTTCCAGAATCTCCAAACTGTTTTTTTGCATGACAATTCATCAATTTGTAATGTAGAAGAGAAACTGCCTAGTATTTTCTGTGTTGCAGGTCAAAAGAATCGGGCGGAAATCTTCTCATAGATCTGGAGGAAGAAAAACGCTCTGGAGAAGAGATCCAAGCAGCCGTATATATAATTTATAAGATGAGTTGTAATTTTTTCACGTAGTTTGTAAGATGTATTGTTACTTATGATTGTAAAAAAGAGAAAAAATACTTTTCCATTTCAGGCTAGGTCTCTACGGATTGCAAATGGTATATAGGTAAAAAACAAGGTATACAGGTAAAATGAAATATTTAAGATATATATAAATTGCCCGTGGTGGGAAATTTTCGCTTGGCTCTTCGAAATAGCCAAAAAACGCGAAAAAAATTTTTTAAAATCAATTCCCTAAGGCCCCTCCACGCAAAATTTTTTTTCGATTTAGGAATTTGTTAAATTTTCTGGCCCAAAATTATTATTTTAATAGATGTAGGCAACATAAACGATTTATACAGGTAAAATGAAATATTTAAGATATTTATAAATTGCCCGTGGTGGGAAATTTTTGCTTGGCTCTTCGAAATAGCGAAAAAAATTTTAAAATCAATTCCTTAAGGTCTGTCTACGCAAATTTTTTTTCGATTTTAGGAAATTGTCAAATTTTCTGGCCCAAAATTGCTGTCAAACCATTTTTATTAACAGATTTAGGCAACACAAACTGAATTATAAGTTTATATGTTGGTTTCTAAATTATTTTATCCATAAAAAAGATTTTCTGAAGTATCGTATATACTTACAAACTGTAGCAACAGTTTGAAATTGTATCTCCATACAGTTTTAAGTCAATCCATTGCGTATTTCATAACAAATTGATTTCAAATTTGGTATAAATGTTTAGAAAAACATAGTTCTTAATATATTTATCAAAAACTCTGGTTCGATATCGTAAAACCAACTAGAATCTTATTGTTTCTTACGGTTTTAAGAAAGTCCAGGGGATATTCTGATATAAGATCACTCAGTCCGTGTATTTTTTAATCAATTGGCTTCAAATTTGGTATAACTGTTTAGCAAGACATAGTTTATGATACCTTTAACATAAATTCCGGTTTGATATCGTAAAATCAATTAGAATCTTATCTTTCTTTACCGTTCTAAGAGTCTAGGGAATATTCTCGTAAAATACCGCCCGGTCCGTGTATTTTTTAACCGATTGACTTCAAAGTTGGGATAAGGAGTTAAAAAGACGTAATATTTGATATTTTAGCTACGAATTAAATTATATATATATATATATATATATATATATATATATATATATATATATATATATTTTAAATTTGGTTACATAATAATGCTGGAACGCAGGCAAATATAAATGTTCAAAAGTTAACTTGGAAAAAAACCAATTCTGACTAAATGGTTCACTTAACAAAAAAATTTATTTAGAAAAAGTTTCTTAAAATTAAATTCTAGGAGGGGTTAGTTTGAAACATTTTTTAAAATCCTATAATTTAAAAACGACTGCCGAGCGAATTTATTTTCAACAATTTTTTTTCAAAGGCAACTTCCTTTATTTATAATTAGTAATTAACCAAATTTTGGATACTTACGTAACTCGACCAGTAGATTCCAAAAATCGATAAGCCAAGTTTTTATCGCCACCCATTTTTGGGTAAGATGTGCCCCACCCAAAATTGGGTAGACCCATATAGTCGACGTCTCGGTTTTTGGAATCTGCGGATTAAGTTACATATTTATCCCAAATTTGGTTACATAATAATTAGAAACGCAGGCATTATACATTATTAAAATTTATTTTAAAATTGGTAAAAAAAGTCTATTTCCGTCTAAATGGTTCACTTAAAAAGAAAAATTATTTGAAGAAAGTTTCTTAAAATTAAATTCTAGGAGGAGTTAGTTTGGAACTTTTTAAATATTCTCACATTTTTAAAAACAGCACTACCCAGACAATTTAATGTATAACATTTTTTTCAAAAACAACTACCTTTGTTTATAATTATTAATTAACCAAATTTTGGATACATATGCAACTCGAGCCGTAGATTCCAAAAATCGATAAGCCAATTTTCTAACACCACCCATTTTTGGGCAAGCGGCAGTCACCCCAAAATTTGGTAGACCTACGAAGTCGACATATCGATTTTTGGAATCTACGGGTTGACTTGCATATATACCCAAAATTTAGTTGTGTAATTTTTTTAAGTACAGTCCTAGCGATATTTTAAAGTTATTGCATAATTTAAAAAAAATCAGTCCAGGCTAAACGGTACACTTGAGAACAAAATTTATTTGAAAAAAGTTTCTCATAATTTAATTCTAGGTGGGGTTAGTTTGAAACTTTTTTTAAAATTCTCACATTTTTGAAAACAGGATCTTTGTCACATTTTAATTTTAAAGAAAATTTTTGGAAAAAAACTTTTTTGTTTATTATTATTAATCAACCAAATTTTGGGTACATATATAACTCGATCCGTAGATTCCAAAAATCAATAAGCTAATTTTCTAACACCACCCATTTTTGGGTAAGGGGTAGTCACCCCAATAATTATTAGATCTACGAAGTCGAAACCTCCATTTTTGGAATCTACTGGTTGAGTTGCATATATACCCAAAATTTGGTTGTGAAATTTTTATAAGTACAGCCCTAGCGATTTTTTTAAAGTTATTGCATAATTTTTAAAAAAATCAGTCCCGGCTAAACGGTACACTTGAGAACAAAATTTATTTGAAAAAAGTTTCTCATAATTTAATTCTAGGTGGGGTTAGTTTGAAACTTTTTTTAAAATTCTTACATTTTTGAAAACAGGATCTTTGACACATTTTAATTTTAAAGAAAATTTTTGGAAAAAAACTTTTTTGTTTATTATTATTAATCAACCAAATTCTGGGTACATATATAACTCAAGCCGTAGATTCCAAAAATCAATAAGCTAATTTTCTAACATCACCCATTTTTGGGTAAGGGGTAGTCACCCCAATAATTATTAGATCTACGAAGTCGAAACCTCCATTTTTGGAATCTACTGGTTGAGTTGCATATATACCCAAAATTTGGTTGTGAAATTTTTATAAGTACAGCCCTAGCGATTTTTTTAAAGTTATTGCATAATTTTTAAAAAAATCAGTCCCGGCTAAACGGTACACTTGAGAACAAAATTTATTTGAAAAAAGTTTCTCATAATTTAATTCTAGGTGGGGTTAGTTTGAAACTTTTTTTTAAAATTCTCACATTTTTGAAAACAGGATCTTTGACACATTTTAATTTTAAAGAAAATTTTTGGAAAAAAACTTTTTTGTTTATTATTATTAATCAACCAAATTTTAGGTACATATATAACTCGAGCCGTAGATTCCAAAAATCAATAAGCTAATTTTCTAACACCACCCATTTTTGGGTAAGGGGTAGTCACCCCAATAATTATTAGATCTACGAAGTCGAAACCTCCATTTTTGGAATCTACTGGTTGAGTTGCATATATACCCAAAATTTGGTTGTGAAATTTTTATAAGTACAGCCCTAGCGATTTTTTTAAAGTTATTGCATAATTTTTAAAAAAATCAGTCCCGGCTAAACGGTACACTTGAGAACAAAATTTATTTGAAAAAAGTTTCTCATAATTTAATTCTAGGTGGGGTTAGTTTGAAACTTTTTTTAAAATTCTTACATTTTTGAAAACAGGATCTTTGACACATTTTAATTTTAAAGAAAATTTTTGGAAAAAAACTTTTTTGTTTATTATTATTAATCAACCAAATTCTGGGTACATATATAACTCAAGCCGTAGATTCCAAAAATCAATAAGCTAATTTTCTAACCACCCATTTTTGGGTAAGGGGTAGTCACCCCAATAATTATTAGATCTACGAAGTCGAAACCTCCATATTTGGAATCTACTGGTTGAGATGCATATATACCCAAAATTTGGTTGTGAAATTTTTATAAGTACAGCCCTAGCGATTTTTTTAAAGTTATTGCATAATTAAAAAAAAAATCAGTCCCGGCTAAACGGTACACTTGAGAACAAAATTTATTTGAAAAAAAATTCTCATAATTTAATTCTAGGTGGGGTTAGTTTGAAACTTTTTTTAAAATTCTTACATTTTTGAAAACAGGATCTTCGACACTTTAATTTTAAAGAAAATTTTTGGAAAAAAACTTTTTTGTTTATTATTATTAATCAACCAAATTTTGGGTACATATATAACTCGAGCCGTAGATTCCAAAAATCAATAAGCTAATTTTCTAACATCACCCATTTTTGGGTAAGGGGTAGTCACCCCAATAATTATTAGATCTACGAAGTCGAAACCTCCATATTTGGAATCTACTGGTTGAGTTGCATATATACCCAAAATTTGGTTGTGAAATTTTTATAAGTACAGCCCTAGCGATTTTTTTAAAGTTATTGCATAATTTAAAAAAAAATCAGTCCCGGCTAAACGGAACACTTGAGAACAAAATTTATTTGAAAAAAGTTTCTCATAATGTAATTCTAGGTGGGGTTAGTTTGAAACTTTTTTTAAAATTCACACATTTTTGAAAACAAGATCTTCGACACATTTTAATTTTAAAGAAAATTTTTGGAAAAAAACTTTTTTGTTTATTATTATTAATCAACCAAATTTTGGGTACATATATAACTCGAGCCGTAGATTCCAAAAATCAATAAGCTAATTTTCTAACATCACCCATTTTTGGGTAAGGGTAGTCACCCCAATAATTATTAGATCTACGAAGTCGAAACCTCCATTTTTAGAATCTACTGGTTGAGTTGCATATATACCCAAAATTTGGTTGTGAAATTTTTATAAGTACAGCCCTAGCGATTTTTTTAAAGTTATTGCATAATTTTTAAAAAAATCAGTCCCGGCTAAACGGTACACTTGAGAACAAAATTTATTTGAAAAAAGTTTCTCATAATTTAATTCTAGGTGGGGTTAGTTTGAAACTTTTTTTAAAATTCTCACATTTTTGAAAACAGGATCTTTGACACATTTTAATTTTAAAGAAAATTTTTGGAAAAAAACTTTTTTGTTTATTATTATTAATCAACCAAATTTTGGATACATATATAACTCGAGCCGTAGATTCCAAAAATCAATAAGCTAATTTTCAAACACCACCCATTTTTGGGTAAGGGGTAGTCACCCCAATAATTATTAGATCTACGAAGTCGAAACCTCCATATCTGGAATCTACTGGTTGAGTTGCATATATACCCAAAATTTGGTTGTTAAATTTTTATAAGTACAGCCCTAGCGATTTTTTTAAAGTTATTGCGTAATTTAAAAAAAAATCAGTCCCGGCTAAACGGTACACTTGAGAACAAAATTTATTTGAAAAAAGTTTCTCATAATTTAATTCTAGGTGGGGTTAGTTTGAAACTTTTTTTAAAATTCTCACATTTTTGAAAACAGGATCTTTGACACATTTTAATTTTAAAGAAAATTTTTGGAAAAAAACTTTTTTGTTTATTATTATTAATCAACCAAATTCTGGGTACATATATAACTCGAGCCGTAGATTCCAAAAATCAATAAGCTAATTTTCTAACACCACCCATTTTTGGGTAAGGGGTAGTCACCCCAATAATTATTAGATCTACGAAGTCGAAACCTCCATTTTTGGAATCTACTGGTTGAGTTGCATATATACCCAAAATTTGGTTGTGAAATTTTTATAAGTACAGCCCTAGCGATTTTTTAAAGTTATTGCATAATTTAAAAAAAAATCAGTCCCGGCTAAACGGTACACTTGAGAACAAAATTTATTTGAAAAAAGTTTCTCATAATTTAATTCTAGGTGGGGTTAGTTTGAAACTTTTTTTAAAATTCACACATTTTTGAAAACAGGATCTTTGACACATTTTAATTTTAAAGAAAATTTTTGGAAAAAAACTTTTTTGTTTATTATTATTAATCAACCAAATTTTGGGTACATATATAACTCGAGCCGTAGATTCCAAAAATCAATAAGCTAATTTTCTAACATCACCCATTTTTGGGTAAGGGGTAGTCACCCCAAAAATTGGTAGACCTACGAAGTCGACACTTTCATTTTTGGAATCTACGGGTTGAGTTGCATATATACCCAAAATTTGGTTGTGAAATTTTTATAAGTACAGTCCTAGCGATTTTTTAAAGTTATTGCATAATTAAAAAAAATCATTCTCGGCTAAACGGTACACGGAAAGATATTTCAAATTTGTTATCAAAAGTAGATAAGGAAAAGATTTATTTATATTTAAGCCAAATTTGAACCATTTTGGGAAAAGCATACAAATTTGCGAAAAGGGTAAAATTTGATACAAAAAAATTATAACTGTTTTTGTGTTTGCCACTGCCAAATATTTACCCCTTGCCCAAATGTGATAAAATGTGGCTGAAATATACTTTAAAGCTTCCTTTATCTACTCCCTGAAACAGATTTAAAATATCTGTCCCCATTTTTAAATAATTAGCTGTCACTACAAATAAAGTTGTCATAACTAGTACTAATTTTCTACTTCTACGTTGACAGAGGGGAAGAAAAAAATGTATAACTCAAAATTGGGGACAGACATTTTAAATCTGCTTGCAGTGTTAGATAAGGAAAGATTTTAAGTATATTTAAGCCAAATTTGAACCATTTGAGATCAACAACAACATTTTCCACAAAGACGAAGTTTATAAATAAAATATCCGAACTCAGTTGCAATATAACTATAATATACAATAAACTAACAAACCTGTTAAGCACAAGCCGATAATATAGTTCACAAAACAATTATTTAAAGTTTACCAGTATATTTTATTTATATATATAATATATTGTGATCATAAAGTAAAACAATAATTTAAATGCAATATTCAAATTTAAATTGTTGGAGCCATGGCGAGAGCTGCATTCTCATTGGCTGCTGAACGCAAGCGATTGTTTCAACAAAAATTGAAGAAAGTTTTCATGTCCATTGTTGTGCTCCGTAATTATTAAAGTTTTCAGTGATTAATATGTTAATATCAATAATAAATTGTGTATCAATTGATTCGTGAATGTCTGACGATCATTTTAATACAATTTTATGTGGTTCTATTGTGTATTTATATAAATTTCTTGTTCTCAAGGTAGATGGTGTAGGCTGTCCATTTCACTATCTTCATAAACAATTTTCAAGGTGAGTTTGTTCATTAATTATCTTTTATCATATAAATAAAGATATTCATTTAAAAATAAGAAAGTTTAGAAGATATTAGTGAGTTCTTTATTGTTTTATAGTTGTCTTTATTGATTGTTAGCGAACCGGGTTTAAATCTGTGCCACGATTTTGAATTCAGAAGGAGATGAATTTAGTTTTAAGATAGCTCCCCCCTCGTATTTTGTGTGTTAAAGTCGTTTTCATTTGAACTCAATCGCGTACAGAAAAACTTTGAGATTCGCTCTGAGTCAATAGAGTAATTCATCGAACAGTAGAACTTCCTAATATTTGTATTTAAAGTGAATAAATTTGCCTGTAACAAGCTGTAAGAGTGGATACTGTTGTATTTTTTCTTCTAGGGTGAAAGGAGCACCTGGATTCGAACCTGGAGCAGATATTGGATAACAACGGGAATTGAAAGTAAAAGGTGATATGTATCTATTACTCATTTTATTAAAACTTGTGTGAAACTTGTTGTAATAGTCTGGCGGTTCTAGCATATCCAGAATCGAACTTTTTCACTATCCATTCGTTCTGTTCAGAGGGAAACTTTTAGTTTGTAAGTTAGCTCCCTCTCGTTTTGTGTGTTTGTTTATGTCTTGTTGTCCTTTGAATGGAACTGTGTCTAGTGTTTGGAGTTCTAATCTAGATATTCCAGAATTTTCAAACTGTTTTTCATGGTATAATTCATCAATTTGTAAATAATGTAGAAGAGAAACTGCCTAGTATTTTCTGTGTTGCAGGTCAAAAGAATCGGGCAGAAATCTTCTCATAGACCTGGAGGAAGAAAGACACTCTGGAGAGTACGCTGTCCATTCTGGTGTCTTCATAAACAATTTACCCGGTGAGTTTGTTCATAAATTATCTTATAAAAATATATTAGCTTAGAAAGTTTAGTAGATATTAGTGAGTTCTTTATTGTTTTATAGTTGTCTTTATTGACTGTTAGCGAACCGGGTTTAAATCTGTGCCACGTTTTGAGTTCAGAAGGAGATGCATTTAGTTTTAAGATAGCTCTCCCCTCGTATTTTGTGTGTTAAAGTCGTTTTCATCTGAACTCAATCGCGTACAGAAAAACTTTGAGATTCGCTCTAAGTCAATAGAGTAATTTATCGAACAGTAGAACTTCCAAATATTTTTATTTGTATTTAGAGTGAATAAATTTGCTTATAACGAGCTGTAAGAGTAGATACTGTTGTATTTTTTGTTCCAGGGTGGAGGAGCACCCTGGATTCGAACCTGGTGCAGATATTGGTCAAAAACGGGACTTGAAAATAAAAGGTGATATGTATCTATTACTCATTTTATTAAAACTTGTGTGAAACTTGTTGTAATAGTTTGGCGGTTCTAGCATATCCAGAACCGAATTCTTGCACTATTCATTCGTTCTGTTCAGAGGGAAACTTTTGGTTTGTAAGTTAGCTCCCCCTCGTTTTGTGTCTTAGTTTATGTCTTGTTGTCCTTTGAATGGAACTGTGAATAGTGTTTCGAGTTCTAATCTGGATATTCCAGAATCTCCAAACTGTTTTTTGCATGACAATTCATCAATTTGTAATGTAGAAGAGAAACTGCCTAGTATTTTCTGTGTTGCAGGTCAAAAGAATCGGGCGGAAATCTTCTCATAGATCTGGAGGAAGAAAGACACTCTGGAGAGTACGCTGTCCATTCTGGTGTCTTCATAAATAATTTACCCGGTGAGTTTGTTCATTAATTATCTTATAAATATACATTTAAAAAATTAGAAAGTTTAGTAGATATTAGTGAGTTCTTTATTGTTTTATAGTTGTCTTTATTGACTGTTAGCGAACCAGGTTTAAATCTGTGCCACGTTTTGAGTTCAGAAGGAGATGCATTTAGTTTTAAGATAGCTCCCCCCTCGTATTTTGTGTGTTAAAATCGTTTTCATTTGAACTCAATCGCGTACAGAAAAACTTTGAGATTCGCTCTTAGTCAATAGAGTAATTCATCGAACAGTAGATCTTCCTAATATTTCTATTTAGAGTGAATGAATTTGCCTGTAACAAGCTGTAAGAGTAGATACTGTTGTATTTTTTGTTCCAGGGTGAAAGGAGCACCCTGGATTCGAACCTGGGGCAGATATTGGACAAGAACGGGACTTGAAAATAAAAGGTGATATGTATCTATTACTCATTTTATTAAAACTCGTGTGTAATTTGTAATAGTCTGGCGGTTCTAGCATATCCAGAACCGAAGTCTTTCACTATTCATTCGTTCTGTTCAGAGGGAAACTTTTAGTTTGTAAGTTAGCTCCCCCTCGTTTTGTGTGTTTGTTTATGTCTTGTTGTCCTTTGAATGGAACTGTGTCTAGGGTTTGGAGTTCTAATCTGGATGTTCCAGAATCTCCAAACTGTTTTTTTTTTTGTATGATATAATGCAACTAATTGTAAATAATGTAGAAGAGAAACTGCGTAGTATTTTCTGTGTTGCAGGTCAAAAGAATCTGGCGGAAATCTTCTCATAGACCTGGAGGAAGAAAGACACTCTGGAGAAAAGATCCAAGCAGCCGTATATATAATTTATAAAATGAATTGTAATTTTTACACTTAGCTTGTAAGATGTATTGTTACTTATGATTGTAAAAAAGAGAAAAATACTTTCCCATTTCAGGCTAGGTCTCTACGGATTGCAAATGGTATATAGGTAAAAAACAAGGTATACAGGTAAAATGAAATATTTAAGATATTTATAAATTGCCCGTGGTGGGAAATTTTCGCTTGGCTCTTCGAAATAGCCAAAAAACGCGAAAAAAAATTTTTAAAATCAATTCCCTAAGGTCCTTCCACGCAAAATTTTTTTTCGATTTTAGGAATTTGTTAAATTTTCTGGCCCAAAATTGTTATTTTTAAATAGATTTAGGCAACATAAACGTGGTATACAGGTAAAAAAAAATATTTAAGATATTTATAAATTGCCCGTGGTAGGAAATTTTTGCTTGGCTCTTCGAAATAACCAAAAAACGCGAAAAAATTTTTTAAAATCAATTCCCTAAGGCCCCTCCACGCAAAATTTTTTTGATTTTAGGAAATTTTCTGGCCCAAAATTGTTATTTTTAATAGATTTAATCAACATAAACAAGGTATACAGGTAAAATGAAATATTTAAGATATTTATAAATTGCCCTTGGTGGGAAATTTTTGCTTGGCTCTTCGAAATAGCCAAAAAACGCGAAAAAAATTTTAAAATCAATTCCCTGAGGTCTATTCTCGCAATTTTTTTTCGATTTTAGGAAATTGTCAAATTTTCTGGCCCAAAATTGCTGTCAAACCATTTTTATTAACAGATTTAGGCAACACAAACTTATTTATAAGTTTATTATATGTTGGTTTCTAAATTATTTTATCCATAAAAAAGATTTTTTGAAGTATCGTATATACTTACGAACTGTAGCAACAGTTTGAAATTATATCTCCATACAGTTTTAAGTCAATCCATTGCGTATTTCATAACAAATTGATTTCAAATTTGGTATAAATGTTTAGAAAAACATAGTTCTTAATATATTTATCAAAAACTCTGGTTCGATATCGTAAAACCAACTAGAATCTTATTGTTTCTTACGGTTTTAAGAAAGTTCAGGGGATATTCTGATGTAAGATCACTTGGTCCGTGTATTTTTTAACCAATTGGCTTCAAATTTGGTATAAATGTTTAGAAAAACGTAGTTTATGTTACCATTACCATAAATTCCGGTTTGATATCGTAAAATCAATTAGAATCTTATCTTTCTTTACCGTTCTAAGAGTCTAGGGAATATTCTCGTAAAATACCGCCCGGTCCGTGTATTTTTTAACCGATTGACTTCAAAGTTGGGATAAGGAGTTAAAAAGACGTAATATTTGATATTTTAGCTACGAATTAAATTATATATATATATATATATATATATATATATATATATATATATTTTAAATTTGGTTACATAATAATGCTGGAACGCAGGCAAATATAAATGTTCAAAAGTTAACTTGGAAAAAAACCAATTCTGACTAAATGGTTCACTTAACAATAAAATTTTCTTAAAATTAAATTCTAGGAGGGGTTAGTTTGAAACATTTTTTAAAATCCTATAATTTAAAAACAGGACTGCCGAGCGAATTTATTTTCAACAATTTTTTTTCAAAGGCAACTTCCTTTATTTATAATTAGTAATTAACCAAATTTTGGATACTTACGTAACTCGACCAGTAGATTCCAAAAATCGATAAGCCAAGTTTTTATCGCCACCCATTTTTGGGTAAGATGCGCCTCACCCAAAATTGGGTAGACCTATATAGTCGACATCTTGGTTTTTGGAATCTGTGGGTTGAATTACATATTTATCCTAAATTTGGTTACATAATAATTAGAAACGCAGGCATTATACATTATTAAAATTTATTTTAAAATTGGTAAAAAAAGTCTATTTCCGACTAAATGGTTCACTTAAAAAGAAAAATTATTTGAAGAAAGTTTCTTAAAATTAAATTCTAGGAGGAGTTAGTTTGGAACTTTTTAAATATTCTCACATTTTTAAAAACAGCACTACCCAGACAATTTAATGTATAACAATTTTTTCAAAAACAACTACCTTTGTTTATAATTATTAATCAACCAAATTTTGGGTACATATATAACTCGAGCCGTAGATTCCAAAAATCAATAAGCTAATTTTCTAACACCACCCATTTTTGGGTAAGGGGTAGTCACCTCAATAATTATTAGATCTACGAAGTCGAATAGTCGAAACCTCCATTTTTGGAATCTACTGGTTGAGTTGCATATATACCCAAAATTTGGTTGTGAAATTTTTATAAGTACAGCCCTAGCGATTTTTTAAAGTTATTGCATAATTTAAAAAAAAAATCATTCTCAGCTAAACGGTACACTTGAGAACAAAAGTTATTTGAAAAAAGTTTCTCAAAATGTAATTCTAGGGGGGGTTAGTTTGAAACTTTTTTTAATATTCTCCCATTTTTGAAAACAGGATCTTTGATACATTTTAATTTTAAAGAAAATACTTGGAAAAAAACTTTTTTGTTTATTATTATTAATTAACCAAAATTTGGGTACATATATAACTCGAGCCGTAGATTCCAAAAACCGATAAGCCAATTTTCTAACACTACCCATTTTTGGGTACGGGGTACTTACCCCAAAAATTTGAAGACCTACGAAGTCGACATTTCCATTTTTGGAATCTACGGGTTGAGTTGCATATATACCCAAAATTTGGTTGTGAAATTTTTATAAATACAGCCCTAGCGATTTTTTAAAGTTATTGCATAATTTAAAAAAAAAATCATTCTCAGCTAAACGGTACACTTGAGAACAAAAGTTATTTGAAAAAAGTTTCTCAAAATGTAATTCTAGGGGGGGTTAGTTTGAAACTTTTTTTAATATTCTCACATTTTTGAAAACAGGATCTTTGACACATTTTAATTTTAAAGAAAATACTTGGAAAAAAACTTTTTTGTTTATTATTATTAATTAACCAAAATTTGGGTACATATATAACTCGAGCCGTAGATTCCAAAAACCGATAAGCCAATTTTCTAACACTACCCATTTTTGGGTAAGGGGTAGTTACCCCAAAAATTTGAAGACCTACGAAGTCGACATTTTCATTTTTGGAATCTACGGGTTGAGTTGCATATATACCCAAAATTTGGTTGTGAAATTTTTATAAATACAGCCCTAGCGATTTTTTAAAGTTATTGCATAATTTAAAAAAAAAATCATTGTCAGCTAAACGGTACACTTGAGAACAAAAGTTATTTGAAAAAAGTTTCTCAAAATGTAATTCTAGGGGGGGTTAGTTTGAAACTTTTTTTAATATTCTCACATTTTTGAAAACAGGATCTTTGACACATTTTAATTTTAAAAAAAATACTTGGAAAAAAACTTTTTTGTTTATTATTATTAATTAACCAAAATTTGGGTACATATATAACTCGAGCCGTAGATTCCAAAAACCGATAAGCCAATTTTCTAACACTACCCATTTTTGGGTAAGGGGTAGTTACCCCAAAAATTTGAAGACCTACGAAGTCGACATTTCCATTTTTGGAATCTACGGGTTGAGTTGCATATATACCCAAAATTTGGTTGTGAAATTTTTATAAATACAGCCCTAGCGATTTTTTAAAGTTATTGCATAATTTAAAAAAAAAATCATTGTCAGCTAAACGGTACACTTGAGAACAAAAGTTATTTGAAAAAAGTTTCTCAAAATGTAATTCTAGGGGGGGTTAGTTTGAAACTTTTTTTAATATTCTCACATTTTTGAAAACAGGATCTTTGAAACATTTTAATTTTAAAGAAAATACTTGGAAAAAAACTTTTTTGTTTATTATTATTAATTAACCAAAATTTGGGTACATATATAACTCGAGCCGTAGATTCCAAAAACCGATAAGCCAATTTTCTAACACTACCCATTTTTGGGTAAGGGGTAGTTACCCCAAAAATTTGAAGACCTACGAAGTCGACATTTCCATTTTTGGAATCTACGGGTTGAGTTGCATATATACCCAAAATTTGGTTGTGAAATTTTTATAAATACAGCCCTAGCGATTTTTTAAAGTTATTGCATAATTTAAAAAAAAAATCATTCTCAGCTAAACGGTACACTTGAGAACAAAAGTTATTTGAAAAAAGTTTCTCAAAATGTAATTTTAGGGGGGGTTAGTTTGAAACTTTTTTTAATATTCTCACATTTTTGAAAACAGGATCTTTGACACATTTTAATTTTAAAGAAAATACTTGGAAAAAAACTTTTTTGTTTATTATTATTAATTAACCAAAATTTGGGTACATATATAACTCGAGCCGTAGATTCCAAAAACCGATAAGCCAATTTTCTAACACTACCCATTTTTGGGTAAGGGGTAGTTACCCCAAAAATTTGAAGACCTACGAAGTCGACATTTCCATTTTTGGAATCTACGGGTTGAGTTGCATATATACCCAAAATTTGGTTGTGAAATTTTTATAAATACAGCCCTAGCGATTTTTTAAAGTTATTGCATAATTTAAAAAAAAATCATTGTCAGCTAAACGGTACACTTGAGAACAAAAGTTATTTGAAAAAAGTTTCTCAAAATGTAATTCTAGGGGGGGTTAGTTTGAAACTTTTTTTAATATTCTCACATTTTTGAAAACAGGATCTTTGACACATTTTAATTTTAAAGAAAATACTTGGAAAAAAACTTTTTTGTTTATTATTATTAATTAACCAAAATTTGGGTACATATATAACTCGAGCCGTAGATTCCAAAAACCGATAAGCCAATTTTCTAACACTACCCATTTTTGGGTAAGGGGTAGTTACCCCAAAAATTGGTAGACCTACGAAGTCGACACTTCCATTTTTGGAATCTACGGGTTGAGTTGCATATATACCCAAAATTTGGTTGTGAAATTTTTATAAATACAGCCCTAGCGATTTTTTAAAGTTATTGCATAATTTAAAAAAAAAATCATTCTCAGCTAAACGGTACACTTGAGAACAAAAGTTATTTGAAAAAAGTTTCTCAAAATGTAATTCTAGGGGGGGTTAGTTTGAAACTTTTTTTAATATTCTCACATTTTTGAAAACAGGATCTTTGACACATTTTAATTTTAAAGAAAATACTTGGAAAAAAACTTTTTTGTTTATTATTATTAATTAACCAAAATTTGGGTACATATATAACTCGAGCCGTAGATTCCAAAAACCGATAAGCCAATTTTCTAACACTACCCATTTTTGGGTAAGGGGTAGTTACCCCAAAAATTTGAAGACCTACGAAGTCGACATTTTCATTTTTGGAATCTACGGGTTGAGTTGCATATATACCCAAAATTTGGTTGTGAAATTTTTATAAATACAGCCCTAGCGATTTTTTAAAGTTATTGCATAATTTAAAAAAAAAATCATTGTCAGCTAAACGGTACACTTGAGAACAAAAGTTATTTGAAAAAAGTTTCTCAAAATGTAATTCTAGGGGGGGTTAGTTTGAAACTTTTTTTAATATTCTCACATTTTTGAAAACAGGATCTTTGACACATTTTAATTTTAAAGAAAATACTTGGAAAAAAACTTTTTTGTTTATTATTATTAATTAACCAAAATTTGGGTACATATATAACTCGAGCCGTAGATTCCAAAAACCGATAAGCCAATTTTCTAACACTACCCATTTTTGGGTAAGGGGTAGTTACCCCAAAAATTTGAAGACCTACGAAGTCGACATTTCCATTTTTGGAATCTACGGGTTGAGTTGCATATATACCCAAAATTTGGTTGTGAAATTTTTATAAATACAGCCCTAGCGATTTTTTAAAGTTATTGCATAATTTAAAAAAAAAAATCATTCTCAGCTAAACGGTACACTTGAGAACAAAAGTTATTTGAAAAAAGTTTCTCAAAATGTAATTCTAGGGGGGGTTAGTTTGAAACTTTTTTTAATATTCTCACATTTTTGAAAACAGGATCTTTGACACATTTTAATTTTAAAGAAAATACTTGGAAAAAAACTTTTTTGTTTATTATTATTAATTAACCAAAATTTGGGTACATATATAACTCGAGCCGTAGATTCCAAAAACCGATAAGCCAATTTTCTAACACTACCCATTTTTGGGTAAGGGGTAGTTACCCCAAAAATTTTAAGACCTACGAAGTCGACACTTTCATTTTTGGAATCTACGGGTTGAGTTGCATATATACCCAAAATTTGGTTGTGAAATTTTTATAAATACAGCCCTAGCGATTTTTTAAAGTTATTGCATAATTTAAAAAAAAAATCATTCTCAGCTAAACGGTACACTTGAGAACAAAAGTTATTTGAAAAAAGTTTCTCAAAATGTAATTCTAGGGGGGGTTAGTTTGAAACTTTTTTTAATATTCTCACATTTTTGAAAACAGGATCTTTGACACATTTTAATTTTAAAGAAAATACTTGGAAAAAAACTTTTTTGTTTATTATTATTAATTAACCAAAATTTGGGTACATATATAACTCGAGCCGTAGATTCCAAAAACCGATAAGCCAATTTTCTAACACTACCCATTTTTGGGTAAGGGGTAGTTACCCCAAAAATTTGAAGACCTACGAAGTCGACATTTCCATTTTTGGAATCTACGGGTTGAGTTGCATATATACCCAAAATTTGGTTGTGAAATTTTTATAAATACAGCCCTAGCGATTTTTTAAAGTTATTGCATAATTTAAAAAAAAAATCATTCTCAGCTAAACGGTACACTTGAGAACAAAAGTTATTTGAAAAAAGTTTCTCAAAATGTAATTCTAGGGGGGGTTAGTTTGAAACTTTTTTTAATATTCTCACATTTTTGAAAACAGGATCTTTGACACATTTTAATTTTAAAGAAAATACTTGGAAAAAAACTTTTTTGTTTATTATTATTAATTAACCAAAATTTGGGTACATATATAACTCGAGCCGTAGATTCCAAAAACCGATAAGCCAATTTTCTAACACTACCCATTTTTGGGTAAGGGGTAGTTACCCCAAAAATTTGAAGACCTACGAAGTCGACATTTCCATTTTTGGAATCTACGGGTTGAGTTGCATATATACCCAAAATTTGGTTGTGAAATTTTTATAAATACAGCCCTAGCGATTTTTTAAAGTTATTGCATAATTTAAAAAAAAAATCATACCCGGCTAAACGGTTCACTTGAGAACAAAATTTATTTGAAAAAAGTTTCTCAAAATTAAATTCTAGGGGGGATTAGTTTGAAACTTTTTTTAAAATTCTCACATTTTTGAAAACAGGATCTCGGACACAAATTCGGAAGTCGGTTTTGGAGAAAGATATTTTAAATCTGTTTTCAGAGGTAGATAAAGAAAGGTTTTAGGTATATTTAAGCCAAATTTGAACCATTTTGGGAAAAGAATACAAATTTGCGACAAGGGTAAAATTTGATACAAGAAAATTATAACTGTTCTTGTGTTTTCCGCTTTGCGAAATATTAACCCCTTGCCCAAATGGGTTGAAAATAGGCTGAGATATACTGTACAGCTTCCTTTATCTAATCCCGGAAACAGATTTGAAATATCTGTCCCCATTTTAAAATTATTAACTTTCAAAAACAGGCCCTTCACTACAAATAAAAATGCTCGTATAACTAACATTAATTTTCTACTTTTACGTTGACAGAGAGGAAGAAAAAAATGTATAACTTAAAATTGGGGACAGATATTTCAAATCTGCTTACAGTGTTAGATAAGGAAAGGTTTTAAGTATATTTAAGCCAAATTTGAACCATTTTGAACAAAGCGTACAAATTTGCGAAAAAGGTAAAAATTGATACAAAAAACTTTTTTTTTGTTAAAATTTGGGTTAAATATACGATGAAAAGAAGATGACATATGTTTTACTCATGCATTGTAAGATAAAATTATATTATATACTTATTTATTTAGGGAAAAAATCGCCGGCAACCGACTGTGACTATTTGTATGATTGTTGGTATGTTATTTCTTCGCCTAAATATCCTGGATCGAAGCCACTAAGTGCCAACAATTTATGAAATAATCTAAGCCGCATTTGTTAAAAATAAATTTACAATTACATTACATTTCTCACAATAATGATATATTGTAATTATTAAAAATAAATTGATAATTATTCCCATATATTTTCATTTTTAATCGATTTTTCAGGGCAAAAATTGATTTCTTCAAGATATTTTTGTTGCTGGACCGTTTATTTTTTAACCGATTTCAATGCAAATTGGTATAAACGTTCTCAGGTATGTATATTTTGATTTATTAACGTAAAAGTTGGATTCGAGTTACGTAAAACTACCGTAAATCATATCTTACTCGTCGATTTTACGTAAATTTTGATATAATAATAGCGGGTTCATGTATTTTTTAATAGATTGACTTCAAATTTGGTATACGGAGTTAGGAAGATATAATCTTTGATATTATTACGAAAAACACCGGTTCGATATCGTAAAACCGATTGGAAACGTACAAGTTTTACGGTTGAAGGACAATATATCGCAGGTAGGTATATTCCAATAAAAGATCACCCGCCGGTTCATGTATTTTTTAACCGATTGTCTTCAAATTTGGTATACGGAGTAAGGAAGACATATTGTTTGATATTTTTACCAAAAATTCCGGTTCGGTATTGTAATACCGATTAGAATCGTATCTACCCTTTACGGTTCTTGGAAAATTCATATATGATTACCCAGTTCGTGTATTTTTTAACCGATTGTCTTCAAATTTGGTATACGGAGTCTGGGAGACGTACTCTTTGATATTTTTACCAAAAATGCCGGTTCGATGTCGTAAAACCGATTGGAATCGTATGTTTCTTTATGGTTCTTGGGCAATTCTTGGTATATTCAGATGTAAGTTAACCCGGTTCGTGTATTTTTTAACCGATTGTCGTCAAATTTGGTATAGATGTTTAGGAAGAAGTATTATTTAATATTTTTAACAAAAATTCCGGTTCGAAGCTGCAAAACTGATTGGGATCGTCGGAATATGACACGTGTCATGAAGCTTCAACTTTTAGGCCCCCTGCTTCGCTTATTATTTAATCAATTGTGCTCAAATTTGGTATAGGGGTTTAAAAGGGTGTGGATTACGATTTTTTGGTCATAAATTGGGGTTCGAGCCTAAAATTAGGGGGAACTTTGGGGCAATAGGGCATAGTATGACATGACGTGCCCCCTATCTAATTATTATATTTTATGAGTCGGGGCTGCGGTTAGCTACCTAATTTGACTCAGTCTTTCATTTTCTAACGCCAAAAGGGCCGATAATTATGCCAGAAAGCCAAATTCAATCGAATTCCATGTTAAAATTTAGGTTTTCTATCTGTCAAATTGGTGAATTAAATATTAAATATCTCGCTTATAAATTTATTAATCGTAAAAAGGGAGGCATATTCAGAATCAGCGTAAAAAAGCGCATCTAATTAGTATTATTAATTAATTTTAGAATAAAACTGATTTTTCGAGAAAAGAACGATGTTCAGTTTTTTCCGGAAAACTATATAAGTTCAGGCTAAAAAAGACGCCATATCAGTCGTTTTTTAGCAAGCAAAAATGTAGCATCTCTGCTCCAGAAAAGTAATTAATAATCATTAATATCCGTTAATTAAACCTAGGTAAGTGACTCATAATTGTTATATCTGATGTGTACGGTGCATTTTATCATAGTTTCGGGTGTCATAAGCATAATTTTTGGACATGTAAATTTTTATGTTACAGTTTTGCAAACCCGACATTTTGAATTCCTTTGAGTGACAGTTAACGAGGTTAGAACTGGTTAGAACTATTAGATATTAATTAGTTATCAATAATTAAAGTGTTTAAAGGCAATTTTCAATCATTTTAGGTAAAAATATAAAACATATCAATTTTCAAAAAAAAAATCAAAGTATTGTCACAATTATGCAACAGATTTTAATAATTATGGGTCAAATTCATAGTGTTAGTTTAAAATAATGTGATCTAATCTAAGTGTTTGTAATGTTGAAATATGTAATTTGTGGATTATGTTAACCATTTCTATTTTAATGGCTCATAGTTGATATTTCTGGTATGTACAATGCATTTTATCTTAGTTTTATGTT
This sequence comes from Ophonus ardosiacus, assembly GCA_943142095.1. Taxonomy (NCBI): domain Eukaryota; kingdom Metazoa; phylum Arthropoda; class Insecta; order Coleoptera; family Carabidae; genus Ophonus; species Ophonus ardosiacus. Next base: position 763,768 of record OW964838.1, on the reverse strand, counting down.
AAACATAATTTTTGAACAGTCGCAATAGAATATAGTAGATATTGATTAATTAGTAACAAATGAAGTTGGTAACGTCAATTTTTAATCATTTCAAGTAGAAATATTGCATATTTATCAAAGTTTCAAAACAATTTTAGTACTATTTAGTATTTTGACAGATATTTTTGTGGTTAATGTTCTAGTTACGGCTAGAATCTATTAGGTAGTAGGCAGTTTGCCTTAGTTACATATAACGTAACGTACAACTCAGAATTAACAAATAAAGTAAGTAACGTTAATTTTTGATTATTTCAAGTGGAAATGTTGCATATTTATCAATTTTAGGGACAATTTTAAAACTGTCCAAATTTTGACAGAATTTTGTGAGGTTAGCTTTCATTACTGATTAATTTTATATTAAGTATTAACAACTATGAGCCCAAATGATATTTATTAAGTGTATAGTAATATAAAGCAAAGTGAATGCAGTGTCTATAGTGTCCAATCAATTAATTTGATTGGAAATTGTGATGTACAACATTTTGGGAGATGAAGTTATGGTTGCAGTTACAAGAGGATTCGCATAAAAGGAGTCCCGGAAATTGAAAAAGCAAACCCTATGGGAATCTCTAGGGTTTGAGGTCAGTAAAAGTTTTGCGTAGCCGTTCTGTCTTGCCAGCACATATGCTAAAGTGTATTTTCTTCCCTTAGATTATAAGTTAGCTACTTAGCTTTAAAATTGTGCATGAATTTATTTACTAATCAACATGTTTTCAGCTTAATTAAAACGTTTGTCCACAGCTAATCTTTTTTTCCAGCTCTTTTTCAGCTAGTATTAAGTTATTTTCTTAGTCTTTCAGTGGTAGGGACCCTATAGATTAGGTCTTCGGAGCCAAGCAGTGCCTGAGATAATCTTATTGAGCCAAGCTGATCGGATGTCGCCTCGGATGTCGCCCCAGAGAGCCGAGCAGAACGTCAAAAATTAATATTTTTTCTTAATTCCAGTTAAGTTAGTTAAGTTAGTTAAGATAGTTATAGTTTTTGTTGTTGTAAAAATTTCGAATCGTACAAAAACAATATTAAAATTGATATTTAAATTAGTAATGAATATATATATATATATATATATATATATATATATATATATATATATATATATATATATATATATAGTACGATATATGAAGTTTTTACGGTGACTTATGTGTCTTTCTTTTCACTAATAATACGTTTTTATTAATCAGATGACATTCAAAAACAGCAAAGTACCATTTTTCATTAAATAACATTAAAACAATTAATTATATGGCAATATAATTGCATTTTCCAATTAATATATTCACTTTTTGCTTATTTAATAATTAATACATTGACGTAGATCACTTGAAATAATACTTTTATTCAATTTAAGATCATAATTCAATTAATTTGGTGCTTTGTTATATGTAAAATAATACAGGGAATTTATTTTAACATGCAACATATGGTTAGTCACTTCCATGGTTACTCACTATTGTCAAAAAATGACAGCAATGTAATGTCCATTTTAAAATGCAACATACAAAATTTGTAATTTTGTATTATCAAAACAAATTTTCAATAAATACATACGATTAACACAAAAAAAACAAAATATGAATGTTGCACATCTTAACAAATTTTAGCGTACAAAAATTCATCTTTCATGTAATAAATGTTAAAAAATACCCCCTCGGTCGTAATAAGAATTGACACCATTTGTGATGTTTTCTGGAGGTAAAATGGACAAATATTAACCATGAAAGTGATGAACCATAATGTTGCATTTTAAAATTAACTCTCTGTATTTTTAATTAGAGTCACAATGAATAAATATTTTGACACATATGTCACACCCGCTGACAAGACAGAAACGCGTGAAATTCTGGATAATTACACCTTTAAGCCCCCCAACAAAACATGATGCACTCTTAAAATTATCCAGATTTGACGTGGAAGGCACCCATTCTTATTTGCATTGTTATTGTTTATGTGCACCCGTACCTGTTTAGATATACCCGGGTAGGTAATAAAATCCTGCATTTTTTTTGCTCCGTTTAGTTAATAATTCGCGCGTCGGCAGGAGTAGGGCGTCCGGACGCCTAGCGGCTCTTCTACTGCCGCCAAAGCGCCAAGAATACATTTTTTCTTGGCACTTTGGTACGACTTTACGTCGGTGGCAGTATCGAAAGAATCGGAATTTTTGTTCGTTTGCGCGATAGTTTGGGTGTTGGGTTCAACTCCCAACAAGTGATTTGGTATAATCACTGAATAAACAAAAAAACAATGGTATATAATCAAAGATATATAGAATGGTATGCGTCTATAGGAAGTTAGGGGTTAGTTTTTAATGCGACAAACAAATAGTGGTTTGGGTGTTGGGTTCAATTCCCAACAAGTGATTTGGTATAATCACTGAATAAACAGAAAAATCATGGTATATAATCAAAGATATATACGATGGTATGCGCCTGTAGGAAGTTAGGAGTTAGTATTTAATTGCGGCAAACAAATAATGGTTTGTAGGATTAAAATAGCTGCGCTTATAGATAAAGGTCGTGCCAACTTTTAGTGCTATGACTCCAGGACCCTCGCTGCAGGTAGTCCTTAAGATGGTTGTAAATTAAAAATTTCTGGAGCGTAGTTATACAATTCCTGCTATTTTAAAATCAAGAAAAAATTCAAAATAAGTGTACAACAATATCTTTTTTCTTCAACCGTATTAAAAGGCTATACTTTTAATACTGTTTTTTGTTTTAAAAGTTAATCTTTTATAGCCCGATTCACAAAAAAATTTAAGCTAATTCTCATTTTTTGATTAGTGAATTCTATTCTACTCCGGTATATAAAATTGAATCTACAAAATATTATCAATAAAGGTAGATACTAGGAATAGATTAGACTATATTTTAAGATATAAACTGTCAAAATTAGAGTAGAATTCGCTAATCCAAAAATGAGGATTAGCTTAAAATCTTTCGAGAATCGAGCTGTTTGTTACTAGTATAAAAATGTAACTGTTGCTAGGTAACACTTTTACGACGATTATATGCGCACTCTTAAACTTCACGCGATTTTAATGGCAATCAATTTACCACTATTTCTTTTGCACTTTCTTCAATATCAAATGGTCAATCAGATTCTTCAAATCCAGATATTTTAAATCAAAATTTAAATGCAAATACGAATATTTATACAATTTTGCTACTTGACAGCACAGCATAAAGAAATATGTAAACAAAACAAAAGTCATGGCTAACTACCCGCTGAGCTTTACATTTCGAAAACTTGTCTTCATCGTATTTAGATGTATGTATTCATCATATTTATTTCGGTTGAAGAAAAAATAGTATGTGTTATTCTGATTAAAAGTGTCTTTCCTAATAACACAATCTACTATTTTACGTTTGTTAAAAAAGTACACTTTTTTCCATTAAAGTGGATTTAAAAAGTATGTCTCTTTTACAAAACAATAGAAGTGTGAAAAAAGTGCACTTTTTTAATGCTACGGAGTGAAATATGAAACGTTACAAAAAATTGTATGCAACTCAAGGAAAAAATTAAAACTGTACCTATTATATACTCTTCTGAAGATTACAAATCTCATTTAGTCTTAATTCGTTCCAAAGAAATAACATTAAATCTCATGATAGGATTAGAATAAAGAAAGTGATTTGTAGTAAATCCGGTCCTTTCCAATAAGTAGCAAAATCTCATTTTGTGAAGGGAATAACCCATCGATTAGTAAGTCAAATCAATAGCAGTAAAAGTTGGCACAACCCATAGTTAGGATGTAGTTTTTAAGTGCGGCACAGGTACGGGCCGAGCACTGATATGTATTATATATGTAAATTTGTCTAGCTATCCCTACCGCTAGTTGTATGGGATAGCCCATGTATTGTATGTATTGTTGATGATGTCGTCTTAAGCCCTTGGATGCAAGGCAATTAAAGTCCAAACTAACGTTTTGGCAACTTTTAAATCCTACAAATAGTAGGTAACTTATAGACTTTGAAAATTGTGCCATTATATTGTAAATAAAAATAATGAATAAATAAATACAATAAATATCAAATATATGCAATAAAATATAATAAATTTGTAAAACAAATACACACAAATACAAAATAGTTTATAAGTAAGAACTCAAAGAAAAATGGACCTTAGACCGCTCAGACGCCCAGAAAATCCACGGCACATCACACATCGAGAAATTTAAAGTAAGTCAAGTAATAATAAATAAAAAATTATTAAATAACTAATAAATAATATTTTTATTATTAGCTGGGTAACGCACTCCAGAACCGTTCGGGCACTTGGAAAATAACAACTAGAAAAATCAGGATAAGTACGTTCAATAATAATTAATAAAACACCGAATAAATACTTAAAATAAATAATTTTAGGCAGAAAACATCGTTTGAAGAAAGAAAAACCACTCGGACACTTGGAAAATAAACAATTAGAAAAATTGGGAAAAGTATGTGGAATAATAATTAATAAAAAAATGAATAAACAACTAATAATTTTATTTCTTACAGCTAGGAATCTACAAGAACATTCACTACATTTGAACATGAGGGACCCTACGGAAATATCCACCGAACAGGTAGGAAAAAATAACTTTGAAAAATAATTACAATTAAATATTTATTTTTTGTCCAGGAGGCTTCCAGTACCTACCACCTCCCACCTCCCACCCCTTGATGAATCCCCCCTCCCCCCACCGCCACCAAATATTTATCTATTTGTATTTAAATAAAAAAATGCGTTTTATGAATATTTGATTTTATGAATACATTGTTAAACTTGAGCCAAATTTCGATGTAACGGCTCCTGAAAAAAGAAATATAGAAGGTATAGTTCATAAGTACACATTACAAATCACACTAGAGAGAAATAGTAAATATAAATAATAGCACAATTTTCTTATGTCTTTGCGCCTAATAAAAAATAAAAATACGGAGAAGAAATAATAGGTTTGTGTAATGAAAAATACGTCGTAAAAATAATAATTACAGTCATGAGCACTGTACAAATAGGGGAAAAAAGAAATAGGCTCACGGCACAAATATTAATATATTATTATACAAAATATTAAAATAGGTACGGTAATGGTATATTACGTTCCAAGTTAAGAAAAGTGAAAGTTTACTAGACTAGTATGACAAGTTTAAGTACGAGCGATATCGATACTAGTACAGTAAAATCTCATTTCTGACGCGGTGCGTACATTATTTTATATTATTATTAAAATTTGATTTTTTTTGCGGCATAATATACTGAATTAAAAACATCTAAAAAAAACATAGGAGTCTGATTCTCAGTAACAAAGTAACTTGACAGTTATTGTTTTTTGTATCTTCCAACCTCCAACCAAATTAATTTTTGGAGATCGATTTGCAAAACGACGGATCTAGATGATGAAAAGAACATTGAAAACGATTTAGAAGATAAACAATAAAAAATAAAAATAAGCAATTCCTTCTGTCAAAATATATTTTAATGACAAAACCGTTGCTATGCTGTAACGGTTGCTAATAATAATATTATAAGTATACCAATTTTCAGAATTTTTGAACACCGCATACAAACTCGAAAGCAAAATAACTGAAAATAGCCAAAAATCGCTAAAATCTAAGGTGTACCCCTTACGATTTTTTCAGATTTTGACCATTTTCAGGAGTTTTCAAGCTTTTTAATATTTTCTGTTATGTTTACATAGATAAAAACATATTTTCTAACTTCATTTATTCTATTCAAAACATATTTTCAATACTTCGTGCATTTCTGACTTGAAACAGTAACAATAATCTATTTTGAAACAAACTTTGGTTTCTGCAAGATTCGCCTCTGGACTTAATTAACAATTTTTAATACAGGTGTCTCTACCGTACTCGTTTGGAGTTAAACATTGTAATTTATTGTTAATTTCCATCAGACTGATGGATTTGTTCCGATTGGTCTCGTCCGAAATCGGGAAATTTCGGGAAGAGATGTTATTATATGTTTATTTTATGAATTCGTGCGTTTTTTGGTCAACTATAACAACAATTAAAAAAACGTATATAGGGTGTTTGAATATTAATATATGTATAATACGATTTAGGCATTATTCTAACACACTTATAGACTATAATTACGCTGCAATCAAGATTCAACAATAAAAACATTGACTGTACTACAGATTTGACTCATTATTGTTACTTTGTTCCTTTCTCTAATGTTAGTAAGTGTAAAAGGAACATAGGTATATAACGGTATATTGCTGACAATTGTAACATTCTAGTGCTTACTATATAGCTTTCAATATTTTTGCCGCAAAAGTGAATATACCCCACATTTAGATAAAAACTTCAAAATTTTCAAAAATCTAATTTTTATGTATCTAGATACTTCTCAATGCGCTGATTCCAAATTTTGAAACCGCAGGTCGATATCTCTGTTCGTTCTAGAGATATTTAGATTCAAAGTTTTGCTCAAAACTGCCCATTTTTGGGTAATAACCCTAAAATGGGTAGAGATATGAATTTGGCGACAACACCATTCGATTCTACGGCCAAAATTACATAAGTATACCAATTTTCAGAATTTTTGAACACCGCATACAATCTCTAAAGCAAAATAACTGAAAATGGCCAAAAATCGCAAAAATCCTAAGGGGTACCCCTTACGATTTTTTCAGATTTTGGCCATTTTCAAACTTTTATTCATAAAAAATAAACCAGTTGGATAAAAATTATGAAAATTGGTACACTTATGTATTTTTGCCCGTAGAATCGAATGGTGTTGTCGCCAAATTCATATCTCGACCCATTTTTGGGTTATTACCCAAAAATGGGTAGTTTTGAGCAAAACTTTAAATCTAAATATCTCGAGAACGAACAGAGATATCGACCTGCGGTTTCAAAATTTGGAATCAGCGCATTGAGAAGTATCTAGATACATACAAATTAGATTTTTAAAAATTTTGAAGTTTGTATCTAAATTTGGGGTATATTTTGATTTTTGGGGCAATAACTCAAAAATGGGTAGAGATATAAACTTCGTAGTAATATTATTTGATTGTAAAGAGAATGTTACGTAAGTGTACGCATTTTTAGAGTATTTGAACAACTGTATGAATTTTTAGAAATAAAAGTATTGAAACAAAAATGGATAAATGCTATAAAAAAAGTTCCTTGGAAAAGATTCTATATATCCAATAAAATTATAACATGAACATACACTATGTAAATTGCACTTGACAATTCCTTCTTTCTTCTTCAGCTGTCTCCAATTTTTAAAAAGTTGGCCTACAAAAATTTATTTCTACTCTACATATTTTACACAGTAATTATATATTTAACAAACAGTAACATAATATCTTTGCTCATTAGATTAAATTCTAAATCTAAACCCTTTTTTGGGTGTGCTGGTATGCAATGGACCCATAATTTAAATAATTGAGTTATTAAACTTATTAAGAAAAGATAATTTCACATTTTGAATGGTAATTGATTGGGGTGGAATTATAATTAATAAATAATGTAGTCTCTCTAATAACTTGAGGTAATTATTTTATAATTTTGCTTTTTATTAATTGAAAAGTGTTTGTGATTAAATTGATATTAACCGTAGTCTTTAATTTCATCCTTAGTTTCAAATTTATTCAACAATTTGAAAGAGTAATACTCGTACAATAATTTTCATAACATAGAGGGCAGGACTCAGGCATTTAGAGGGGCTCCTAGGTTAAGATAGCTTTCCCTTCGTTTCGTTTGCTATTTATTTATTTGTTCGCCTTTCTAAGTAGTCTGAAATTCTGCCTTTTAAATTAATTGTTAAATTTCTTTGTAATAATTAATTTATACCCAGAGGTTTTTGAACGAATCTTTATTCAATAGCAAACATTTGAGGATGAAATTAATTAGAACAGTTAATATGAATTGGAGATTTTCATAATTTAATTAATCTTACATTAAACTAGATAAGTAAAGGTTAATAAATATAATTAACAAGCCCTTGAATTCTTTATATTTTAGTGATTAACTTTGTTAATTATTAATCACTTATTCTTTCTGTTAATACTGTAATAATAATAATAATAATAATAATAATAATAATAATAATAGATAATCTATGGAGGATTTTAGGTGTTTCTATGGTTTATTTATGTGTTGGTCTCCTAAGACATCTATTATTATTTAATAAATAACACATTTCATAATTAATTAATGTATATTCATAAACTAGGCAGAATTAAATCCAGGAAAGGACTGGGCAGCTTAGAGGGACTTTTAGTTAAGTTAGCTACCCCCCGTTTCATATTTTAATTTCTGTGTTCGTCCTTCTAACTCTCATCATCCTGTTCCATTAATTAAAAATTGAATATTAATCTGAGGCAAATTAAATCTTGAATTGTGTTTGATTTCTTTTCTTAAGGGCTATTAATTATTTTATTAAACACAAAGTTAATTTAAATATCAGTATTTTAAATTGGGATTGTAGGAGGATTGCTAGTTTATTAATTATAGTTTATTAATTTCTTTTGTAATTTGTAAAGGGTAAATAATTAAAATTAACGAATTCAGAATGGAGTAAATAGTTGCTAAAGGGTTTTGAATTGCATAACCAGCACTTAAAAGAGTGTTTTCAATTTAATGAATTCATAAATAATTTCATATATTTACTACTTCTTTTCATACCGTACACATTCAAAATAATAACATGAACCACTAACGCACATATCGGTGTCTTCTTAGTAAGTTTATCTCTCTATCCATTTTTGAATTAATGTACCAAAAGTCAATATACCCCATATTCAGATAAAAACTTCAAAATTTTCAAAAATCTGATTTTATTTTTATTTAAATATAGGAATTTTTTCACTATTTTTTTCGTAATCAGCGTGTTTGAATTAGTGGTATACGATACTTTTATAGTTAAATATAGGGTGTTTAAGAATTTTGATTTATAACTGGCTACTGAGAAATCCAAGGTACCATTTTTTGATTTATTGCTTGGTAAAATTGTATCAACCGACCAAGAATGTTAAAAATTAGTATACATACGTAGAAATGTCCACAGAATCGAATGCCGCAATGCCCGTTTATGTATCTTTTACCGTTCATTAGTTATAGGACGTCAAAGCGAAAAAAACTTGATAGATTTCCAGTGGAAATAAACATTTGTATTTCTGAAACTAGAACCCCGGGAATTTTTTCACTATTTTTTTCGTAATCAGCGTGTTTGAATTAGTGATACGTGATACTTTTATATTTAAATATAGGGTGTATAAGTATTTTGGTTTATAACTGGCTACTGAGAAAACCAAAGTACCATTTTTTGATTTATTGCTTGTTAATATTGTATCAACTGACCGAGAATGTTAAAAATTAGTATACATACGTAAAAATGTCCATAGAATCGAATGCCGCAATGCCTGTTTATGTATCTTTTACCGTTCATTAGTTATAGGACGTCAAAGTGAAAAAAACTTGATAGATTTCCAGTGGAAATAAACATTTGTATTTCTGAAACTAGAACCCCGGGAATTTTTTCACTATTTTTTTCGTAATCAGCGTGTTTGAATTAGTGATACGTGATACTTTTATATTTAAATATAGGGTGTATAAGTATTTTGGTTTATAACTGGCTACTGAGAAAACCAAAGTACCATTTTTTGATTTATTGCTTGGTAAAATTGTATCAACCGACCAAGAATGTTAAAAATTAGTATACATACGTAGAAATGTCCACAGAATCGAATGCCGCAATGCCTGTTTATGTATCTTTTACCGTTCATTAGTTATAGGACGTCAAAGCGAAAAAAACTTGATAGATTTCCAGTGGAAATAAACATTTGTATTTCTGAAACTAGAACCCCGGGAATTTTTTCACTATTTTTTTCGTAATCAGCGTGTTTGAATTAGTGATACGTGATACTTTTATATTTAAATATAGGGTGTATAAGTATTTTGGTTTATAACTGGCTACTGAGAAAACCAAAGTACCATTTTTTGATTTATTGCTTGGTAAAATTGTATCAACCGACCAAGAATGTTAAAAATTAGTATACATACGTAAAAATATCCATAGAATCGAATGCCGCAATGCCTGTTTATGTATCTTTTACCGTTCATTAGTTATAGGACGTCAAAGCGAAAAAAACTTGATAGATTTCCAGCGGAAATAAACATTTGTATTTCTGAAACTAGAACCCCGGGAATTTTTTCACTATTTTTTTCGTAATCAGCGTGTTTGAATTAGTGGTATACGATACTTTTATAGTTAAATATAGGGTGTTTAAGAATTTTGATTTATAACTGGCTACTGAGAAATCCAAGGTACCATTTTTTGATTTATTGCTTGGTAAAATTGTATCAACTGACCGAGAATGTTAAAAATTAGTATACATACGTAAAAATGTCCATAGAATCGAATGCCGCAATGCCCGTTTATGTATCTTTTACCGTTCATTAGTTATAGGACGTCAAAGCGAAAAAAACTTGATAGATTTTCAGCGGAAATAAACATTTGTATTTCTGAAACTAGAATCTCGGGAATTTTTTCACTATTTTTTTCGTAATCAGCGAGTTTGAATTAGTGGTATACGATACTTTTATAGTTAAATATAGGGTGTTTCAGAATTTTGGTTTATAACTGGCTACTGAGAAATCCAAGGTACCATTTTTTGATTTATTGCTTGGTAAAATTGTATCAACCGACCAAGAATGTTCAAAATTAGTATACATACGTAAAAATGTCCATAGAATCGAATGCCGCAATGCCCGTTTATGTATCTTTTACCGTTCATTAGTTATAGGACGTCAAAGCGAAAAAAACTTGATAGATTTCCAGCGGAAATAAACATTTGTATTTCTGAAACTAGAACCCCGGGAATTTTTTCACTATTTTTTTCGTAATCAGCGTGTTTGAATTAGTGGTATACGATACTTTTATAGTTAAATATAGGGTGTTTAAGAATTTTGGTTTATAACTGGCTACTGAGAAATCCAAGGTACCATTTTTTGATTTATTGCTTGGTAAAATTGTATCAACCGACCAAGAATGTTCAAAATTAGTATACATACGTAAAAATGTCCATAGAATCGAATGCCGCAATGCCCGTTTATGTATCTTTTACCGTTCATTAGTTATAGGACGTCAAAGCGAAAAAAACTTGATAGATTTCCAGCGGAAATAAACATTTGTATTTCTGAAACTAGAACCCCGGGAATTTTTTCACTATTTTTTTCGTAATCAGCGTGTTTGAATTAGTGGTATACGATACTTTTATAGTTAAATATAGGGTGTTTAAGAATTTTGATTTATAACTGGCTACTGAGAAATCCAAGGTACCATTTTTTGATTTATTGCTTGGTAAAATTGTATCAACCGACCAAGAATGTTAAAAATTAGTGTACATACGTAGATACATAAAAATTAGATTTTTGAAAATTTTGAAGTTTTTATCTAAATGTGGGGTATATTCACTTTTGGGGCAATCACTCAAAAATGGGTAGAGATATAGTTGGTAGTAATATTATTTGATTGTAAAGAGAATGTTACGTAAGTGTACGCATTTTTAGAGTATTTGAACAAGTGTGTGAATTTTTAGAAATAAAAGTATTGAAATAAAAATGGATAAATGCTATAAAAAAGTTCCTTGGAATAAAATTATAACACGAACACATACTATTTTTTACAAATTCCATACCAAAAGTTCCTTTGAAAATATTCTATAAATCCAATAAAATTATAACATGAACATACACTATGTAAATTGCACTTGACAATTCCTTCTTTCTTCTTCAGCTTTCTCCAATTTTTAAAAAGTGGGCCTACAAAAATTTCTACTCTACATATTTTACACAGTAATTATATATTTAACAAACAGTAACATAATATCTTTGATCATTAGATTAAATTCTAAATCTAAACCCTTTTTTGGGTGTGCTGGTATGCAATGGACCCATAATTTAAATAATTGAGTTGTTAAACTTATTAAGAAAAGATAATTTCACATTTTGAATGGTAATTGATTGGGGTGGAATTATAATTAATAAATAATGTAGTCTCTCTAATAACTTGAGGTAATTATTTTATAATTTTGCTTTTTATTAATTGAAAAGTGTTTGTGATTCAATTGATATTAACCGTAGTCTTTAATTTCATCCTTAGTTTCAAATTTATTCAACAATTTGAAAGAGTAATACTCGTACAATAATTTTCATAACATAGAGGGCAGGACTCAGGCATTTAGAGGGGCTCCTAGGTTAAGATAGCTTTCCCCTCGTTTCGTTTGCTATTTATTTATTTGTTCGCCTTTCTAAGTAGTCTGACATTCTGCCTTTTAAATTAATTGTTAAATTTCTTTGTAATAATTAATTTATACCCAGAGGTGGTTATACATGGGTGAAAATAATTCATATTTGTTATTTGAACGAATCTTTATTCAATAGCAAACATTTGAGGATGAAATTAATTAGAACAGTTAATATGAATTGGAGATTTTCATAATTTAATTAATCTTACATTAAACTAGATAAGTAAAGGTTAATAAATATAATTAACAAGCCCTTGAATTCTTTATATTTTAGTGATTAACTTTGTTAATTATTAATCACTTATTCTTTCTGTTAATACTGTAATAATAATAATAGATAATCTATGGAGGATTTCAGGTGTTTCTATGGTTTATTTATGTGTTGGTCTCCTAAGACATCTATTATTATTTAATAAATAATACATTTCATAATTAATATAAATTCATAAACTAGGTAGATTTAAATCCAAGACAGGACTGGGCAGCTTAGAGGGACTTTTAGTTAAGTTAGCTACCCCCCGTTTCATATTTTAATTTCTGTGTTCGTCCTTCTAACTCTCATCATCCTGTTCCATTAATTAAAAATTGAATATTAATCTGATGAAAATTAAATCTTGAATTGTGTTTGATTTCTTTTCTTAAGGGCTATTAATTATTTTATTAAACACAAAGTTAATATAAATATCAGTACCTATTTTAAATTGGGATTGTAGGAGGACTGCTAGTTTATTAATTATATAGTTTATTAATTATTTTGTAATTTGTAAAGGGTAAATAATTAAAATTAACGAATTCAGAATGGAGTAAATGGTTGCTACAGGGTTTTGAATTGCATAACCAACACTTAAAAAGGTGTTTTCAATTTAATGAATTCATATATAATTTCATATATTTACTACTTCATCTCGTACCGTACACATTCAAAATAATAACATGAACCACTAACGCACATATCGGTGTCTTCTTCGTAAGTTTATCTCTCTATCCATTTTAGAATTAATGTCCCAAAAGTCAATATACCCCATATTCAGATAAAAACTTCAAAATTTTCAAAAATCGGATATTATTTTTTATTTAAATGTAGGATGTTTAAGAATTTTGGTTTATAACTGGCTACTGAGAAAACCAAAGTACCATTTTTTAATTTATTGCTTGGTAATATTGTATCAACTGACCGAGAATGTTAAAAATTAGTATACATACGTAGAAATGTCCGTAGAATCGAATGCCGCAATGCCCGTTTGAGTATCTTTTACCGTTCATTAGTTATAGGACGTCAAAGCGAAAAAAACTTGATAGATTTCCAGCGGAAATAAACATTTGTATTTCTGAAACTAGAACCCCGGGAATTTTTTCACTATTTTTTTCGTAATCAGCGTGTTTGAATTAGTGGCATACGATACTTTTATAGTTAAATATAGGGTGTTTAAGAGTTTTGGTTTATAACTGGCTACTGAGATCCAAGGTACCATTTTTTGATTTATTGCTTGGTAAAATTGTATCAACCGACCAAGAATGTTAAAAATTAGTATACATACGTAGAAATGTCCACAGAATCGAATGCCGCAATGCCCGTTTATGTATCTTTTACCGTTCATTAGTTATAGGACGTCAAAGCGAAAAAAACTTGTTAGATTTCCAGCGGAAATAAACATTTGTATTTCTGAAACTAGAACCCCGGGAATTTTTTCACTATTTTTTTCGTAATCAGCGTGTTTGAATTAGTGGTATACGATACTTTTATAGTTAAATATAGGGTGTTTAAGAATTTTGATTTATAACTGGCTACTGAGAAATCCAAGGTACCATTTTTTGATTTATTGCTTGGTAAAATTGTATCAACCGACCAAGAATGTTAAAAATTAGTATACATACGTAGAAATGTCCACGGAATCGAATGCCGCAATGCCCGTTTATGTATCTTTTACCGTTCATTAGTTATAGGACGTCAAAGCGAAAAAAACTTGATAGATTTCCAGCGGAAATAAACATTTGTATTTCTAAAACTAGAACCCCGGGAATATTTTCACTATTTTTTTTGTAATCAGCGTGTTTGAATTAGTGGTATACGTTACTTTTATAGTTAAATACAGGGTGTTTAAGAATTTTGGTTTATAACTGGCTACTGAGAAATCCAAGGTACCATTTTTTGATTTATTGCTTGGTAAAATTGTATCAACCGACCAAGAATGTTCAAAATTAGTACACATACGTAAAAATGTCCATAGAATCGAATGCCGCAATGCCTGTTTATGTATCTTTTACCGTTCATTAGTTATAGGACGTCAAAGCGAAAAAAACTTGTTAGATTTCCAGCGGAAATAAACATTTGTATTTCTGAAACTAGAACCCCGGGAATTTTTTCACTATTTTTTTCGGAATCGGCGTGTTTGAATTAGTGGTATACGATACTTTTATAGTTAAATATAGGGTGTTTAAGAATTTTGGTTTATAACTGGCTACTGAGAAATCCAAGGTACCATTTTTTGATTTATTGCTTGGTAAAATTGTATCAACCGACCAAGAATGTTAAAAATTAGTATACATACGTAGAAATGTCCACGGAATCGAATGCCGCAATGCCCGTTTATGTATCTTTTACCGTTCATTAGTTATAGGACGTCAAAGCGAAAAAAACTTGATAGATTTCCAGCGGAAATAAACATTTGTATTTCTAAAACTAGAACCCCGGGAATATTTTCACTATTTTTTTTGTAATCAGCGTGTTTGAATTAGTGGTATACGTTACTTTTATAGTTAAATACAGGGTGTTTAAGAATTTTGGTTTATAACTGGCTACTGAGAAATCCAAGGTACCATTTTTTGATTTATTGCTTGGTAAAATTGTATCAACCGACCAAGAATGTTAAAAATTAGTATACATACGTAGAAATGTCCACAGAATCGAATGCCGCAATGCCCGTTTATGTATCTTTTACCGTTCATTAGTTATAGGACGTCAAAGCGAAAAAAACTTGTTAGATTTCCAGCGGAAATAAACATTTGTATTTCTGAAACTAGAACCCCGGGAATTTTTTCACTATTTTTTTCGTAATCAGCGTGTTTGAATTAGTGGTATACGATACTTTTATAGTTAAATATAGAGTGTTTAAGAATTTTGATTTATAACTGGCTACTGAGAAATCCAAGGTACCATTTTTTGATTTATTGCTTGGTAAAATTGTATCAACCGACCAAGAATGTTAAAAATTAGTATACATACGTAGAAATGTCCACGGAATCGAATGCCGCAATGCCCGTTTATATATCTTTTACCGTTCATTAGTTATAGGACGTCAAAGCGAAAAAAACTTGATAGATTTCCAGCGGAAATAAACATTTGTATTTCTAAAACTAGAACCCCGGGAATATTTTCACTATTTTTTTTGTAATCAGCGTGTTTGAATTAGTGGTATACGTTACTTTTATAGTTAAATACAGGGTGTTTAAGAATTTTGGTTTATAACTGGCTACTGAGAAATCCAAGGTACCATTTTTTGATTTATTGCTTGGTAAAATTGTATCAACCGACCAAGAATGTTCAAAATTAGTACACATACGTAAAAATGTCCATAGAATCGAATGCCGCAATGCCTGTTTATGTATCTTTTACCGTTCATTAGTTATAGGACGTCAAAGCGAAAAAAACTTGTTAGATTTCCAGCGGAAATAAACATTTGTATTTCTGAAACTAGAACCCCGGGAATTTTTTCACTATTTTTTTCGGAATCGGCGTGTTTGAATTAGTGGTATACGATACTTTTATAGTTAAATATAGGGTGTTTAAGAATTTTGGTTTATAACTGGCTACTGAGAAATCCAAGGTACCATTTTTTGATTTATTGCTTGGTAAAATTGTATCAACCGACCAAGAATGTTAAAAATTAGTATACATACGTAAAAATATCCATAGAATCGAATGCCGCAATGCCTGTTTATGTATCTTTTACCGTTCATTAGTTATAGGACGTCAAAGCGAAAAAAACTTGATAGATTTCCAGCGGAAATAAACATTTGTATTTCTGAAACTAGAACCCCGGGAATTTTTTCACTATTTTTTTCGTAATCAGCGTGTTTGAATTAGTGGTATACGATACTTTTATAGTTAAATATAGGGTGTTTAAGAATTTTGATTTATAACTGGCTACTGAGAAATCCAAGGTACCATTTTTTGATTTATTGCTTGGTAAAATTGTATCAACCGACCAAGAATGTTAAAAATTAGTATACATACGTAGAAATGTCCACGGAATCGAATGCCGCAATGCCCGTTTATATATCTTTTACCGTTCATTAGTTATAGGACGTCAAAGCGAAAAAAACTTGATAGATTTCCAGCGGAAATAAACATTTGTATTTCTAAAACTAGAACCCCGGGAATATTTTCACTATTTTTTTTGTAATCAGCGTGTTTGAATTAGTGGTATACGTTACTTTTATAGTTAAATACAGGGTGTTTAAGAATTTTGGTTTATAACTGGCTACTGAGAAATCCAAGGTACCATTTTTTGATTTATTGCTTGGTAAAATTGTATCAACCGACCAAGAATGTTCAAAATTAGTACACATACGTAAAAATGTCCATAGAATCGAATGCCGCAATGCCTGTTTATGTATCTTTTACCGTTCATTAGTTATAGGACGTCAAAGCGAAAAAAACTTGTTAGATTTCCAGCGGAAATAAACATTTGTATTTCTGAAACTAGAACCCCGGGAATTTTTTCACTATTTTTTTCGGAATCGGCGTGTTTGAATTAGTGGTATACGATACTTTTATAGTTAAATATAGGGTGTTTAAGAATTTTGGTTTATAACTGGCTACTGAGAAATCCAAGGTACCATTTTTTGATTTATTGCTTGGTAAAATTGTATCAACCGACCAAGAATGTTAAAAATTAGTATACATACGTAAAAATATCCATAGAATCGAATGCCGCAATGCCTGTTTATGTATCTTTTACCGTTCATTAGTTATAGGACGTCAAAGCGAAAAAAACTTGATAGATTTCCAGCGGAAATAAACATTTGTATTTCTGAAACTAGAACCCCGGGAATTTTTTCACTATTTTTTTCGTAATCAGCGTGTTTGAATTAGTGGTATACGATACTTTTATAGTTAAATATAGGGTGTTTAAGAATTTTGATTTATAACTGGCTACTGAGAAATCCAAGGTACCATTTTTTGATTTATTGCTTGGTAAAATTGTATCAACCGACCAAGAATGTTAAAAATTAGTATACATACGTAGAAATGTCCACGGAATCGAATGCCGCAATGCCCGTTTATGTATCTTTTACCGTTCATTAGTTATAGGACGTCAAAGCGAAAAAAACTTGATAGATTTCCAGCGGAAATAAACATTTGTATTTCTAAAACTAGAACCCCGGGAATATTTTCACTATTTTTTTTGTAATCAGCGTGTTTGAATTAGTGGTATACGTT
The DNA here is from genome assembly GCA_943142095.1 of Ophonus ardosiacus. NCBI lineage: Eukaryota > Metazoa > Arthropoda > Insecta > Coleoptera > Carabidae > Ophonus > Ophonus ardosiacus. The sequence goes on along the minus strand of OW964838.1, from coordinate 746,018 downwards.
ACTTTTATAGTTAAATACAGGGTGTTTAAGAATTTTGGTTTATAACTGGCTACTGAGAAATCCAAGGTACCATTTTTTGATTTATTGCTTGATAAAATTGTATCAACCGACCAAGAATGTTAGAAATTAGTGCACATACGTAAAAATGTCCATAGAATCGAATGCCGCAATGCCTGTTTATGTATCTTTTACCGTTCATTAGTTATAGGACGTCAAAGCGAAAAAAACTTGTTAGATTTCCAGCGGAAATAAACATTTGTATTTCTGAAACTAGAACCCCGGGAATTTTTTCACTATTTTTTTCGGAATCGGCGTGTTTGAATTAGTGGTATACGATACTTTTATAGTTAAATATAGGGTGTTTAAGAATTTTGGTTTATAACTGGCTACTGAGAAATCCAAGGTACCATTTTTTGATTTATTGCTTGGTAAAATTGTATCCACCGACCAAGAATGTTAAAAATTAGTATACATACGTCAAAATGTCCATAGAATCGAATGCCGCAAAGCCCGTTTATGTATCTTTTACCGTTCATTAGTTATAGGACGTCAAAGCGAAAAAAACTTGATAGATTTCCAGCGGAAATAAACATTTGTATTTCTGAAACTAGAACCCCGGGAATTTTTTCACTATTTTTTTCGTAATCAGCGTGTTTGAATTAGTGGTATACGATACTTTTATAGTTAAATATAGGCTGTTTAAGAATTTTGGTTTATAACTGGCTACTGAGAAATCCAAGGTACCATTTTTTGATTTATTGCTTGATAAAATTGTATCAACCGACCAAGAATGTTAGAAATTAGTGCACATACGTAAAAATGTCCATAGAATCGAATGCCGCAATGCCCGTTTATGTATCTTTTACCGTTCTTTAGTTATAGGACGTCAAAGCGAAAAAAACTTGATAGATTTCCAGCGGAAATAAACATTTTTATTTCTGAAACTAGAACCCCGGGAATTTTTTCACTATTTTTTTCGTAATCAGCGTGTTTGAATTAGTGGCATACGTTACTTTAATAGTTAAATATAGGGTGTTTAAGAATTTTGGTTTATAACTGGCTACTGAGAAATCCAAGGTACCATTTTTTGATTTATTGCTTGGTAAAATTGTATCAACCGACCCAGAATGTTAGAAATTAGTGCACATACGTAAAAATGTCCATAGAATCGAATGCCGCAATGCCCGTTTATGTATCTTTTACCGTTCATTAGTTATAGGACGTCAAAGCGAAAAAAACTTGATAGATTTTCAGCGGAAATAAACATTTGTATTTCTGAAACTAGAATCTCGGGAATTTTTTCACTATTTTTTTCGTAATCAGCGAGTTTGAATTAGTGGTATACGATACTTTTATAGTTAAATATAGGGTGTTTCAGAATTTTGGTTTATAACTGGCTACTGAGAAATCCAAGGTACCATTTTTTGATTTATTGCTTGGTAAAATTGTATCAACCGACCAAGAATGTTCAAAATTAGTATACATACGTAAAAATGTCCATAGAATCGAATGCCGCAATGCCCGTTTATGTATCTTTTACCGTTCATTAGTTATAGGACGTCAAAGCGAAAAAAACTTGATAGATTTCCAGCGGAAATAAACATTTGTATTTCTGAAACTAGAATCTCGGGAATTTTTTCACTATTTTTTTCGTAATCAGCGAGTTTGAATTAGTGGTATACGATACTTTTATAGTTAAATATAGGGTGTTTCAGAATTTTGATTTATAACTGGCTACTGAGAAATCCAAGGTACCATTTTTTGATTTATTGCTTGATAAAATTGTATCAACCGACCAAGAATGTTAGAAATTAGTGCACATACGTAAAAATGTCCATAGAATCGAATGCCGCAATGCCCGTTTATGTATCTTTTACCGTTCTTTAGTTATAGGACGTCAAAGCGAAAAAAACTTGATAGATTTCCAGCGGAAATAAACATTTTTATTTCTGAAACTAGAACCCCGGGAATTTTTTCACTATTTTTTTCGTAATCAGCGTGTTTGAATTAGTGGCATACGTTACTTTAATAGTTAAATATAGGGTGTTTAAGAATTTTGGTTTATAACTGGCTACTGAGAAATCCAAGGTACCATTTTTTGATTTATTGCTTGGTAAAATTGTATCAACCGACCCAGAATGTTAGAAATTAGTGCACATACGTAAAAATGTCCATAGAATCGAATGCCGCAATGCCCGTTTATGTATCTTTTACCGTTCATTAGTTATAGGACGTCAAAGCGAAAAAAACTTGATAGATTTTCAGCGGAAATAAACATTTGTATTTCTGAAACTAGAATCTCGGGAATTTTTTCACTATTTTTTTCGTAATCAGCGAGTTTGAATTAGTGGTATACGATACTTTTATAGTTAAATATAGGGTGTTTCAGAATTTTGGTTTATAACTGGCTACTGAGAAATCCAAGGTACCATTTTTTGATTTATTGCTTGATAAAATTGTATCAACCGACCAAGAATGTTAGAAATTAGTGCACATACGTAAAAATGTCCATAGAATCGAATGCCGCAATGCCCGTTTATGTATCTTTTACCGTTCATTAGTTATAGGACGTCAAAGCGAAAAAAACTTGATAGATTTTCAGCGGAAATAAACATTTGTATTTCTGAAACTAGAATCTCGGGAATTTTTTCACTATTTTTTTCGTAATCAGCGAGTTTGAATTAGTGGTATACGATACTTTTATAGTTAAATATAGGGTGTTTCAGAATTTTGGTTTATAACTGGCTACTGAGAAATCCAAGGTACCATTTTTTGATTTATTGCTTGGTAAAATTGTATCAACCGACCCAGAATGTTAGAAATTAGTGCACATACGTAAAAATGTCCATAGAATCGAATGCCGCAATGCCCGTTTATGTATCTTTTACCGTTCATTAGTTATAGGACGTCAAAGCGAAAAAAACTTGATAGATTTCCAGCGGAAATAAACATTTGTATTTCTGAAACTAGAATCTCGGGAATTTTTTCACTATTTTTTTCGTAATCAGCGAGTTTGAATTAGTGGTATACGATACTTTTATAGTTAAATATAGGGTGTTTCAGAATTTTGGTTTATAACTGGCTACTGAGAAATCCAAGGTACCATTTTTTGATTTATTGCTTGATAAAATTGTATCAACCGACCAAGAATGTTAGAAATTAGTGCACATACGTAAAAATGTCCATAGAATCGAATGCCGCAATGCCCGTTTATGTATCTTTTACCGTTCTTTAGTTATAGGACGTCAAAGCGAAAAAAACTTGATAGATTTCCAGCGGAAATAAACATTTTTATTTCTGAAACTAGAACCCCGGGAATTTTTTCACTATTTTTTTCGTAATCAGCGTGTTTGAATTAGTGGCATACGTTACTTTAATAGTTAAATATAGGGTGTTTAAGAATTTTGGTTTATAACTGGCTACTGAGAAATCCAAGGTACCATTTTTTGATTTATTGCTTGGTAAAATTGTATCAACCGACCCAGAATGTTAGAAATTAGTGCACATACGTAAAAATGTCCATAGAATCGAATGCCGCAATGCCCGTTTATGTATCTTTTACCGTTCATTAGTTATAGGACGTCAAAGCGAAAAAAACTTGATAGATTTTCAGCGGAAATAAACATTTGTATTTCTGAAACTAGAATCTCGGGAATTTTTTCACTATTTTTTTCGTAATCAGCGAGTTTGAATTAGTGGTATACGATACTTTTATAGTTAAATATAGGGTGTTTCAGAATTTTGGTTTATAACTGGCTACTGAGAAATCCAAGGTACCATTTTTTGATTTATTGCTTGGTAAAATTGTATCAACCGACCAAGAATGTTCAAAATTAGTATACATACGTAAAAATGTCCATAGAATCGAATGCCGCAATGCCCGTTTATGTATCTTTTACCGTTCATTAGTTATAGGACGTCAAAGCGAAAAAAACTTGATAGATTTTCAGCGGAAATAAACATTTGTATTTCTGAAACTAGAATCTCGGGAATTTTTTCACTATTTTTTTCGTAATCAGCGAGTTTGAATTAGTGGTATACGATACTTTTATAGTTAAATATAGGGTGTTTCAGAATTTTGGTTTATAACTGGCTACTGAGAAATCCAAGGTACCATTTTTTGATTTATTGCTTGGTAAAATTGTATCAACCGACCAAGAATGTTCAAAATTAGTATACATACGTAAAAATGTCCATAGAATCGAATGCCGCAATGCCCGTTTATGTATCTTTTACCGTTCATTAGTTATAGGACGTCAAAGCGAAAAAAACTTGATAGATTTCCAGCGGAAATAAACATTTGTATTTCTGAAACTAGAACCCCGGGAATTTTTTCACTATTTTTTTCGTAATCAGCGTGTTTGAATTAGTGGTATACGATACTTTTATAGTTAAATATAGGGTGTTTAAGAATTTTGGTTTATAACTGGCTACTGAGAAATCCAAGGTACCATTTTTTGATTTATTGCTTGGTAAAATTGTATCAACCGACCAAGAATGTTCAAAATTAGTATACATACGTAAAAATGTCCATAGAATCGAATGCCGCAATGCCCGTTTATGTATCTTTTACCGTTCATTAGTTATAGGACGTCAAAGCGAAAAAAACTTGATAGATTTCCAGCGGAAATAAACATTTGTATTTCTGAAACTAGAACCCCGGGAATTTTTTCACTATTTTTTTCGTAATCAGCGTGTTTGAATTAGTGGTATACGATACTTTTATAGTTAAATATAGGGTGTTTAAGAATTTTGATTTATAACTGGCTACTGAGAAATCCAAGGTACCATTTTTTGATTTATTGCTTGGTAAAATTGTATCAACCGACCAAGAATGTTAAAAATTAGTATACATACGTAGAAATGTCCACGGAATCGAATGCCGCAATGCCCGTTTATGTATCTTTTACCGTTCATTAGTTATAGGACGTCAAAGCGAAAAAAACTTGATAGATTTCCAGCGGAAATAAACATTTGTATTTCTAAAACTAGAACCCCGGGAATATTTTCACTATTTTTTTTGTAATCAGCGTGTTTGAATTAGTGGTATACGTTACTTTTATAGTTAAATACAGGGTGTTTAAGAATTTTGGTTTATAACTGGCTACTGAGAAATCCAAGGTACCATTTTTTGATTTATTGCTTGATAAAATTGTATCAACCGACCAAGAATGTTAGAAATTAGTGCACATACGTAAAAATGTCCATAGAATCGAATGCCGCAATGCCTGTTTATGTATCTTTTACCGTTCATTAGTTATAGGACGTCAAAGCGAAAAAAACTTGTTAGATTTCCAGCGGAAATAAACATTTGTATTTCTGAAACTAGAACCCCGGGAATTTTTTCACTATTTTTTTCGGAATCGGCGTGTTTGAATTAGTGGTATACGATACTTTTATAGTTAAATATAGGGTGTTTAAGAATTTTGGTTTATAACTGGCTACTGAGAAATCCAAGGTACCATTTTTTGATTTATTGCTTGGTAAAATTGTATCCACCGACCAAGAATGTTAAAAATTAGTATACATACGTCAAAATGTCCATAGAATCGAATGCCGCAAAGCCCGTTTATGTATCTTTTACCGTTCATTAGTTATAGGACGTCAAAGCGAAAAAAACTTGATAGATTTCCAGCGGAAATAAACATTTGTATTTCTGAAACTAGAACCCCGGGAATTTTTTCACTATTTTTTTCGTAATCAGCGTGTTTGAATTAGTGGTATACGATACTTTTATAGTTAAATATAGGCTGTTTAAGAATTTTGGTTTATAACTGGCTACTGAGAAATCCAAGGTACCATTTTTTGATTTATTGCTTGATAAAATTGTATCAACCGACCAAGAATGTTAGAAATTAGTGCACATACGTAAAAATGTCCATAGAATCGAATGCCGCAATGCCCGTTTATGTATCTTTTACCGTTCTTTAGTTATAGGACGTCAAAGCGAAAAAAACTTGATAGATTTCCAGCGGAAATAAACATTTTTATTTCTGAAACTAGAACCCCGGGAATTTTTTCACTATTTTTTTCGTAATCAGCGTGTTTGAATTAGTGGCATACGTTACTTTAATAGTTAAATATAGGGTGTTTAAGAATTTTGGTTTATAACTGGCTACTGAGAAATCCAAGGTACCATTTTTTGATTTATTGCTTGGTAAAATTGTATCAACCGACCCAGAATGTTAGAAATTAGTGCACATACGTAAAAATGTCCATAGAATCGAATGCCGCAATGCCCGTTTATGTATCTTTTACCGTTCATTAGTTATAGGACGTCAAAGCGAAAAAAACTTGATAGATTTTCAGCGGAAATAAACATTTGTATTTCTGAAACTAGAATCTCGGGAATTTTTTCACTATTTTTTTCGTAATCAGCGAGTTTGAATTAGTGGTATACGATACTTTTATAGTTAAATATAGGGTGTTTCAGAATTTTGGTTTATAACTGGCTACTGAGAAATCCAAGGTACCATTTTTTGATTTATTGCTTGGTAAAATTGTATCAACCGACCAAGAATGTTCAAAATTAGTATACATACGTAAAAATGTCCATAGAATCGAATGCCGCAATGCCCGTTTATGTATCTTTTACCGTTCATTAGTTATAGGACGTCAAAGCGAAAAAAACTTGATAGATTTCCAGCGGAAATAAACATTTGTATTTCTGAAACTAGAACCCCGGGAATTTTTTCACTATTTTTTTCGTAATCAGCGTGTTTGAATTAGTGGTATACGATACTTTTATAGTTAAATATAGGGTGTTTAAGAATTTTGGTTTATAACTGGCTACTGAGAAATCCAAGGTACCATTTTTTGATTTATTGCTTGGTAAAATTGTATCAACCGACCAAGAATGTTCAAAATTAGTATACATACGTAAAAATGTCCATAGAATCGAATGCCGCAATGCCCGTTTATGTATCTTTTACCGTTCATTAGTTATAGGACGTCAAAGCGAAAAAAACTTGATAGATTTCCAGCGGAAATAAACATTTGTATTTCTGAAACTAGAACCCCGGGAATTTTTTCACTATTTTTTTCGTAATCAGCGTGTTTGAATTAGTGGTATACGATACTTTTATAGTTAAATATAGGGTGTTTAAGAATTTTGATTTATAACTGGCTACTGAGAAATCCAAGGTACCATTTTTTGATTTATTGCTTGGTAAAATTGTATCAACCGACCAAGAATGTTAAAAATTAGTATACATACGTAGATACATAAAAATTAGATTTTTGAAAATTTTGAAGTTTTTATCTAAATGTGGGGTATATTCACTTTTGGGGCAATCACTCAAAAATGGGTAGAGATATAGTTGGTAGTAATATTATTTGATTGTAAAGAGAATGTTACGTAAGTGTACGCATTTTTAGAGTATTTGAACAAGTGTGTGAATTTTTAGAAATAAAAGTATTGAAATAAAAATGGATAAATGCTATAAAAAAGTTCCTTGGAATAAAATTATAACACGAACACATACTATTTTTTACAAATTCCATACCAAAAGTTCCTTTGAAAATATTCTATAAATCCAATAAAATTATAACATGAACATACACTATGTAAATTGCACTTGACAATTCCTTCTTTCTTCTTCAGCTTTCTCCAATTTTTAAAAAGTGGGCCTACAAAAATTTCTACTCTACATATTTTACACAGTAATTATATATTTAACAAACAGTAACATAATATCTTTGATCATTAGATTAAATTCTAAATCTAAACCCTTTTTTGGGTGTGCTGGTATGCAATGGACCCATAATTTAAATAATTGAGTTGTTAAACTTATTAAGAAAAGATAATTTCACATTTTGAATGGTAATTGATTGGGGTGGAATTATAATTAATAAATAATGTAGTCTCTCTAATAACTTGAGGTAATTATTTTATAATTTTGCTTTTTATTAATTGAAAAGTGTTTGTGATTCAATTGATATTAACCGTAGTCTTTAATTTCATCCTTAGTTTCAAATTTATTCAACAATTTGAAAGAGTAATACTCGTACAATAATTTTCATAACATAGAGGGCAGGACTCAGGCATTTAGAGGGGCTCCTAGGTTAAGATAGCTTTCCCCTCGTTTCGTTTGCTATTTATTTATTTGTTCGCCTTTCTAAGTAGTCTGACATTCTGCCTTTTAAATTAATTGTTAAATTTCTTTGTAATAATTAATTTATACCCAGAGGTGGTTATACATGGGTGAAAATAATTCATATTTGTTATTTGAACGAATCTTTATTCAATAGCAAACATTTGAGGATGAAATTAATTAGAACAGTTAATATGAATTGGAGATTTTCATAATTTAATTAATCTTACATTAAACTAGATAAGTAAAGGTTAATAAATATAATTAACAAGCCCTTGAATTCTTTATATTTTAGTGATTAACTTTGTTAATTATTAATCACTTATTCTTTCTGTTAATACTGTAATAATAATAATAGATAATCTATGGAGGATTTCAGGTGTTTCTATGGTTTATTTATGTGTTGGTCTCCTAAGACATCTATTATTATTTAATAAATAATACATTTCATAATTAATATAAATTCATAAACTAGGTAGATTTAAATCCAAGACAGGACTGGGCAGCTTAGAGGGACTTTTAGTTAAGTTAGCTACCCCCCGTTTCATATTTTAATTTCTGTGTTCGTCCTTCTAACTCTCATCATCCTGTTCCATTAATTAAAAATTGAATATTAATCTGATGAAAATTAAATCTTGAATTGTGTTTGATTTCTTTTCTTAAGGGCTATTAATTATTTTATTAAACACAAAGTTAATATAAATATCAGTACCTATTTTAAATTGGGATTGTAGGAGGACTGCTAGTTTATTAATTATATAGTTTATTAATTATTTTGTAATTTGTAAAGGGTAAATAATTAAAATTAACGAATTCAGAATGGAGTAAATGGTTGCTACAGGGTTTTGAATTGCATAACCAACACTTAAAAAGGTGTTTTCAATTTAATGAATTCATATATAATTTCATATATTTACTACTTCATCTCGTACCGTACACATTCAAAATAATAACATGAACCACTAACGCACATATCGGTGTCTTCTTCGTAAGTTTATCTCTCTATCCATTTTAGAATTAATGTCCCAAAAGTCAATATACCCCATATTCAGATAAAAACTTCAAAATTTTCAAAAATCGGATATTATTTTTTATTTAAATGTAGGATGTTTAAGAATTTTGGTTTATAACTGGCTACTGAGAAAACCAAAGTACCATTTTTTAATTTATTGCTTGGTAATATTGTATCAACTGACCGAGAATGTTAAAAATTAGTATACATACGTAGAAATGTCCGTAGAATCGAATGCCGCAATGCCCGTTTGAGTATCTTTTACCGTTCATTAGTTATAGGACGTCAAAGCGAAAAAAACTTGATAGATTTCCAGCGGAAATAAACATTTGTATTTCTGAAACTAGAACCCCGGGAATTTTTTCACTATTTTTTTCGTAATCAGCGTGTTTGAATTAGTGGCATACGATACTTTTATAGTTAAATATAGGGTGTTTAAGAGTTTTCGTTTATAACTGGCTACTGAGATCCAAGGTACCATTTTTTGATTTATTGCTTGGTAAAATTGTATCAACCGACCAAGAATGTTAAAAATTAGTATACATACGTAGAAATGTCCACAGAATCGAATGCCGCAATGCCCGTTTATGTATCTTTTACCGTTCATTAGTTATAGGACGTCAAAGCGAAAAAAACTTGTTAGATTTCCAGCGGAAATAAACATTTGTATTTCTGAAACTAGAACCCCGGGAATTTTTTCACTATTTTTTTCGTAATCAGCGTGTTTGAATTAGTGGTATACGATACTTTTATAGTTAAATATAGGGTGTTTAAGAATTTTGATTTATAACTGGCTACTGAGAAATCCAAGGTACCATTTTTTGATTTATTGCTTGGTAAAATTGTATCAACCGACCAAGAATGTTAAAAATTAGTATACATACGTAGAAATGTCCACGGAATCGAATGCCGCAATGCCCGTTTATGTATCTTTTACCGTTCATTAGTTATAGGACGTCAAAGCGAAAAAAACTTGATAGATTTCCAGCGGAAATAAATATTTGTATTTCTAAAACTAGAACCCCGGGAATATTTTCACTATTTTTTTTGTAATCAGCGTGTTTGAATTAGTGGTATACGTTACTTTTATAGTTAAATACAGGGTGTTTAAGAATTTTGGTTTATAACTGGCTACTGAGAAATCCAAGGTACCATTTTTTGATTTATTGCTTGGTAAAATTGTATCAACCGACCAAGAATGTTCAAAATTAGTACACATACGTAAAAATGTCCATAGAATCGAATGCCGCAATGCCCGTTTATGTATCTTTTACCGTTCATTAGTTATAGGACGTCAAAGCGAAAAAAACTTGTTAGATTTCCAGCGGAAATAAACATTTGTATTTCTGAAACTAGAACCCCGGGAATTTTTTCACTATTTTTTTCGGAATCGGCGTGTTTGAATTAGTGGTATACGATACTTTTATAGTTAAATATAGGGTGTTTAAGAATTTTGGTTTATAACTGGCTACTGAGAAATCCAAGGTACCATTTTTTGATTTATTGCTTGGTAAAATTGTATCAACCGACCAAGAATGTTAAAAATTAGTATACATACGTAAAAATATCCATAGAATCGAATGCCGCAATGCCTGTTTATGTATCTTTTACCGTTCATTAGTTATAGGACGTCAAAGCGAAAAAAACTTGATAGATTTCCAGCGGAAATAAACATTTGTATTTCTGAAACTAGAACCCCGGGAATTTTTTCACTATTTTTTTCGTAATCAGCGTGTTTGAATTAGTGGTATACGATACTTTTATAGTTAAATATAGGGTGTTTAAGAATTTTGATTTATAACTGGCTATTGAGAAATCCAAGGTACCATTTTTTGATTTATTGCTTGGTAAAATTGTATCAACCGACCAAGAATGTTAAAAATTAGTATACATACGTAGAAATGTCCACGGAATCGAATGCCGCAATGCCCGTTTATGTATCTTTTACCGTTCATTAGTTATAGGACGTCAAAGCGAAAAAAACTTGATAGATTTCCAGCGGAAATAAACATTTGTATTTCTAAAACTAGAACCCCGGGAATATTTTCACTATTTTTTTTGTAATCAGCGTGTTTGAATTAGTGGTATACGTTACTTTTATAGTTAAATACAGGGTGTTTAAGAATTTTGGTTTATAACTGGCTACTGAGAAATCCAAGGTACCATTTTTTGATTTATTGCTTGATAAAATTGTATCAACCGACCAAGAATGTTAGAAATTAGTGCACATACGTAAAAATGTCCATAGAATCGAATGCCGCAATGCCTGTTTATGTATCTTTTACCGTTCATTAGTTATAGGACGTCAAAGCGAAAAAAACTTGTTAGATTTCCAGCGGAAATAAACATTTGTATTTCTGAAACTAGAACCCCGGGAATTTTTTCACTATTTTTTTCGGAATCGGCGTGTTTGAATTAGTGGTATACGATACTTTTATAGTTAAATATAGGGTGTTTAAGAATTTTGGTTTATAACTGGCTACTGAGAAATCCAAGGTACCATTTTTTGATTTATTGCTTGGTAAAATTGTATCAACCGACCCAGAATGTTAAAAATTAGTATACATACGTAGAAATGTCCATAGAATCGAATGCCGCAATGCCCGTTTATGTATCTTTTACCGTTCATTAGTTATAGGACGTCAAAGCGAAAAAAACTTGATAGATTTCCAGCGGAAATAAACATTTGTATTTCTGAAACTAGAACCCCGGGAATTTTTTCACTATTTTTTTCGTAATCAGCGTGTTTGAATTAGTGGTATACGATACTTTTATAGTTAAATATAGGGTGTTTAAGAATTTTGGTTTATAACTGGCTACTGAGAAATCCAAGGTACCATTTTTTGATTTATTGCTTGGTAAAATTGTATCAACCGATCAAGAATGTTCAAAATTAGTATACATACGTAAAAATGTCCATAGAATCGAATGCCGCAATGCCCGTTTATGTATCTTTTACCGTTCATTAGTTATAGGACGTCAAAGCGAAAAAAACTTGATAGATTTCCATCGGAAATAAACATTTGTATTTCTGAAACTAGAACCCCGGGAATTTTTTCACTATTTTTTTCGTAATCAGCGTGTTTGAATTAGTGGTATACGATACTTTTATAGTTAAATATAGGGTGTTTAAGAATTTTGATTTATAACTGGCTACTGAGAAATCCAAGGTACCATTTTTTGATTTATTGCTTGGTAAAATTGTATCAACCGACCAAGAATGTTCAAAATTAGTATACATACGTAAAAATGTCCATAGAATCGAATGCCGCAATGCCCGTTTATGTATCTTTTACCGTTCATTAGTTATAGGACGTCAAAGCGAAAAAAACTTGATAGATTTCCAGCGGAAATAAACATTTGTATTTCTGAAACTAGAACCCCGGGAATTTTTTCACTATTTTTTTCGTAATCAGAGTGTTTGAATTAGTGGTATACGATACTTTTATAGTTAAATATAGGGTGTTTAAGAATTTTGGTTTATAAGTGGCTACTGAGAAATCCAAGGTACCATTTTTTGATTTATTGCTTGGTAAAATTGTATCAACCGACCCAGAATGTTAAAAATTAGTATACATACGTAGAAATGTCCATAGAATCGAATGCCGCAATGCCCGTTTATGTATCTTTTACCGTTCATTAGTTATAGGACGTCAAAGCGAAAAAAACTTGATAGATTTCCAGCGGAAATAAACATTTGTATTTCTGAAACTAGAACCCCGGGAATTTTTTCACTATTTTTTTCGTAATCAGCGTGTTTGAATTAGTGGTATACGATACTTTTATAGTTAAATATAGGGTGTTTAAGAATTTTGGTTTATAACTGGCTACTGAGAAATCCAAGGTACCATTTTTTGATTTATTGCTTGGTAAAATTGTATCAACCGATCAAGAATGTTCAAAATTAGTATACATACGTAAAAATGTCCATAGAATCGAATGCCGCAATGCCCGTTTATGTATCTTTTACCGTTCATTAGTTATAGGACGTCAAAGCGAAAAAAACTTGATAGATTTCCATCGGAAATAAACATTTGTATTTCTGAAACTAGAACCCCGGGAATTTTTTCACTATTTTTTTCGTAATCAGCGTGTTTGAATTAGTGGTATACGATACTTTTATAGTTAAATATAGGGTGTTTAAGAATTTTGATTTATAACTGGCTACTGAGAAATCCAAGGTACCATTTTTTGATTTATTGCTTGGTAAAATTGTATCAACCGACCAAGAATGTTCAAAATTAGTATACATACGTAAAAATGTCCATAGAATCGAATGCCGCAATGCCCGTTTATGTATCTTTTACCGTTCATTAGTTATAGGACGTCAAAGCGAAAAAAACTTGATAGATTTCCAGCGGAAATAAACATTTGTATTTCTGAAACTAGAACCCCGGGAATTTTTTCACTATTTTTTTCGTAATCAGCGTGTTTGAATTAGTGGTATACGATACTTTTATAGTTAAATATAGGGTGTTTAAGAATTTTGGTTTATAACTGGCTACTGAGAAATCCAAGGTACCATTTTTTGATTTATTGCTTGGTAAAATTGTATCAACCGACCAAGAATGTTCAAAATTAGTATACATACGTAAAAATGTCCATAGAATCGAATGCCGCAATGCCCGTTTATGTATCTTTTACCGTTCATTAGTTATAGGACGTCAAAGCGAAAAAAACTTGATAGATTTCCAGCGGAAATAAACATTTGTATTTCTGAAACTAGAACCCCTGGAATTTTTTTACTATTTTTTTCGTAATCAACGTGTTTGAATTAGTGGTATACGATACTTTTATAGTTAAATATAGGGTGTTTAAGAATTTTGATTTATAACTGGCTACTGAGAAATCCAAGGTACCATTTTTTGATTTATTGCTTGGTAAAATTGTATCAACCGACCAAGAATGTTAAAAATTAGTATACATACGTAGAAATGTCCACAGAATCGAATGCCGCAATGCCCGTTTATGTATCTTTTACCGTTCATTAGTTATAGGACGTCAAAGCGAAAAAAACTTGATAGATTTCCAGCGGAAATAAACATTTGTATTTCTGAAACTAGAACCCCGGGAATTTTTTCACTATTTTTTTCGTAATCAGCGTGTTTGAATTAGTGGTATACGATACTTTTATAGTTAAATATAGGGTGTTTAAGAATTTTGATTTATAACTGGCTACTGAGAAATCCAAGGTACCGTTTTTTGATTTATTGCTTGGTAAAATTGTATCAACCGACCAAGAATGTTAAAAATTAGTATACATACGTAGAAATGTCCATGGAATCGAATGCCGCAATGCCCGTTTATGTATCTTTTACCGTTCATTAGTTATAGGACGTCAAAGCGAAAAAAACTAGATAGATTTCCAGCGGAAATAAACATTTGTATTTCTGAAACTAGAACCCCGGGAATTTTTTCACTATTTTTTTCGTAATCAGCGTGTTTGAATTAGTGGTATACGATACTTTTATAGTTAAATATAGGGTGTTTAAGAATTTTGGTTTATAACTGGCTACTGAGAAATCCAAGGTACCATTTTTTGATTTATTGCTTGGTAAAATTGTATCAACCGACCAAGAATATTAAAAATTAGTATACATACGTAAAAATGTCCATAGAATCGAATGCCGCAATGCCCGTTTATGTATCTTTTACCGTTCATTAGTTATAGGACGTCAAAGCGAAAAAAACTTGATAGATTTTCAACGGAAATAAACATTTGTATTTCTGAAACTAGAACCCCGGGAATTTTTTCACTATTTTTTTCGTAATCAGCGTGTTTGAATTAGTGGTATACGATACTTTTATAGTTAAATATAGGGTGCTTAAGAATTTTGGTTTATAACTGGCTACTGAGAAATCCAAGGTACCATTTTTTGATTTATTGCTTGGTAAAATTGTATCAACCGACCAAGAATGTTAAAAATTAGTATACATACGTAAAAATGTCCATAGAATCGAATGGCGCAATGCCCGTTTATGTATCTTTTACCGTTCATTAGTTATAGGACGTCAAAGCGAAAAAAACTTGTTAGATTTCCAGCGGAAATAAACATTTGTATTTCTGAAACTAGAACCCCTGGAATTTTTTTACTATTTTTTTCGTAATCAACGTGTTTGAATTAGTGGTATACGATACTTTTATAGTTAAATATAGGGTGTTTAAGAATTTTGATTTATAACTGGCTACTGAGAAATCCAAGGTACCATTTTTTGATTTATTGCTTGGTAAAATTGTATCAACCGACCAAGAATGTTAAAAATTAGTATACATACGTAAAAATGTCCATAGAATCGAATGCCGCAATGCCCGTTTATGTATCTTTTACCGTTCATTAGTTATAGGACGTCAAAGCGAAAAAAACTTGATAGATTTCCAGCGGAAATAAACATTTGTATTTCTGAAACTAGAACCCCGGGAATTTTTTCACTATTTTTTTCGTAATCAGCGTGTTTGAATTAGTGGTATACGATACTTTTATAGTTAAATATAGGGTGTTTAAGAATTTTGATTTATAACTGGCTACTGAGAAATCCAAGGTACCATTTTTTGATTTATTGCTTGGTAAAATTGTATCAACCGACCAAGAATGTTCAAAATTAGTATACATACGTAAAAATGTCCATAGAATCGAATGCCGCAATGCCCGTTTATGTATCTTTTACCGTTCATTAGTTATAGGACGTCAAAGCGAAAAAAACTTGATAGATTTCCAGCGGAAATAAACATTTGTATTTCTGAAACTAGAACCCCGGGAATTTTTTCACTATTTTTTTCGTAATCAGCGTGTTTGAATTAGTGGTATACGATACTTTTATAGTTAAATATAGGGTGTTTAAGAATTTTGGTTTATAAGTGGCTACTGAGAAATCCAAGGTACCATTTTTTGATTTATTGCTTGGTAAAATTGTATCAACCGACCCAGAATGTTAAAAATTAGTATACATACGTAGAAATGTCCATAGAATCGAATGCCGCAATGCCCGTTTATGTATCTTTTACCGTTCATTAGTTATAGGACGTCAAAGCGAAAAAAACTTGATAGATTTCCAGCGGAAATAAACATTTGTATTTCTGAAACTAGGACCCCGGGAATTTTTTCACTATTTTTTTCGTAATCAGCGTGTTTGAATTAGTGGTATACGATACTTTTATAGTTAAATATAGGGTGTTTAAGAATTTTGGTTTATAACTGGCTACTGAGAAATCCAAGGTACCATTTTTTGATTTATTGCTTGGTAAAATTGTATCAACCGACCAAGAATGTTAAAAATTAGTATACATACGTAAAAATGTCCATAGAATCGAATGCCGCAATGCCCGTTTATGTATCTTTTACCGTTCATTAGTTATAGGACGTCAAAGCGAAAAAAACTTGATAGATTTCCATCGGAAATAAACATTTGTATTTCTGAAACTAGAACCCCGGGAATTTTTTCACTATTTTTTTCGTAATCAGCGTGTTTGAATTAGTGGTATACGATACTTTTATAGTTAAATATAGGGTGTTTAAGAATTTTGATTTATAACTGGCTACTGAGAAATCCAAGGTACCATTTTTTGATTTATTGCTTGGTAAAATTGTATCAACCGACCAAGAATGTTCAAAATTAGTATACATACGTAAAAATGTCCATAGAATCGAATGCCGCAATGCCCGTTTATGTATCTTTTACCGTTCATTAGTTATAGGACGTCAAAGCGAAAAAAACTTGATAGATTTCCAGCGGAAATAAACATTTGTATTTCTGAAACTAGAACCCCGGGAATTTTTTCACTATTTTTTTCGTAATCAGCGTGTTTGAATTAGTGGTATACGATACTTTTATAGTTAAATATAGGGTGTTTAAGAATTTTGGTTTATAACTGGCTACTGAGAAATCCAAGGTACCATTTTTTGATTTATTGCTTGGTAAAATTGTATCAACCGACCAAGAATGTTCAAAATTAGTATACATACGTAAAAATGTCCATAGAATCGAATGCCGCAATGCCCGTTTATGTATCTTTTACCGTTCATTAGTTATAGGACGTCAAAGCGAAAAAAACTTGATAGATTTCCAGCGGAAATAAACATTTGTATTTCTGAAACTAGAACCCCTGGAATTTTTTTACTATTTTTTTCGTAATCAACGTGTTTGAATTAGTGGTATACGATACTTTTATAGTTAAATATAGGGTGTTTAAGAATTTTGATTTATAACTGGCTACTGAGAAATCCAAGGTACCATTTTTTGATTTATTGCTTGGTAAAATTGTATCAACCGACCAAGAATGTTAAAAATTAGTATACATACGTAGAAATGTCCACAGAATCGAATGCCGCAATGCCCGTTTATGTATCTTTTACCGTTCATTAGTTATAGGACGTCAAAGCGAAAAAAACTTGATAGATTTCCAGCGGAAATAAACATTTGTATTTCTGAAACTAGAACCCCGGGAATTTTTTCACTATTTTTTTCGTAATCAGCGTGTTTGAATTAGTGGTATACGATACTTTTATAGTTAAATATAGGGTGTTTAAGAATTTTGATTTATAACTGGCTACTGAGAAATCCAAGGTACCATTTTTTGATTTATTGCTTGGTAAAATTGTATCAACCGACCAAGAATGTTAAAAATTAGTATACATACGTAGAAATGTCCATGGAATCGAATGCCGCAATGCCCGTTTATGTATCTTTTACCGTTCATTAGTTATAGGACGTCAAAGCGAAAAAAACTAGATAGATTTCCAGCGGAAATAAACATTTGTATTTCTGAAACTAGAACCCCGGGAATTTTTTCACTATTTTTTTCGTAATCAGCGTGTTTGAATTAGTGGTATACGATACTTTTATAGTTAAATATAGGGTGTTTAAGAATTTTGGTTTATAACTGGCTACTGAGAAATCCAAGGTACCATTTTTTGATTTATTGCTTGGTAAAATTGTATCAACCGACCAAGAATATTAAAAATTAGTATACATACGTAAAAATGTCCATAGAATCGAATGCCGCAATGCCCGTTTATGTATCTTTTACCGTTCATTAGTTATAGGACGTCAAAGCGAAAAAAACTTGATAGATTTTCAACGGAAATAAACATTTGTATTTCTGAAACTAGAACCCCGGGAATTTTTTCACTATTTTTTTCGTAATCAGCGTGTTTGAATTAGTGGTATACGATACTTTTATAGTTAAATATAGGGTGCTTAAGAATTTTGGTTTATAACTGGCTACTGAGAAATCCAAGGTACCATTTTTTGATTTATTGCTTGGTAAAATTGTATCAACCGACCAAGAATGTTAAAAATTAGTATACATACGTAAAAATGTCCATAGAATCGAATGGCGCAATGCCCGTTTATGTATCTTTTACCGTTCATTAGTTATAGGACGTCAAAGCGAAAAAAACTTGTTAGATTTCCAGCGGAAATAAACATTTGTATTTCTGAAACTAGAACCCCTGGAATTTTTTTACTATTTTTTTCGTAATCAACGTGTTTGAATTAGTGGTATACGATACTTTTATAGTTAAATATAGGGTGTTTAAGAATTTTGATTTATAACTGGCTACTGAGAAATCCAAGGTACCATTTTTTGATTTATTGCTTGGTAAAATTGTATCAACCGACCAAGAATGTTAAAAATTAGTATACATACGTAAAAATGTCCATAGAATCGAATGCCGCAATGCCCGTTTATGTATCTTTTACCGTTCATTAGTTATAGGACGTCAAAGCGAAAAAAACTTGATAGATTTCCATCGGAAATAAACATTTGTATTTCTGAAACTAGAACCCCGGGAATTTTTTCACTATTTTTTTCGTAATCAGCGTGTTTGAATTAGTGGTATACGATACTTTTATAGTTAAATATAGGGTGTTTAAGAATTTTGATTTATAACTGGCTACTGAGAAATCCAAGGTACCATTTTTTGATTTATTGCTTGGTAAAATTGTATCAACCGACCAAGAATGTTCAAAATTAGTATACATACGTAAAAATGTCCATAGAATCGAATGCCGCAATGCCCGTTTATGTATCTTTTACCGTTCATTAGTTATAGGACGTCAAAGCGAAAAAAACTTGATAGATTTCCAGCGGAAATAAACATTTGTATTTCTGAAACTAGAACCCCGGGAATTTTTTCACTATTTTTTTCGTAATCAGCGTGTTTGAATTAGTGGTATACGATACTTTTATAGTTAAATATAGGGTGTTTAAGAATTTTGGTTTATAACTGGCTACTGAGAAATCCAAGGTACCATTTTTTGATTTATTGCTTGGTAAAATTGTATCAACCGACCAAGAATGTTCAAAATTAGTATACATACGTAAAAATGTCCATAGAATCGAATGCCGCAATGCCCGTTTATGTATCTTTTACCGTTCATTAGTTATAGGACGTCAAAGCGAAAAAAACTTGATAGATTTCCAGCGGAAATAAACATTTGTATTTCTGAAACTAGAACCCCTGGAATTTTTTTACTATTTTTTTCGTAATCAACGTGTTTGAATTAGTGGTATACGATACTTTTATAGTTAAATATAGGGTGTTTAAGAATTTTGATTTATAACTGGCTACTGAGAAATCCAAGGTACCATTTTTTGATTTATTGCTTGGTAAAATTGTATCAACCGACCAAGAATGTTAAAAATTAGTATACATACGTAGAAATGTCCACAGAATCGAATGCCGCAATGCCCGTTTATGTATCTTTTACCGTTCATTAGTTATAGGACGTCAAAGCGAAAAAAACTTGATAGATTTCCAGCGGAAATAAACATTTGTATTTCTGAAACTAGAACCCCGGGAATTTTTTCACTATTTTTTTCGTAATCAGCGTGTTTGAATTAGTGGTATACGATACTTTTATAGTTAAATATAGGGTGTTTAAGAATTTTGATTTATAACTGGCTACTGAGAAATCCAAGGTACCATTTTTTGATTTATTGCTTGGTAAAATTGTATCAACCGACCAAGAATGTTAAAAATTAGTATGCATACGTAGAAATGTCCATGGAATCGAATGCCGCAATGCCCGTTTATGTATCTTTTACCGTTCATTAGTTATAGGACGTCAAAGCGAAAAAAACTAGATAGATTTCCAGCGGAAATAAACATTTGTATTTCTGAAACTAGAACCCCGGGAATTTTTTCACTATTTTTTTCGTAATCAGCGTGTTTGAATTAGTGGTATACGATACTTTTATAGTTAAATATAGGGTGTTTAAGAATTTTGGTTTATAACTGGCTACTGAGAAATCCAAGGTACCATTTTTTGATTTATTGCTTGGTAAAATTGTATCAACCGACCAAGAATATTAAAAATTAGTATACATACGTAAAAATGTCCATAGAATCGAATGCCGCAATGCCCGTTTATGTATCTTTTACCGTTCATTAGTTATAGGACGTCAAAGCGAAAAAAACTTGATAGATTTTCAACGGAAATAAACATTTGTATTTCTGAAACTAGAACCCCGGGAATTTTTTCACTATTTTTTTCGTAATCAGCGTGTTTGAATTAGTGGTATACGATACTTTTATAGTTAAATATAGGGTGCTTAAGAATTTTGGTTTATAACTGGCTACTGAGAAATCCAAGGTACCATTTTTTGATTTATTGCTTTATACATACGTAAAAATGTCCATAGAATCGAAAGCCGCAATGCCCGTTTATGTATCTTTTACCGTTCATTAGTTATAGGACGTCAAAGCGAAAAAAACTTGATAGATTTCCAGCGGAAATAAACATTTGTATTTCTGAAACTAGAACCCCGGGAATTTTTTCACTATTTTTTTCGTAATCAGCGTGTTTGAATTAGTGGTATACGATACTTTTATAGTTAAATATAGGGTGTTTAAGAATTTTGGTTTATAACTGGCTACTGAGAAATCCAAGGTACCATTTTTTGATTTATTGCTTGGTAAAATTGTATCAACCGACCAAGAATGTTCAAAATTAGTATACATACGTAAAAATGTCCATAGAATCGAATGCCGCAATGCCCGTTTATGTATCTTTTACCGTTCATTAGTTATAGGACGTCAAAGCGAAAAAAACTTGATAGATTTCCAGCGGAAATAAACATTTGTATTTCTGAAACTAGAACCCCTGGAATTTTTTTACTATTTTTTTCGTAATCAACGTGTTTGAATTAGTGGTATACGATACTTTTATAGTTAAATATAGGGTGTTTAAGAATTTTGATTTATAACTGGCTACTGAGAAATCCAAGGTACCATTTTTTGATTTATTGCTTGGTAAAATTGTATCAACCGACCAAGAATGTTAAAAATTAGTATACATACGTAGAAATGTCCACAGAATCGAATGCCGCAATGCCCGTTTATGTATCTTTTACCGTTCATTAGTTATAGGACGTCAAAGCGAAAAAAACTTGATAGATTTCCAGCGGAAATAAACATTTGTATTTCTGAAACTAGAACCCCGGGAATTTTTTCACTATTTTTTTCGTAATCAGCGTGTTTGAATTAGTGGTATACGATACTTTTATAGTTAAATATAGGGTGTTTAAGAATTTTGATTTATAACTGGCTACTGAGAAATCCAAGGTACCATTTTTTGATTTATTGCTTGGTAAAATTGTATCAACCGACCAAGAATGTTAAAAATTAGTATGCATACGTAGAAATGTCCATGGAATCGAATGCCGCAATGCCCGTTTATGTATCTTTTACCGTTCATTAGTTATAGGACGTCAAAGCGAAAAAAACTAGATAGATTTCCAGCGGAAATAAACATTTGTATTTCTGAAACTAGAACCCCGGGAATTTTTTCACTATTTTTTTCGTAATCAGCGTGTTTGAATTAGTGGTATACGATACTTTTATAGTTAAATATAGGGTGTTTAAGAATTTTGGTTTATAACTGGCTACTGAGAAATCCAAGGTACCATTTTTTGATTTATTGCTTGGTAAAATTGTATCAACCGACCAAGAATATTAAAAATTAGTATACATACGTAAAAATGTCCATAGAATCGAATGCCGCAATGCCCGTTTATGTATCTTTTACCGTTCATTAGTTATAGGACGTCAAAGCGAAAAAAACTTGATAGATTTTCAACGGAAATAAACATTTGTATTTCTGAAACTAGAACCCCGGGAATTTTTTCACTATTTTTTTCGTAATCAGCGTGTTTGAATTAGTGGTATACGATACTTTTATAGTTAAATATAGGGTGCTTAAGAATTTTGATTTATAACTGGCTACTGAGAAATCCAAGGTACCATTTTTTGATTTATTGCTTGGTAAAATTGTATCAACCGACCAAGAATGTTAAAAATTAGTATACATACGTAGAAATGTCCATAGAATCGAATGCCGCAATGCCCGTTTATGTATCTTTTACCGTTCATTAGTTATAGGACGTCAAAGCGAAAAAAACTTGATAGATTTCCATCGGAAATAAACATTTGTATTTCTGAAACTAGAACCCCGGGAATTTTTTCACTATTTTTTTCGTAATCAGCGTGTTTGAATTAGTGGTATACGATACTTTTATAGTTAAATATAGGGTGTTTAAGAATTTTGATTTATAAGTGGCTACTGAGAAATCCAAGGTACCATTTTTTGATTTATTGCTTGGTAAAATTGTATCAACCGACCAAGAATGTTCAAAATTAGTATACATACGTAAAAATGTCCATAGAATCGAATGCCGCAATGCCCGTTTATGTATCTTTTACCGTTCATTAGTTATAGGACGTCAAAGCGAAAAAAACTTGATAGATTTCCAGCGGAAATAAACATTTGTATTTCTGAAACTAGAACCCCTGGAATTTTTTTACTATTTTTTTCGTAATCAACGTGTTTGAATTAGTGGTATACGATACTTTTATAGTTAAATATAGGGTGTTTAAGAATTTTGATTTATAACTGGCTACTGAGAAATCCAAGGTACCATTTTTTGATTTATTGCTTGGTAAAATTGTATCAACCGACCAAGAATGTTAAAAATTAGTATACATACGTAGAAATGTCCACAGAATCGAATGCTGCAATGCCCGTTTATGTATCTTTTACCGTTCATTAGTTATAGGACGTCAAAGCGAAAAAAACTTGATAGATTTCCAGCGGAAATAAACATTTGTATTTCTGAAACTAGAACCCCGGGAATTTTTTCACTATTTTTTTCGTAATCAGCGTGTTTGAATTAGTGGTAAACGATACTTTTATAGTTAAATATAGGGTGTTTAAGAATTTTGATTTATAACTGGCTACTGAGAAATCCAAGGTACCATTTTTTGATTTATTGCTTGGTAAAATTGTATCAACCGACCAAGAATGTTAAAAATTAGTATACATACGTAGAAATGTCCATGGAATCGAATGCCGCAATGCCCGTTTATGTATCTTTTACCGTTCATTAGTTATAGGACGTCAAAGCGAAAAAAACTAGATAGATTTCCAGCGGAAATAAACATTTGTATTTCTGAAACTAGAACCCCGGGAATTTTTTCACTATTTTTTTCGTAATCAGCGTGTTTGAATTAGTGGTATACGATACTTTTATAGTTAAATATAGGGTGTTTAAGAATTTTGGTTTATAACTGGCTACTGAGAAATCCAAGGTACCATTTTTTGATTTATTGCTTGGTAAAATTGTATCAACCGACCAAGAATATTAAAAATTAGTATACATACGTAAAAATGTCCATAGAATCGAATGCCGCAATGCCCGTTTATGTATCTTTTACCGTTCATTAGTTATAGGACGTCAAAGCGAAAAAAACTTGATAGATTTTCAACGGAAATAAACATTTGTATTTCTGAAACTAGAACCCCGGGAATTTTTTCACTATTGTTTGTTTGAATTAGTGGTATACGATACTTTTATAGTTAAATATAGGGTGTTTAAGAATTTTGGTTTATAACTGGCTACTGAGAAATCCAAGGTACCATTTTTTGATTTATTGCTTGGTAAAATTGTATCAACCGACCAAGAATGTTCAAAATTAGTATACATACGTAAAAATGTCCATAGAATCGAATGCCGCAATGCCCGTTTATGTATCTTTTACCGTTCATTAGTTATAGGACGTCAAAGCGAAAAAAACTTGATAGATTTCCAGCGGAAATAAACATTTGTATTTCTGAAACTAGAACCCCTGGAATTTTTTTACTATTTTTTTCGTAATCAACGTGTTTGAATTAGTGGTATACGATACTTTTATAGTTAAATATAGGGTGTTTAAGAATTTTGATTTATAACTGGCTACTGAGAAATCCAAGGTACCATTTTTTGATTTATTGCTTGGTAAAATTGTATCAACCGACCAAGAATGTTAAAAATTAGTATACATACGTAGAAATGTCCATGGAATCGAATGCCGCAATGCCCGTTTATGTATCTTTTACCGTTCATTAGTTATAGGACGTCAAAGCGAAAAAAACTAGATAGATTTCCAGCGGAAATAAACATTTGTATTTCTGAAACTAGAACCCCGGGAATTTTTTCACTATTTTTTTCGTAATCAGCGTGTTTGAATTAGTGGTATACGATACTTTTATAGTTAAATATAGGGTGTTTAAGAATTTTGGTTTATAACTGGCTACTGAGAAATCCAAGGTACCATTTTTTGATTTATTGCTTGGTAAAATTGTATCAACCGACCAAGAATATTAAAAATTAGTATACATACGTAAAAATGTCCATAGAATCGAATGCCGCAATGCCCGTTTATGTATCTTTTACCGTTCATTAGTTATAGGACGTCAAAGCGAAAAAAACTTGATAGATTTTCAACGGAAATAAACATTTGTATTTCTGAAACTAGAACCCCGGGAATTTTTTCACTATTTTTTTCGTAATCAGCGTGTTTGAATTAGTGGTATACGATACTTTTATAGTTAAATATAGGGTGTTTAAGAATTTTGATTTATAACTGGCTACTGAGAAATCCAAGGTACCATTTTTTGATTTATTGCTTGGTAAAATTGTATCAACCGACCAAGAATGTTAAAAATTAGTATACATACGTAGAAATGTCCATGGAATCGAATGCCGCAATGCCCGTTTATGTATCTTTTACCGTTCATTAGTTATAGGACGTCAAAGCGAAAAAAACTAGATAGATTTCCAGCGGAAATAAACATTTGTATTTCTGAAACTAGAACCCCGGGAATTTTTTCACTATTTTTTTCGTAATCAGCGTGTTTGAATTAGTGGTATACGATACTTTTATAGTTAAATATAGGGTGTTTAAGAATTTTGGTTTATAACTGGCTACTGAGAAATCCAAGGTACTATTTTTTGATTTATTGCTTGGTAAAATTGTATCAACCGACCAAGAATATTAAAAATTAGTATACATACGTAAAAATGTCCATAGAATCGAATGCCGCAATGCCCGTTTATGTATGTTTTACCGTTCATTAGTTATAGGACGTCAAAGCGAAAAAAACTTGATAAATTTCCAGCGGAAATAAACATTTGTATTTCTGAAACTAGAACCCCGGGAATTTTTTCACTATTTTTTTCGTAATCAGCGTGTTTGAATTAGTGGTATACGATACTTTTATAGTTAAATATAGGGTGTTTAAGAATTTTGATTTATAACTGGCTACTGAGAAATCCAAGGTACCATTTTTTGATTTATTGCTTGGTAAAATTGTATCAACCGACCAAGAATATTAAAAATTAGTATACATACGTAAAAATGTCCATAGAATCGAATGCCGCAATGCCCGTTTATGTATCTTTTACCGTTCATTAGTTATAGGACGTCAAAGCGAAAAAAACTTGATAGATTTTCAACGGAAATAAACATTTGTATTTCTGAAACTAGAACCCCGGGAATTTTTTCACTATTGTTTGTTTGAATTAGTGGTATACGATACTTTTATAGTTAAATATAGGGTGTTTAAGAATTTTGGTTTATAACTGGCTACTGAGAAATCCAAGGTACCATTTTTTGATTTATTGCTTGGTAAAATTGTATCAACCGACCAAGAATGTTCAAAATTAGTATACATACGTAAAAATGTCCATAGAATCGAATGCCGCAATGCCCGTTTATGTATCTTTTACCGTTCATTAGTTATAGGACGTCAAAGCGAAAAAAACTTGATAGATTTCCAGCGGAAATAAACATTTGTATTTCTGAAACTAGAACCCCTGGAATTTTTTTACTATTTTTTTCGTAATCAACGTGTTTGAATTAGTGGTATACGATACTTTTATAGTTAAATATAGGGTGTTTAAGAATTTTGATTTATAACTGGCTACTGAGAAATCCAAGGTACCATTTTTTGATTTATTGCTTGGTAAAATTGTATCAACCGACCAAGAATGTTAAAAATTAGTATACATACGTAGAAATGTCCATGGAATCGAATGCCGCAATGCCCGTTTATGTATCTTTTACCGTTCATTAGTTATAGGACGTCAAAGCGAAAAAAACTAGATAGATTTCCAGCGGAAATAAACATTTGTATTTCTGAAACTAGAACCCCGGGAATTTTTTCACTATTTTTTTCGTAATCAGCGTGTTTGAATTAGTGGTATACGATACTTTTATAGTTAAATATAGGGTGTTTAAGAATTTTGGTTTATAACTGGCTACTGAGAAATCCAAGGTACCATTTTTTGATTTATTGCTTGGTAAAATTGTATCAACCGACCAAGAATATTAAAAATTAGTATACATACGTAAAAATGTCCATAGAATCGAATGCCGCAATGCCCGTTTATGTATCTTTTACCGTTCATTAGTTATAGGACGTCAAAGCGAAAAAAACTTGATAGATTTTCAACGGAAATAAACATTTGTATTTCTGAAACTAGAACCCCGGGAATTTTTTCACTATTTTTTTCGTAATCAGCGTGTTTGAATTAGTGGTATACGATACTTTTATAGTTAAATATAGGGTGTTTAAGAATTTTGATTTATAACTGGCTACTGAGAAATCCAAGGTACCATTTTTTGATTTATTGCTTGGTAAAATTGTATCAACCGACCAAGAATGTTAAAAATTAGTATACATACGTAGAAATGTCCATGGAATCGAATGCCGCAATGCCCGTTTATGTATCTTTTACCGTTCATTAGTTATAGGACGTCAAAGCGAAAAAAACTAGATAGATTTCCAGCGGAAATAAACATTTGTATTTCTGAAACTAGAACCCCGGGAATTTTTTCACTATTTTTTTCGTAATCAGCGTGTTTGAATTAGTGGTATACGATACTTTTATAGTTAAATATAGGGTGTTTAAGAATTTTGGTTTATAACTGGCTACTGAGAAATCCAAGGTACTATTTTTTGATTTATTGCTTGGTAAAATTGTATCAACCGACCAAGAATATTAAAAATTAGTATACATACGTAAAAATGTCCATAGAATCGAATGCCGCAATGCCCGTTTATGTATGTTTTACCGTTCATTAGTTATAGGACGTCAAAGCGAAAAAAACTTGATAAATTTCCAGCGGAAATAAACATTTGTATTTCTGAAACTAGAACCCCGGGAATTTTTTCACTATTTTTTTCGTAATCAGCGTGTTTGAATTAGTGGTATACGATACTTTTATAGTTAAATATAGGGTGTTTAAGAATTTTGATTTATAACTGGCTACTGAGAAATCCAAGGTACCATTTTTTGATTTATTGCTTGGTAAAATTGTATCAACCGACCAAGAATGTTAAAAATTAGTATACATACGTAGAAATGTCCACAGAATCGAATGCCGCAATGCCCGTTTATGTATCTTTTACCGTTCATTAGTTATAGGACGTCAAAGCGAAAAAAACTTGATAGATTTCCAGCGGAAATAAACATTTGTATTGCTGAAACTAGAACCCCGGGAATTTTTTCACTATTTTTTTCGTAATCAGCGTGTTTGAATTAGTGGTATACGATACTTTTATAGTTAAATATAGGGTGTTTAAGAATTTTGATTTATAACTGGCTACTGAGAAATCCAAGGTACCATTTTTTGATTTATTGCTTGGTAAAATTGTATCAACCGACCAAGAATGTTAAAAATTAGTATACATACGTAGAAATGTCCACAGAATCGAATGCCGCAATGCCCGTTTATGTATGTTTTACCGTTCATTAGTTATAGGACGTCAAAGCGAAAAAAACTTGATAGATTTCCACCGGAAATAAACATTTGTATTTCTGAAACTAGAACCCCGGGAATTTTTTCACTATTTTTTTCGTAATCAGCGTGTTTGAATTAGTGGTATACGATACTTTTATAGTTAAATATAGGGTGTTTAAGAATTTTGATTTATAACTGGCTACTGAGAAATCCAAGGTACCATTTTTTGATTTATTGCTTGGTAAAATTGTATCAACCGACCAAGAATGTTAGAAATTAGTGCACATACGTAGAAATGTCCATAGAATCGAATGCCGCAATGCCCGTTTATCTATCTTTTACCGTTCATTAGTTATAGGACGTCAAAGCGAAAAAAACTTGATAGATTTCCAGCGGAAATAAACATTTGTATTTCTGAAACTAGAACCCCGGGAATTTTTTCACTATTTTTTTCGTAATCAGCGTGTTTGAATTAGTGGTATACGATACTTTTATAGTTAAATATAGGGTGTTTAAGAATTTTGGTTTATAACTGGCTACTGAGAAATCCAAGGTACCATATTTTGATTTATTGCTTGGTAAAATTGTATCAACCGACCAAGAATATTAAAAATTAGTATACATACGTAAAAATGTCCATAGAATCGAATGCCGCAATGCCCGTTTATGTATGTTTTACCGTTCATTAGTTATAGGACGTCAAAGCGAAAAAAACTTGATAAATTTCCAGCGGAAATAAACATTTGTATTTCTGAAACTAGAACCCCGGGAATTTTTTCACTATTTTTTTCGTAATCAGCGTGTTTGAATTAGTGGTATACGATACTTTTATAGTTAAATATAGGGTGTTTAAGAATTTTGGTTTATAACTGGCTACTGAGAAATCCAAGGTACCATTTTTTGATTTATTGCTTGGTAAAATTGTATCAACCGACCAAGAATGTTAAAAATTAGTATACATACGTAAAAATGTCCATAGAATCGAATGCCGCAATGCCCGTTTATGTATCTTTTACCGTTCATTAGTTATAGGACGTCAAAGCGAAAAAAACTTGATAGATTTCCAGCGGAAATAAACATTTGTATTTCTGAAACTAGAACCCCGGGAATTTTTTCACTATTTTTTTCGTAATCAGCGTGTTTGAATTAGTGGTATACGATACTTTTATAGTTAAATATAGGGTGTTTAAGAATTTTGGTTTATAACTGGCTACTGAGAAATCCAAAGTACCATTTTTTGATTTATTGCTTGATAAAATTGTATCAACCGACCAAGAATGTTAGAAATTAGTGCACATACGTAAAAATGTCCATAGAATCGAATGCCGCAATGTCCGTTTATGTATCTTTTACCGTTCTTTAGTTATAGGACGTCAAAGCGAAAAAAACTTGATAGATTTCCAGCGGAAATAAACATTTTTATTTCTGAAACTAGAACCCCGGGAATTTTTTCACTATTTTTTTCGTAATCAGCGTGTTTGAATTAGTGGCATACGATACTTTTATAGTTAAATATAGGGTGTTTAAGAATTTTGGTTTATAACTGGCTACTGAGAAATCCAAGGTACCATTTTTTGATTTATTGCTTGGTAAAATTGTATCAACCGACCCAGAATGTTAAAAATTAGTATACATACGTAGAAATGTCCATAGAATCGAATGCCGCAATGCCCGTTTATGTATCTTTTACCGTTCATTAGTTATAGGACGTCAAAGCGAAAAAAACTTGATAGATTTCCAGCGGAAATAAACATTTGTATTTCTGAAACTAGAACCCCGGGAATTTTTTCACTATTTTTTTCGTAATCAGCGTGTTTGAATTAGTGGTATACGATACTTTTATAGTTAAATATAGGGTGTTTAAGAATTTTGGTTTATAACTGGCTACTGAGAAATCCAAGGTACCATTTTTTGATTTATTGCTTGGTAAAATTGTATCAACCGACCAAGAATGTTCAAAATTAGTATACATACGTAAAAATGTCCATAGAATCGAATGCCGCAATGCCCGTTTATGTATCTTTTACCGTTCATTAGTTATAGGACGTCAAAGCGAAAAAAACTTGATAGATTTCCATCGGAAATAAACATTTGTATTTCTGAAACTAGAACCCCGGGAATTTTTTCACTATTTTTTTCGTAATCAGCGTGTTTGAATTAGTGGTATACGATACTTTTATAGTTAAATATAGGGTGTTTAAGAATTTTGATTTATAACTGGCTACTGAGAAATCCAAGGTACCATTTTTTGATTTATTGCTTGGTAAAATTGTATCAACCGACCAAGAATGTTAGAAATTAGTATACATACGTAAAAATGTCCATAGAATCGAATGCCGCAATGCCCGTTTATGTATCTTTTACCGTTCATTAGTTATAGGACGTCAAAGCGAAAAAAACTTGATAGATTTCCAGCGGAAATAAACATTTGTATTTCTGAAACTAGAACCCCGGGAATTTTTTCACTATTTTTTTCGTAATCAGCGTGTTTGAATTAGTGGTATACGATACTTTTATAGTTAAATATAGGGTGTTTAAGAATTTTGATTTATAACTGGCTACTGAGAAATCCAAGGTACCATTTTTTGATTTATTGCTTGGTAAAATTGTATCAACCGACCAAGAATGTTAAAAATTAGTATACATACGTAGAAATGTCCACAGAATCGAATGCCGCAATGCCCGTTTATATATCTTTTACCGTTCATTAGTTATAGGACGTCAAAGCGAAAAAAACTTGATAGATTTCCAGCGGAAATAAACATTTGTATTTCTGAAACTAGAACCCCGGGAATTTTTTCACTATTTTTTTCGTAATCAGCGTGTTTGAATTAGTGGTATACGATACTTTTATAGTTAAATATAGGGTGTTTAAGAATTTTGGTTTATAACTGGCTACTGAGAAATCCAAGGTACCATTTTTTGATTTATTGCTTGGTAAAATTGTATCAACCGACCAAGAATGTTAAAAATTAGTATACATACGTAAAAATGTCCATAGAATCGAATGCCGCAATGCCCGTTTATGTATCTTTTACCGTTCATTAGTTATAGGACGTCAAAGCGAAAAAAACTTGATAGATTTCCAGCGGAAATAAACATTTGTATTTCTGAAACTAGAACCCCGGGAATTTTTTCACTATTTTTTTCGTAATCAGCGTGTTTGAATTAGTGTTACACGATACTTTTATAGTTAAATATAGGGTGTTTAAGAATTTTGATTTATAACTGGCTACTGAGAAATCCAAGGTACCATATTTTGATTTATTGCTTGGTAAAATTGTATCAACCGACCAAGAATGTTAAAAATTAGTATACATACGTAGAAATGTCCATAGAATCGAATGCCGCAATGCCCGTTTATGTATCTTTTACCGTTCATTAGTTATAGGACGTCAAAGCGAAAAAAAGTTGATAGATTTCCAGCGGAAATAAACATTTGTATTTCTGAAACTAGAACCCCGGGAATTTTTTCACTATTTTTTTCGTAATCAGCGTGTTTGAATTAGTGGTATACGATACTTTTATAGTTAAATATAGGGTGTTTAAGAATTTTGATTTATAACTGGCTACTGAGAAATCCAAGGTACCATTTTTTGATTTATTGCTTGGTAAAATTGTATCAACCGACCAAGAATGTTAAAAATTAGTATACATACGTAGAAATGTCCACAGAATCGAATGCCGCAATGCCCGTTTATGTATCTTTTACCGTTCATTAGTTATAGGACGTCAAAGCGAAAAAAACTTGATAGATTTCCAGCGGAAATAAACATTTGTATTTCTGAAACTAGAACCCCGGGAATTTTTTCACTATTTTTTTCGTAATCAGCGTGTTTGAATTAGTGTTATACGATACTTTTATAGTTAAATATAAGGTGTTTAAGAATTTTGATTTATAACTGGCTACTGAGAAATCCAAGGTACCATTTTTTGATTTATTGCTTGGTAAAATTGTATCAACCGACCAAGAATGTTAAAAATTAGTATACATACGTAAAAATGTCCATAGAATCGAATGCCGCAATGCCCGTTTATGTATCTTTTACCGTTCATTAGTTATAGGACGTCAAAGCGAAAAAAACTTGATAGATTTCCAGCGGAAATAAACATTTGTATTTCTGAAACTAGAACCCCGGGAATTTTTTCACTATTTTTTTCGTAATCAGCGTGTTTGAATTAGTGTTATACGATACTTTTATAGTTAAATATAGGGTGTTTAAGAATTTTGATTTATAACTGGCTACTGAGAAATCCAAGGTACCATATTTTGATTTATTGCTTGGTAAAATTGTATCAACCGACCAAGAATGTTAAAAATTAGTATACATACGTAGAAATGTCCATAGAATCGAATGCCGCAATGCCCGTTTATGTATCTTTTACCGTTCATTAGTTATAGGACGTCAAAGCGAAAAAAAGTTGATAGATTTCCAGCGGAAATAAACATTTGTATTTCTGAAACTAGAACCCCGGGAATTTTTTCACTATTTTTTTCGTAATCAGCGTGTTTGAATTAGTGGTATACGATACTTTTATAGTTAAATATAGGGTGTTTAAGAATTTTGATTTATAACTGGCTACTGAGAAATCCAAGGTACCATTTTTTGATTTATTGCTTGGTAAAATTGTATCAACCGACCAAGAATGTTAAAAATTAGTATACATACGTAGAAATGTCCACAGAATCGAATGCCGCAATGCCCGTTTATGTATCTTTTACCGTTCATTAGTTATAGGACGTCAAAGCGAAAAAAAGTTGATAGATTTCCAGCGGAAATAAACATTTGTATTTCTGAAACTAGAACCCCGGGAATTTTTTCACTATTTTTTTCGTAATCAGCGTGTTTGAATTAGTGGTATACGATACTTTTATAGTTAAATATAGGGTGTTTAAGAATTTTGATTTATAACTGGCTACTGAGAAATCCAAGGTACCATTTTTTGATTTATTGCTTGGTAAAATTGTATCAACCGACCAAGAATGTTCAAAATTAGTATACATACGTAGAAATGTCCACAGAATCGAATGCCGCAATGCCCGTTTATGTATCTTTTACCGTTCATTAGTTATAGGACGTCAAAGCGAAAAAAACTTGATAGATTTCCAGCGGAAATAAACATTTGTATTTCTGAAACTAGAACCCCGGGAATTTTTTCACTATTTTTTTCGTAATCAGCGTGTTTGAATTAGTGGTATACGATACTTTTATAGTTAAATATAGGGTGTTTAAGAATTTTGGTTTATAACTGGCTACTGAGAAATCCAAGGTACCATTTTTTGATTTATTGCTTGGTAAAATTGTATCAACCGACCAAGAATGTTAAAAATTAGTATACATACGTAAAAATGTCCATAGAATCGAATGCCGCAATGCCCGTTTATGTATCTTTTACCGTTCATTAGTTATAGGACGTCAAAGCGAAAAAAACTTGATAAATTTCCAGCGGAAATAAACATTTGTATTTCTGAAACTAGAACCCCGGGAATTTTTTCACTATTTTTTTCGTAATCAGCGTGTTTGAATTAGTGGTATACGATACTTTTATAGTTAAATATAGGGTGTTTAAGAATTTTGGTTTA
Organism: Ophonus ardosiacus; assembly: GCA_943142095.1. NCBI lineage: Eukaryota > Metazoa > Arthropoda > Insecta > Coleoptera > Carabidae > Ophonus > Ophonus ardosiacus. The sequence goes on along the minus strand of OW964838.1, from coordinate 712,265 downwards.
TAACTGGCTACTGAGAAATCCAAGGTACCATTTTTTGATTTATTGCTTGGTAAAATTGTATCAACCGACCAAGAATGTTAAAAATTAGTATACATACGTAAAAATGTCCATAGAATCGAATGCCGCAATGCCCGTTTATGTATCTTTTACCGTTCATTAGTTATAGGACGTCAAAGCGAAAAAAACTTGATAGATTTCCAGCGGAAATAAACATTTGTATTTCTGAAACTAGAACCCCGGGAATTTTTTCACTATTTTTTTTCGTAATCAGCGTGTTTGAATTAGTGGTATACGATACTTTTATAGTTAAATATAGGGTGTTTAAGAATTTTGGTTTATAACTGGCTACTGAGAAATCCAAGGTACCATTTTTTGATTTATTGCTTGGTAAAATTGTATCAACCGACCAAGAATGTTAAAAATTAGTACACATACGTAAAAATGTCCATAGAATCGAATGCCGCAATGCCCGTTTATGTATCTTTTACCGTTCATTAGTTATAGGACGTCAAAGCGAAAAAAACTTGATAGATTTTCAGCGGAAATAAACATTTGTATTTCTGAAACTAGAACCCCGGGAATTTTTTCACTATTTTTTTCGTAATCAGCGTGTTTGAATTAGTGGTATACGATACTTTTATAGTTAAATATAGGGTGTTTAAGAATTTTGGTTTATAACTGGCTACTGAGAAATCCAAGGTACCATTTTTTGATTTATTGCTTGGTAAAATTGTATCAACCGACCAAGAATGTTAAAAATTAGTATACATACGTAAAAATGTCCATAGAATCGAATGCCGCAATGCCCGTTTATGTATCTTTTACCGTTCATTAGTTATAGGACGTCAAAGCGAAAAAAACTTGATAGATTTCCAGCGGAAATAAACATTTGTATTTCTGAAACTAGAACCCCGGGAATTTTTTCACTATTTTTTTCGTAATCAGCGTGTTTGAATTAGTGGTATACGATACTTTTATAGTTAAATATAGGGTGTTTAAGAATTTTGGTTTATAACTGGCTACTGAGAAATCCAAGGTACCATTTTTTGATTTATTGCTTGGTAAAATTGTATCAACCGACCAAGAATGTTAAAAATTAGTATACATACGTAAAAATGTCCATAGAATCGAATGCCGCAATGCCCGTTTATGTATCTTTTACCGTTCATTAGTTATAGGACGTCAAAGCGAAAAAAACTTGATAGATTTCCAGCGGAAATAAACATTTGTATTTCTGAAACTAGAACCCCGGGAATTTTTTCACTATTTTTTTCGTAATCAGCGTGTTTGAATTAGTGGTATACGATACTTTTATAGTTAAATATAGGGTGTTTAAGAATTTTGATTTATAACTGGCTACTGAGAAATCCAAGGTACCATTTTTTGATTTATTGCTTGGTAAAATTGTATCAACCGACCAAGAATGTTAAAAATTAGTATACATACGTAGAAATGTCCATAGAATCGAATGCCGCAATGCCCGTTTATGTATCTTTTACCGTTCATTAGTTATAGGACGTCAAAGCGAAAAAAACTTGATAGATTTCCAGCGGAAATAAACATTTGTATTTCTGAAACTAGAACCCCGGGAATTTTTTCACTATTTTTTTCGTAATCAGCGTGTTTGAATTAGTGGTATACGATACTTTTATAGTTAAATATAGGGTGTTTAAGAATTTTGATTTATAACTGGCTACTGAGAAATCCAAGGTACCATTTTTTGATTTATTGCTTGGTAAAATTGTATCAACCGACCAAGAATGTTAAAAATTAGTATACATACGTAGAAATGTCCATAGAATCGAATGCCGCAATGCTCGTTTATGTATATTTTACCGTTCATTAGTTACATGACGTCAAAGCGAAAAAAAGTTGATAGATTTCCAGCGGAAATAAACATTTGTATTTCTGAAACTAGAACCCCGGGAATTTTTTCACTATTTTTTTCGTAATCAGCGTGTTTGAATTAGTGGTATACGATACTTTTATAGTTAAATATAGGGTGTTTAAGAATTTTGATTTATAACTGGCTACTGAGAAATCCAAGGTACCATTTTTTGATTTATTGCTTGGTAAAATTGTATCAACCGACCAAGAATGTTAAAAATTAGTATACATACGTAGAAATGTCCATAGAATCGAATGCCGCAATGCCCGTTTATGTATCTTTTACCGTTCATTAGTTATAGGACGTCAAAGCGAAAAAAACTTGATAGATTTCCAGCGGAAATAAACATTTGTATTTCTGAAACTAGAACCCCGGGAATTTTTTCACTATTTTTTTCGTAATCAGCGTGTTTGAATTAGTGGTATACGATACTTCTATAGTTAAATATAGGGTGTTTAAGAATTTTGATTTATAACTGGCTACTGAGAAATCCAAGGTACCATTTTTTGATTTATTGCTTGGTAAAATTGTATCAACCGACCAAGAATGTTAAAAATTAGTATACATACGTAGAAATGTCCATAGAATCGAATGCCGCAATGCCCGTTTATGTATCGTTTACAGTTCATTAGTTATAGGACGTCAAAGCGAAAAAAACTTGATAGATTTCCAGCGGAAATAAACATTTGTATTTCTGATACTAGAACCCCGGGAATTTTTTCACTAATTTTTTCGTAATCAGCGTGTTTGAATTAGTGGTATACGATACTTTTATAGTTAAATATAGGGTGTTTAAGAATTTTGATTTATAACTGGCTACTGAGAAATCCAAGGTACCATTTTTTGATTTATTGCTTGGTAAAATTGTATCAACCGACCAAGAATGTTAAAAATTAGTATACATACGTAGAAATGTCCACAGAATCGAATGCCGCAATGCCCGTTTATGTATCTTTTACCGTTCATTAGTTATAGGACGTCAAAGCGAAAAAAACTTGATAGATTTCCAGCGGAAATAAACATTTGTATTTCTGAAACTAGAACCCCGGGAATTTTTTCACTAATTTTTTCGTAATCAGCGTGTTTGAATTAGTGGTATACGATACTTTTATAGTTAAATATAGGGTGTTTAAGAATTTTGGTTTATAACTGGCTACTGAGAAATCCAAGGTACCATTTTTTGATTTATTGCTTGGTAAAATTGTATCAACCGACCAAGAATGTTAGAAATTAGTATACATACGTAAAAATGTCCATAGAATCGAATGCCGCAATGCCCGTTTATGTATCTTTTACCGTTCATTAGTTATAGGACGTCAAAGCGAAAAAAACTTGATAGATTTCCAGCGGAAATAAACATTTGTATTTCTGAAACTAGAACCCCGGGAATTTTTTCACTATTTTTTTCGTAATCAGCGTGTTTGAATTAGTGGTATACGATACTTTTATAGTTAAATATAGGGTGTTTAAGAATTTTGATTTATAACTGGCTACTGAGAAATCCAAGGTACCATTTTTTGATTTATTGCTTGGTAAAATTGTATCAACCGACCAAGAATGTTAAAAATTAGTATACATACGTAGAAATGTCCACAGAATCGAATGCCGCAATGCCCGTTTATGTATCTTTTACCGTTCATTAGTTATAGGACGTCAAAGCGAAAAAAACTTGATAGATTTCCAGCGGAAATAAACATTTGTATTTCTGAAACTAGAACCCCGGGAATTTTTTCACTAATTTTTTCGTAATCAGCGTGTTTGAATTAGTGGTATACGATACTTTTATAGTTAAATATAGGGTGTTTAAGAATTTTGGTTTATAACTGGCTACTGAGAAATCCAAGGTACCATTTTTTGATTTATTGCTTGGTAAAATTGTATCAACCGACCAAGAATGTTAGAAATTAGTATACATACGTAGAAATGTCCATAGAATCGAATGCCGCAATGCCCGTTTATGTATCTTTTACCGTTCATTAGTTATAGGACGTCAAAGCGAAAAAAACTTGATAGATTTCCAGCGGAAATAAACATTTGTATTTCTGATACTAGAACCCCGGGAATTTTTTCACTAATTTTTTCGTAATCAGCGTGTTTGAATTAGTGGTATACGATACTTTTATAGTTAAATATAGGGTGTTTAAGAATTTTGATTTATAACTGGCTACTGAGAAATCCAAGGTACCATTTTTTGATTTATTGCTTGGTAAAATTGTATCAACCGACCAAGAATGTTAAAAATTAGTATACATACGTAGAAATGTCCACAGAATCGAATGCCGCAATGCCCGTTTATGTATCTTTTACCGTTCATTAGTTATAGGACGTCAAAGCGAAAAAAACTTGATAGATTTCCAGCGGAAATAAACATTTGTATTTCTGAAACTAGAACCCCGGGAATTTTTTCACTAATTTTTTCGTAATCAGCGTGTTTGAATTAGTGGTATACGATACTTTTATAGTTAAATATAGGGTGTTTAAGAATTTTGGTTTATAACTGGCTACTGAGAAATCCAAGGTACCATTTTTTGATTTATTGCTTGGTAAAATTGTATCAACCGACCAAGAATGTTAGAAATTAGTATACATACGTAAAAATGTCCATAGAATCGAATGCCGCAATGCCCGTTTATGTATCTTTTACCGTTCATTAGTTATAGGACGTCAAAGCGAAAAAAACTTGATAGATTTCCAGCGGAAATAAACATTTGTATTTCTGAAACTAGAACCCCGGGAATTTTTTCACTATTTTTTTCGTAATCAGCGTGTTTGAATTAGTGGTATACGATACTTTTATAGTTAAATATAGGGTGTTTAAGAATTTTGATTTATAACTGGCTACTGAGAAATCCAAGGTACCATTTTTTGATTTATTGCTTGGTAAAATTGTATCCACCGACCAAGAATGTTAAAAATTAGTATACATACGTAAAAATGTCCATAGAATCGAATGCCGCAAAGCCCGTTTATGTATCTTTTACCGTTCATTAGTTATAGGACGTCAAAGCGAAAAAAACTTGATAGATTTCCAGCGGAAATAAACATTTGTATTTCTGAAACTAGAACCCCGGGAATTTTTTCACTATTTTTTTCGTAATCAGCGTGTTTGAATTAGTGGTATACGATACTTTTATAGTTAAATATAGGGTGTTTAAGAATTTTGGTTTATAACTGGCTACTGAGAAATCCAAGGTACCATTTTTTGATTTATTGCTTGATAAAATTGTATCAACCGACCAAGAATGTTAGAAATTAGTGCACATACGTAAAAATGTCCATAGAATCGAATGCCGCAATGCCCGTTCATGTATCTTTTACCGTTCTTTAGTTATAGGACGTCAAAGCGAAAAAAACTTGATAGATTTCCAGCGGAAATAAACATTTTTATTTCTGAAACTAGAACCCCGGGAATTTTTTCACTATTTTTTTCGTAATCAGCGTGTTTGAATTAGTGGCATACGATACTTTTATAGTTAAATATAGGGTGTTTAAGAATTTTGGTTTATAACTGGCTACTGAGAAATCCAAGGTACCATTTTTTGATTTATTGCTTGGTAAAATTGTATCAACCGACCCAGAATGTTAAAAATTAGTATACATACGTAGAAATGTCCATAGAATCGAATGCCGCAATGCCCGTTTATGTATCTTTTACCGTTCATTAGTTATAGGACGTCAAAGCGAAAAAAACTTGATAGATTTCCAGCGGAAATAAACATTTGTATTTCTGAAACTAGAACCCCGGGAATTTTTTCACTATTTTTTTCGTAATCAGCGTGTTTGAATTAGTGGTATACGATACTTTTATAGTTAAATATAGGGTGTTTAAGAATTTTGGTTTATAACTGGCTACTGAGAAATCCAAGGTACCATTTTTTGATTTATTGCTTGGTAAAATTGTATCAACCGACCAAGAATGTTAAAAATTAGTATACATACGTAAAAATGTCCATAGAATCGAATGCCGCAATGCCCGTTTATGTATCTTTTACCGTTCATTAGTTATAGGACGTCAAAGCGAAAAAAACTTGATAGATTTCCATCGGAAATAAACATTTGTATTTCTGAAACTAGAACCCCGGGAATTTTTTCACTATTTTTTTCGTAATCAGCGTGTTTGAATTAGTGGTATACGATACTTTTATAGTTAAATATAGGGTGTTTAAGAATTTTGATTTATAACTGGCTACTGAGAAATCCAAGGTACCATTTTTTGATTTATTGCTTGGTAAAATTGTATCAACCGACCAAGAATGTTCAAAATTAGTATACATACGTAAAAATGTCCATAGAATCGAATGCCGCAATGCCCGTTTATGTATCTTTTACCGTTCATTAGTTATAGGACGTCAAAGCGAAAAAAACTTGATAGATTTCCAGCGGAAATAAACATTTGTATTTCTGAAACTAGAACCCCGGGAATTTTTTCACTATTTTTTTCGTAATCAGCGTGTTTGAATTAGTGGTATACGATACTTTTATAGTTAAATATAAGGTGCTTAAGAATTTTGGTTTATAACTGGCTACTGAGAAATCCAAGGTACCATTTTTTGATTTATTGCTTGGTAAAATTGTATCAACCGACCCAGAATGTTAAAAATTAGCACACATACGTAGAAATGTCCATAGAATCGAATGCCGCAATGCCCGTTTATGTATCTTTTACCGTTCATTAGTTATAGGACGTCAAAGCGAAAAAAACTTGATAGATTTCCAGCGGAAATAAACATTTGTATTTCTGAAACTAGAACCCCGGGAATTTTTTCACTATTTTTTTCGTAATCAGCGTGTTTGAATTAGTGGTATACGATACTTTTATAGTTAAATATAGGGTGTTTAAGAATTTTGGTTTATAACTGGCTACTGAGAAATCCAAGGTACCATTTTTTGATTTATTGCTTGGTAAAATTGTATCAACCGACCAAGAATGTTAAAAATTAGTATACATACGTAAAAATGTCCATAGAATCGAATGCCGCAATGCCCGTTTATGTATCTTTTACCGTTCATTAGTTATAGGACGTCAAAGCGAAAAAAACTTGATAGATTTCCAGCGGAAATAAACATTTGTATTTCTGAAACTAGAACCCCGGGAATTTTTTCACTATTTTTTTCGTAATCAGCGTGTTTGAATTAGTGGTATACGATACTTTTATAGTTAAATATAGGGTGTTTAAGAATTTTGGTTTATAACTGGCTACTGAGAAATCCAAGGTACCATTTTTTGATTTATTGCTTGGTAAAATTGTATCAACCGACCAAGAATGTTCAAAATTAGTATACATACGTAAAAATGTCCATAGAATCGAATGCCGCAATGCCCGTTTATGTATCTTTTACCGTTCATTAGTTATAGGACGTCAAAGCGAAAAAAACTTGATAGATTTCCAGCGGAAATAAACATTTGTATTTCTGAAACTAGAACCCCTGGAATTTTTTTACTATTTTTTTCGTAATCAACGTGTTTGATTTAGTGGTATACGATACTTTTATAGTTAAATATAGGGTGTTTAAGAATTTTGATTTATAACTGGCTACTGAGAAATCCAAGGTACCATTTTTTGATTTATTGCTTGGTAAAATTGTATCAACCGACCAAGAATGTTAAAAATTAGTATACATACGTAGAAATGTCCACAGAATCGAATGCCGCAATGCCCGTTTATGTATCTTTTACCGTTCATTAGTTATAGGACGTCAAAGCGAAAAAAACTTGATAGATTTCCAGCGGAAATAAACATTTGTATTTCTGAAACTAGAACCCCGGGAATTTTTTCACTATTTTTTTCGTAATCAGCGTGTTTGAATTAGTGGTATACGATACTTTTATAGTTAAATATAGGGTGTTTAAGAATTTTGGTTTATAACTGGCTACTGAGAAATCCAAGGTACCATTTTTTGATTTATTGCTTGGTAAAATTGTATCAAACGACCAAGAATGTTAAAAATTAGTATACATACGTAAAAATGTCCATAGAATCGAATGCCGCAATGCCCGTTTATGTATCTTTTACCGTTCATTAGTTATAGGACGTCAAAGCGAAAAAAACTTGATAGATTTCCAGCGGAAATAAACATTTGTATTTCTGAAACTAGAACCCCGGGAATTTTTTCACTATTTTTTTCGTAATCAGCGTGTTTGAATTAGTGGTATACGATACTTTTATAGTTAAATATAGGGTGTTTAAGAATTTTGGTTTATAACTGGCTACTGAGAAATCCAAGGTACCATTTTTTGATTTATTGCTTGGTAAAATTGTATCAACCGACCAAGAATGTTCAAAATTAGTATACATACGTAAAAATGTCCATAGAATCGAATGCCGCAATGCCCGTTTATGTATCTTTTACCGTTCATTAGTTATAGGACGTCAAAGCGAAAAAAACTTGATAGATTTCCAGCGGAAATAAACATTTGTATTTCTGAAACTAGAACCCCTGGAATTTTTTTACTATTTTTTTCGTAATCAACGTGTTTGATTTAGTGGTATACGATACTTTTATAGTTAAATATAGGGTGTTTAAGAATTTTGATTTATAACTGGCTACTGAGAAATCCAAGGTACCATTTTTTGATTTATTGCTTGGTAAAATTGTATCAACCGACCAAGAATGTTAAAAATTAGTATACATACGTAGAAATGTCCACAGAATCGAATGCCGCAATGCCCGTTTATGTATCTTTTACCGTTCATTAGTTATAGGACGTCAAAGCGAAAAAAACTTGATAGATTTCCAGCGGAAATAAACATTTGTATTTCTGAAACTAGAACCCCGGGAATTTTTTCACTATTTTTTTCGTAATCAGCGTGTTTGAATTAGTGGTATACGATACTTTTATAGTTAAATATAGGGTGTTTAAGAATTTTGATTTATAACTGGCTACTGAGAAATCCAAGGTACCATTTTTTGATTTATTGCTTGGTAAAATTGTATCAACCGACCAAGAATGTTAAAAATTAGTATACATACGTAGAAATGTCCACAGAATCGAATGCCGCAATGCCCGTTTATGTATGTTTTACCGTTCATTAGTTATAGGACGTCAAAGCGAAAAAAACTTGATAGATTTCCACCGGAAATAAACATTTGTATTTCTGAAACTAGAACCCCGGGAATTTTTTCACTATTTTTTTCGTAATCAGCGTGTTTGAATTAGTGGTATACGATACTTTTATAGTTAAATATAGGGTGTTTAAGAATTTTGATTTATAACTGGCTACTGAGAAATCCAAGGTACCATTTTTTGATTTATTGCTTGGTAAAATTGTATCAACCGACCAAGAATGTTAAAAATTAGTATACATACGTAAAAATGTCCATAGAATCGAATGCCGCAATGCCCGTTTATGTATCTTTTACCGTTCATTAGTTATAGGACGTCAAAGCGAAAAAAACTTGATAGATTTCCAACGGAAATAAACATTTGTATTTCTGAAACTAGAACCCCGGGAATTTTTTCACTATTTTTTTCGTAATCAGCGTGTTTGAATTAGTGGTATACGATACTTTTATAGTTAAATATAGGGTGCTTAAGAATTTTGGTTTATAACTGGCTACTGAGAAATCCAAGGTACCATTTTTTGATTTATTGCTTGGTAAAATTGTATCAACCGACCAAGAATATTAAAAATTAGTATACATACGTAAAAATGTCCATAGAATCGAATGCCGCAATGCCCGTTTATGTATCTTTTACCGTTCATTAGTTATAGGACGTCAAAGCGAAAAAAACTTGATAGATTTCCAACGGAAATAAACATTTGTATTTCTGAAACTAGAACCCCGGGAATTTTTTCACTATTTTTTTCGTAATCAGCGTGTTTGAATTAGTGGTATACGATACTTTTATAGTTAAATATAGGGTGCTTAAGAATTTTGGTTTATAACTGGCTACTGAGAAATCCAAGGTACCATTTTTTGATTTATTGCTTGGTAAAATTGTATCAACCGACCAAGAATGTTCAAAATTAGTATACATACGTAAAAATGTCCATAGAATCGAATGGCGCAATGCCCGTTTATGTATCTTTTACCGTTCATTAGTTATAGGACGTCAAAGCGAAAAAAACTTGATAGATTTCCAGCGGAAATAAACATTTGTATTTCTGAAACTAGAACCCCGGGAATTTTTTCACTATTTTTTTCGTAATCAGCGTGTTTGAATTAGTGGTATACGATACTTTTATAGTTAAATATAGGGTGCTTAAGAATTTTGGTTTATAACTGGCTACTGAGAAATCCAAGGTACCATTTTTTGATTTATTGCTTGGTAAAATTGTATCAACCGACCAAGAATGTTAAAAATTAGTATACATACGTAAAAATGTCCATAGAATCGAATGGCGCAATGCCCGTTTATGTATCTTTTACCGTTCATTAGTTATAGGACGTCAAAGCGAAAAAAACTTGATAGATTTCCAGCGGAAATAAACATTTGTATTTCTGAAACTAGAACCCCTGGAATTTTTTTACTATTTTTTTCGTAATCAACGTGTTTGAATTAGTGGTATACGATACTTTTATAGTTAAATATAGGGTGTTTAAGAATTTTGATTTATAACTGGCTACTGAGAAATCCAAGGTACCATTTTTTGATTTATTGCTTGGTAAAATTGTATCAACCGACCAAGAATGTTCAAAATTAGTATACATACGTAAAAATGTCCATAGAATCGAATGCCGCAATGCCCGTTTATGTATCTTTTACCGTTCATTAGTTATAGGACGTCAAAGCGAAAAAAACTTGATAGATTTCCAGCGGAAATAAACATTTGTATTTCTGAAACTAGAACCCCTGGAATTTTTTTACTATTTTTTTCGTAATCAACGTGTTTGATTTAGTGGTATACGATACTTTTATAGTTAAATATAGGGTGTTTAAGAATTTTGATTTATAACTGGCTACTGAGAAATCCAAGGTACCATTTTTTGATTTATTGCTTGGTAAAATTGTATCAACCGACCAAGAATGTTAAAAATTAGTATACATACGTAGAAATGTCCACAGAATCGAATGCCGCAATGCCCGTTTATGTATCTTTTACCGTTCATTAGTTATAGGACGTCAAAGCGAAAAAAACTTGATAGATTTCCAGCGGAAATAAACATTTGTATTTCTGAAACTAGAACCCCGGGAATTTTTTCACTATTTTCTTCGTAATCAGCGTGTTTGAATTAGTGGTATACGATACTTTTATAGTTAAATATAGGGTGTTTAAGAATTTTGATTTATAACTGGCTACTGAGAAATCCAAGGTACCATTTTTTGATTTATTGCTTGGTAAAATTGTATCAACCGACCAAGAATGTTAAAAATTAGTATACATACGTAGAAATGTCCACAGAATCGAATGCCGCAATGCCCGTTTATGTATGTTTTACCGTTCATTAGTTATAGGACGTCAAAGCGAAAAAAACTTGATAGATTTCCACCGGAAATAAACATTTGTATTTCTGAAACTAGAACCCCGGGAATTTTTTCACTATTTTTTTCGTAATCAGCGTGTTTGAATTAGTGGTATACGATACTTTTATAGTTAAATATAGGGTGTTTAAGAATTTTGATTTATAACTGGCTACTGAGAAATCCAAGGTACCATTTTTTGATTTATTGCTTGGTAAAATTGTATCAACCGACCAAGAATGTTAAAAATTAGTATACATACGTAAAAATGTCCATAGAATCGAATGCCGCAATGCCCGTTTATGTATCTTTTACCGTTCATTAGTTATAGGACGTCAAAGCGAAAAAAACTTGATAGATTTCCAACGGAAATAAACATTTGTATTTCTGAAACTAGAACCCCGGGAATTTTTTCACTATTTTTTTCGTAATCAGCGTGTTTGAATTAGTGGTATACGATACTTTTATAGTTAAATATAGGGTGCTTAAGAATTTTGGTTTATAACTGGCTACTGAGAAATCCAAGGTACCATTTTTTGATTTATTGCTTGGTAAAATTGTATCAACCGACCAAGAATATTAAAAATTAGTATACATACGTAAAAATGTCCATAGAATCGAATGCCGCAATGCCCGTTTATGTATCTTTTACCGTTCATTAGTTATAGGACGTCAAAGCGAAAAAAACTTGATAGATTTCCAACGGAAATAAACATTTGTATTTCTGAAACTAGAACCCCGGGAATTTTTTCACTATTTTTTTCGTAATCAGCGTGTTTGAATTAGTGGTATACGATACTTTTATAGTTAAATATAGGGTGCTTAAGAATTTTGGTTTATAACTGGCTACTGAGAAATCCAAGGTACCATTTTTTGATTTATTGCTTGGTAAAATTGTATCAACCGACCAAGAATGTTCAAAATTAGTATACATACGTAAAAATGTCCATAGAATCGAATGGCGCAATGCCCGTTTATGTATCTTTTACCGTTCATTAGTTATAGGACGTCAAAGCGAAAAAAACTTGATAGATTTCCAGCGGAAATAAACATTTGTATTTCTGAAACTAGAACCCCGGGAATTTTTTCACTATTTTTTTCGTAATCAGCGTGTTTGCGTTAGTGGTATACGATACTTTTATAGTTAAATATAGGGTGTTTAAGAATTTTGATTTATAACTGGCTACTGAGAAATCCAAGGTACCATTTTTTGATTTATTGCTTGGTAAAATTGTATCAACCGACCAAGAATGTTAAAAATTAGTATACATACGTAGAAATGTCCATAGAATCGAATGCCGCAATGCCCGTTTATGTATCGTTTACCGTTCATTAGTTATAGGACGTCAAAGCGAAAAAAACTTGATAGATTTCCAGCGGAAATAAACATTTGTATTTCTGAAACTAGAACCCCGGGAATTTTTTCACTATTTTTTTCGTAATCAGCTTGTTTGAATTAGTGGTATACGATACTTTTATAGTTAAATATAGGGTGTTTAAGAATTTTGGTTTATAACTGGCTACTGAGAAATCCAAGGTACCATTTTTTGATTTATTGCTTGGTAAAATTGTATCAACCGACCAAGAATGTTAAAAATTAGTATACATACGTAAAAATGTCCATAGAATCGAATGGCGCAATGCCCGTTTATGTATCTTTTACCGTTCATTAGTTATAGGACGTCAAAGCGAAAAAAACTTGATAGATTTCCAGCGGAAATAAACATTTGTATTTCTGAAACTAGAACCCCTGGAATTTTTTTACTATTTTTTTCGTAATCAACGTGTTTGAATTAGTGGTATACGATACTTTTATAGTTAAATATAGGGTGTTTAAGAATTTTGATTTATAACTGGCTACTGAGAAATCCAAGGTACCATTTTTTGATTTATTGCTTGGTAAAATTGTATCAACCGACCAAGAATGTTAAAAATTAGTATACATACGTAGAAATGTCCACAGAATCGAATGCCGCAATGCCCGTTTATGTATCTTTTACCGTTCATTAGTTATAGGACGTCAAAGCGAAAAAAACTTGATAGATTTCCAGCGGAAATAAACATTTGTATTGCTGAAACTAGAACCCCGGGAATTTTTTCACTATTTTTTTCGTAATCAGCGTGTTTGAATTAGTGGTATACGATACTTTTATAGTTAAATATAGGGTGTTTAAGAATTTTGATTTATAACTGGCTACTGAGAAATCCAAGGTACCATTTTTTGATTTATTGCTTGGTAAAATTGTATCAACCGACCAAGAATGTTAAAAATTAGTATACATACGTAGAAATGTCCATGGAATCGAATGCCGCAATGCCCGTTTATGTATCTTTTACCGTTCATTAGTTATAGGACGTCAAAGCGAAAAAAACTAGATAGATTTCCAGCGGAAATAAACATTTGTATTTCTGAAACTAGAACCCCGGGAATTTTTTCACTATTTTTTTCGTAATCAGCGTGTTTGAATTAGTGGTATACGATACTTTTATAGTTAAATATAGGGTGTTTAAGAATTTTGGTTTATAACTGGCTACTGAGAAATCCAAGGTACCATTTTTTGATTTATTGCTTGGTAAAATTGTATCAACCGACCAAGAATGTTAAAAATTAGTACACATACGTAAAAATGTCCATAGAATCGAATGCCGCAATGCCCGTTTATGTATCTTTTACCGTTCATTAGTTATAGGACGTCAAAGCGAAAAAAACTTGATAGATTTCCAGCGGAAATAAACATTTGTATTTCTGAAACTAGAACCCCGGGAATTTTTTCACTATTTTTTTCGTAATCAGCGTGTTTGAATTAGTGGTATACGATACTTTTATAGTTAAATATAGGGTGTTTAAGAATTTTGGTTTATAACTGGCTACTGAGAAATCCAAGGTACCATTTTTTGATTTATTGCTTGGTAAAATTGTATCAACCGACCAAGAATATTAAAAATTAGTATACATACGTAAAAATGTCCATAGAATCGAATGCCGCAATGCCCGTTTATGTATCTTTTACCGTTCATTAGTTATAGGACGTCAAAGCGAAAAAAACTTGATAGATTTCCAGCGGAAATAAACATTTGTATTTCTGAAACTAGATGTATCTTTTACCGTTCATTAGTTATAGGACGTCAAAGCGAAAAAAACTTGATAGATTTCCAGCGGAAATAAACATTTGTATTTCTGAAACTAGAACCCCGGGAATTTTTTCACTATTTTTTTCGTAATCAGCGTGTTTGAATTAGTGGTATACGATACTTTTATAGTTAAATATAGGGTGTTTAAGAATTTTGGTTTATAACTGGCTACTGAGAAATCCAAGGTACCATTTTTTGATTTATTGCTTGGCAAAATTGTATCAACCGACCAAGAATATTAAAAATTAGTATACATACGTAAAAATGTCCATAGAATCGAATGCCGCAATGCCCGTTTATGTATCTTTTACCGTTCATTAGTTATAGGACGTCAAAGCGAAAAAAACTTGATAGATTTCCAACGGAAATAAACATTTGTATTTCTGAAACTAGAACCCCGGGAATTTTTTCACTATTTTTTTCGTAATCAGCGTGTTTGAATTAGTGGTATACGATACTTTTATAGTTAAATATAGGGTGCTTAAGAATTTTGGTTTATAACTGGCTACTGAGAAATCCAAGGTACCATTTTTTGATTTATTGCTTTGTAAAATTGTATCAACCGACCAAGAATGTTAAAAATTAGTATACATACGTAAAAATGTCCATAGAATCGAATGGCGCAATGCCCGTTTATGTATCTTTTACCGTTCATTAGTTATAGGACGTCAAAGCGAAAAAAACTTGATAGATTTCCAGCGGAAATAAACATTTGTATTTCTGAAACTAGAACCCCGGGAATTTTTTCACTATTTTTTTCGTAATCAGCGTGTTTGAATTAGTGGTATACGATACTTTTATAGTTAAATATAGGGTGTTTAAGAATTTTGGTTTATAACTGGCTACTGAGAAATCCAAGGTACCATTTTTTGATTTATTGCTTGGTAAAATTGTATCAACCGACCAAGAATATTAAAAATTAGTATACATACGTAAAAATGTCCGTAGAATCGAATGCCGCAATGCCCGTTTATGTATCTTTTACCGTTCATTAGTTATAGGACGTCAAAGCGAAAAAAACTTGATAGATTTCCAGCGGAAATAAACATTTGTATTTCTGAAACTAGAACCCCGGGAATTTTTTCACTATTTTTTTTCGTAATCAGCGTGTTTGAATTAGTGGTATACGATACTTTTATAGTTAAATATAGGGTGTTTAAGAATTTTGGTTTATAACTGGCTACTGAGAAATCCAAGGTACCATTTTTTGATTTATTGCTTGGTAAAATTGTATCAACCGACCAAGAATGTTAAAAATTAGTATACATACGTAGAAATGTCCATGGAATCGAATGCCGCAATGCCCGTTTATGTATCTTTTACCGTTCATTAGTTATAGGACGTCAAAGCGAAAAAAAACTTGATAGATTTCCAGCGGAAATAAACATTTGTATTTCTGAAACTAGAACCCCGGGAATTTTTTCACTATTTTTTTCGTAATCAGCGTGTTTGCGTTAGTGGTATACGATACTTTTATAGTTAAATATAGGGTGTTTAAGAATTTTGATTTATAACTGGCTACTGAGAAATCCAAGGTACCATTTTTTGATTTATTGCTTGGTAAAATTGTATCAACCGACCAAGAATGTTAAAAATTAGTATACATACGTAGAAATGTCCATAGATTCGAATGCCGCAATGCCCGTTTATGTATCGTTTACCGTTCATTAGTTATAGGACGTCAAAGCGAAAAAAACTTGATAGATTTCCAGCGGAAATAAACATTTGTATTTCTGAAACTAGAACCCCGGGAATTTTTTCACTATTTTTTTCGTAATCAGCTTGTTTGAATTAGTGGTATACGATACTTTTATAGTTAAATATAGGGTGTTTAAGAATTTTGGTTTATAACTGGCTACTGAGAAATCCAAGGTACCATTTTTTGATTTATTGCTTGGTAAAATTGTATCAACCGACCAAGAATGTTAAAAATTAGTATACATACGTAGAAATGTCCACAGAATCGAATGCCGCAATGCCCGTTTATGTATGTTTTACCGTTCATTAGTTATAGGACGTCAAAGCGAAAAAAACTTGATAGATTTCCACCGGAAATAAACATTTGTATTTCTGAAACTAGAACCCCGGGAATTTTTTCACTATTTTTTTCGTAATCAGCGTGTTTGAATTAGTGGTATACGATACTTTTATAGATAAATATAGGGTGTTTAAGAATTTTGGTTTATAACTGGCTACTGAGAAATCCAAGGTACCATTTTTTGATTTATTGCTTGGTAAAATTGTATCAACCGACCAAGAATGTTAAAAATTAGTATACATACGTAGAAATGTCCACAGAATCGAATGCCGCAATGCCCGTTTATGTATGTTTTACCGTTCATTAGTTATAGGACGTCAAAGCGAAAAAAACTTGATAGATTTCCAGCGGAAATAAACATTTGTATTTCTGAAACTAGAACCCCGGGAATTTTTTCACTATTTTTTTCGTCATCAGCGTGTTTGAATTAGTGGTATACGATACTTTTATAGATAAATATAGGGTGTTTAAGAATTTTGGTTTATAACTGGCTACTGAGAAATCCAAGGTACCATTTTTTGATTTATTGCTTGGTAAAATTGTATCAACCGACCAAGAATGTTAAAAATTAGTATACATACGTAAAAATGTCCATAGAATCGAATGCCGCAATGCCCGTTTATGTATCTTTTACCGTTCATTAGTTATAGGACGTCAAAGCGAAAAAAATTTGATAGATTTCCATCGGAAATAAACATTTGTATTTCTGAAACTAGAACCCCGGCAATTTTTTCACTATTTTTTTCGTAATCAGCGTGTTTGAATTAGTGGTATACGATACTTTTATAGTTAAATATAGGATGTTTAAGAATTTTGATTTATAACTGGCTACTGAGAAATCCAAGGTACCATTTTTTGATTTATTGCTTGGTAAAATTGTATCAACCGACCAAGAATGTTAAAGATTAGTATACATACGTAAAAATGTCCATAGAATCGAATGCCGCAATGCCCGTTTATGTATCTTTTACCGTTCATTAGTTATAGGACGTCAAAGCGAAAAAAACTTGATAGATTTCCAGCGGAAATAAACATTTGTATTTCTGAAACTAGAACCCCGGGAATTTTTTCACTATTTTTTTCGTAATCAGCGTGTTTGAATTAGTGGTATACGATACTTTTATAGTTAAATATAGGGTGTTTAAGAATTTTGGTTTATAACTGGCTACTGAGAAATCCAAGGTACCATTTTTTGATTTATTGCTTGGTAAAATTGTATCAACCGACCAAGAATGTTAAAAATTAGTATACATACGTAAAAATGTCCATAGAATCGAATGCCGCAATGCCCGTTTATGTATCTTTTACCGTTCATTAGTTATAGGACGTCAAAGCGAAAAAAACTTGATAGATTTCCAGCGGAAATAAACATTTGTATTTCTGAAACTAGAACCCCGGGAATTTTTTCACTATTTTTTTCGTAATCAGCGTGTTTGCGTTAGTGGTATACGATACTTTTATAGTTAAATATAGGGTGTTTAAGAATTTTGATTTATAACTGGCTACTGAGAAATCCAAGGTACCATTTTTTGATTTATTGCTTGGTAAAATTGTATCAACCGACCAAGAATGTTAAAAATTAGTATACATACGTAGAAATGTCCATAGAATCGAATGCCGCAATGCCCGTTTATGTATCGTTTACCGTTCATTAGTTATAGGACGTCAAAGCGAAAAAAACTTGATAGATTTCCAGCGGAAATAAACATTTGTATTTCTGAAACTAGAACCCCGGGAATTTTTTCACTATTTTTTTCGTAATCAGCTTGTTTGAATTAGTGGTATACGATACTTTTATAGTTAAATATAGGGTGTTTAAGAATTTTTATTTATAACTGGCTACTGAGAAATCCAAGGTACCATTTTTTGATTTATTGCTTGGTAAAATTGTATCAACCGACCAAGAATGTTAAAAATTAGTATACATACGTAGAAATGTCCACAGAATCGAATGCCGCAATGCCCGTTTATGTATCTTTTACCGTTCATTAGTTATAGGACGTCAAAGCGAAAAAAACTTGATAGATTTCCATCGGAAATAAACATTTGTATTTCTGAAACTAGAACCCCGGCAATTTTTTCACTATTTTTTTCGTAATCAGCGTGTTTGAATTAGTGGTATACGATACTTTTATAGTTAAATATAGGATGTTTAAGAATTTTGATTTATAACTGGCTACTGAGAAATCCAAGGTACCATTTTTTGATTTATTGCTTGGTAAAATTGTATCAACCGACCAAGAATGTTAAAGATTAGTATACATACGTAAAAATGTCCATAGAATCGAATGCCGCAATGCCCGTTTATGTATCTTTTACCGTTCATTAGTTATAGGACGTCAAAGCGAAAAAAACTTGATAGATTTCCAGCGGAAATAAACATTTGTATTTCTGAAACTAGAACCCCGGGAAATTTTTCACTATTTTTTTCGTAATCAGCGTGTTTGAATTAGTGGTATACGATACTTTTATAGTTAAATATAGGGTGTTTAAGAATTTTGGTTTATAACTGGCTACTGAGAAATCCAAGGTACCATTTTTTGATTTATTGCTTGGTAAAATTGTATCAACCGACCAAGAATGTTAAAAATTAGTATACATACGTAAAAATGTCCATAGAATCGAATGCCGCAATGCCCGTTTATGTATCTTTTACCGTTCATTAGTTATAGGACGTCAAAGCGAAAAAAATTTGATAGATTTCCATCGGAAATAAACATTTGTATTTCTGAAACTAGAACCCCGGGAATTTTTTCACTATTTTTTTCGTAATCAGCGTGTTTGAATTAGTGGTATACGATACTTTTATAGTTAAATATAGGATGTTTAAGAATTTTGATTTATAACTGGCTACTGAGAAATCCAAGGTACCATTTTTTGATTTATTGCTTGGTAAAATTGTATCAACCGACCAAGAATGTTAAAGATTAGTATACATACGTAAAAATGTCCATAGAATCGAATGCCGCAATGCCCGTTTATGTATCTTTTACCGTTCATTAGTTATAGGACGTCAAAGCGAAAAAAACTTGATAGATTTCCAGCGGAAATAAACATTTGTATTTCTGAAACTAGAACCCCGGGAATTTTTTCACTATTTTTTTCGTAATCAGCGTGTTTGAATTAGTGGTATACGATACTTTTATAGTTAAATATAGGGTGTTTAAGAATTTTGGTTTATAACTGGCTACTGAGAAATCCAAGGTACCATTTTTTGATTTATTGCTTGGTAAAATTGTATCAACCGACCAAGAATGTTAAAAATTAGTATACATACGTAAAAATGTCCATAGAATCGAATGCCGCAATGCCCGTTTATGTATCTTTTACCGTTCATTAGTTATAGGACGTCAAAGCGAAAAAAACTTGATAGATTTCCAGCGGAAATAAACATTTGTATTTCTGAAACTAGAACCCCGGGAATTTTTTCACTATTTTTTTCGTAATCAGCGTGTTTGCGTTAGTGGTATACGATACTTTTATAGTTAAATATAGGGTGTTTAAGAATTTTGATTTATAACTGGCTACTGAGAAATCCAAGGTACCATTTTTTGATTTATTGCTTGGTAAAATTGTATCAACCGACCAAGAATGTTAAAAATTAGTATACATACGTAGAAATGTCCATAGAATCGAATGCCGCAATGCCCGTTTATGTATCGTTTACCGTTCATTAGTTATAGGACGTCAAAGCGAAAAAAACTTGATAGATTTCCAGCGGAAATAAACATTTGTATTTCTGAAACTAGAACCCCGGGAATTTTTTCACTATTTTTTTCGTAATCAGCTTGTTTGAATTAGTGGTATACGATACTTTTATAGTTAAATATAGGGTGTTTAAGAATTTTTATTTATAACTGGCTACTGAGAAATCCAAGGTACCATTTTTTGATTTATTGCTTGGTAAAATTGTATCAACCGACCAAGAATGTTAAAAATTAGTATACATACGTAGAAATGTCCACAGAATCGAATGCCGCAATGCCCGTTTATGTATCTTTTACCGTTCATTAGTTATAGGACGTCAAAGCGAAAAAAACTTGATAGATTTCCATCGGAAATAAACATTTGTATTTCTGAAACTAGAACCCCGGCAATTTTTTCACTATTTTTTTCGTAATCAGCGTGTTTGAATTAGTGGTATACGATACTTTTATAGTTAAATATAGGATGTTTAAGAATTTTGATTTATAACTGGCTACTGAGAAATCCAAGGTACCATTTTTTGATTTATTGCTTGGTAAAATTGTATCAACCGACCAAGAATGTTAAAGATTAGTATACATACGTAAAAATGTCCATAGAATCGAATGCCGCAATGCCCGTTTATGTATCTTTTACCGTTCATTAGTTATAGGACGTCAAAGCGAAAAAAACTTGATAGATTTCCAGCGGAAATAAACATTTGTATTTCTGAAACTAGAACCCCGGGAAATTTTTCACTATTTTTTTCGTAATCAGCGTGTTTGAATTAGTGGTATACGATACTTTTATAGTTAAATATAGGGTGTTTAAGAATTTTGGTTTATAACTGGCTACTGAGAAATCCAAGGTACCATTTTTTGATTTATTGCTTGGTAAAATTGTATCAACCGACCAAGAATGTTAAAAATTAGTATACATACGTAAAAATGTCCATAGAATCGAATGCCGCAATGCCCGTTTATGTATCTTTTACCGTTCATTAGTTATAGGACGTCAAAGCGAAAAAAACTTGATAGATTTCCAGCGGAAATAAACATTTGTATTTCTGAAACTAGAACCCCGGGAATTTTTTCACTATTTTTTTCGTAATCAGCGTGTTTGAGTTAGTGGTATACGATACTTTTATAGTTAAATATAGGGTGTTTAAGAATTTTGATTTATAACTGGCTACTGAGAAATCCAAGGTACCATTTTTTGATTTATTGCTTGGTAAAATTGTATCAACCGACCAAGAATGTTAAAAATTAGTATACATACGTAGAAATGTCCATAGAATCGAATGCCGCAATGCCCGTTTATGTATCTTTTACCGTTCATTAGTTATAGGACGTCAAAGCGAAAAAAAGTTGATAGATTTCCAGCGGAAATAAACATTTGTATTTCTGAAACTAGAACCCCGGGAATTTTTTCACTATTTTTTTCGTAATCAGCGTGTCTGAATTAGTGGTATACGATACTTTTATAGTTAAATATAGGGTGTTTAAGAATTTTGATTTATAACTGGCTACTGAGAAATCCAAGGTACCATTTTTTGATTTATTGCTTGGTAAAATTGTATCAACCGACCAAGAATGTTAAAAATTAGTATACATACGTAGAAATGTCCACAGAATCGAATGCCGCAATGCCCGTTTATGTATCTTTTACCGTTCATTAGTTATAGGACGTCAAAGCGAAAAAAACTTGATAGATTTCCATCGGAAATAAACATTTGTATTTCTGAAACTAGAACCCCGGCAATTTTTTCACTATTTTTTTCGTAATCAGCGTGTTTGAATTAGTGGTATACGATACTTTTATAGTTAAATATAGGATGTTTAAGAATTTTGATTTATAACTGGCTACTGAGAAATCCAAGGTACCATTTTTTGATTTATTGCTTGGTAAAATTGTATCAACCGACCAAGAATGTTAAAGATTAGTATACATACGTAAAAATGTCCATAGAATCGAATGCCGCAATGCCCGTTTATGTATCTTTTACCGTTCATTAGTTATAGGACGTCAAAGCGAAAAAAAGTTGATAGATTTCCAGCGGAAATAAACATTTGTATTTCTGAAACTAGAACCCCGGGAATTTTTTCACTATTTTTTTCGTAATCAGCGTGTCTGAATTAGTGGTATACGATACTTTTATAGTTAAATATAGGGTGTTTAAGAATTTTGATTTATAACTGGCTACTGAGAAATCCAAGGTACCATTTTTTGATTTATTGCTTGGTAAAATTGTATCAACCGACCAAGAATGTTAAATATTAGTATACATACGTAAAAATGTCCATAGAATCGAAAGCCGCAATGCCCGTTTATGTATCTTTTACCGTTCATTAGTTATAGGACGTCAAAGCGAAAAAAACTTGATAGATTTCCAGCGGAAATAAACATTTGTATTTCTGAAACTAGAACCCCGGGAATTTTTTCACTATTTTTTTCTTAATCAGCGTGTTTGAATTAGTGGTATACGATACTTTTATAGTTAAATATAGGGTGTTTAAGAATTTTGGTTTATAACTGGCTACTGAGAAATCCAAGGTACCATTTTTTGATTTATTGCTTGGTAAAATTGTATCAACCGACCAAGAATGTTAAATATTAGTATACATACGTAAAAATGTCCATAGAATCGAAAGCCGCAATGCCCGTTTATGTATCTTTTACCGTTCATTAGTTATAGGACGTCAAAGCGAAAAAAACTTGATAGATTTCCAGCGGAAATAAACATTTGTATTTCTGAAACTAGAACCCCGGGAATTTTTTCACTATTTTTTTCGTAATCAGCGTGTTTGAATTAGTGGTATACGATACTTTTATAGTTAAATATAGGGTGTTTAAGAATTTTGATTTATAACTGGCTACTGAGAAATCCAAGGTACCATTTTTTGATTTATTGCTTGGTAAAATTGTATCAACCGACCAAGAATGTTAAAAATTAGTATACATACGTAGAAATGTCCATAGAATCGAATGCCGCAATGCCCGTTTATGTATCTTTTACCGTTCATTAGTTATAGGACGTCAAAGCGAAAAAAACTTGATAGATTTCCAGCGAAAATAAACATTTGTATTTCTGAAACTAGAACCCCGGGAATTTTTTCACTATTTTTTTCGTAATCAGCGTGTTTGAATTAGTGGTATACGACACTTTTATAGTTAAATATAGGGTGTTTAAGAATTTTGGTTTATAACTGGCTACTGAGAAATCCAAGGTACCATTTTTTGATTTATTGCTTGGTAAAATTGTATCAACCGACCAAGAATGTTCAAAATTAGTATACATACGTAGAAATGTCCATAGAATCGAATGCCGCAATGCCCGTTTATGTATCTTTACCGTTCATTAGTTATAGGACGTCAAAGCGAAAAAAACTTGATAGATTTCCAGCGGAAATAAACATTTGTATTTCTGAAACTAGAACCCCGGGAATTTTTTGACTATTTTTTTCGTAATCAGCGTGTTTGAATTAGTGGTATACGATACTTTTATATTTAAATATAGGCTGTTTAAGAATTTTGGTTTATAACTGGCTACTGAGAAATCCAAGGTACCATTTTTTGATTTATTGCTTGGTAAAATTGTATCAACCGACCAAGAATGTTCAAAATTAGTATACAAACGTAAAAATGTCCATAGAATCGAATGCCGCAATGCCCGTTTATGTATCTTTTACCGTTCATTAGTTATAGGACGTCAAAGCGAAAAAAACTTGATAGATTTCCAGCGGAAATAAACATTTGTATTTCTGAATCTAGAACCCCGGGAATTTTTTCACTATTTTTTTCGTAATCAGCGTGTTTGAATTAGTGGTATACGATACTTTTATAGTTAAATATAGGGTGTTTAAGAATTTTGATTTATAACTGGCTACTGAGAAATCCAAGGTACCATTTTTTGATTTATTGCTTGGTAAAATTGTATCAACCGACCAAGAATGTTAAAAATTAGTATACATACGTAGAAATGTCCACAGAATCGAATGCCGCAATGCCCGTTTATGTATCTTTTACCGTTCATTAGTTATAGGACGTCAAAGCGAAAAAAACTTGATAGATTTCCAGCGGAAATAAACATTTGTATTTCTGAAACTAGAACCCCGGGAATTTTTTCACTATTTTTTTCGTAATCAGCGTGTTTGAATTAGTGGTATACGATACTTTTATAGTTAAATATAGGGTGTTTAAGAATTTTGGTTTATAACTGGCTACTGTGAAATCCAAGGTACCATTTTTTGATTTATTGCTTGGTAAAATTGTATCAACCGACCAAGAATGTTAAAAATTGGAATACATACGTAAAAATGTCCATAGAATCGAATGCCGCCATGCCCGTTTATGTATCTTTTACCGTTTATTAGTTATAGTACGTCAAAGCGAAAAAAACTTGATAGATTTCCAGCGGAAATAAACATTTGTATTTCTGAAACTAGAACCCCGGGAATTTTTTCACTATTTTTTTCGTAATCAGCGTGTTTGAATTAGTGGTATACGATACTTTTATATTTAAATATAGGCTGTTTAAGAATTTTGGTTTATAACTGGCTACTGAGAAATCCAAGGTACCATTTTTTGATTTATTGCTTGGTAAAATTGTATCAACCGACCAAGAATGTTCAAAATTAGTATACAAACGTAAAAATGTCCATAGAATCGAATGCCGCAATGCCCGTTTATGTATCTTTTACCGTTCATTAGTTATAGGACGTCAAAGCGAAAAAAACTTGATAGATTTCCAGCGGAAATAAACATTTGTATTTCTGAATCTAGAACCCCGGGAATTTTTTCACTATTTTTTTCGTAATCAGCGTGTTTGAATTAGTGGTATACGATACTTTTATAGTTAAATATAGGGTGTTTAAGAATTTTGATTTATAACTGGCTACTGAGAAATCCAAGGTACCATTTTTTGATTTATTGCTTGGTAAAATTGTATCAACCGACCAAGAATGTTAAAAATTAGTATACATACGTAGAAATGTCCACAGAATCGAATGCCGCAATGCCCGTTTATGTATCTTTTACCGTTCATTAGTTATAGGACGTCAAAGCGAAAAAAACTTGATAGATTTCCAGCGGAAATAAACATTTGTATTTCTGAAACTAGAACCCCGGGAATTTTTTCACTATTTTTTTCGTAATCAGCGTGTTTGAATTAGTGGTATACGATACTTTTATAGTTAAATATAGGGTGTTTAAGAATTTTGGTTTATAACTGGCTACTGTGAAATCCAAGGTACCATTTTTTGATTTATTGCTTTGTAAAATTGTATCAACCGACCAAGAATGTTAAAAATTAGAATACATACGTAAAAATGTCCGTAGAATCGAATGCCGCCATGCCCGTTTATGTATCTTTTACCGTTTATTAGTTATAGTACGTCAAAGCGAAAAAAACTTGATAGAATTCCAGCGGAAATAAACATTTGTATTTCTGAAACTAGAACCCCGGGAATTTTTTCACTATTTTTTTCGTAATCAGCGTGTTTGAATTAGTGGTATACGATACTTTTATAGTTAAATATAGGGTGTTTAAGAATTTTGATTTATAACTGGCTACTGAGAAATCCAAGGTACCATTTTTTGATTTATTGCTTGGTAAAATTGTATCAACCGACCAAGAATGTTAAAAATTAGTATACATACGTAGAAATGTCCATAGAATCGAATGCCGCAATGCCCGTTTATGTATCTTTTACCGTTCATTAGTTATAGGACGTCAAAGCGAAAAAAACTTGATAGATTTCCAGCGAAAATAAACATTTGTATTTCTGAAACTAGAACCCCGGGAATTTTTTCACTATTTTTTTCGTAATCAGCGTGTTTGAATTAGTGGTATACGACACTTTTATAGTTAAATATAGGGTGTTTAAGAATTTTGGTTTATAACTGGCTACTGAGAAATCCAAGGTACCATTTTTTGATTTATTGCTTGGTAAAATTGTATCAACCGACCAAGAATGTTCAAAATTAGTATACATACGTAGAAATGTCCATAGAATCGAATGCCGCAATGCCCGTTTATGTATCTTTTACCGTTCATTAGTTATAGGACGTCAAAGCGAAAAAAACTTGATAGATTTCCAGCGGAAATAAACATTTGTATTTCTGAAACTAGAACCCCGGGAATTTTTTCACTATTTTTTTCGTAATCAGCGTGTTTGAATTAGTGGTATACGATACTTTTATATTTAAATATAGGCTGTTTAAGAATTTTGGTTTATAACTGGCTACTGAGAAATCCAAGGTACCATTTTTTGATTTATTGCTTGGTAAAATTGTATCAACCGACCAAGAATGTTAAAAATTAGTATACATACGTAGAAATGTCCATAGAATCGAATGCCGCAATGCCCGTTTATGTATCTTTTACCGTTCATTAGTTATAGGACGTCAAAGCGAAAAAAAACTTGATAGATTTCCAGCGAAAATAAACATTTGTATTTCTGAAACTAGAACCCCGGGAATTTTTTCACTATTTTTTTCGTAATCAGCGTGTTTGAATTAGTGGTATACGACACTTTTATAGTTAAATATAGGGTGTTTAAGAATTTTGGTTTATAACTGGCTACTGAGAAATCCAAGGTACCATTTTTTGATTTATTGCTTGGTAAAATTGTATCAACCGACCAAGAATGTTCAAAATTAGTATACATACGTAGAAATGTCCATAGAATCGAATGCCGCAATGCCCGTTTATGTATCTTTTACCGTTCATTAGTTATAGGACGTCAAAGCGAAAAAAACTTGATAGAATTCCAGCGGAAATAAACATTTGTATTTCTGAAACTAGAACCCCGGGAATTTTTTCACTATTTTTTTCGTAATCAGCGTGTTTGAATTAGTGGTATACGATACTTTTATAGTTAAATATAGGGTGTTTAAGAATTTTGATTTATAACTGGCTACTGAGAAATCCAAGGTACCATTTTTTGATTTATTGCTTGGTAAAATTGTATCAACCGACCAAGAATGTTCAAAATTAGTATACATACGTAGAAATGTCCATAGAATCGAATGCCGCAATGCCCGTTTATGTATCTTTTACCGTTCATTAGTTATAGGACGTCAAAGCGAAAAAAACTTGATAGATTTCCAGCGGAAATAAACATTTGTATTTCTGAAACTAGAACCCCGGGAATTTTTTCACTATTTTTTTCGTAATCAGCGTGTTTGAATTAGTGGTATACGATACTTTTATATTTAAATATAGGCTGTTTAAGAATTTTGGTTTATAACTGGCTACTGAGAAATCCAAGGTACCATTTTTTGATTTATTGCTTGGTAAAATTGTATCAACCGACCAAGAATGTTCAAAATTAGTATACAAACGTAAAAATGTCCATAGAATCGAATGCCGCAATGCCCGTTTATGTATCTTTTACCGTTCATTAGTTATAGGACGTCAAAGCGAAAAAAACTTGATAGATTTCCAGCGGAAATAAACATTTGTATTTCTGAAACTAGAACCCCGGGAATTTTTTCACTATTTTTTTCGTAATCAGCGTGTTTGAATTAGTGGTATACGATACTTTTATAGTTAAATATAGGGTGTTTAAGAATTTTGGTTTATAACTGGCTACTGTGAAATCCAAGGTACCATTTTTTGATTTATTGCTTGGTAAAATTGTATCAACCGACCAAGAATGTTAAAAATTAGAATACATACGTAAAAATGTCCATAGAATCGAATGCCGCCATGCCCGTTTATGTATCTTTTACCGTTTATTAGTTATAGTACGTCAAAGCGAAAAAAACTTGATAGATTTCCAGCGGAAATAAACATTTGTATTTCTGAAACTAGAACCCCGGGAATTTTTTCACTATTTTTTTCGTAATCAGCGTGTTTGAATTAGTGGTATACGATACTTTTATAGTTAAATATAGGGTGTTTAAGAATTTTGGTTTATAACTGGCTACTGAGAAATCCAAGGTACCATTTTTTGATTTATTGCTTGGTAAAATTGTATCAACCGACCAAGAATGTTAAAAATTAGTATACATACGTAAAAATGTCCATAGAATCGAATGCCGCAATGCCCGTTTATGTATCTTTTACCGTTCATTAGTTATAGGACGTCAAAGCGAAAAAAACTTGATAGATTTCCAGCGGAAATAAACATTTGTATTTCTGAAACTAGAACCCCGGGAAATTTTTCACTATTTTTTTCGTAATCAGCGTGTTTGAATTAGTGGTATACGATACTTTTATAGTTAAATATAGGGTGTTTAAGAATTTTGGTTTATAACTGGCTACTGAGAAATCCAAGGTACCATTTTTTGATTTATTGCTTGGTAAAATTGTATCAACCGACCAAGAATGTTCAAAATTAGAATACATACGTAAAAATGTCCATAGAATCGAATGCCGCCATGCCCGTTTATGTATCTTTTACCGTTTATTAGTTATAGTACGTCAAAGCGAAAAAAACTTGATAGATTTCCAGCGGAAATAAACATTTGTATTTCTGAAAGTAGAACCCCGGGAATTTTTTCACTATTTTTTTCGTAATCAGCGTGTTTGAATTAGTGGTATACGATACTTTTATAGTTAAATATAGGGTGTTTAAGAATTTTGATTTATAACTGGCTACTGAGAAATCCAAGGTACCATTTTTTGATTTATTGCTTGGTACAATTGTATCAACCGACCAAGAATGTTAAAAATTAGTATACATACGTAGAAATGTCCATAGAATCGAATGCCGCAATGCCCGTTTATGTATCGTTTACCGTTCATTAGTTATAGGACGTCAAAGCGAAAAAAACTTGATAGATTTCCAGCGGAAATAAACATTTGTATTTCTGAAACTAGAACCCCGGGAATTTTTTCACTATTTTTTTCGTAATCAGCGTGTTTGAATTAGTGGTATACGATACTTTTATAGTTAAATATAGGGTGTTTAAGAATTTTGATTTATAACTGGCTACTGAGAAATCCAAGGTACCATTTTTTGATTTATTGCTTGGTAAAATTGTATCAACCGACCAAGAATGTTAAAAATTAGTATACATACGTAAAAATGTCTATAGAATCGAATGCCGCAATGCCCGTTTATGTATCTTTTACCGTTCATTAGTTATAGGACGTCAAAGCGAAAAAAACTTGATAGATTTCCAGCGGAAATAAACATTTGTATTTCTGAAACTAGAACCCCGGGAATTTTTTCACTATTTTTTTCGTAATCAGCGTGTTTGAATTAGTGGTATACGATACTTTTATAGTTAAATATAGGGTGTTTAAGAATTTTGGTTTATAACTGGCTACTGAGAAATCCAAGGTACCATTTTTTGATTTATTGCTTGGTAAAATTGTATCAACCGACCAAGAATGTTAAAAATTAGTATACATACGTAAAAATGTCCATAGAATCGAATGCCGCAATGCCCGTTTATGTATCTTTTACCGTTCATTAGTTATAGGACGTCAAAGCGAAAAAAACTTGATAGATTTCCAGCGGAAATAAACATTTGTATTTCTGAAACTAGAACCCCGGGAATTTTTTCACTATTTTTTTCGTAATCAGCGTGTTTGAATTAGTGGTATACGATACTTTTATAGTTAAATATAGGGTGTTTAAGAATTTTGATTTATAACTGGCTACTGAGAAATCCAAGGTACCATTTTTTGATTTATTGCTTGGTAAAATTGTATCAACCGACCAAGAATGATAAAAATTAGTATACATACGTAGAAATGTCCATAGAATCGAATGCCGCAATGCCCGTTTATGTATCGTTTACCGTTCATTAGTTATAGGACGTCAAAGCGAAAAAAACTTGATAGATTTCCAGCGGAAATAAACATTTGTATTTCTGAAACTAGAACCCCGGGAATTTTTTCACTATTTTTTTCGTAATCAGCGTGTTTGAATTAGTGGTATACGATACTTTTATAGTTAAATATAGGGTGTTTAAGAATTTTGATTTATAACTGGCTACTGAGAAATCCAAGGTACCATTTTTTGATTTATTGCTTGGTAAAATTGTATCAACCGACCAAGAATGTTAGAAATTAGTATACATACGTAAAAATGTCCATAGAATCGAATGCCGCAATGCCCGTTTATGTATCTTTTACCGTTCATTAGTTATAGGACGTCAAAGCGAAAAAAACTTGATAGATTTCCAGCGGAAATAAACATTTGTATTTCTGAAACTAGAACCCCGGGAATTTTTTCACTATTTTTTTCGTAATCAGCGTGTTTGAATTAGTGGTATACGATACTTTTATATTTAAATATAGGGTGTTTAAGAATTTTGGTTTATAACTGGCTACTGAGAAATCCAAGGTACCATTTTTTGATTTATTGCTTGGTAAAATTGTATCAACCGACCAAGAATGTTAAAAATTAGTATACATACGTAAAAATGTCCATAGAATCGAATGCCGCAATGCCCGTTTATGTATCTTTTACCGTTCATTAGTTATAGGACGTCAAAGCGAAAAAAACTTGATAGATTTCCAGCGGAAATAAACATTTGTATTTCTGAAACTAGAACCCCGGGAATTTTTTCACTATTTTTTTCGTAATCAGCGTGTTTGAATTAGTGGTATACGATACTTTTATAGTTAAATATAGGGTGTTTAAGAATTTTGGTTTATAACTGGCTACTGAGAAATCCAAGGTACCATTTTTTGATTTATTGCTTGGTAAAATTGTATCAACCGACCAAGAATGTTAAAAATTAGAATACATACGTAAAAATGTCCATAGAATCGAATGCCGCCATGCCCGTTTATGTATCTTTTACCGTTTATTAGTTATAGTACGTCAAAGCGAAAAAAACTTGATAGATTTCCAGCGGAAATAAACATTTGTATTTCTGAAAGTAGGACCCCGGGAATTTTTTCACTATTTTTTTCGTAATCAGCGTGTTTGAATTAGTGGTATACGATACTTTTATAGTTAAATATAGGGTGTTTAAGAATTTTGATTTATAACTGGCTACTGAGAAATCCAAGGTACCATTTTTTGATTTATTGCTTGGTACAATTGTATCAACCGACCAAGAATGTTAAAAATTAGTATACATACGTAGAAATGTCCATAGAATCGAATGCCGCAATGCCCGTTTATGTATCTTTTACCGTTCATTAGTTATAGGACGTCAAAGCGAAAAAAACTTGATAGATTTCCAGCGGAAATAAACATTTGTATTTCTGAAACTAGAACCCCGGCAATTTTTTCACTATTTTTTTCGTAATCAGCGTGTTTGAGTTAGTGGTATACGATACTTTTATAGTTAAATATAGGGTGTTTAAGAATTTTGGTTTATAACTGGCTACTGAGAAATCCAAGGTACCATTTTTTGATTTATTGCTTGGTAAAATTGTATCAACCGACCAAGAATGTTAAAAATTAGTATACATACGTAAAAATGTCCATAGAATCGAATGCCGCAATGCCCGTTTATGTATCTTTTACCGTTCATTAGTTATAGGACGTCAAAGCGAAAAAAACTTGATAGATTTCCAGCGGAAATAAACATTTGTATTTCTGAAACTAGAACCCCGGGAAATTTTTCACTATTTTTTTCGTAATCAGCGTGTTTGAATTAGTGGTATACGATACTTTTATAGTTAAATATAGGGTGTTTAAGAATTTTGATTTATAACTGGCTACTGAGAAATCCAAGGTACCATTTTTTGATTTATTGCTTGGTACAATTGTATCAACCGACCAAGAATGTTAAAAATTAGTATACATACGTAGAAATGTCCATAGAATCGAATGCCGCAATGCCCGTTTATGTATCGTTTACCGTTCATTAGTTATAGGACGTCAAAGCGAAAAAAACTTGATAGATTTCCAGCGGAAATAAACATTTGTATTTCTGAAACTAGAACCCCGGGAATTTTTTCACTATTTTTTTCGTAATCAGCGTGTTTGAATTAGTGGTATACGATACTTTTATAGTTAAATATAGGGTGTTTAAGAATTTTGATTTATAACTGGCTACTGAGAAATCCAAGGTACCATTTTTTGATTTATTGCTTGGTAAAATTGTATCAACCGACCAAGAATGTTAGAAATTAGTATACATACGTAAAAATGTCCATAGAATCGAATGCCGCAATGCCCGTTTATGTATCTTTTACCGTTCATTAGTTATAGGACGTCAAAGCGAAAAAAACTTGATAGATTTCCAGCGGAAATAAACATTTGTATTTCTGAAACTAGAACCCCGGGAATTTTTTCACTATTTTTTTCGTAATTAGCGTGTTTGAATTAGTGGTATACGATACTTTTATATTTAAATATAGGGTGTTTAAGAATTTTGGTTTATAACTGGCTACTGAGAAATCCAAGGTACCATTTTTTGATTTATTGCTTGGTAAAATTGTATCAACCGACCAAGAATGTTCAAAATTAGAATACATACGTAAAAATGTCCATAGAATCGAATGCCGCCATGCCCGTTTATGTATCTTTTACCGTTTATTAGTTATAGTACGTCAAAGCGAAAAAAACTTGATAGATTTCCAGCGGAAATAAACATTTGTATTTCTGAAAGTAGAACCCCGGGAATTTTTTCACTATTTTTTTCGTAATCAGCGTGTTTGAATTAGTGGTATACGATACTTTCATAGTTAAATATAGGGTGTTTAAGAATTTTGATTTATAACTGGCTACTGAGAAATCCAAGGTACCATTTTTTGATTTATTGCTTGGTACAATTGTATCAACCGACCAAGAATGTTAAAAATTAGTATACAAACGTAGAAATGTCCATAGAATCGAATGCCGCAATGCCCGTTTATGTATCGTTTACCGTTCATTAGTTATAGGACGTCAAAGCGAAAAAAACTTGATAGATTTCCATCGGAAATAAACATTTGTATTTCTGAAACTAGAACCCCGGCAATTTTTTCACTATTTTTTTCGTAATCAGCGTGTTTGAATTAGTGGTATACGATACTTTTATAGTTAAATATAGGGTGTTTAAGAATTTTGGTTTATAACTGGCTACTGAGAAATCCAAGGTACCATTTTTTGATTTATTGCTTGGTAAAATTGTATCAACCGACCAAGAATGTTAAAAATTAGTATACATACGTAAAAATGTCCATAGAATCGAATGCCGCAATGCCCGTTTATGTATCTTTTACCGTTCATTAGTTATAGGACGTCAAAGCGAAAAAAACTTGATAGATTTCCAGCGGAAATAAACATTTGTATTTCTGAAACTAGAACCCCGGGAAATTTTTCACTATTTTTTTCGTAATCAGCGTGTTTGAATTAGTGGTATACGATACTTTCATAGTTAAATATAGGGTGTTTAAGAATTTTGGTTTATAACTGGCTACTGTGAAATCCAAGGTACCATTTTTTGATTTATTGCTTGGTAAAATTGTATCAACCGACCAAGAATGTTAAAAATTAGTATACATACGTAGAAATGTCCATAGAATCGAATGTTGCAATGCCCGTTTATGTATCGTTTACCTTTCATTAGTTATAGGACGTCAAAGCGAAAAAAACTTGATAGATTTCCAGCGGAAATAAACATTTGTATTTCTGAAACTAGAACCCCGGGAATTTTTTCACTATTTTTTTCGTAATCAGCGTGTTTGAATTAGTGGTATACGATACTTTTATAGTTAAATATAGGGTGTTTAAGAATTTTGATTTATAACTGGCTACTGAGAAATCCAAGGTACCATTTTTTGATTTATTGCTTGGTAAAATTGTATCAACCGACCAAGAATGTTAGAAATTAGTATACATACGTAAAAATGTCCATAGAATCGAATGCCGCAATGCCCGTTTATGTATCTTTTACCGTTCATTAGTTATAGGACGTCAAAGCGAAAAAAACTTGATAGATTTCCAGCGGAAATAAACATTTGTATTTCTGAAACTAGAACCCCGGGAAATTTTTCACTATTTTTTTCGTAATCAGCGTGTTTGAATTAGTGGTATACGATACTTTTATAGTTAAATATAGGGTGTTTAAGAATTTTGGTTTATAACTGGCTACTGAGAAATCCAAGGTACCATTTTTTGATTTATTGCTTGGTAAAATTGTATCAACCGACCAAGAATGTTCAAAATTAGAATACATACGTAAAAATGTCCATAGAATCGAATGCCGCCATGCCCGTTTATGTATCTTTTACCGTTTATTAGTTATAGTACGTCAAAGCGAAAAAAACTTGATAGATTTCCAGCGGAAATAAACATTTGTATTTCTGAAAGTAGAACCCCGGGAATTTTTTCACTATTTTTTTCGTAATCAGCGTGTTTGAATTAGTGGTATACGATACTTTTATAGTTAAATATAGGGTGTTTAAGAATTTTGATTTATAACTGGCTACTGAGAAATCCAAGGTACCATTTTTTGATTTATTGCTTGGTAAAATTGTATCAACCGACCAAGAATGATAAAAATTAGTATACATACGTAGAAATGTCCATAGAATCGAATGCCGCAATGCCCGTTTATGTATCGTTTACCGTTCATTAGTTATAGGACGTCAAAGCGAAAAAAACTTGATAGATTTCCAGCGGAAATAAACATTTGTATTTCTGAAACTAGAACCCCGGGAATTTTTTCACTATTTTTTTCGTAATCAGCGTGTTTGAATTAGTGGTATACGATACTTTTATAGTTAAATATAGGGTGTTTAAGAATTTTGATTTATAACTGGCTACTGAGAAATCCAAGGTACCATTTTTTGATTTATTGCTTGGTAAAATTGTATCAACCGACCAAGAATGTTAGAAATTAGTATACATACGTAAAAATGTCCATAGAATCGAATGCCGCAATGCCCGTTTATGTATCTTTTACCGTTCATTAGTTATAGGACGTCAAAGCGAAAAAAACTTGATAGATTTCCAGCGGAAATAAACATTTGTATTTCTGAAACTAGAACCCCGGGAATTTTTTCACTATTTTTTTCGTAATCAGCGTGTTTGAATTAGTGGTATACGATACTTTTATATTTAAATATAGGGTGTTTAAGAATTTTGGTTTATAACTGGCTACTGAGAAATCCAAGGTACCATTTTTTGATTTATTGCTTGGTAAAATTGTATCAACCGACCAAGAATGTTAAAAATTAGTATACATACGTAAAAATGTCCATAGAATCGAATGCCGCAATGCCCGTTTATGTATCTTTTACCGTTCATTAGTTATAGGACGTCAAAGCGAAAAAAACTTGATAGATTTCCAGCGGAAATAAACATTTGTATTTCTGAAACTAGAACCCCGGGAATTTTTTCACTATTTTTTTCGTAATCAGCGTGTTTGAATTAGTGGTATACGATACTTTTATAGTTAAATATAGGGTGTTTAAGAATTTTGGTTTATAACTGGCTACTGAGAAATCCAAGGTACCATTTTTTGATTTATTGCTTGGTAAAATTGTATCAACCGACCAAGAATGTTAAAAATTAGAATACATACGTAAAAATGTCCATAGAATCGAATGCCGCCATGCCCGTTTATGTATCTTTTACCGTTTATTAGTTATAGTACGTCAAAGCGAAAAAAACTTGATAGATTTCCAGCGGAAATAAACATTTGTATTTCTGAAAGTAGGACCCCGGGAATTTTTTCACTATTTTTTTCGTAATCAGCGTGTTTGAATTAGTGGTATACGATACTTTTATAGTTAAATATAGGGTGTTTAAGAATTTTGATTTATAACTGGCTACTGAGAAATCCAAGGTACCATTTTTTGATTTATTGCTTGGTACAATTGTATCAACCGACCAAGAATGTTAAAAATTAGTATACATACGTAGAAATGTCCATAGAATCGAATGCCGCAATGCCCGTTTATGTATCTTTTACCGTTCATTAGTTATAGGACGTCAAAGCGAAAAAAACTTGATAGATTTCCAGCGGAAATAAACATTTGTATTTCTGAAACTAGAACCCCGGCAATTTTTTCACTATTTTTTTCGTAATCAGCGTGTTTGAGTTAGTGGTATACGATACTTTTATAGTTAAATATAGGGTGTTTAAGAATTTTGGTTTATAACTGGCTACTGAGAAATCCAAGGTACCATTTTTTGATTTATTGCTTGGTAAAATTGTATCAACCGACCAAGAATGTTAAAAATTAGTATACATACGTAAAAATGTCCATAGAATCGAATGCCGCAATGCCCGTTTATGTATCTTTTACCGTTCATTAGTTATAGGACGTCAAAGCGAAAAAAACTTGATAGATTTCCAGCGGAAATAAACATTTGTATTTCTGAAACTAGAACCCCGGGAAATTTTTCACTATTTTTTTCGTAATCAGCGTGTTTGAATTAGTGGTATACGATACTTTTATAGTTAAATATAGGGTGTTTAAGAATTTTGATTTATAACTGGCTACTGAGAAATCCAAGGTACCATTTTTTGATTTATTGCTTGGTACAATTGTATCAACCGACCAAGAATGTTAAAAATTAGTATACATACGTAGAAATGTC
The DNA here is from genome assembly GCA_943142095.1 of Ophonus ardosiacus. Classification (NCBI taxonomy): domain Eukaryota; kingdom Metazoa; phylum Arthropoda; class Insecta; order Coleoptera; family Carabidae; genus Ophonus; species Ophonus ardosiacus. The sequence goes on along the minus strand of OW964838.1, from coordinate 675,663 downwards.
CATAGAATCGAATGCCGCAATGCCCGTTTATGTATCGTTTACCGTTCATTAGTTATAGGACGTCAAAGCGAAAAAAACTTGATAGATTTCCAGCGGAAATAAACATTTGTATTTCTGAAACTAGAACCCCGGGAATTTTTTCACTATTTTTTTCGTAATCAGCGTGTTTGAATTAGTGGTATACGATACTTTTATAGTTAAATATAGGGTGTTTAAGAATTTTGATTTATAACTGGCTACTGAGAAATCCAAGGTACCATTTTTTGATTTATTGCTTGGTAAAATTGTATCAACCGACCAAGAATGTTAGAAATTAGTATACATACGTAAAAATGTCCATAGAATCGAATGCCGCAATGCCCGTTTATGTATCTTTTACCGTTCATTAGTTATAGGACGTCAAAGCGAAAAAAACTTGATAGATTTCCAGCGGAAATAAACATTTGTATTTCTGAAACTAGAACCCCGGGAATTTTTTCACTATTTTTTTCGTAATTAGCGTGTTTGAATTAGTGGTATACGATACTTTTATATTTAAATATAGGGTGTTTAAGAATTTTGGTTTATAACTGGCTACTGAGAAATCCAAGGTACCATTTTTTGATTTATTGCTTGGTAAAATTGTATCAACCGACCAAGAATGTTCAAAATTAGAATACATACGTAAAAATGTCCATAGAATCGAATGCCGCCATGCCCGTTTATGTATCTTTTACCGTTTATTAGTTATAGTACGTCAAAGCGAAAAAAACTTGATAGATTTCCAGCGGAAATAAACATTTGTATTTCTGAAAGTAGAACCCCGGGAATTTTTTCACTATTTTTTTCGTAATCAGCGTGTTTGAATTAGTGGTATACGATACTTTCATAGTTAAATATAGGGTGTTTAAGAATTTTGATTTATAACTGGCTACTGAGAAATCCAAGGTACCATTTTTTGATTTATTGCTTGGTACAATTGTATCAACCGACCAAGAATGTTAAAAATTAGTATACAAACGTAGAAATGTCCATAGAATCGAATGCCGCAATGCCCGTTTATGTATCGTTTACCGTTCATTAGTTATAGGACGTCAAAGCGAAAAAAACTTGATAGATTTCCATCGGAAATAAACATTTGTATTTCTGAAACTAGAACCCCGGCAATTTTTTCACTATTTTTTTCGTAATCAGCGTGTTTGAATTAGTGGTATACGATACTTTTATAGTTAAATATAGGGTGTTTAAGAATTTTGGTTTATAACTGGCTACTGAGAAATCCAAGGTACCATTTTTTGATTTATTGCTTGGTAAAATTGTATCAACCGACCAAGAATGTTAAAAATTAGTATACATACGTAAAAATGTCCATAGAATCGAATGCCGCAATGCCCGTTTATGTATCTTTTACCGTTCATTAGTTATAGGACGTCAAAGCGAAAAAAACTTGATAGATTTCCAGCGGAAATAAACATTTGTATTTCTGAAACTAGAACCCCGGGAATTTTTTCACTATTTTTTTCGTAATCAGCGTGTTTGAATTAGTGGTATACGATACTTTTATAGTTAAATATAGGGTGTTTAAGAATTTTGGTTTATAACTGGCTACTGTGAAATCCAAGGTACCATTTTTTGATTTATTGCTTGGTAAAATTGTATCAACCGACCAAGAATGTTAAAAATTAGAATACATACGTAAAAATGTCCATAGAATCGAATGCCGCCATGCCCGTTTATGTATCTTTTACCGTTTATTAGTTATAGTACGTCAAAGCGAAAAAAACTTGATAGATTTCCAGCGGAAATAAACATTTGTATTTCTGAAACTAGAACCCCGGGAATTTTTTCACTATTTTTTTCGTAATCAGCGTGTTTGAATTAGTGGTATACGATACTTTTATAGTTAAATATAGGGTGTTTAAGAATTTTGGTTTATAACTGGCTACTGAGAAATCCAAGGTACCATTTTTTGATTTATTGCTTGGTAAAATTGTATCAACCGACCAAGAATGTTAAAAATTAGTATACATACGTAAAAATGTCCATAGAATCGAATGCCGCAATGCCCGTTTATGTATCTTTTACCGTTCATTAGTTATAGGACGTCAAAGCGAAAAAAACTTGATAGATTTCCAGCGGAAATAAACATTTGTATTTCTGAAACTAGAACCCCGGGAAATTTTTCACTATTTTTTTCGTAATCAGCGTGTTTGAATTAGTGGTATACGATACTTTTATAGTTAAATATAGGGTGTTTAAGAATTTTGGTTTATAACTGGCTACTGAGAAATCCAAGGTACCATTTTTTGATTTATTGCTTGGTAAAATTGTATCAACCGACCAAGAATGTTCAAAATTAGAATACATACGTAAAAATGTCCATAGAATCGAATGCCGCCATGCCCGTTTATGTATCTTTTACCGTTTATTAGTTATAGTACGTCAAAGCGAAAAAAACTTGATAGATTTCCAGCGGAAATAAACATTTGTATTTCTGAAAGTAGAACCCCGGGAATTTTTTCACTATTTTTTTCGTAATCAGCGTGTTTGAATTAGTGGTATACGATACTTTTATAGTTAAATATAGGGTGTTTAAGAATTTTGATTTATAACTGGCTACTGAGAAATCCAAGGTACCATTTTTTGATTTATTGCTTGGTACAATTGTATCAACCGACCAAGAATGTTAAAAATTAGTATACATACGTAGAAATGTCCATAGAATCGAATGCCGCAATGCCCGTTTATGTATCGTTTACCGTTCATTAGTTATAGGACGTCAAAGCGAAAAAAACTTGATAGATTTCCAGCGGAAATAAACATTTGTATTTCTGAAACTAGAACCCCGGGAATTTTTTCACTATTTTTTTCGTAATCAGCGTGTTTGAATTAGTGGTATACGATACTTTTATAGTTAAATATAGGGTGTTTAAGAATTTTGATTTATAACTGGCTACTGAGAAATCCAAGGTACCATTTTTTGATTTATTGCTTGGTAAAATTGTATCAACCGACCAAGAATGTTAAAAATTAGTATACATACGTAAAAATGTCTATAGAATCGAATGCCGCAATGCCCGTTTATGTATCTTTTACCGTTCATTAGTTATAGGACGTCAAAGCGAAAAAAACTTGATAGATTTCCAGCGGAAATAAACATTTGTATTTCTGAAACTAGAACCCCGGGAATTTTTTCACTATTTTTTTCGTAATCAGCGTGTTTGAATTAGTGGTATACGATACTTTTATAGTTAAATATAGGGTGTTTAAGAATTTTGGTTTATAACTGGCTACTGAGAAATCCAAGGTACCATTTTTTGATTTATTGCTTGGTAAAATTGTATCAACCGACCAAGAATGTTAAAAATTAGTATACATACGTAAAAATGTCCATAGAATCGAATGCCGCAATGCCCGTTTATGTATCTTTTACCGTTCATTAGTTATAGGACGTCAAAGCGAAAAAAACTTGATAGATTTCCAGCGGAAATAAACATTTGTATTTCTGAAACTAGAACCCCGGGAATTTTTTCACTATTTTTTTCGTAATCAGCGTGTTTGAATTAGTGGTATACGATACTTTTATAGTTAAATATAGGGTGTTTAAGAATTTTGATTTATAACTGGCTACTGAGAAATCCAAGGTACCATTTTTTGATTTATTGCTTGGTAAAATTGTATCAACCGACCAAGAATGATAAAAATTAGTATACATACGTAGAAATGTCCATAGAATCGAATGCCGCAATGCCCGTTTATGTATCGTTTACCGTTCATTAGTTATAGGACGTCAAAGCGAAAAAAACTTGATAGATTTCCAGCGGAAATAAACATTTGTATTTCTGAAACTAGAACCCCGGGAATTTTTTCACTATTTTTTTCGTAATCAGCGTGTTTGAATTAGTGGTATACGATACTTTTATAGTTAAATATAGGGTGTTTAAGAATTTTGATTTATAACTGGCTACTGAGAAATCCAAGGTACCATTTTTTGATTTATTGCTTGGTAAAATTGTATCAACCGACCAAGAATGTTAGAAATTAGTATACATACGTAAAAATGTCCATAGAATCGAATGCCGCAATGCCCGTTTATGTATCTTTTACCGTTCATTAGTTATAGGACGTCAAAGCGAAAAAAACTTGATAGATTTCCAGCGGAAATAAACATTTGTATTTCTGAAACTAGAACCCCGGGAATTTTTTCACTATTTTTTTCGTAATCAGCGTGTTTGAATTAGTGGTATACGATACTTTTATATTTAAATATAGGGTGTTTAAGAATTTTGGTTTATAACTGGCTACTGAGAAATCCAAGGTACCATTTTTTGATTTATTGCTTGGTAAAATTGTATCAACCGACCAAGAATGTTAAAAATTAGTATACATACGTAAAAATGTCCATAGAATCGAATGCCGCAATGCCCGTTTATGTATCTTTTACCGTTCATTAGTTATAGGACGTCAAAGCGAAAAAAACTTGATAGATTTCCAGCGGAAATAAACATTTGTATTTCTGAAACTAGAACCCCGGGAATTTTTTCACTATTTTTTTCGTAATCAGCGTGTTTGAATTAGTGGTATACGATACTTTTATAGTTAAATATAGGGTGTTTAAGAATTTTGGTTTATAACTGGCTACTGAGAAATCCAAGGTACCATTTTTTGATTTATTGCTTGGTAAAATTGTATCAACCGACCAAGAATGTTAAAAATTAGAATACATACGTAAAAATGTCCATAGAATCGAATGCCGCCATGCCCGTTTATGTATCTTTTACCGTTTATTAGTTATAGTACGTCAAAGCGAAAAAAACTTGATAGATTTCCAGCGGAAATAAACATTTGTATTTCTGAAAGTAGGACCCCGGGAATTTTTTCACTATTTTTTTCGTAATCAGCGTGTTTGAATTAGTGGTATACGATACTTTTATAGTTAAATATAGGGTGTTTAAGAATTTTGATTTATAACTGGCTACTGAGAAATCCAAGGTACCATTTTTTGATTTATTGCTTGGTACAATTGTATCAACCGACCAAGAATGTTAAAAATTAGTATACATACGTAGAAATGTCCATAGAATCGAATGCCGCAATGCCCGTTTATGTATCTTTTACCGTTCATTAGTTATAGGACGTCAAAGCGAAAAAAAACTTGATAGATTTCCAGCGGAAATAAACATTTGTATTTCTGAAACTAGAACCCCGGCAATTTTTTCACTATTTTTTTTCGTAATCAGCGTGTTTGAGTTAGTGGTATACGATACTTTTATAGTTAAATATAGGGTGTTTAAGAATTTTGGTTTATAACTGGCTACTGAGAAATCCAAGGTACCATTTTTTGATTTATTGCTTGGTAAAATTGTATCAACCGACCAAGAATGTTAAAAATTAGTATACATACGTAAAAATGTCCATAGAATCGAATGCCGCAATGCCCGTTTATGTATCTTTTACCGTTCATTAGTTATAGGACGTCAAAGCGAAAAAAACTTGATAGATTTCCAGCGGAAATAAACATTTGTATTTCTGAAACTAGAACCCCGGGAAATTTTTCACTATTTTTTTCGTAATCAGCGTGTTTGAATTAGTGGTATACGATACTTTTATAGTTAAATATAGGGTGTTTAAGAATTTTGATTTATAACTGGCTACTGAGAAATCCAAGGTACCATTTTTTGATTTATTGCTTGGTACAATTGTTTCAACCGACCAAGAATGTTAAAAATTAGTATACATACGTAGAAATGTCCATAGAATCGAATGCCGCAATGCCCGTTTATGTATCGTTTACCGTTCATTAGTTATAGGACGTCAAAGCGAAAAAAACTTGATAGATTTCCAGCGGAAATAAACATTTGTATTTCTGAAACTAGAACCCCGGGAATTTTTTCACTATTTTTTTCGTAATCAGCGTGTTTGAATTAGTGGTATACGATACTTTTATAGTTAAATATAGGGTGTTTAAGAATTTTGATTTATAACTGGCTACTGAGAAATCCAAGGTACCATTTTTTGATTTATTGCTTGGTAAAATTGTATCAACCGACCAAGAATGTTAGAAATTAGTATACATACGTAAAAATGTCCATAGAATCGAATGCCGCAATGCCCGTTTCATGTATCTTTTACCGTTCATTAGTTATAGGACGTCAAAGCGAAAAAAACTTGATAGATTTCCAGCGGAAATAAACATTTGTATTTCTGAAACTAGAACCCCGGGAATTTTTTCACTATTTTTTTCGTAATTAGCGTGTTTGAATTAGTGGTATACGATACTTTTATATTTAAATATAGGGTGTTTAAGAATTTTGGTTTATAACTGGCTACTGAGAAATCCAAGTACCATTTTTTGATTTATTGCTTGGTAAAATTGTATCAACCGACCAAGAATGTTCAAAATTAGAATACATACGTAAAAATGTCCATAGAATCGAATGCCGCCATGCCCGTTTATGTATCTTTTACCGTTTATTAGTTATAGTACGTCAAAGCGAAAAAAACTTGATAGATTTCCAGCGGAAATAAACATTTGTATTTCTGAAAGTAGAACCCCGGGAATTTTTTCACTATTTTTTTCGTAATCAGCGTGTTTGAATTAGTGGTATACGATACTTTCATAGTTAAATATAGGGTGTTTAAGAATTTTGATTTATAACTGGCTACTGAGAAATCCAAGGTACCATTTTTTTGATTTATTGCTTGGTACAATTGTATCAACCGACCAAGAATGTTAAAAATTAGTATACAAACGTAGAAATGTCCATAGAATCGAATGCCGCAATGCCCGTTTATGTATCGTTTACCGTTCATTAGTTATAGGACGTCAAAGCGAAAAAAACTTGATAGATTTCCATCGGAAATAACATTTGTATTCTGAAACTAGAACCCCGGCAATTTTTTCACTATTTTTTTCGTAATCAGCGTGTTTGAATTAGTGGTATACGATACTTTTATAGTTAAATATAGTGTGTTTAAGAATTTTGGTTTATAACTGGCTACTGAGAAATCCAAGGTACCATTTTTTGATTTATTGCTTGGTAAAATTGTATCAACCGACCAAGAATGTTAAAAATTAGTATACATACGTAAAAAATGTCCATAGAATCGAATGCCGCAATTGCCCGTTTATGTATCTTTTACCGTTCATTAGTTATAGGACGTCAAAGCGAAAAAAACTTGATAGATTTCCAGCGGAAATAAAACATTTGTATTTCTGAAACTAGAACCCCGGGAAATTTTTCACTATTTTTTTCGTAATCAGCGTGTTTGAATTAGTGGTATATCGATACTTTCATAGTTAAATATAGGGTGTTTAAGAATTTTGGTTTATAACTGGCTACTGAGAAATCCAAGGTACCATTTTTTGATTTATTGCTTGGTAAAATTGTATCAACCGACCAAGAATGTTAAAAATTAGTATACATACGTAGAAATGTCCATAGAATCGAATGTTGCAATGCCCGTTTATGTATCGTTTACCTTTCATTAGTTATAGGACGTCAAAGCGAAAAAAACTTGATAGATTTCCAGCGGAAATAAACATTTGTATTTCTGAAACTAGAACCCCGGAATTTTTTCACTATTTTTTTCGTAATCAGCGTGTTTGAATTAGTGGTATACGATACTTTTATAGTTAAATATAGGGTGTTTAAGAATTTTGATTTATAACTGGCTACTGAGAAATCCAAGGTACCATTTTTTGATTTATTGCTTGGTAAAATTGTATCAACCGACCAAGAATGTTAGAAATTAGTATACATACGTAAAAATGTCCATAGAATCGAATGCCGCAATGCCCGTTTATGTATCTTTTAACCGTTCATTAGTTATAGGACGTCAAAGCGAAAAAAACTTGATAGATTTCCAGCGGAAATAAACATTTGTATTTCTGAAACTAGAACCCCGGGAATTTTTTCACTATTTTTTTCGTAATTAGCGTGTTTGAATTAGTGGTATACGATACTTTTATATTTAAATATAGGGTGTTTAAGAATTTTGGTTTATAACTGGCTACTGAGAAATCCAAGGTACCATTTTTTGATTTATTGCTTGGTAAAATTGTATCAACCGACCAAGAATGTT